>OX421462.1:27783860-28983860 GCA_949126895.1 Eilema caniola | reverse complement strand
TAAAAACAAATGGCGCCAAGTGATTTTATTTTGAAATTACCGTTTCATTGAGCTTTACTAATACGATGGAGATTAATTAATGGTAATGAAACGGAAAAAATATATTTTCATCAAAACGAAAAAAAAAATGCCAATATGTAGTGTACTCGGAGTACTACAAGGGGCCTTCGGCTTCGGGAGCGTTTCCCTTACACCCGGTATTATCTTATCTATTCCGTTACCTCTTCTCTTAGCGAGCACGGTGTACACGGCGGACACGCAGTCCGCGGGCGCCTGCACCTCCACGAACAGATAGGGCTCCATCAGACGGGGCGTGGCCATGAGGAATGCTGAATACGCCACCTATCAAATACACAAATAGTTTTAGGATCCCAGGTTCGGTGCTTCGTTCGGGAAGCGTTACAATAATACTTTGCCTGTTTTTCTGTTATAGAATCGTCCATAAACAACTTGGAGTTTGGAAGACATGCAAATCCGGGCGATGACGAGTTGAGTCGAGAGAGACGAGAATAAGAATCGAGTACGTCGGTGCCACAGCTCTCGACCAATCAGGATCGAGCAAGTCGATTTCCCCCTCCGACCGCTCCTATAAATACGCCAGCGACTCAAGATTCTACATCAGTCGCAGCGAAACCGCCGACGAAGCAAGGTCTCCGAACTCGTCGTCACCCGGGCGAAACGTCTGGAACGCAAGTTTCATTTGGACCACGGCCAAACAGCCCGGAAGCAGTATATTCTACATACAACGCCGACCGTGAAAGCCTGAAGAGTTATACTCCTATGTTTCATTCGCCATTTATGACATCCGCAGGAAAAAAAAATGGACGGCTCACATTATTTAAATTTCACTTCACTGGCAGATATTTCGCTCCCGAGGAGGGCCAGACCGAGAGGGATGGCCCTGGGTCAGCCGGGGTGCGAGGGATATGTCGCATGACAACCTCACCTTCGGCCTAGCACTACGACCCAGAGACGGCGTGCGGTTTAGTTGGTTCGAGTCCGACATAACCTCCCCCTCCGGCTCCGGAGGGGTGGGTATCCGTAGGGATTTCCCCACGTAAAATAAACAATTAAAAAAAAAAAGAAGGGAGATATATCGCAGAACTTTCGATCTCATATAATTCAAGGCGCATTATCACTTAGTACTTACGTCACTGACGTGCCGTGAAGGTGACAGATGAAAGACAGTTACATGTGGCCGAGATGCGAATTTTGAGATGGATGTGTGTTGTGACGAGAATGGACAAGATTAGAAATGATGATGACAAAGACACAAAAAATGCAGTCTTATTGATATTTAGCAGCTTTTGCTATAGAAAACTAGCTGGAAGTTTCGTCCGCAGAAAATGTTATCTACAAAATAAACCTAAGATGATAAAATAGGAAATAAAATTGATTCCAACCAGTGATCCCTCTCTTACAGGGAGAATGCCCTGAACACTGCAGCTACCGGACCCGAATTAATCGAAATCTTTCCTTATATCCGTCTTTGGGGTGACCGTGGCCGTCTACCGACTCTTACGATTCCAATGTCATGTAACATCCATTTTTTTCAAACTTGATTAAAAAAAAAATAATGCTTAGACAGGACTAATTAGCACACTAATCGCTTCAAACTTCATCAAATGCATTTTAAACGTTTTACTTTTTTAAATCCAGACTTTTACACCCAACAACCTGCGGGTCTAAAAAGACCACATAGCATGTTTAATATTCTGATTTCATATTTGTAAATAATCATATTAAGCAATATAAATTCACCAATTTATGATATATTTCACCAACTTCATATCATTAATCATTCATAATATGAAATATGTGAACATTTTATGCATTTTATACAAAAGTGTTATACATTACAAATATCAAATCAGATATTGAAACAAACAATGGCCTTTTTAGACTAGCTGGGTACGCTCATGACTCAGTGATGTGCCTCCCTATCTTTCTCTTTCTTCCTCTTTGTGTGTGTTTTTCTGTGTAACAGGCACAGACCTCTCTCCCGAGGAGGGCCAGACCGAGAGGAATGGCTCTGGGTCAGCCGGGGTGCGAGGGATATGTCGTGAGACAACCTCACCTTCAGCCCAGCACTACGACCCACAGACGGCGTGCGGTTTAGTCGGTTCGAGTCCGACATAACCTCCCCCTCTGACTCCTTTTGTATTCGTGGGGATTTCCCGCACATAAAAAAAAGAAAAAAAAAGGCGGAAACCTCTCTGAAGAAATTTTGTGCATTGCCCCGAGCCCGAGTAATATTCGAATTCGTAACGTAAACGCACGAACCAATCACAATGCTCCATTCTTTCGATACGTTTACGTTGCGAATTCGAATGTTATTCGTGCTCGGGGCACTGTTAGTGGGAAGACCAAAGGCTATTCCCGCTTTATCTTCTACGCTGTCGGCACAGAAACTCTCTGTGTTAACACGTTCGGCAGCACGAGTGTGACACCCCTGGTGTTGCACACGTCCATAGGCGGCCACGGTGACCGCTTTCCATCAGGTGGACCGTGTGCCTGTCTGCCACCTAAGCGATATAAAAAAAAACGCATGTACGTACCCTCCTAGCAGTAGGTATGATCTGTCCGCCGCCCCTGTGCAGCGGCTCCTGTGCGATGACCGCGTCCAGTATCTTGAACTTCACGTTACGGATGGGCTCCTCGCATAGCGGGCCCTCGCGAGTGCCCCACTGGAACCCTGGCAATCAGGTAGTTATACATCAGCAGGCTTGTAGGCGACTTGTAACGGTGTAAACTTCAATTCGAGTGCACTCCTATACGAGCCAGCTCGTACGAGAGCACTCGGTCCGAGCATACTCGTAACTTGTAAACGCAGCGTAAGCAATGGCCAGGGCCATCTCTCTCGATCTGGCCCTCTTCGGTTCCCTAACTCGCCCCCAGTATGGGGAGGCGCCACCGTGGCCTGCTTCTGCTGGGGTGACAGGAGACTCCACCCGTCACCTCCAGGCCCGCACACATGGGGGGCGGAGGTCATTCATCTTGGTATCAAAATGCATAGCAAAAAACGGCGTGAAGAACGCGTTTTATGGGAAATTATGTCAATATTATAAGCTTTACATTAATTTGCTCTATATGTAGATAATTTGTTCAAGGCAAATCAACTCGATTTTGAAGCCGATAACCTCACCTCAATCGAAATATGAAACGAGCAAAACTAATTCTAAATAAGAAAAACTCAATTACCTTGTACTATACTGTCTTTGACGGAGGCCAGCAAGTGTTTGTCCACCTCGGAGGGCAGCGTGTCGTCGACGAGAATGTTGGGCCCCGTGGCGTCCGGACCGAAGGCCCAGATGGAGCGGGCCGCTAGTAAATCCCAGTCATATCTGTTTGGCGAAATACATACAAACATTATCATAATTCAATTAATTTTCACAAATAGGTACAATACATAAATAAATAAAAAAAGAGAAAGAGCTCTCCTCTCTCTCTCTCTCTCTCTTTTTATTTGCCTATGTCCAGCAGTGGACTGCAGTGGGCTAATTGATTGATAAATAAATTTTGATTGATAAATTTTAAACTAGAAACAATAATAGGTAAAATAAAATAAATATATAACAACTAGCTTTTTTCTGTGGCTCCGCTGGCGTGGATGTCGGACCTCTATGCCAAATTTCATGAAAATCGGTTTAGTGATTTAGGCGTCAAAGCGTAACAGACAGAAAGAGTTACTTTTGCATTTATAATATTCGTACGGATTTACATACATAATGCGTCATGGAATTCCTCCGCATCATCACGTTAATCGCATCATTTTTCCCAGAAAGCTCGCAGTATTGCCATGTTTAATGGCAATGCTTCTCCTCTGTGCAAGATAATAACCAGCCTTCTGAATTTCTAATCACGCCTGGCGTCGATCAGCCACTTTGCCAATTCTTTGTATAGAAAGCAGGCACTTGGATCCCTTGTTCTCAACGTTTGAATCTTAGCCCACATACTGTATAGACAGCTTTGCTAAGAAAATTCGTCGCAAAAAACGGCGTGAAATATCGATTGTTTGTGTGTTAGTTAATGTAAAACGGCGTGAAATATCGATGGCTTGTGTGTAAGCTAATGTAAAACGGCGTGAAATATCAATTCTTTGTGTGTAAGCACGGCGTGAAATATTGATTGTTTGCGTGTAAGCTAATGTAAAACGGCGTGAAATATCGATGGTTTGTGTGTAAGTTAATGTAAAACGGCGTGAAATATCGATGGTTAGTGTGAACGTTAATGTAAAACGGCGTGAAAAATAGATTGTGTGTAAGCTAATGTAAAACGACGTAAAATTTCGATTGTTTGTGTGTGTGTGTGTGTATAAGCTAATGTAATTTTTTTCCTTTAAACTGTCAATGTGTCCACGTCATGGTTTGTATGTGTCCATTTCATAAAGAATAGTTTTGGCTTGGTAGCAAGATCTTTAAGCCATGCTTCATTTGTTTGTATAAATAAATAAATAAATAAATACCCCACAACACAATTACTAAAAGCTACATACGGAGATTTGGAACTACACGAGAAGTCACAATTGCGTAATACAAATGCAAATGTGCGTAATAATAACGCGGGAAAGGCCGCGTTCGCGCCAAAACTCTTCTCTACTTCGGTGTAATTTGACATATACATGTCGCCGCAAACTAGCTTCATCAGCCGTTAAATTAAATGCCTAGGCAGTTAACTAAACAATGATATTCAGCCGTCTCGTTTATTACATCATTTAACAACCTGGCTGGCTAACGCTTAGGCCAATCGTAAGATGGGGTACTACCACAAAATAAGATAAAAAAAATTACATAGCATATTAGCCACATACACTAGCCCACTGCGGCCGATATTTGACACAGGCGATAGTGTTTCCTTGGGAGAGTGAGAGAGGCGCTAACATAGTCGTTGGTACGAAGGTTCCGGGCCCCGCACCCTGGGTGCTTCGTATTAGTTTTTTTTTTATATTACACGTCAATTTGACTTCACATCGCCTGACGGTAAGCTGCAGGCATTAGTCTCAGGAAAGAGGGTCACCATTGCATACACGCACCATCTTAACAAAGATGGCAATCAGCTTGACGGCCTCAATAGATGCTAGGACCTGGGACTGTAAGAAGAAGGACACGACGGTATTTCCACCCCAAGTCAGTGAGCAGTCCAATTGAGAAAGTACCTCCGCGCTTCAGAATATTGCGGTCATAATAACCTCAAGTTATATTCTCGGCGATGAGTAGGATAGCCAGAGCTCAATGGAGGGTTTTTGTGCTGTCAGTAGGACGACCAAAGGCTTGTCCTGTTTTGTCTTCTACACTGAAGATACAGAAAATCTGTTCTTTCAAGGCCGGCAGCACGAATGTGACTCCCCTGGAGTTGCACATGCACAGTCAACTCCAAAAGTAGCTTAACAACTTCTAATTTATTGATCACTGTGGCTGTTAATCCTCTCATAATTTAATGAAATTAAACATTAAAATTATTTACTTAGTGTTATTGGGACTACAAAACTACATAAAACATGAAAAATGAATACATATTTTACAACTTTATAAATGATTTGTAAATATGTTAGTGTTAATCAACTTACGAGACTGACTGTACATGCGCCACGGTTACCACTTTCCAATAGCTGGGCCGTGTGCTTGTCTGCCACATAAGTGGTATAAATAAAAACATTCTAGAGCGTGCCCCACACTCACTTGGTCTGGAAGAACTCTCCCAATCTCTTCCTGTCCCACGTGACGCACACGGCGCCCGCCTCGATGTCCTCTGCCAGCCCCCTCTCCAACGGCTCGGCGATCATCGTCAGCTTGTTGCGCTTGTTCGGAGTCTCCGCGAAACACTTCAGCGAGGATGTCTCCACTACTGTCTCGCAAAAAGAGACTACCGGGTCGGCAACTGTAGCATAAAAGTATTTATAAACTCAATATAAAGTATTAATAGTAATAAATAAAATAGAAGTGAAAAAGTATTTAACGAAAAAAGCTAATTACAAAGTATACGAAAATCCTAATGATAAAAAAAGGATTATCCAGTTCACTAAGTTTCTTGCTGGTATCTTCTCGGTAGAATTAGTAGAATTTTGACGTTCATTTATGTGCTCTTTATGTGCCTAAACTGAATAAAAGAAATAGTCCATTGAAATGTTAATTTTTTTTGGGCTTAGTGTGCATTTGTCAGGGTATGCAATTATCATTTTAAAATATCAAGGAGGGGTCAGTTTCAAGTTAAATTCAAGTTTGTGGAGTTGCATTTGCGATTCTGAAACATATCTCCGACAAACGTTTCCCTGCCGAATGATCCACCGACAGAATGTTTCGCTTATGAGTTTTTCATCTACAGAACATTTCACATACAGGCAGTTCGCCGATAAAACGATTCATTTTTGGTTAAATCGACGACAGAACCTTTCCCCTACGAACGTTTCGCCGACAGAACGATTAAATAATGAGTGAACCGACGACAAGGACGACGGAGCCCCGCTACGCGGGGCTCCTACTTCTGGGTGGTTTATAAAAAAATAACCACGAAACCTAACCTATCCGAGTCGGGGTAATCTGAGTTGGGGTGTTAACTATATTATAAGCAGAGACGCTTATTTTCCGTTAATTTTTATAAATAACGTTCACTACCCTTGTCTATAAATAGTAGTAGCGCCATAGTTCGGACTCATTTGCACGGCGGCGCTCGAGTTGCACAGACGTTTGGTGATGTACTTTTCAAATTGTATTTTCCTTGTTTGATTTTCCTGATCTATTGCTGTATAGTTTGGATTTATAACTGATTTGTTCCTAATTAAAAATGATGTGAAACGAGTAATAAACGTGTACGTTCGCCTCGGTTGTATGTTTTATTATTTAAAACATTCCTCGCTTGCTAAAATCAGAATTGGGATTTAAACCCAAGCGTGACCTCATTGCTCAGCCTAATATCTTTTACGAAAGGAACAAAACAGTTATTAATTTTGTCGTTAGATTTTTCTTTTTTAATTTTTTAATTTTGTGTGGGTGTTTACTTTTCTTTCGTGCCTGAGTACGTTTCTTTGAACTTATTAGCGTAAAGTGTACCATTAGAAAGTGTGTGAATAAAAAGAAAAGAAAAAGTAAACGAATATGTCGGAAACACCGGAACGACCACATCGAAAGCGAAGTAAATCTCGTCGCGATCGCGAATCCAGGTCGCATTCACGTTCTGGGTCTCTCGACTTGATGCAACAAACGTTAAGTACGATTCTAACCCGACTAAATGACATCGAATGTTCACAAAATAGGCCGGTTAGGCCCGGCCTAGTGTCGGAAAATGGTGCTGGAGTGAACAGTGATATTGAAGGTGGAACAAACAACAACACCATTTCGGTGAGTGCTTCCCAGTGTCCGATAGATAGATCTGTGACTCCGGTACTAGAGGTGCCTCCTCCAGGCCCGAGCGGTACCGTTAATAATAATTCATCTACCCTCATATCCGATTTATGTGCGTGTAACGAAAATTTAAACAACAGTAACGGAAATGACCTGTGTGAACATTCCAGTAGTGCAACTTCTGCGTCGATTCAAGCTATAGCAGACGCGATTCGTGCTATCAATCCTGTTCGTTCTCATAGTTATTACGTTTCTAATTTTGACCCCGCGATACATAATTTCGAAACATGGTGCGAAGAAGTTGAGCGTGCCAAATATAACAACTCTTGGAGCGATCACGAGTGCTTATCCCGCGTAGCTGGCTGCCTTAAAGGCGATGCCAAAGTTTGGTTAAACGAATGGGTGACTAATGATAGGGTTTGGCCTAATTTCAAACGAGAATTTAGTGCATTGTGTCCCAATCGGTTAGATCACGCAAATATTCTTTTCCAAGTCATGAGTACATCATCAGACAAATATGCCACCTACGCGGAGTACGCGCGACGTTCGTTACTGAGACTGCGTATTGTAAAAGGGTTGAGCGACGAGGTGATAGCACAGATCGTGATACGCGGCATAGCAGACGCTCAGGTTAGGGCAGCGGCCACTAACGCTAATCTTACTCCTGAAACGTTGATTTCTTTTCTTGCTATTCATGTAAAACCTACCCAACGTAAAGATGTACGGGTCAATTCGAATTCATCATCATCAATTAGGAAACGCCCTTTATCTAGTGGTAGTAGTCAAAACTCCTCGCCTAATATCAAGTGCTTTTCATGCGGAGAGTTAGGACATAAAAAGAATTCCTGTAGTAAGAGACCTAGAACTGATGCTGCACCTGAAGTAAAAGCACGACCAGTATGTTCGTTTTGTAAAAAACCCGGACACACGGAGGAGCGCTGTTTTGCTAAAAGTAGATCGGGAAATGATAATAAAAGGAAGGTTAATCTTTGTTCGGATCGTAGTAACGACTCTAATAGCTCGGATATCACAAGCGCCGTCGTGCAAGGAACTCCTGTTGATGTGCTTATAGATAGTGGGGCGCTTAACGTATCCTTAATCTCATCCGATATTCTGAAATACTTTTCTTTTGATTCAAAGCCCATCTATTGCACATTAAGGGGAATAGGTTCGAAGGAAATAATTGCGAATTCGTACGTGACGCTTACTGTTGAGTTCTGTAAAATCTCTATTGAAGTAGACTTAGTGGTAGTCCCTTCTCAGTTCATGCCAGTACCCATAATAATAGGTACAGATGTACTCAATAGAGATGGCGTCGTGTATGTTCGCTCCAAACATGGACAATATCTTACTAGATCCTTAGGTACGGATACCCATATCAATTCTATAAATTTATCAGATTCTCTTGAATTCAACACCCCTCTCGTAGACAAGGAACGCCAAGATTTAGTCACGGTAGTTAATGAGTTTTCAAACTTTTTTATTTCGGGAACAGCCACTTCCACCGTAACGACAGGCGAGATGCATATTGAATTGACTAGTCAAGTTCCCATTGCATATAGACCTTATAAGTTGTCCTATCACGAAAAACTTAAAGTGAGAGAAATCGTTCGTGACTTGGAAGAGAAGGGGATTATTAAGGAATCTGATTCTCCATATTCGAGTCCCATCATTCTCGTAAAAAAGAAGGATGGGTCGGACCGAATGTGTGTGGACTTTAGAGCGTTGAATAGGATCACGGTGAGGGACCACTACCCTCTCCCACTGATCGACGACCATATTGATCGCCTTGGAAATTTTAGATTCTTTAGTAGTTTAGATATGGCGACAGGATTTCACCAGATTCGATTGGATGAGGAGTCTATTCCAAAGACTGGCTTTGTGACACCAGAAGCTCATTATGTTTATTTAAAGATGCCGTATGGCTTGACCAATTCCCCGGTAGTGTATCAACGGATTATCAATAAAACGCTCCGAAAATTCATTGAGTCTGGCGAGGTTCTGGTGTACATTGATGATGTGCTTGTAATGAGTCACTCAGTTGATGAGGGTATCGTGTTGCTACGCGAGGTTTTGAAAACACTTACTGAGGCCGGTTTTTCCATAAACCTTCGGAAGTGTTGTTTTTTAACGACTGAAGTCGAATACTTAGGTCGGCTAGTTAGTAAGGGTCAGGTTAGGCCGAGCCCGCAAAAGGTAGAAGCCCTCAAAAATTCACCGCGCCCTGAAAACGTCAAGCAGGTTAGACAGTTTTTAGGCCTTGCTGGTTACTTTAGGCGATACATTGCAAACTACGCCTCAAGAACTGCATGTATTGCTCATTTAACAAAAAAGCACGTTAAATTCGAATGGGGAACTGAGCAAGAAAAAACCAGACAAGAGCTTATTTTATTGTTAACCAGCGCACCGATTCTTTCAATCTTTGACCCACTTCGAAAAACCGAAGTCCACACTGACGCCAGTAGTATAGGCTATGGCGCGGTATTAATTCAAATAGACTCTGGGGGTGCGAAACATGTAATCGGTTATTTTAGTAGAGCAACCCAAGGTGCTGAAAGTAAATATCACTCTTACGAACTGGAGACCTTGGCGGTGGTAAAGGCATTGCAACACTACAGACACTATTTAGTGGGTATTACATTTAAACTGGTAACCGATTGTAATGCGCTAAGGTCTACAGAGCGGAAGAAGGATCTGCTACCAAGGGTGGCTCGCTGGTGGGTCTATCTACAAGATTTTAACTTTACGATAGAGTACCGCAAGGGCTCAAAGATGCCTCATGCCGATTACTTGAGTCGAAACCCTACCAAGTCTGTAAATGTAATTGACAAGCCCCGAAATTGGGCACAAATAGCACAAACCGCGGATAATGAGACCCAGGACCTTTTGGAAAAGTTGCGAGACGGCCACTTGGATTCCAATCGGTATGTTCATAAAAATGACCTATTGTACTATCGCTATACCCCAGTGGGTCAAGAACCTCGCTTATTGTGTTACGTACCTAAAGGTCATAGGTTGAGTCTCTTACGTATTTTTCACGACGAACATCAACACATTGGCGTGGACAAAACAATAGACCTAATACTCAAACACTTTTGGTTCCCTGGACTGCGTCAGTTTGTTGTCAAGTACGTAGCCCATTGTCTTGTTTGCATATCATGCAAGCGCGTACCTCGTGCCCCACATCAACCTATTACATCTTGGGAAAAGCCCGACTTACCTTTTAATACTATTCATGTGGACGCACTGGGCCCTCTGCCTATTTCCAATGGCCATAAGTTTATTCTCTTAATTGTTGACTCATTTACGAAATACTGCTTGCTGTATCCGCTAAGCAAACAAGATGCTAACGAGCTAAAACAAGTTATGATGTCCGCCATCTCTCTGTTTGGTACTCCTAAGCTTTTGGTGGCAGACCGTGGACGAATGTTTGAATCTACAAACTTTGTGAATTGGTTAACCGGACTAGGCTGTGATATTCATTATATTACGCCTGAAATGCACCATGCAAATGGTCAGGCAGAGAGGTACATTCGTAGCGTCCTTAACATGATACAAATAGAGGTTAATCACAAAAAAGGCTCATGGTCAGACTCCCTGTGGAAACTGCAACTAACACTTAATATCACTAAGCAGAAGACCACGCAAATGTCCGCATTAAATTTAATGATTGGTACCGATGCCACTACTCCAGTTCTGAGAGCTCTTGTCAGAGACGTAGCTATTGAAGATTCTCAACATAATCGAGAAGCTCGACGGGAATTGAGTAGGAGTAGAGCGAGAGGGCTACTTAAACGTAACCAAGACAGGCAGGATTTGTATGTGAACCAGGGTCGGCAGTCTCCACGAACATTCGCAGTCGGCGATAGTGTGTTTGTCATAAAATACTCGCAGTCAACAGGAAAGCTGGATCCTGGCATGCGGGGGCCTTACAAGGTGCTTAAGGTACTACCTAGTGACCGTTACGAGTTGAAGTTGATAAGTGGAGCTTATGGGAAAACTACCCAGGCAGCTGCTGAATTTATGGTTCCATGGCGCGGAGAATGGTGCCCTGACACTTGCGCGGCATTTTTTGAACGTAAGTGTTTTGGATTAACTTTATCAATGTTTACTGTTTTGGCGTAGCTTCCTTGACTTCCTTTTTACCGATGTATGCCACCCTAATTTTTACTCAATTTCTATCCCAATACTCGGTTAGTTTCCCTATTTCTCTGAATACAATACACTCCAAAACAGCGATATCCACTAAATGGCATCGGGATGAATCGAAGGAATGGTGGGTGCGCCTGTGCAGTCAGTAAATATTGGGCATCAGTGTGAGTCTTCTCATGCTATTTTGGACATGCGATTCAGCGATGCCTCTGTCTGGTAATAAGGGTACGCGATTCAGCGATGCCTCTACCCAGGGTAAGCGATTCAGTGATGCCTCTGCCTAGCTTCGGGAATTTGGGTACGCGATTCAGCGATGCCTCTGCCCAGGGTAAGCGATTCAGTGATGCCTCTGCCCAGCTTCGGGAATTTGGGTACGCGATTCAGAGAGGCCTCTGCCCAGGGTAAGCGATTCAGTGACGCCTCTGCCCAGCTACGGGAATTTGGGTATGCGATTTGGGGATGCCTCTGCCCAGGACATGCGATTCAGTGATGCCTCTGTCCACGTTAGGAGGACGCTCCTGTTAATACTTTAGTACATGTCATGACGTAGGTGAATTTTGTGTTAAAAGACAAAAGTAATCAAAAGCCAACTTTACATAGTTGCTTATGATTGTGTATGAATGCTTTATGACTGAAGGCCGCAAAAGAGACGTATGCGAGGAGCATTTAACTAAGTGTTTTCAGATATCGTATATGTCTTTTTGCATATTCCAGACGCCGACGAAGATGACCCAACGGTTGAGGCACCTGGACCATCCACTAGTCCTGAAGCTGGACAATCGGCTCGTGGCGTCTGCGCCATCTCGTCGATGTCTTCAGACAAGAAGAGTGATTGAGATACGGTTCGGGACGCACCGCGGTCAGGAGAAGCCGTATAAGCAGAGACGCTTATTTTCCGTGAATTTTTATAAATAACGTTCACTACCCTTGTCTATAAATAGTAGTAGCGCCATAGTTCGGACTCATTTGCACGGCGGCGCTCGAGTTGCACAGACGTTTGGTGATGTACTTTTCAAATTGTATTTTCCTTGTTTGATTTTCCTGATCTATTGCTGTATAGTTTGGATTTATAACTGATTTGTTCCTAATTAAAAATGATGTGAAACGAGTAATAAACGTGTACGTTCGCCTCGGTTGTATGTTTTATTATTTAAAACATTCCTCGCTTGCTAAAAATATTGTAAATTGGTGAAAGATTCTGTCGTCGGTTCACTCATTATTTAATCGTTCTGTCGGCGAAACGTTCGTAGGGGAAGTGTAGGGGGTTCTGTCGTCGATTTAACCAAAAATGAATCGTTTTATCGGCGAACTGCCTGTATGTGAAATGTTCTGTAGATGAAAAACTCATAAGCGAAACATTCTGTCGGTGGATCATTCGGCAGGGAAACGTTTGTCGGAGATATGTTTCAGACCGGCATTTGCAACCCCAATAAATGGAATTTAATGAATTTGAATTTACTGTCTATCCCGAGGATATTTTAATGTATATCTCAAAGTACATATTGTCAATATTTATGTATATATTCGTACCTTTAATGTCTATCTCAAAGTAAATATTCTCAATATGTATGTATATATTCGTACCTTTAATGTCTATCTCAGAGTACATATTCCGCAGGTCATGCATCACGCAGTCTAGGTACAGCTCGCCAGTGCCCAAGATCACGTGTTCTCCGGACTCTTCTACACGCGTGGACAGTAGGGGGTACGATTTGTTCACCTGTGGAGTAAATACAATACATGTGCGGTCTGAGGGTGAGGGGACATGACACCCTTCCCCCACCAACATCGAGAAAGTCTCTGCTTGGCGGTAGAGGCTTCTTCAGTCAATACATAAATAAAATCACGCTTATTTCCTCCAGGGTCGGCAGACACTGAGGTAGCGGCGGGTGCAGTGCCCCCCCCCCCCATCCGAGGGGCTACAGTTCCCACACCATGGGTCAACCGGGGCGCGAAGGCACTCCCTAACAGCCCAGCATATGGAAACCCGAGCCTGTATGCGTTTTTAGTCGGGTCAAGTCCGACAAACCGGCGGGGAGCAACAAAGGGCACAAAGGGTAGGCAGGAAAAACCACCCACCGTCTGCTTCTGTCCTTGTACATTTCGCTTCCTTTACTATCATTAACCCTTTTACACAAGCCCTAACAGCCGCGTAGGGCCACCCCATCTCTTTCTGTGGGTGTCGTAGAAAGCGACTAAGGGATAGGGCTGGTCTCTATCCGACAGTAAACAGTCCAAGTCAAAGTGCCCGCCAGACGGCAATAAGCCTGCCCTCTATTACGTGGGTATTAACCTCTGTCTACCCCTTTATAATCGTTTGATTTTATAATCGTTTCGAAAAGAAAAGGATTTAGGCATAGTTTTGATAGCAAAATCGTCTGAGAGTATTAACTTAGCAATTTTTTTTTATAACGTGTGTGAATAATATACAAGTAAAAGGGCTTGAGGTGGAGCCTAGGACTGGACCGTGTAGCAGTACACAGTGGGGTAGTTCTAAACCCAAATCTTGGACCCCAATCCGGGGTTAAAATTCCAATTTGGACTTTACAGTTACTTTATTACCGGCGACCAGGCAGACAGATTAGTTTTGCGGTAAACACTGTATTCTAGATATATTATTTGTTAGAACAATCCACAAGGACGTGTGGACGTGGTAGTAGCAGTAGGTACTATGGAGGGCTGAGATAACCAGTACGTGCAGCGCTAAGTGACTTTTCGCAGACTGAGAGGCTGCGGACTGCGGTCATTCAATGTCGCCCGGGCTCGTGACGTAGGATCATACGATCTAGGAGGCGGGGCGACGCGAACAATAGAACCAGTTGGCCCGGTACAGTCAGGAATATAAGTCAATGTAATAATTGGGTATATGACTGACTAGTCAAATTAGTTACTTTTTACTAAATGTCAAAACGGTAAGTTATAAGGAAAATTGTATGTAAAATTTATTTGTGACGTCATAATATTTAATAGTCAAATCATTTCCTATTTAAGGTTGTGTAAATGATTAAAAATAAATAAGAACGATAAAATAAGAACCGACTCAACTGTTTTCACTCTTCTATTATTCTTAATTTAATAAGTTCCGCTAAACAATTTATTTTAACTATAGGAAAGAACCCAATTGCATTGGGTTTTAGATTTTATTATTTTTTGTTTTAATGTTTTTTTTTATTATTATTATTTAATAAGTATAAATTGTAGATATTGTTTAAGCTATTTAAATTATTTAAGTGTAGGTTTTGTTAGATAAGTTTGATAAAGGTTTTTTTTTATATAAATATTTATTTTACACAAAGAAATGTGTATTTACGTTACAGGGTTTATAGAAAGAATTAAACACTTGACCGTTATTTGAAGCTTACTTTATGAGAGTAGCGCTTGTCGTATTTCCGGTTACTTCTGTCTCTTTCACTCCTAAATATGTGTATCTCGCTTGCACATCCGGCTACCCCACCAGGCTCCCCCGCCGCTATCGCAGCGGAATGTGGCAGGCGGGTTTTTGAATCATTGGCGTCTTGTTTTCCGTCGAGTGCAGTCGTTCGTCTAGACTACGTTGCACCAGTAATTCAGTCTCTTATAATATATATGCTATATAGGCATATTAATTTAGTCTAAATTACGTAAAAATCGCTACAGTGATCTTAGTGAGTCTTTATTACTTTATAAGCATAAGCTATCTTGAAGTGCTTCCACTTTCAACGGGTACTGTAAGTGATTATTTTTCTATAATATTCAGTATGCCTTTTAGAACAGCGGGTACATCAATATAATGGTTTTACCGTTCGTTTTTCATGTAATCGAAATCAAATCTGTTTTGTATATAGATTACTTTTGAAATAATTTTGTACCCACATTTTTATTGACTTTTTATTACTTCATATTTTAATGTGAATTATTTTGTCCTGTGTACTAGGATGTCCAATCCAAATGATATTATCACGGCCCCGGTCGCGGGGCCGTCAGGTATACACGTCGGGGAATCCACTAGTAGTATACCACGGGCAAAAGACAGTTCGTCTTCCTCTAGTACCAGTAGTACCACTAGTTCTTCATCGTCTAGCGCCTCTATGCGTAAAAGAAAACGCCGTCATCGCCGTAATCATAAGAAAAGGGGGGGCAAACGTAACCGCAAAGATGCTCTACTACACAAATTATCTTGTGAAGTTGGCGAACTACGTAAACAATTTTACAATGGTGGCCCTGTCCACCCAATCACCCAACCTGCTGTAACCCTTCGCTGTCCAGGCGAGGAGCAGGTTAGGGACGACGAGGACGTAATCTCATTATTACCTAATGAGGAGTTTGGTCCCTTGTACGATGAAGAGGTTGAGGATGAACTCGCAAAAGAGTCTCACTTTAACTTCGATATTCACGTCAAACTAAAAGAACCCACTGTGCCCAAGACTCCAGCTGAATTTCTGAAAGTTTTGGAGAATATTCAGCACTTGGACAAGGATGAGTGGAGTGAGGTGAGGTATTCTGAAGTCCAGAAGCTGTACAACCACGCTCCCGGCTTTACAGAATTGGAGGTTAATGAGGAAGTTAAACCTTACGATTCCTTACGCCACTTAGCGTATGCGGATAAAGCGTATGGTGCATTGACTTTTTGCATTCTGAAACAGCGTGAGGTTTTGCAAAATAGTATGACCGGTTTAATTGCCTGGGCCGAGGAAAAAGGCAGTATATCAGCCCAACAACTCCACGATAAGGTCGTGGATTTGTTTTCTGAAGGAGACTACCACAAGGTATCCTCCGATATGTTGCAACTCATCTGTGGTCATCGAGCAGAGACTATTCAAATGCGTAGAGATGGTATCGTCAAATTTGCAAGAGACCCTTTAATCAAATCGTCCTTACGCAAAATTCCACCTTCAAGCCAACATATCTTTAACTGCGAAAAATTTACATCATTTTTAGAGAAAAATGGAGGTGTAAAAAAGACTTTTTTACCCCCCAATAAAACTGATGGTTTTAAAAATAAAAATGTCTCACGCAATCCCTCGCAGGGATCAGCGAATTGCGAAGTACCCTCGCAGGGTACTCCTCAGACCTTTCGCATTGGACCATGTTCTGTCCAGCCCTCGCAGGGCTGCGTACATAGTCGGCCCAGTCAAAGCTATGGACCCCCACAGGGTTCCGGTAACAAACACAGCACTCGCAGTGCCAACACTACTACACGAGGCTCCTTTCGTCCACGTGGAGGTAGTCAGCGTGCCAATAGACAAGAGCCCGCTAGAAGCAGGAAGCGCCCTGCAGGCCCCGATTCCTATTCAGGAACTAAGAGAAGAAGGTACTGACTACTTCCGGGCGGGCCAGTTGACACATTATGTCGATCGTTGGAAGAAACTGGGTGCACCAGATACATTGCTTCGCCTAATAAAAGGTTATCGCATACCTTTCATTCGAAAACCTCCTCTGGTTTTACCCAACATAAGCGGTCAATTCAAAACAAGGGAGTCCAAAGAGATGTCAACTATCATCTCACAAATGTTGTCTCAGAGTATACTAGAGATGGCCCCATGGTCTCCAAGTTTCTTATCGACAATGTTTCTGGTTCCGAAAACCGATGGCACCAATCGACCAATTTTCAACCTGAAAAATTTGAACCAATTTGTCTTCACTCCACCGTTCAAACTCATAAATGTCTTCCGTGTAACCAGCTTCCTTCAACCAGAAGACTGGCTTTGCAAAGTAGACCTATCACAGGCTTACTTCAACGTGCCAATTTGCCCGTCGCACAGGCGATTTTTGCGTCTAATTTACAAAGGAAGGCTTTTGCAAATAACATGTCTTCCATTTGGCCTCAGTACAGCCCCCAGAGTATTTGCGACTCTGACAAACTGGGTAGCACAAACGTTAAGACAGGAGGGCATTCGAGTACTGGTCTATTTAGACGATTTTTTGGTGGCTCATCAAAACCATCAAACGCTCAGAGTGCACATTCAAATAGTGCTAGACCGGTTGCGCTTCCTGGGCTGGCAAATCAATCTCCAAAAGTCAGTGACGTCACCATGCAAAAGACTGATATATCTAGGCATTGTATGGGACCCATGGCTAAACGAGAGATCTTTGCCGCAAGAAAAAATAACGTCTCTAAAAGAGAAGATACAACAGTTATTAAAAGAGGGTACAATAACTTTAAAAAACCTCCAGAGCTTAGTAGGGACACTGAACTTTGCAAGTTTCGCAGTGCCCATGGGCAGGCTCAATTTTCGAGACACACTGATGTTTCTAAACAAAATCCAGAAAGAGAACATTACCAGCTCTTACACTCTACCAACAGAAGTAAGAGACGACCTGAAGTGGTGGCTACGGAATTGCCGCCGATCTTCCCCAATTCATCTTACTCCGCCGTCGCATATTCTTACCACAGACGCATCAAACATTGCATGGGGAGTTCAATTCGATGGCCAGTCACTGTCAGGTCACTGGACGAACCAAGAACAGAGCCTCCATTGCAATTAAAAGGAAATGCTCGCGATACTGAAAGCCTTGGAACAACACGGGTCACAAATGGCCAAATCGACGGTCTTGGTACAATGCGACAACAGAACTGTTGTAGCTCATCTAAGAAACGAGGGGGGGACCAGATCACCCGCCTTGAGCTAACAAAACGAGTTTTCCAGCTTCTTTGCGTGTACCAGATCAACCTAAAGACACAACACTTACCAGGCAAATACAACAGTTATGTGGATCACCTGTCACGACACCGGCGTCCCCCGGAGTGGCATCTCTTACCACGGTGCACGACGAGAATATTCAAACGCTTTGGCGTACCAATGATAGACCTGTTTGCTTCGGAACGGGCAAAGGTAGTGATGAATTACGTAACGCTGGACCAGAACGATTCTCAAGCGATATACCACGATGCATTCTCCCACAACTGGAATTATCCTTTAGCTTGGGTTTTTCCACCACCTTACCTCATACCGAAGGTGTTGGAGCACCTCAATTCGGCGACCGGAATATTCATCATGGTAGTTCCGAGGTGGGAGTGAGTGTTCTGGCGGCCGGACCTGAAAGCTCGTGCGCTAGCAGCTCCGTTCTCAATAGAGAATCTACACCTGCACCTGATAGACACAGTGACCGGGCTACCACCCCCCAAAGTCCGAGAAATGACTATGGAAGTGTGGAAATGCTGTGGGGGTGGTCACAATATTTGACAGAATGGAACGATGCTCAAGTACAATTATTACAATCTGCCTGGCGTCCATCTACCAGAAAGACGTACAAAGCAGCATGGAACAGATGGCTTAAGTGGACAAGGAAACATGCAATTAGCCCCTTGACAGTCACAGGACCAATCTTGGCTCGTTTTCTCGCAGATTTGCATATTGTAGATGGTTTAGCGTACAATACTATCTTGTTACATAAATCAGTTGTTTCTACCTTGAGTAACACTGATAATGCAGATAAACTAAGCTCAGACGTTTTAGTTAAGCATATTCTAAAATCTATCGCATTGAAAAAGCCTGTATCTATGAAGCAACCGATCTGGAACATAGATAAATTAGCTTCATTTTTGAGTGCGTATTCTGTTAATGAGAGTAGTGCTTTCGCCACTTGTAGACATACAGCAACATTGCTGCTCTTATGTTCGGGCAGGAGAGTACACGACTTGACTCTGTTAGCCGTAGATTCAAATCACATGGTCGATAATGACAACTATTTGATCCTATGGCCTATCTTCGGTTCTAAAACGGACACTGCTGTATACCGACAGTCCGGATGGAAACTATTTCACAATCCTACAAACGCAAACTTAGACCCCGTATTCTGGATAAAGCGTACTATAGCTGTATTAGAAGAGAAACGTAGTACAAGTAATTGTAACAACCTATTCCTAAACTTTAGAGGGAAACCAAGAGCGGCGTCTCGTACTATAATCGCGGGATGGGTCAAATCATTATTGTTGGAAGCTGGCATCGTGGCCTCACCAGGAAGTGTTCGGTCGGCCGTCGCGTCTAAGAACTGGTCTGACAATTTTCCCTTAGATGAAATCCTCTCCAGGGGCAATTGGAGGTCACAGAATACCTTCGCACGCTTCTACTGCAGGGAGGTTAAGTCATCAAACACTAACTCTAGTATAACCAGACTGTTTAATCCAATTAATTAAATCAATTTGTTAATTTCTAATAGAGAATAAATAATTTAACCAATGTTAATCAAATAACTACTTCAATCATTTTGTTAATTTCTACTGTGCGTACATTATTGCACCCCTTGCTGAACATGATTTATTTGTGTTCTTTTTAATAAGTAAATATAGGACTTTCTTGCACATCACTTGGTTTTATTACAAATAGAAAAGGGCATTCTTATCTTAACCCTGAATAATCGAATAATTCATATATTTGTGCCTAGAACTTGCGCTTAGGTACTTATATATATCACATTGGCGTCTGCCCACCAGGCGATAACAGACATGTCTCATAAAGTAAGCTTCAAATAACGGTCAAGTGTTTAATAGCAGTGTTTTACCTGAAAATAAAACACATATTAAATACTTACCTTATTTGAAGCTTACACTTTAAATTCTGCCTGGTGCAGATCTGAGACTCAATGATTCAAAAACCCGCCTGCCACATTCCGCTGCGATAGCGGCGGGGGAGCCTGGTGGGGTAGCCGGATGTGCAAGCGAGATACACATATTTAGGAGTGAAAGAGACAGAAGTAACCGGAAATACGACAAGCGCTACTCTCATAAAGTAAGCTTCAAATAAGGTAAGTATTTAATATGTGTTTTATTTTCAGGTAAAACACTGCTAATAAATATCACCGAATTATTAATTCTGGAATATATTGCTACCTATCTTTACAGATTAAACGTACAAGCCCTAACACTTTCTCACCTTCCGCAGCCCATCCAACATCTTGGGCAGTTCAGATGGGTTGACGGGCTCCACGGCTATCTTCACGACCGCTTGGGTGTTGAACCTCAGAGGGGTGAAGGTATGCAGCTCAGCGTCTTCCTCCCCGGTGACGACGGTACAGGTCTTCACTATCGGCTGGTCGATGCCCTCGACGAGGGCCCAGCAACCGGCGGGTACGCGGTTCAGTTCCACCTGCAAGAGACACATATAATCTATTCGGCTAGGTACATAAGTACAGGTAAACAATCTTGTAACGAATTTTTATAAAAACACATATTATACAAATAAAGTACGTGTAGAAAATACTGCTTCCGGGCTGTTTAGCCGTGGTTCATATGAAACTTGCGCTCTAGACATAGACCTCGCCTCGTCGTCGGCGAGTTCTCTACGACTGAATATCATCAGTTGCAAAGAAGTCGCCGCCCGGACCTGCGCCACTGAAGATGTCGACCGCAGTGATCGACGAAACGTCTGGAACGCAAATTTCATATGGACCACGGCCAAACAGCCCGGAAGCAGTATATTCTACAAGACTTAAATAAAGTACGACTAGCTAGTGGTAATTATTTATTCTGTGCTACCAATTTCGGATTTTAGTCTATCAAATGAGTTTCTAAAAAATATATTTATGAACTGAGTTTCTAAATAAAACATTAAAGAGACACAAAGATTGTTTACATTTAGTTAAGTAACTAAACGAATGGAGCAAAGGAGTGGAATCGAGTTCGGCATAATTTTTAATATTATAAAGCTGAAGACTTTGTTTGGTTTAATGCGCTAATCTCAGGAATTACTGGTCCAAATTGGAAAAATATTTTTGTATTGAATAGCCTGTTTATCGAACGCTATAGGCTATATATCATCACGCTAGCAGAGCTCAAACGAGCGTAGCTGTAACGGTAACAAATCCGGCAAATTCCAATTTTATGATTTTTTTATACAACTCAGGTGACAGACCAGCACACGGCCCACTTAATGGAAAGTGGTTACCGTGGCCTATGGACGTGTGCAACACCAGGGGAGTCACACTCGTGCTGCCGACCCTATAAACACAGAGTTTCTGTGCCGTCAGTGTAGAAGACAAAGCGGGAATAGCCCTTGGTCTTCCTTTTAGGTAAGACAAGATTGTGGTAACCTAATCTCTTGGGCCTCTATTGACAAGGCACCTGCTGCTTGTGTCCTCACAGTGGTGTTACGTGGAAATTCATACAGCAGCATTGTGATAATTCGGATTCCGCTCAATGCTTCAAGCCTAAGGCTCGGCGCGAACGGGCCACCAACCATAGCCAATGAATGTTTGTACTTATCTCAATGTTTGTGTATATTGTGGTCGGTACATACCTTATACCTAGCCTCGTATATCCACAGTCGGCCAACGTTCATAATGCGGGAGTCTTCCTCGTCCTGTGTACTGTAATTTTCACCCAGTACCCGCACAGTCTGACCCGCGTATAATGTGCCGGACATGATACGAGCTAAAACCTGAAACAAAATAATTACATACATATATAAACTCATGCCTTTATCCCCGAAGGGGTAGGCAAGAGGTGCTAGCACCCACATTTCGCCAGTTTATGTTTAGGTCCCAATGTAATAGGTGGCGAGCCTATTGCCATTAACCAGGCACTTATAAACCTGCAATAAATACACACATAACTTCGAAAAGCATCGAAAAGTCATTGGTGTGTGCCATGGTAAAACTTGGGATCGAACCCGAGACCTCGTCTCAGCAGTCCCTTACCCATACCTACTGCGATACTCCATTTAAATTCCCTTTAAAAAAAACTCTCATGAGTGATTCTTGGCCAGTAACGTAATGGCTAAATGAGATAAGTAGTTTATCTACTCTGATACTATAGTACAAAGATTATAAAATTGAAATCAAAACTCTTATGACAAACATCACGCACAGGCAAAAAAAAAAGTTTCATTACAATACAGGTCTTGTAAGGACACCTATATCATTAAATAACTTTTTAATCATAACGATGCACCTATACAACCTTCATCTGGACTGAACCTCTACTTTAAAAAAGAAACGGCCAATTCGGAAGAAAAAAAAAGAAACGCGCATGCGCAATCGATGTTTGCGCCTTGGCGTCAACTTTTTTTTTTTCATTTAAATTAAACGAAGTTTGGTTTTGTTTGTAACATAAATTAGTTTATGTATTATAGTATGAGAGTAGATAAAGTAGTGTATGACACTGTACATAACTTGGTCTTATAACACTCGTGTGATAATATAAAAAAACTCGCCTACGGCTCAATTTTTAAAAACTTTTTAAACTCGTGTTATAAGAACCCTTATTATGCAACAGTTGCATGATATATATGCAGAAACTGTTGCATTATAAAGACCACAGTTTTCCACTTTCTACGACCCTGGCCGCATCTTCTACTTTTATAATTGCTTTCATACATGCTCGCCGGTTATTCACCCTATATAATAAAGGAAGTCTCACCAAGAAGAAGGTACAGTCGTCAGTGGGGTACATCTTGGTCGTGTGGGCGACCAACCGTCCGGATTGGTCGCAGGCCAGCATGTCCGAGTGCAGGGTCCCCGAAGTCCCGCGGTACGTGTGAGCCACCTTGCGCGGCGCCGCGTCCAGAGGCGACGGCACGTGACGAACTAGCATCTCTACGAAACCGCTAGAACAAGAAAAGGTACCGGTAAAAAATGGCCGATGGTGTACACATACATTGGACCTATGTCGCGAGACAAACGAAGCCCTGACGCGTGCAGGAACAAAGTAGTTCGGTTTGATTTCGCTAGATAGCGCTACGGGGTACCAATAGGAATAAAATATCTTTAGTAAAACTTAAAAACCAATAGATGGCATTAGTAGTCTGATTTTAAGAATTAAAAGTTAGAAGGCTTATTACGCAGTTAATAAAAAAATAAATAAATTAAAATAAATCGTAAATTATTTCAGAACATAAACTTGATAATTTAAGCACGTATGCATATGAAATCTAAATATAGATTAGAATATTTATAGTTTTATTCAGTAATATTCAATAACGTGTTTAGTGTATTTCGTATTTTTAATAAGTCAATTTTTAATACTAGGCATTAAAATAGGTTGCCAAAAAATTGTCACCATCTAGTAGCAAGCGAACTAATCGTTGCCTGCCTGCCTTAGTAAGTTACGAGGGTAACCGGTTTTTGTTCCTGTTTGTGCATCTGTATAAGAATTATATTATATTATCTGTGATTGCTTTGGATACATGTTATGTTCGGGGACCGCATGGTCCCCCCCTCCCGAGGAGGGCCAGACCGAGAGGGATGGCCCTGGGTCAGCCGGGGTGCGAGGGATATGTCGCATGACAACCTCACCTTCGGCCTAGCACTACGACCCAGAGACGGCGTGCGGTTTAGTCGGTTCGAGTCCGACACAACCTCCCCCTCCGGCTCCGGAGGGGTGGGTATCCGTGGGGATTTCCCGCACGTAAAAAAAAAGGATACATGTTATGTTATCACACCACAGTTGTAACAAAAATCAAAGTAACAAGTACTGTACAGTGTCCTGAGTACGAAAAACATTCAAATTCGTAACATAAACGCATCGAAAGAACGGAACATTGCGATCGGCTCACAGTACGCGGGCGGCCAATCGCCATGCTCCGTTCTCTTTATACGTATACGTTACGAATTCGAATAAGCGTCGGTAGCTTAGTGGTTATTGAGTCGGTCTTAAGGTCGAGAGGTCCCGGGTTCGAATCCTGGCCATTACACTACCGACGTGAACCCACTCCTAGCACAAGAAATTTAGCTTAGTTGGAGGGGTTACAGGGAATATTAGTAATTTCGATAATTTCAGTTGCTAATATTCAAAGAAAAAAAAAAATTATTCGTGCTTGGGGCACTGTTCTAAGATTCAATAATTACCAGAAATCCCCGAAGAATCTGGTGCATACGAGCCTCAGAAGTGGCCGCACGTTCAGCTTCGCCTCCAGTTTCGTTAGCTTGATACCCAGTTCCAATAACACAGCTGGCAAGGTATCGTCTACATCGCCGACCACCTATGAGCAAGGAGAAACATACCTAAATGTTAAACACTTCCTTTTCTATACAAATCACTAGCTTTTGCCCGCGGCTCCGCCCGCGTCGATGTCGGTTATCGCGGCCAAACATAACCTATGCCCTTTCTCAAGGTCTAATCTAGACCTATATCAAATTTCATCGAAATCGGTTCAGTGGTTTAGGCGTGAAAGCGTAACACAGACACAGTTCGAAATATTAGTATGGATGATAGAAACAGGACATCTACTGCGCTGGTTAAGAAATAGAATACCAGAATATGTACTGTGTCCCACGGTTGTGCCCCAAGTTTTTTTTATACCACATTGATTTCAGACAAGCACTCGAGACACCTCATGGAAAGTGGTTACCGGGGCCTATAGACGTTTGCAACACAAGCGACGCTACACGTGCTGCCGAGCTTGACGAAATCTTTTAATGCCCTTCTTAATATTGTAGTCGCTTAGGAAACACAGCAGGGAGAGAATTCGACGGCTTGAGTGTACGTGGGATGATGGTCCTTTTACACAGCACGGTGCGCACCGTTTCTGGTTCCCTGCCTATGGCGAGCGGTGCGATGATGGTCGATTTTTCGAGATAAAACAAACCACCCGACATCGCAAGACATGCGCCGCGAATAGTAAGTCTCACATGCCGTGACATGCCTTGGGCTGTGTCGGCGGGTGTGCTCACACTGAGCATTTGCATCATTCGATCGTTGCTCGCGCTGCCTCAGGGTTCCGCGTGTGCTTCGTGTGGTCGGACATGTGCGTTGCGCTCTCATGCGTCATGGACTCATGATCAGCTTGGGCATGTGTCGTGTGTGTCGCGTATAAATGTACCGTTGTATGAGTTGCTGGTTGAGGCATGCGAGATGAACCATTCGCGGCGCATACCTCGCGACGTCTGTACGCGGCTTAAGGTATCTCTATTTCAAATTGTATTTAAATATATCCAGCTGTTTCAACAAAAGGGGTAACTATTAGTTTTCTAATACATATTTTCCCATTGGGAAGACTTACCTGGGCAAATATCTTATACAGTGGCTCCAAAATAAACTCGATAAAGCTCCTCTGCGCAGATGCATGCGGTTGTTTCTTAGTGAACCTTCTTGTTTTTGCATTAAAATACACGTCGCCCCAGAGCCAGGCGGCCATGTCAGACGCTCTGAGACCCGAAGAAGGGTGCGCGGCGGCATACATGGCCGCGAATGACTCCACAGTAAAACATACGTCGTAGAGAGATGATGCGAAGCAAACATTACCTGAGTATGAAGGATGGTAAATTAAAACCTAATATAATAGCTAAAATAAAAGCAGCAGAGTGTTTGACTGCACGTGCTATATTATCTAACGACTGATTTGTTATTACTCCTAATATAGCCAGTAGGTTTCTTCCGGCGGAGGTGGTTACGTCGGATTCGAACCGTACCCCTAGCACGTACAACTATCGTAAACGTAATAAGAAAACGGAGCATTGTGATTGGCC
Source organism: Eilema caniola (assembly GCA_949126895.1). NCBI lineage: Eukaryota > Metazoa > Arthropoda > Insecta > Lepidoptera > Erebidae > Eilema > Eilema caniola. Next base: position 28,957,989 of record OX421462.1, on the reverse strand, counting down.
GGCTTCACATACATACGGTTCAAAGTAGGCAGGCGGCCTATCGCATTATTCCGTTCTCTCAATACGATCACGATACGATTACGATAGTTGTTCATGCTAGGGGTACCGATTAATATACACGCCGTCTTTGGGTCTCCGGTTGCCGGACATTAGATTCCCATAAATATACTTATTGCACATAGGCCAACGGTGTCCCCACCTAGCCTAGCCTGCTTCTGCTATGGTACCCCAGGCCCGCGCTCATGGAGGACGGAGGTCGTTTGGCGACCTCCGTTACCCATCTAAGAGTTTGAAGCATTTACTATGCTGACTTTTCAAATCGATTAAGATAGGAAAAAGTGAATGCTCAGGTGGGACTCGAACCCACGATCTTTCCCTTACAGAAAGCCACTGAGCCACCAAGCCACACCTGAACCTATCCAAATTCTCCTATACTACCGTCTAGGGCGACGGTGGGAGCCATCTACCGACATTCATACGAAATATCGGAAACAATGAATGATGTTGCAATCATTTTTAAACATTGATTTTTGATGACTCCGCCCAAATAATTGAATGAAATTTTGAAGCATTTACTATGCTAACTTTTCAAATCAATTAAGTTTAATAGATATTGCTCATTCCATATATCTTGGAACTAAATCAAGAAGATTTTGTAAAAATCTGTACTTGGTGGTATTTCACTTCACTCCTTCAATAGCAACTACTTTGGTACTTGTAAATAAAAAAATAAAATGCATTCATACATTTAAAAATTCAAACTTACCCAACAATGGCGAAAATATTGTAGCTGGTTCATCTGGATTATCTTGAGGCTGGTGTGTCTCCAACATGGAATTAAGCTCATCAATAATGTGCCTGAGTTTGTAATACGCGTCTGCGGGGGGCAGCTTCAACTCCAGTATTAGACGGTCTATCTTATTGATGCATAGGGTAAGAGGCACGCGTTCTTGCACTGCATGGCGTAAGAGACGTTCTGTGTTCAGCATGATACCTTCAGCGGCGTCTACGAAGAGTACAGCACCTGTTGAAGAGTCGAAGTGCAATTAATTGTATGATTAGAAGGTCTAAAGCTGGAACAGAGCACAAACCATCAACTCTTAAAACAGGTCAATGATTAACCGGCTGTCATTCTACCAAGTGCATAAATAACTTTGTAATCCCATATAAATATGTAGGCTAAATATATAGCTACCTATGCAGTTGTTACAATGATAGAAATTGGATGGCACAAATTTGTCACAAATTTCGACCGGGTGAGTACCACCGTGCACTTTTTGCGAAAATCCTCCATAGTAATCCAATCTCGGTTGGATTGCGTTCAGGGGTCAGCAAGTGCATAGCCGGGCAGGGGGGATTGAGGTCGTAGCACGAGTGGGACCGGTGGGTCTTGGCGTATTCTAGTGGGGGGTGGCGCGGGGCGACGCGCCGAACAGGGAGACCTGTAGAAACGGTGGTGCCGCTGGCCGCCCGCGGCATAGTACAGGGGCCCAACCGGGACTAACCACCCTGGGAGGCTGCCCCACCAGGTCGCGCATAATCCCGATATGGCTCGTCGTGCCGGTTGGTGACCGGACGAGGGAGCCTGGCGACCATACTCGGAGGGGTACGGGGGCCCTTCCGTTCGGCGCGTCGGCTCTCGCCATACCTCACATTCATAGATAAAACCAATATCCCACGCTTTGTCACGCTGTGCTGCGACAACAATCGCCTCTTTTTTCACGCCTTCCCTCCTCTTCATCCTCATGGCAGCGCATAATTACAGTAGATTGGTCTACACAGCGGCAAAAAACTCTCCCTCGAGCTCGCTATTTGAGGTGGAGTCCACGAACATCTGTGGGCTCCATACAAACCTCAACGCCGTCCACCAACACCTGGAGACGGTGAAACCAGCAATGCTGTTTCTTACGGAGACACAAATACGCCGCCCTGATGACACGACCTACTTACTCTACCCCGGCTATGTCCTTGAGGAGAATTTCCGCGCAAAAGCCGGGGTGTGCGTGTTTGTTAGGGCGGATGTTTGTTGTCGCCGTTTGCGCTGCCTAGAGGACTCATCCTTTTCCACCCTTTGGGTGCACATAGACCATGGCTCTACGAGTCAGATCTATGTGTGCCTCTACCGCTCCCATACAGGAGATGCCGAGACAACTCGACTCGACTTTGAATACCTGAGTCAGGCGGCAGATGATGCGCAGGAGCGGTTTCCGAACGCTGAACTGGTGTTTTTGGGGGATTTTAACGCCCACCACGAGATCTGGTTGGGCTCCGCCAAAACAACCCACGCGGGAAGAGCCGCCCATGCATTTGCTCTGGCGCATGGCCTGACCCAATTGGTACACGAGGTCACTAGGATACCAAAAAGGTCGGACCATGACCCCTCTCTGCTAGACCTTCTGCTGACGAGTCGCCCGGACCAATACAGTGTTTCGGTGAGCGCCGCTTTAGGTGAATCCGACCATTGTCTGGTCCGTTCCGAGGTGCCCATTTTAGCGCCCCCACGTCCCGTGCAGGGGAAGCGGCGTCTATGGCACTACTCGTCAGCGGACTGGGATGGACTGCGTGATTATTTTGCGTCCATCCCGTGGGTTGAACGCTGCTTTGAAGGTAAGAACCCATCTGAGGCCGCAACTGCTGTCGCCGGTGAGATCAGTCTGGGCATGGAATATTATATCCCCTACACTGATGTCGCCGGTGTCCGCAGGTCACGCCCCTGGTTCGGGCGCGAGTGCGCGGAGGCTGTTAATCATAAACAGCCTGCGTACCGCGCTTGGATCAGGGCGCGCGCTACGTGCGATCCCAACGTGGGCCACTTCAAGGCGGCGTACAACAGAGCCACAAAGGCCTGCAAGAGGGCTTATGTCAGAGCGGATGCCCAGCGCATAGCGCGGCTTGGTCAGGAGCTAGTAGAGCATCCCACGGGCAGCCGTGGCTACTGGCGACTGGCCAAAGCCGTGCAAGCCAACTTCTGCCAGCCTTCGCTGCCCCCGCTGCGCAATCCCGATGGATCCCTGGCCCATGAGCCGCAAGAGAAAGCAAATTTGCTGGTTAATCTGTTTGCTGCCAACTCCCGAGTCGATGATTGTGGTATGGAGCCGCCGACACTGCCCGTCAGTGACCATGCAATGCCTGATATTCGTATCAGGCAACGCGATATCCGAGCAGTGTTGCAGTCACTCGATGTCCGGAAAGCCAGTGGTCCGGACGGTATTCCAGCGGTGGTTCTGCAAAAATGTGCAGCGGAGTTGTCTCCAATGCTTGCGCGGCTGTACCGGCTGTCCTACAGCTCTGGTACAGTGCCTTCGGCTTGGAAAGAGGCGAATGTACAGCCGATCCCCAAGAAGGGGAATCGCTCAGACCCAAACAACTATCGACCCATAGCCGTCACCTCAGTGCTGTGCAAGGTGTTCGAGCACATTATTAACAAACAGCTCATGCGTCACCTTGAAGATCACTCCCTAATTAATGACCGGCAATATGGCTTCAGGCCGAAACGGTCAGCGGGTGATCTTCTGGCGTATGTTAACCATATTTGGGGTGAGGCTATGGACAAGCACGGCGAGTCATTGGCAATTAGCCTTGACATCGCCAAAGCTTTCGATAGAGTTTGGCACAAGTCGCTTCTTTCCAAGTTACCAGTCTTTGGTTTGCCTCCTAGACTGTGCGACTGGGTTGCCGGCTTCTTGCAGGAGCGCCGTATTCGCGTCCTTTGTGATGGACGAGCCTCGGAGTTCTTGCAGGTAAATGCCGGCGTACCGCAGGGATCTGTCCTATCGCCAACTCTCTTTCTTCTGCATATCAATGACATGCTGTCGACCGGCAGCATTCATTGCTATGCGGATGATAGCACCCTACACGGGAGTTATCATGGACGTCCTGCGGATAAGCAGACGCATATCGCGGAAAAAAGGCAGCTTCTTGTCACTGAGCTTGACCGGATCCTGAATCACATTTCCCAATGGGGCTCTGAGAACTTGGTCGAGTTCAATGCCAAGAAGACGCAGGCATGTGCGTTTACAGCAAAGGTATCTTCTTTCCTTCCCCTTCCCACTCTTCAGAGCACGCCACTGCCACTGCAGGACAACCTCAATATCCTCGGTATGGATGTTCGCTGCAAACTGAACAACAAAAACTACATCGAGAGTATCATCAAAGCAGCCTCGCGTAAACTCGGAGTCCTGAACAGAGTGAGACGGTTTTTCACGCCGGAGCAACGGTGTATTCTTTACAAGACACAAATTCGTTCCTGCGTGGAGTACTGCTCACATCTCTGGGATGGATCCGCAAAGTACTTATTAGATGCTCTCGACAGGTTGCAGCGACAGCGGCTGAGGTCACGAGTACCCTCGAGTCTCTGCAGATGCGTAGAGATGTTGCTTCCTTGGCAGTTTTTTACCGTCTCTACCATGGTGAATGTTCTGAAGAGCTATTCCAATTAGTCCCACCCTCCCCCTTCCTATACAGGACGACACGTGCAGGACTTAGATGTCACCCCTATACGGTGCAGAACATTCCTTCAAGAACCAAGCGGTTCGGTGACTCTTTCCTTTGTCGCACCATTAAGACCTGGAATTCCTTGCCAGCTCACGTGTTTCCCTCTTCCTACAGTCCCGGGTCCTTTAAGCGGGGCGTGAAAAAGCATCTGATGAGGCCGTCAAGCTGATTGCCACCATTGTTAACATGGCACGTGTATATAATGGTGGCCCTCTTTCCTGAGACTTTGCCTTCAGCTTACCATCAGGGGAGGTAAAGTGAAATTGACGTGACCTATATAAAAAAAGGAAGAATTTCTTTTAAGATGTCCTCATGAAATTTGGTACAAAGGTGAATTAGAGCTTCGAAATGGACATAGTCGAGTAGCGAACCAAATATAGAAGCGAGTGGAGAGGCAAGTAGAGATTGTTATAGGGACGAGTGGATAGGCGTGTAAAGATCGAAAGTCGAGTAGAGTCGACTATAGACATTCGGCCAATCTGCAAAAGGTCAGATCACCCGTCCAGTAACTGCTTCAGTAGTTAGTTTTATGAATCACTAATTGAAATAAAACCAGTTTTTAACGGATTCTATTGCAATTTATTTGACAATATTCACATTTAGCCTGAAGTTTCGGCTACTATTAAAAAGTGTTTTTATTTCAATGAGAAATTCTGAATTGTAGGATCAGTAACGAATTGAGGAAAAAATTATGTCACAAAACGTACTTTTTGGGGCTCCAGCAATAGTTTCGGGCCCAAACTAACGTCACTGCAAGCCGGCTCTGTTGATTGGCGGACGACGATCTGGGGCAGTTTTTTAAAAGCCTTACAAGCCAATTCAAATGGAAAAGGACGTTTGGTAAGGTTTTGCATTTGAGGTGAAAGCCTTGGTTACTAGAGCATAACTGAGATGATGACGACTTTGGTAAGAATTAATCTGTCGAATTACTGATGGCTGTTGGAAATAACTTACCGTCAGAGATCCTCAAAGCGGCAGTCACTTCATCGCTAAAATTAACATGTCCAGGTGTGTCCATAATATTCAGGAGATGTGATTTTCCTTTGATATTCTTGAGCAGTAACGTAACGGGCATTGATTTTATCGAGACCCCTCGTTCCTGTTCTACAAACAGTGTGTCCGTGTACCGCATTGGTATCGTGGTGTCAGTATTAATGGTACTTGGATGTGTCTGTCGGATTAGACAGTCCACAAATGATGTTTTACCTGTAATAATGGAAAAGAGATAGATATAGTCCAAGGTTGTTCGAAATTACATTCATTTGCATCTCCTCAAATATAGAATGAATGTAGTTGCAAGTGTTAATTGCACAAAGTTTTTCTTTAGAGGACTGTAGTGATTGTTTTGTTTAGTTATCTTATATTATATTCTCCTTTTAAAACAAAATAGCCTCATCACTTATCATGCAGGTCCAAAAAATCATAGTTCGCAGTATGTGAGAGTTCATATACCTCTGCCTACAACATAGGGGAAATATCATGTAATGACGTGGAGTTTTGGAAATTAGCAATACCCCTAAGGGCATTTACAAGTGTTTAAAACAAAATAAATTGGTTCCTTGAAACAAATTGCAATGTTGTCGTCCTTTGAAGCTAAGCCAAGCTATAGTACACAATGCCTGTTCTAATTAGGTATTGATATATTAAGAGACTGTCCTTTAAATCAGTTTCATTAGAACATAGCCGCTGGGCATTACTGGGTTAAGACGAGTTTTTGTGCTGGCAGTGAAAAGGCCAATGGCTTATTCTGCTTTGTCTTCTACACTGGCAGCAGCACAAACTCTCAGTACCTACAGGATCGGCAATGTGAGTATGACTCCCCTGGTGTTGCAAACCTCCATAGGCCACAGTAACCACTTTCCATCAGGTGGCCCACATGCTTGTTTGTCACTGAAGTGGTAGAAAAAAAAATACATCAGGTCAAAAAATAATAATTAAAAAATATTTTTAAAAAATTACCCTACCATTGTGGAGGTGCCCCATAAGAGTGACATTTCTCATCAAGTTTGTGTTATCCAGCATATCAGCTAAATATTCCATATCATACTTTGTTTCTGGAAGACTCTGTTCTTGCACCTGGAATTTCTTGTGTTTCACGGGCTCCACCAGGGGTTTGTCTAGAGCCTGTGTGTCTTCCTCTTGCACTACTGTCTCTACATCTGGTCCATACACTTCTACTGCTTGTGGGTAATATCTGTGAGACATAAAGCAACAAATTATTTAGATATTGGCTTCCTGCCTTAATTCTTGTTTCTTCTTGATTCTCTTCATTGCAATACAGATGCTTCTATGCTCACTATGGGGATGACAGATGGCCGGATGGATGATCCATCCGCCGCATCTGCAGGCCATTTGATCCAAAAACAAGAGACTACACTATGCAAGAGTTCTTTTCTTATAGAGAAAATGGAAATATGTAATTAATCAGTTGTTGTTGTTAGGTTAACTCCATTTATTATTGAATTTTATTGATTATGACCATGATATATGTACAATCCACATTCCTTTATGATTAGTTATTATTCCAGTATATTATTTATATTTATTATTATTATTATCATATTTACTAAATCAAAACTCTATAAATTACATGCTTTTATATGCTTATATTCACTGACTTATGTATTTAACAATTTCTTTTTACTTTTTGCATTTCAATTTTGATGAAATATGCTAAGCTACCTGTTGTAAATATACCTGCCAGTGTGTGTACAATTTGTTATATATACACATACACACATACATATTTGTTGTTGTGTGTATAATTTATTACCATGCAAGGTACCGTTACTGATCTGCAGGGTTTTAAAAATATGTGAGTTTGAACTTGTTAAGATATTAGTACGATAGAAGAAGTGAACCTGCTGTGTGAGGCCGTTATGTTCAGTTCAAACATTTTTACACAAATGCAGTACTGAATTTTTTTCAAAAAATTCCCATATTAAAACTAATCTATAATCCATTTCGTTAGTTACATACATAGAATTATAGCGCCTTATAATGCGTTATTAAAATAGTCTAAGGGTACATAACTAAATATAAACAATCTTGACGTGTTTGAATGGGATAATGAAACATTCGGAATCTGGTAAAATATGGACGTACCGTTTATCTTCATGTAGTACAACGGACATAGGGGCCACCTCGGGCTCCGCATCAGCGTCCTCATCTTCTTCCATATTATCTTCATCAGCGTCTCTGTTATCTTGCCCGTACACGCTCTGTTCGTCATCAGAATCGGACTCCAGGTCTGGGCCGATATAGTTACCGAACTCATCGTACAAGTCCCCGTCCATTTTCCAATTGTATGAATAAAATTAATCAAAATATTCAAGAAAATTATGTTCAAAACAAAAGCCGCTTGCACATTTGACGTATAACCTCAAAATTTGTTTACAACCATAAAGTTTTTTTTTGTTGTTTTCGCTACTTTCGGAACAGGCTAAAGCTCATGACATGCTGCCTTGTTATCGGAAGTCCTCCAAACACGCCGGTAAAAATGAGTCATTTGTTATCATGTTTAGACGACTATATTTCCTTAATTTATTATTTATTTGATTAACGACAAAAAATAAAAGAAGTACGGTATACCCTGTATGAGACTGGTCACGGGTTCGAGTTCCACCTACTGCTTTTTACACAGATATTAGAACTTTTTTCTATATTAATCGAGTAGATTTTTATTAAATGTATGTCATTATTATCATCCAAAGTGGAAACTAATGAATGAACCCTATTTCTGCATTGCGACCCTTAAACATCAAGGGCTCATACTTAAGGGGGATGCCAGTGGATGCGCTTTTATCCCTATAGATGGCGCATCATCGTAATGGCCAATGTTAGCTATCATCTACGTAGATGTCATTGTTTGTTTGACGATTTTTAATGAAAATAATCTATCATGCCACTTTGTTCAGTACCAGGATGTAATGTTAGTGGAGTGTATTTATTTCCTCAAAATGCTAAGCTAAAAAAACAGTGGGAGACTATAGAGACGTAGGTTATGTCGGAATCACTTCAAGTAAAGCGTGTCGCGAAAAGAAAAGGCTTCGTAATTACCCTTTCGCGAAACAGAAGGTTTCTTTCAGGATTCGGTAGATTGAATGCCAGGCATGTCCATGATTGCTAATTACCAGTGATTCTATCATCTCGCACCGTAGATCTACTTCTGTAGACAATGAAAATATCTCCCTCGTGACGAAGTCGCGACACTCGCGGCGGGATGAAATTAATTTATCGTATAATGTTCTATTAAATAGTATGACCGTTCATGAAGTTATGTAAATCACAGAATTAATTCTAGTAAACATTTTCATTTCATTTTACTTTCAACAAAAAATCGTTAGACACTATGTCAGTAATCAGTTCAAATTGTATGCAAGTGTACCGCTGTACCTGACTGTACATACATGCCAATTAAAATCATCTATCATATCACCTGTAGATAAATCGAAGTTGAAGTTCAATCACACTCATAGCCGGACTGGAAAGTCGGACTGGACTCCAGACTCCGAGGTGGAAGCCTCGGATATGACTGGGATTAACTTTTGGATGACGGAGATTACAACACCAGTAGACAATCGTGCCCTCAACTCATACGTAGCAAAACCATGTCGCGAAAAGAAAAGGCTTCGTCCCCTCCGTGGGACAACAATGGATCTCGGATTGGTACAAATCTCACCGCAAGTTGGTCTCAACTCTATGAATTGTGGGTATTGATCATCAGGCACAGCTGGGCGAAAACTACACTAATCACCCTTCCTGAGCCAGCATGAATACAGCAGGCGAGCAATGAATCGCACATCTGATACAGGACAAACTTGCTACGATGCAAACTAAATTCACCAAAGGTTACCAACCTTCGAATCCTTCGTACAGACGCGCTATCTCCTAGACCCGTAAAATCACACCGTTTGCCTTCGATTTTCTCTTTGACATACGTATTTATACTTGACAGTAAAGAAAATAGAATTATATGTATAGATTGAGCTGCCAGTGAAATCAACCAAAGAGTACAAATCCTAAAAAGGTTGTATTTCATGAAGGAACTTCGCGACGTGACAAATCGATTATGCTGGAGAATCTGCCTACACAAGTAATATTTTCGAATTATCTTCTCCAATTCAATTGCTTTTTAATCACTTGAAGGTGTCACATACTTATAATGGCACTTTTTTTTCAGGACAGATAGCAACGCAGATACCTAAAAAAAGAACAATGCCAACCCATAAAAGTTGGATAGATACAGTGTTTTTTGTTGCATTGAGAGTTAAATAATACGATGAGGTTAGCTTCCTTTCCAGTTAAAGTTACATCTATTTTCCGCAATTCTGCGTTAAGTCGTTGCATATTCCAAGTTGAATACATAATAAAGCAAGTCCAGATCACAAAAAATACCAAAAGAACACGATAGATAGTAGAAAACAAGTCTAGCATCAAGTTATTCATTAGTCAAGCTATGAGTTTGTTATTGTTGTTTAGTCATTTAGTCATTACGCCACTGTTGCCATCTACAATTAGTTTTGCGTCGGCATCGCCATTGGTGTGAATTGGAGTATTTATGTATAAAAATGGTAGATTTTGAGACATAACGTCTACGACAACGCACGCAAGTGTAGGAAAGTGGCATATTACCGTGAATTGTAACATTTCGTGTTCTATCCTAATCTTCCCAGGGAGCTTCTAGTAAAAGCCCACAACTTTACTTATTGAGGCAGTAATCATTTCATTAATCCTCATCATCATCATCAATCCATTATCATCATCATCAATAATATTTTTTTATAACCATGCAGAGAGAAGTTGAGTCATTTCATAGCTGTTTAATTAAATGGCTAAGCATGTAAGAAACGTCATCGATCCAAGTTACTTGCTTAACACCACATTAATACCATTCAGGCCGCTAATTGAACAGCGCCGTTCAGTAAAGAGCCTAGGCAGTTAATTGAACGGCTGATTAAGCTAGTTGGCTGCGACACATAAATGAATATTTGACTTAAAAGGCCAGTGACCAGGTCAAAAATATCCAAAAAGAAAAGTATATTATCCGCCCGTTCGTGAATCGTGAGTTCGTTTGACGTTTTCTTTTCAATACAAAAATGGCTGCTGTGCAACAAAATTTATCGAAAATGATTTCGGCACAGCTTCGCAATAAAGCAAATGAGTTTTTGAATTCACGGAAATATGCAAATAATCTCGCCGATATTCTACAGATGTTTGAGGTGAGCAAACCCTTCGATATCATGATAAAATCAGCTTCTACAAACTGCGTCATAGGTTACATTTTTTATTGACGGCTATTTATTAAATTTTAGGCGGAGACAGACAATTATACGCCTTTGCTGCTAACTGTGGAAGTGATATTTATTGAGCTATTGCGAAGAGGTGATCTCAGAGAGGAAATCGTGCCCCTAAAACCAGCAGGTAAGTGTTTATGCGGTGTACTATAGTATGGATTATTTTGAAGCAATAATATTGATTTTGCTTTAAAACACATGATATAGTCACCTTAATTGATATTTAAAAAACGTCTTCAAGTAAGCAAATTGCGTTTTGACAGCTATTTCATGATATTTGTGCATGAAAGTCACATTATGCGACATGTGACGTTATTTGCTTATGTAAAAGGTTGGTTGGTCCGCTAAGCGCGCTTCTTGTATAATTACTCTTGTTATAGAACCGTATTATGTGCGGTGCCTTTATATAAATATATTATAAATAATTACCAAGTTTCATAAAGGTGGTATGCACCCAGACAAATTGTCTGGTACCTCAATATAATACCTATTGTTGTGTATACTTGTGTGTGTGCGCGCCGCTATTGGTATCAATTTCAAGGTCAGCCTTGTAGGTATACTATAAATATATTTATATACCTTCTATGTGTTTAAGTTTCATAGCAATTTGTGTTGTTGAAATGTACTTATTTCTTTTTATAGTGAATGAATACTTTTTAAGTTTGAAAAATAAACCACTATATTGTCCCCACACTGCAGGATTGTTTCTGTATTCAAATGAATCAATATGGACACCCTGCCTCACACATTTACACTTTATAGGTTTAGTAATACACATCTCATCCATATGGAAGTGGAATTTATAGTATTAGAACACCTTTTGATCAGGCTATCTATTCAATTGTATAGATTTACATTTGAAGATATTCTGGTTAGCATTCAGCAGTATAAAGCAAGTGAAATACTGCCATTACCATGCCAGCAATGAAGAACTATTCATAAAATCAGATCTAGATATATATAGTGGACTAGCTGTTGCCCGCGGCTTCGCCCGCGTGGATGTTGCTTATCGCGTAGTGTCGTAAATTTTAGCGCCGAGTCGAGCATTGAGAGCTTAGTAGTGGAGCAACAAACTCCATTGCAGTATTTTGAAATGTCAAAATACAAAGATACAGTTGTCTGTCTTTTTTACCCAAGCTCTTATGGGTCTATCTATTTCATCAGGATTTATTCATTGATGAATTTTCACTCAAAAGGAAGTTCGCAATTCGTTGAATGATAAACGGAATTTGGTAATTTTTATGGTGTTGGATAGCGTATACTTTCAGAAGGATCCCATATCGAAGAAGTCCGGTAAATGATGCCGAGATCCTATCCATTTATTTACCCGTCCATCTTCGTATCAGGGGTGGTTGGTCTTGATACATTACGACTTAGGCGGGAGTTAGCGCACGTCATGTACTATTATCTGCATTTAAATTTTAAAGTGGATAACCCTTCGGGTCGTGAATGTATCCACTTCTATGTGCCGGACAGGTACACGCGTGGCGCTGGACGGCGACAGCATTAGCTCTGGACTTGCCCACCAGCTTGGCGTTTTTTGGTATAGAGTAGCCCTACTTACAGAGCTGTGCAATACCTGAATGCCTTTTTGAAAAAAATCCAGATGTGGACATATTCTATGTCTTTGGTATAACTGTGACAAAATATTTATGTAACTTATAGTATTTGTATGCCTAAAATGTAACGTACTAATAATGAATGAATAAACGAAATAACCTGAGATAAAACTTCAAAATTACAGGAAAAAGCGCCTACTTTGTTTGTGGTAGCAATCATGTGGTTTCGTTTTCAAAAAAGAATGTCTAGGCGCTTTCTATTAAAATTTCAGTATTGTAACAATTGATAAAATACAACTTAATAAAAACACTTTACAGCACGTGCGTATTAATCAATATACATTGTGTAAATTATTGCAGTGACATTTATCAGCCTTAAGTACGTTTTCTCAGTGGCTCTGGTAGGGAGAATGTTCCCCAGTAAAGCCATAACAGTGGCAAAGTGTGTGAACGCGGCCGCTACGCAGGAGGCGCGGGTTCGATCCCCGCTCAGCGCAAATATTTGTATGCATAAATATGGGTATTTGCATTGGTCTGGTCATGCCTCGGAGAGCACGTTAAACCGTCGTCGGTCCCGGTTGTCATACAAACATCTATGGCAGTCGTTACGGGTAGTTGAGGCCCTCAAAAATCCAACAACTGGTCTAGCTGCAATGCTTCTACATCACCTTTGGGTTGTGGAGGTCAGATGGCAGTCGCTTCACAGAAAATATCGCAGTTTTGCCAAATCCGTAGTTAGACTGGTAAAAAGCTGACCCTAGACTCCAATTGTAAAGCTTCGGATGCGACTGGGATTGACGCTAGGATGAAGAAGAGTGGCAAAGGGTGAATATTTTCTAAATGGAAGTCGGTGGAACATAGTTCTTACCTCGATGTAGTTTATCGAATTTAAACGTCTCTACCATCTATGCAAAGGGAAGCCAGCAGGAATTGAGTTATAGGGACCCATTGCTAATACCACAAAATATGAATTCATGTAGCAGGATTTCTCAGAATTCTACTACTATGGGAACTAAATAGGCGAAGAACCGTTATATGTTAAGGCCATAATTTGCGTAACGGATATTTTTTTTTTGTTGGAAAGAGAAGGGTGGCACCTGGTCAAGGGAGTCAGAATCAGATGGCGGAATCCAGAGAGTAAGAATCTTGGAATCTATGGAAATCCTCAAAATGTAGGCAAAGATGCTGTTCCTATTGCTTTTACATAATTTGAGTATTTGCCTCTAAAATCATGATGTTAAACTGATAATAAAAACAAATAACAAACCAAGCAAATGATCAACGGTGAATCGGCTAGATACTTAGACACTATAAAGGTAAAATAAATAAAATTATAATAATAAAGTTATACCGACTTCAAGAAACACTGTTAGAAGTCGGCGCCAACATTGTTTAATGTGCCTGAAGTACTATGATGTAATTAATTTTTATATGGTTTCTTGGGCTATGCACCGACTTCTACCAGAACAGCTGTAATACCAGTTACTTTTTTTTAGTGCCTCTTTTTTGTTCCCTTAGTCCTTAATCGGTTTAACGCGTTAACATTTATTTTATTTATTGGCTATAAAGGTTAGCCCATATCCTTTCTTAAACTCTAATCCAATTCTGCATCAAATTTCATCAACATCGGTTCAGTTCAGCGTTTAAAGCGTGAAAGGCAACAGTCAGATAGACAGGGTTCCTTTTACATTTATAATGTTAGCACATTCTGACAACTTTCATACAGAGTTTCAGACTCGTTATGTTATGATATTAGTATGAATTACGCAGGATGTTAAGGGTCAACCGCCTCTGTGGCGTAGCGGTACTGAACGCGGCTGCTACGCAGGAGGTGCGTGTTCGATTCCCGCTCAGTGCAAATATTTTTATGCATGAATATGGGTATTTGCATTGGTCTGGTCGTGCCTCGGAAATCACGTTAAGCCGTCGTTCCAGTTGCCATACGAACAGCTATGGCAGTCGTCACGGGTAGTTGAAGCACTCAAAAGTCCAACAACTGGTCCAGATGCAATGCTTCGATATCGCCTTTGGGTTGTGGAGGTCAGGTGGCAGTCGATTCACGGGAAATTTCGAAGGTTCAGCCAAATTCGCAGTTAGACTGGTAAAAGCAGATCCTCGCCTCGATGGTAAAAAGCTTCGGATGTGACTGAGATAAATGCTAGGATGAAGAAGAAGACTCAGGATATTAAATGAAATTGTGAAAATTCGAAACATTTTTTAAGAATCGAAATGATAGCTCTTATATATTCTATTGTGCACGAAACTATATCTTGTTCAAAACTGCGTGATCGCCATCTAGTTGTATTGATGTAACTAAATTATAGAATTAAAAAATATATTTTCTTATATACCTGTGTTGTGAACGAAACCATACCTTGTTTAAAAATGCGTGATCGCCATCTAGTTGTATTTTTGTAACTAAATAATAAAATCTCAAATTTTAATTTATTGATTAAATAAGAATCTGTATACATAATTGTGTATGTAATAATAAAGTCTATTTATTTACATAGTTGCTTATATATGATAAGCTATAAAAAATATACCACAAAAATAATCTCACGTAAAAAAGCAACATTATTGCTCACATCTCTGGTTCTACTAAACCGATTGTGATCAAACAAACGTAAGATTTTAAGTTGGAGCAAGCCCTTTCTAACAAAAAAAACCGCATCGAAATCCGTTCAGTAGTTTCTGCGTCCATCGCGAACAAACAGACAAACAGACAAGATTTCCAAAAAAAATATTTTCGTGTTCAGTATCGTTAATATAACATACTCCAAGTATTTTTTTTTAAATATCTCCAATGTACAGACACGACTACTTTACAATTATATAATAGTATAGATGTATGATGTCACCTTACTATAAATATGCTATCATTACATTCATACAACTTCACCTCTTCAAGGACAAATTAGATCATTGGGTGTTAAGACACTTCTGCCTATCCAGTCAAGCCTGAAGGGATAGGCAGAAGTGTCTTAACACCCAACCCACATTTCACCAAATATGATTTTTGGTCCCAAGTAGTAATGTGCGAGCCTATCACTGTCAAGTGGGCACTTAGTCATGGGCTGTATGTTTACTGTCAGATGAAGAACAGCCCTTTTCCTTAGTCACCTTCTACGACACCCACAAGAAGAGATGAGGAGTACTCGATTTTGCAAGTGGCTTCATTCATGTCAATTAATAGTAGATTGTACAACAAGGGACTTAAACAAGCCATAATGACATGTGATGTTTTAGCCTAATAGTTTTAAGCTAAAAGGCTAATAGTTAGTTAGTTAGTTAGTTTACCTGGGCTGTTCCGCACTTAGCCTCTTGATTGGGCCATTGTGCGTACCATCTTACCTCTTATTCCAACCAACCCAGATCCTCCCAAAAAGCCAGCAGCCTTTTCAGGTTTCCACATGCTTCCCGGAGTGACACTGGTGACTGGAGGAATTTCGCCCGTTGTGCGGCCACGCTCGTGCACTCTGTAAGCACATGCCGTGGCGTCTCTTCTGCCCCCATGCAGCCTCTGCATAGGGGGCTGTCCGTCACACCTATTGTAAACAGATGCTTGTTTAGGGGACAGTGACCGGTCAAGATGCCTGTGACCTTGCGGATTTGGTCCCTTTTTAGCCTAATGAGGTTTCGGCTAAACGTTTTTGATGCTACCGGAACTGCATTCTTTGTTTGCCTGCATCCTTCAGTGTTTGTCCATTCTGTTAGATGGGTTTCTTCTGTACTTTGTCGTAGCCAAGTTTTGACCTGTGCTTGAGGTATGGGTAGTATTGGTTCCGGTCCATATACTGTCGACCCTGATCCTCTCTTGGCCAATTCATCGGCTGCGTCGTTGCCGAGGGAGTTGCTGTGTCCTTTGATCCATTGCAGCGTGACCCTGTTTGTGTTTGCAATGGATTGGAGTGTGTTATGACATTCCAATATGAGGACAGAGGTTATGGTGTTACTTTGCAGAGCTTGCAGTACGGATGCACTGTCTGAGATGATCTTTATATCTAGATCTCTGACATCTCTGGCGGCAATCGTCTCCGCCGCTCTCGTTATGCCAATACATTCGGCTTGAAATATTGTGCTTAGCTTGTCCAAGGTGGTTGTTATATAAAGGCTAATAGTTCGAGTGTCATTATGGTTGTTTAGTCCCACGTTAAACACTCTACTTTTCACTTTAAATGCAAGGAAAAAAACAACGTTCAATACAAAATTATAATATTTATAATAACAAAGTTTCTTAAAATTACGCATTGATCGTTTATCTAACCTAAGAAAAGTTCTATTCAAAATTCAAATTGCAAAGAAATTTTTCCTGCCGTTTTTTTTTGTTAAGTGACGTACGCTTTAAATGCTTGCATATTTAGCCAACAAATTCAAACTTGAAAAATAATTTAAAACTAATTGGAAATGCATAATAAAATGAAATTATCCTTATTACTTACATAATAATTGATTAAATTAATATAATTAATCGTGTTTCACGAAATTAAATGGGTTCTTTAGATTTTTTCAAATGTCATTTTGAGGTTATTTCTGTAGACAATCACTAAAAAGGTGAAATCCTCCCATTCATGTGATTGTCTGTTTAGAAGTTTTCAAAGTAAAAAAAAAAAAAAAAACTTTAGTCCATAGGGATTAATAAGGAACTTTAGTCCCAATATGCAGAAACTAAAGTAACATTTTAAGAGTGTGAGAAGTGAAAATTAAATTTTTGTAGTAGTATGACCATTTGAAAGTCTCAAAAAGTGAGGAACAGCACTTTAGAAAAATAAATGTTTTATGGTAGCTTTGTTAATCTTGGTCACCTCCCAAAACGTCCATATGGGAGATGGATCTTAACATTTTTATTTGTCGGTTATCAAAACAGACTTGTATGTCCTTTCTCAAGGTCTAATCTACCCCTGCACCAAATTTCATCAAAATCGGTTGATTAGTTTAGGCATGATAGCTTACCAGACAGATAGAGAGTTGCTTACGCATTTACAATTTTAGTATGAATTGCAAGAGCCAGTCTTCTGAACATAGCAAGGAAGACTGCATTAAAGGTTCATCCTTTAGTCAGGTTGTTAGGAAGTTCAAAATCTTGAACTCTTAAGAGTTCAAAATTTTGATCTGAAAAATTGGTTAAGTAGCCTAGCCTGAAAGCATGACTAAGTCCTTTGCCTTATTAGGAGGCCAAAGCGAATTGGCCGGCTACATTTCCAAGCAGTTACTATTGTAATATGTGGTACCTAACTCCCCTGGTGTTGCACACGTCCATGGGCCCCAGTACACACTTCTCTTCAGGTGGGCAGTGCGTTTGGCGGCCGCTAGTTGTTAAAAAAAAAAAACTTGGCAACCATACATTTTCATTCTAACTCTTTGGATACGTGGCCAGCGACGTCGCTTCTGCGTCCTAGTGAAGCAGAGGACTAGCAAACAAATGGAGAAGCTTATTTAGCATTAATAAATTGTGTATTGAAACTTTATTCCATTGACCTTGTGGTAACAACCTTGCTTTGCAAAGGGGTGTTCTGTGTTGGTATTATAATTTTATAGCGTCAAGGAGATTCATTTAAACAAATGGCGAATTGTATGGATTTTGTGGAATTGGGTTCAACTGTTGTCACAAAAGAGTGTTTTATTCTAATATCAGTTTATATTTTCTGTAAATTTTTTGAAAAGGACTTTTGATGACAGAGGTGAATGACCAACTATGTTATACTAATATTATAAATGCAAAGGTAACTCTGTCTGTCTATCTTTCTGTCTAAATGTATGTTACGCTTTCACGCCTAAACCACCGAACCGATTTTGATGAAATTTGACATAGGGGTAGATTAGACATTGAGATAGGACATAGGCTTTGTTTGGTCGTGAAAACCGACGTCCACGCGAATGGAACCGCGGGCAAAAGCTAGTAGATTATAGTTTGGGTGTAGGGGCACCATTTGTCGGTATAAAAGGTTGAGTCTATGCAGTTGCATGAGAGTATCTAAATAAAAGATGCGTTACACTTTGAATATTTATTACCAATCACAATATAATATACACGAATAATATAAATGACTAAATACTAATACGTTACTGTAAGTCAGGGGACCAGGCATTACCACAAACAACTACAGTAGAATCCACATATAACGACTTCGCTTATAACGACTAACCGCTTTTAACGACGATAATGTTTACTAAAGTTAGGTTTCATAGTTAGGTACTGAGAAAATGTAACCGTTTAGTGCGACTCCGGTTTAAGCGACCAACTGCTTATGGCGACCATTTTTTATGATAATACGTCCGGTTAAAACGACGCGCAATGTTTTGTTTACACAACCTACGCACCAATACCTCGGCGCCCCAACTTCACCCCGCCCCGCATGCATCCTTAGTGGCGTGCGTAAATCAGTTAGTGTTTGTCACTTGTTATGACAAGTTCTTAAAGCTCGACAAAATGAGTTCTGTGAAGCGAAAGTGTTTTACAATTGAAGAAAAAAGTGCAATATTATTCCGATTAGAAACCGGTGAATTAAATGCAACCATCGCAAAGGAGTTTGGCGTATCTCATTCTACAATTTCATCAATAAAGAAGAATAAATATAAGATCGAGCCGCTGTTTAGTGCTAATGTTTTGAAATGTAAACGTGTAAGGACTTCTACTCATGAGCAGGTGGATAAGGCATTGTTACAGTGGTTTAAGCTTCAGCGCGACCGGGGAATACCCGTTAATGGGCCTCTGCTAAAAGAGAAAGCAAACTTTTTTGCTAGACAGTTAGACATGTAAAATTTCACATGTTCGATAAACCGTTTTAAAGTAAGACACAACATCGTCAGCGGTAAGATTGCTGGCGAGTCTTTATCAGTTCAACAAGGTGATGTAGTCGATTGGTTAGAAAAGGTTTGGCTTATTCTGCGTGCGCAATTTAGAGATGATGAAATTTTTAATGCAGATGAGACCGGGCTGTTTTATAAATTAACCCCAGACAAGACTTTGAAATTTAAAGGCGAAAAATGTACATTAGGGAAATTCGATAACTTTACTACGGCTATACTCACGTCACTCGTCAGGATGCGCCCGACTAGTTTCGGACCCGACCGCAGTCCTTATTCATGAGCAGAGTATCCAGGCGCGGCGACGTCCGGTGCTTGACCCAACTTAAGCAAGACACAATTTTTAACTGTTACAAACACGCTGGTTTTGTCCGAAGCAATGTAGACTGTAGCGTAACTTCGAACGCAGATGATTATAACGAAGAAGACGACGTACCGCTGAGCACTTGGGTGAGGGCTATTGATAAACATCAGTTACCCATAACAAACGAGGAGTTTGAACAATACGCGTATGTCAATGAGGCTGTCGCCTCTTGTGAAGAACCGTCTGATGAAAACATTGTGGTAAATATCATCGCCAACGATGCGAATGGCAAAGATAGCGATGGTGATGATGACGAACCAGAGAAGATTCATTCTACCGTGAGTGTGTCTGAAGCTCTGAAGGCTGCGGAAACGCTCAATGAATGTGTTCAAACTAACTTCGATGATGACCTTATGAAAACAATGATGTCACGAATTCTCAATGCTGTACGAAGTTCTTATTACCGAACAAAAGTTAGTCAAAAACGAAACTTTGTACGTTAATTAGTAACAGAGTTTTCGTGTAGTGCGTGTGTATGTATTTTATCTCTTTGTATTAAAGTACATAATGTACATAACTATTTTTGTAACTTGGAATGTTTAAGAACCATTAAAATGAAGCATGATGTGATTCCTACCAAATTTTTTATTTACCTAAATAAGAAAATCAAACTTTCCCAATTATAATAAATATGTATTCGTAGATTAAGTACATGGAATATTTCTTAAGTACATACATACATATGTATTCTGTATGTACTTAAGAAATAATCCGTTTTGTACGCCATCCGGTTAGTACGACATAGTATCGCCGGTCCCTTGAAGGTCGTTATATCCGGATTCTACTGTAATACTATTTCATACCTACACGCTTTTTGTAATGTATGTCATAATTATATGAATAGGATTCCAGTAATTTAACAGTATTTTTCTAATCGATTGGTTTGTATTGTAACCTCATTCATTGGTTCCGATAGTTTTGTAGGAGTGTCGCCCCAAGACAGATACATATATAGGAAAATTTGGATGGATTCAGGCATGGTTCAGTGGTGCAGTGTTCAGAATCCCACTTGAATTGATTAAATTTTTCCTATATTGTTTTATTTGATTTGTCAGCATACAAAATACTTTAATGTTTAAAATTGCATTCAAAAGTATATTTCTATTGTCACACAGGACACAGCCCAGAGGCTGAATACAAGAGATGGCTGCGCGAGTGTTACGAGACGGCTCACATCCGCGCGGTGGAGTGCATCAAGCGCGGCCGCACCAACTCACGGCTCCAAGCCTTGGTGACGGCTTGCAAGCTGATGCAGGCCGAGGGGAAACACCCTCTGGAAGACTCCGCTGGTTACTACTTCCCATCTGCGAGGCTCAAGGTATGAAATAGTCTTCGCTCTGTACATTCTATCATCGCACCTATCGCCACATAAAGAGAATAATTTATCCTGATACGTTGCAATCGGTAACGATTCACACGGTAATAAATAAAAGGAGCTTCCATTCCACAGATGCTCAGGTTGCGGAATATCCCTGTTCTTTTTTTATGTAACTGAGCTGGCAAAAAAGCACACGGCCTACCAGATGGTAAGAGGTTACCGTGGCCTTTGGACGTGTGCAACACCAAGGGAGTCACACCCGTGCTGCCGACCCAGAAAACGCCAGTGTAGAAGACAAAGCAGGAAAAGCCTTTGGTCTTCCCACTGATAGCACAAAACCTGTCCAGTTAGCTCTGACTACCCTGCTCACCGCCGGGAAAACAACACGAGGTTATTATGGCCGCGGTATTCTGTAGGGCGGAGGTACTTCCCCAGTCGGACTGCTCAATTAGACGACAATACCGTCGTGTCCTACCTCCTACTACTATGGTTTTTTGAAGTGAATACTCTGCAGGGTTCTTATAGAAGAGCATTAGAAGGGTCTTACAAGGTTTTTTTTTGACGTGCGGGAAATACCCACGGGTGCCCTCCCTCCTCCGCAGCCGGAGAGGGAGGTTCTGTCGGACTCGAACCGACTAAACCGCACGCCGTCTGTGAGGCGTTTTGCTAGGCCGAAGGTGAGTTTGTCTCGCGACATATCCCTCGCACCCCGGCTGACCCAGGGCCATTCCTCTCGGTCTGGCCCTCCTCGGGAGGGGGGACCACGCGGTCCCCGACTCGCCCCCGGTATGGGGGGAAGCATCGTCCTACGATGCGCCCACCGCGCCGCCTGGGCCTGCTCCTGCTAGGGTGACGGGCGGCTCCACCCGTCACCTCAGGCCCGCGCTCATGAGAGGCGGAGGTCGGTCTGCGCCCTCCGACGGGTCTTACAAGGTCTGCATGTATTATCCATAGGCCACAGTGAACACTGCCCATCAAGTAGGCCGTTTGCTTGTTTGCCATCGTAGTGGTATAAAAAACCACTCATAAAAAAGAAGCCCAACTCCAGCCCATACTCGTCATCTGCGTCCGCACTCGGACTCCAAAGTGCGGACTTTGGTTGGACGCAATTGTCAAATCATCACATTGCCTAGTTACCCCCCAACACTTCTTGAGGTGTTAGAATATGAAGATAAGTTATAACAATTATCTACTTCAAAAATTTATGGAACATTGACTTTAATTGTTACAGAACATATTCAGCACGCTTTTAGACTCCGAGATACCGATGTCTGCGCCCATAGCGCGCTTTCAGGAGTTCACCGAGTATAGGGATGTGCAGCAGTATGGGTTGAAAGTACTTTCGACCCTCGCCTATCGCAAGTAAGGATAACACTTTCATTTTCAATGATTAGCATTCTCTGAGCCTTTTGGCCTTCTGGCCTTCTGTAGTAGGCCTTCTGGCTTTCCAGCCTAACTATGATGCGGCTGAATTTACATATTTCGCGTGAAGCGACTGCCAATCTGACCTTTACAACCAATTGGCGATAGCGAATTTCTGCAATTAGACTAGTCGTACTTTTGTGGGCTTCGACTAATTGTAACGGCTGCCATAGATGTTCGAATGCCAACCGGGGCCGACGGCCTAAATCATTGCAAATATACATAGACATATATATGTTAATATTTGCACTAAGTGGGAATCGAAGTGCTCCCTGCGTAGTAACAGCTGTGGAAGTCAGACTCAGAAGTTACTTCACGAAACTATCGAAATTCGAATGTTTACTACACTACTTAAGTTAGTTGGTTCAGAGTAAGATATGAGAACGCGTTTGGAGCTGCAAGCAACAGTAAGTAAGAAATATACCCAAAGCAGACCCCGGATTCCAAGTGGTTTTTTATTTGTCCCATCGTGTGTCTTAAAGAGTGACTTCATGTTAATGGCTCGACGTCAATAAACGAATTCTATAAAAGAATTCTATCTATGTGGTGACTGAGAAAGAATACCAGTAGAAACACCCCATCTCGCAGGGTAGCAGACTATAATAGTGCGACAGAAGGAAAACGCGTAATCAAACCCTGTAACAACCCTTCTGGTCAGCGTGGTATGATTGACGGGAATTGGCCCTCCTTTCATTAAAGTCGTGATCATATTTGTCATTTTATTTGATTTTGAAAGCCAATCGAAATTTAAACATTATAAATTAACAGAATTAGGCATTTGGTATGTAGGTAAATTGTGATGCGATATTAAAATAAAACAGTTTATACTTTATTGAGTTCTGTAATCATGCACGTTTCTAGAAACAAAACAAATTATGGTAGCAGAGTGTAATATATTCATGGCAATTATAAATACCGTCTTGAGGGTACATATTTGTTCTTGTTTTTTAATTATATTTTATTAAATCAACAGCCAGAGCGCAACTAAATGTATATGGTTCCATTTATTATACGACCAATATTCCCAATTCCCCATTTTATATGGATGGTTGGGGTCCCATATAAATATAATTATGTAAATCAACATTTTGGGCTTCGCTATTTCTAGAAGTAATTTATAAAGTGTTATTATAGTGGTTATTTTTATGCTTGAAACAAGAGAGTAAAAAATTAAGATATCAGTCCATTATGAATTTATTAAACTGGCATTTACAGTATCTACGGATATCGCTCTTAACAGACTTCGGATAAGGAAAGGTTATTATGATTTCAGGATATTTTAGTTTTAAATTTTAACTTGGTTTGCTGACACATTCTGAAATCCCCATTCCGTACAACTTAAAAACGTTTTTGAAACCCGGTATTTTTTCAGTTGGCCTCCTAACCTTACTAGTTAAACTAAATGGATAGTCTTTTAGAAAGTTAGGATCGGGTTCATATCGATAGAGTAAATAGCTCGGATTCAAACCCAAATAAAATTGATTAAACATGAGAGACATGTTTTATTTTCATACCACTTAAATGGCAGACAAGCATACATCCCATCTTATGGGAAACTATTTCTGTGGCCTATGGACGTTATAGCTATTATAAAACAGAGACTTGCTAAATATTACGTTGTCCACAGATCACCAACTGCGGTTTACATGCAGAACTATTTGGAGTTGCTGGACAAACTGTTGGTGTGTGAGATCACATTGGACAATAAGGGCAAGCTGAAGGACAGAGGTGCTGAAGAGAAGGAAGAGAAAATACTTTGCGGAAATGAGGGTAGGTAGACTTTTGTTCAACATCTTTGTCTGTTATATTGAAGCAATCAAGTATGTTAACTTTTCATATATATTTCGATCAGGAAAAGTGGAACCTGAACCCGCGTCTTCAGTAGTTAGACCCGTTAAGCTTCGAGCACATTATGCCGGGCCGCAGCGTGTCGGGGCGGAGTGCAAAACTCCGCTCAAATCGCTTGAATGCAATTTGTATGAACTATCGCACACTGTATCGGGCCGCAGCGGCTCGCATTTGCGTAACAATTGTACAATTGTATAATGGTTTTTTAATTTCTAAGTAGTTTAGGTAAATCTAGTCACTCTTTTAAATATTTGCACACTGAACACGGTGAAACCTGCTGTACTTTTTGAAACACTGCCATGCATCTATTGTAAAACCATGTTTCTCGCAAGTAAAGATTTTATGATTAATGAGGATTTTTAGCACATATTTGTGTCCTTGGCTACGAATTTGTTAACTGACTCGGGATTATGCTTAAGTTGTTGCTCGTTTGTGTACTTACAGTAAAGTTTTTTCCGACAGACAAGGCTCCGTTCCCGTACAACCCGGGCGTGTGCCGGCGCTACGCCAACCGGTGCTGGGGCTTCGCGTGCCAGTGGCCGCTGTGCGAGGAGCCACGCTCGCACCGTCGCGCACTCTTGCTGTTGGTGGAACGCCTCATGCCGCTGCTCACTAAGCCACATCTCGCCACTGATATGCTGTGCGATAGCTTGGATGCGGGTGAGTTGAGACACTTGGTCATGTGACACTATTGGCGGCAGAGGGTATGTGAGCCATCTTTAAAGAACACTTCCTGGACAATGTAGGGTAATAAAATGCAGGGTCAGTCGGGGTGTGAGGGATATGTCGTTACAACCATATGTCGTTGACAACCTGACCTTCGGCCTAGCACAACGACCCAGAGACGGCGTGCGGTTTAGTCTACTCGAGTCCGACATAACCTCTCCCTCTGGAGCCTTTGGGGTATCCCGCACGTAAAAAAATATTGTGTATAAAAGGTGTGCATTCCATAATTATATCAGAGGACTTGATAGTCAAGCACTGTTTTGCCATTTGAATGATTATCAATTACAATAAGAGAAATTACTACCACTGGCCGAAATAATTATTGGAATATAGCGGCCCGTCTTGGAGTTACCGCCATATTTTAAATTTTTGAAATTGACGGAATGTACTTCATGTTCAATAAGGCTGGCAACGTGTTATCGATAGTTCTATTGCGACGCATATAAGCGTCATCTGCTTTGCTGGGGATTTCTTCACGGACATTTGCGTCCCTTGGACTCGCATAGGTTGATAAGTCATGAATGTAAAAAGGTTTAATTTTTTTTTATATTTATCGAAAATGGGTAACTAAGGAAAAAAACAATTTTGACCTAAAAATAATTAATTAGTTCTGCATCTCCTGTTGTCGTCAACAAGCAAGACCCAAGCAGTTTATGTATAAATGGGTTAAAAAAATAAAAAATATTTGTAGGTGGTCCCATAAGTATGCTGGCATTACAAGGCGTGTTGGAACTAGTACGAGCGCACAACATCGACTACCCCGACATGTATGACCGACTGTACGCCATGTTCGAGCCAGAAATGTTCGCCACAAGGTACAAGAAGCGACTCATGCATCTGGCTGACGTGTTCCTTAGTTCCACGTAAGTATTTAACCCAATAAGATTCACAAAATCTAAATTTAATCAACATATAGTGGCGAAATACCACTCACTGATTAATCACGAAATCTCAGAAACTGTAACATTGATGAAGGTGTAATGTGTGTGAACTGTAATAGTGATGAAATAAATAAATTACTGAGAGGGGTAGTCCCGAAAAATTCCGGGATTTGGTTTCAGAATCGAACCTATGTAAAAGGTCAAAAATTCCGGGGATGACCCGGGATTACGAAAACCGGGCAGTCCTGGGTGCAATCCCTTGTAATAATGCACTTGTTAAATTGAATAATGTATCCTTGGAATTCAACTCCTTTTGGGGTTAAATCAGGTGATGGTAGTCTTACTACATGCGTACGAAGTCGCAGACGGCCGCTAGTCTTACTATCTTTCCTGAGACTTTGCCTTCAGCTTGCCATCAGGCGAAGTGAAGTCAAATTGACGTGTCCTATATAAAAAAAGAGCTATGGAAATGTCATGAATGAGTATATCCTTGCCCACAGTCACCTCCCCGAGGCCCTGGTAGCCGCCTTCGCAAAGCGGCTGTCCCGACTGGCGCTCGTAGCATCGGCAGAAGACGCCATAGGTCTGCTACAGCTCGTAGCTAACTTGCTGCTACGGCACCCTGCCCTGAAGCGTATGATATGCTACGAAGATTCGCCCAACATCAGTAAGTCAACTTTAGTTTTATTTTAGGCATCATTTAGACGGTGCGGGTTTCTCGCACGGTTTTGGTTCGATAATCGTATGCGATAATCGGTAACAATGTTCGCCCTACGATTATATCAGACGAGATTTGCAAGTGATATATCAACTTATGCCTAATGGCATTGGTTTAAAATTCTTTTTAGATTGACACTATCAATATTCAATCGTGAGGTATTTCTCGCCAGTTGTGGACGAGCGAGCGGAAATTGTTTCTGCGAAGCAACTTTTTTTTCTAATTTCTAGAATGGGGTATTTGACAACATAAAAAAAATACTACAAATAATGGTCATCCTATCAGATAATAGCGTAAAAAGACATTTAAAACTATAAATTAAACTAAAATAAGCATATTTTATGAGAATTTCGCCTAAAAATATCTAATATTTTTTCGAATTTTTATCTGTGACGAAAACGCTCTGCGGTCGATCACAGAGCTGTTGACGTCACACGCAAGTACACGGCTTTGTGACAGAACAGAACAGAAACAAACAGTTTTTGTGGATTATTGTACATTGTGCAACTACACACCATTTATACACCATTTTATTCACAAAGTTTGAAGAAAAACTTTATTATTTACTTTGACTTCACTGCTTTAAGGTTATACAAACGTAATCGGCTCCCTACAAGGTGACAGCGTTTTTCGCGCGTTTTTGAAAATTTAAACTTTAACATCGATTTTTTGTTAAAAAGCGATTTTTTTTTTTGAAATATCGATGTAGTGTGCATATTATATGCTAAGGAATAATTTAAAATGGTTTTCCAAATTTTGTCAAATACCCTATTGTACGAGGTGAGAAACTCGCCCCGTGTAAGTGACTCTTTAAATACGAGTATAATTTGAGAATGGTATAAGGCCTGCCGCGCGGCTAGCTTGCGTACTAACAAGAAAGTCAAAGTTACATGTAGTTACGTAATATTTATTTATTTATTTATTTATTACACAACACAGATTACAATTATGATTATAACAGAAATAAGATTCAACAATCAGAGTCTGAATTGCAATCCAAAAACTTATGTAAACAGAAAAGCCAAAAGAAATTAATTAACCCTAAGTAATAACTATTCAAAGGAATACATACTTATTTATAGTAGTTAGTTAGTCAGACTACAGATTTACAGAGTTGGGCGCAGAATATAACACTCACGCTGTTTTTCATTACTTCTGTTGTGACGCCAACATGCGTTAGGCTTGGCAGCGGATTTTTGACGTATATAGACTTGCTGTACAATTCTTTAAGCTTAGGTACAGCGTCGAGCGCAGCGCTGCGACAGCCTTTATACAGATTGTCATTTTCCGATCTCCAGTGACGTCACTGAATTCAACAGCTGGGCAAACAGTCGGTTTAAGGATAGGATCTTAATGATAAAAATGCATGGTCATTCTGATCTTTCTTGCTCGCACAAAATAAATACAATATAATTTGTTAAGAAAACCAACTAATAAAAAATATAATTCACTGAGTTTCTCGCTTGGTATCTTCTCAGTAGAACCAAAATCATAAATCAACGATTCAACGAAAGAATCATTTTCCAATGGTTTATCTACTTAATTAAATATTAGCTTTTGCCCGCGGCTCTGTCCGCGTAGATGTAATATTAGCTTTTGCCCGCGGCTCCGTCCGCGTAGATGCCGATTATCGCCACCAAACATAGCCGGTGTCCTTTCTCAAGGTCTAATCTACCCCTATACCAAATTTCATCAGAATCGGTTCAGTGGTTTAGGCGGAAAAGCGTGACATAAAAACAGTTAAAAGAGAGTTACTTTCGCATTTATAATATTAGTATGGATTTTTATGATTTTGTGACACAACTGTAAAATTTTGACGTTCAATATTATGTGCTCTTTGTGTGCCTGTGCCTCTAGACAAATGGCAATTCGCTAGCTGGCGTTTCGTGGAATAGAATGACGAATATATGGGATTTGACGTATATGACAGTCGTTAACGCATGTCAAGTACGTAAAATCCCATACATTCGTCACTCAATTCCATCAAACGCCGGTTAGCGAATTACCACTTGTCTAGAGGAGCAGAACTGAATAAATGAAATTAATTAACTTCCGCAGTGTCAACGGACCCGTACGTCATGGATGAGACTTGTGCTCGCGCTTCCCGCGCCCTCGGCTCGTCGCTGTGGGAGGTGGTCGCCCTGCGCCGCAGCAGCGCCCCCGCGCTCAGCGCCGCCGCCGCGCGCCTGCTCGACACGGGCGCCGCGCGCCCCGCCCCCGCCCCGGCAACGCCCGCGCACGACCAAGCGCCGGTCAGTGTTACTGCTTTATGCGCCCAGTACCAGAACGGAGCGTTGCGATTGGCCGGCTTCACAGTAGGCAGGCGGCCAATCGCGTTGCTTCGCTTTCTCAATACGTTCACGTTCACCTTGTTTATGCACAAAACGAGTCATAAGTTGCAAATTCCTAGAATTTTCATGGAACGGACGATAAAATTTAAAAGTAAGAAAGAGAGAGAGAGAGAGGGAGAAAGATAGCGAGAAAAGTACGTTAGAGAGAGATGGATAGATTGAATGAAATTTTGAAGCATTTACTATGCTAACTTTTCAAATCGATAAAGACAGGAAAAAGTGAATCGCTCAGGTGGGACTCGAACCCATTTCCCTTACAGGGGGAATGCTCTGACCACTGAGCCACCGAGCCACACCTGAAGCTATCCAAATTCTCCTATACTACCGTCTTCTGTTCTATGTTGAATGATAATAATGCGGGTAGATAACATCCTTTTCTCAGCAAATCAGTACGCTCTGCTCCTTTGTTTACTGCACACCCGTTCCGTCTTCAATTGACGTGGCTCTCGTACTAACGACTTTTGGCTTTGCATTTTGGACTGGATTTAAGTGATCTGTAAACTGAACTGACCTGGCATTATTTTGGACTGTGACAGTGTTTTGTGAATTGGACTTTTGGCATGTATTGGACTGTTTAGCGTTATCATGCCGCTACCATACACGCCGATGGAATACGCTAACATGCATCTCATTTGTTAATCTTAGAATCAGATATCATTATTAGAATTCCCCCTGTAAGGGAAAGATCGTGGGTTCGAGTCCCACGTAAGCGATTCACTTTTTCCTGTCTTAATCGATTTGAAAAGTTAGCATAGTAAATGCTTCAAAATTTCATTCAATCTATCCATCCCTCTCTAACGTACTCTTCCCGCTATCTTTCTCTCTCTCTCTCTCTCTCTCTCTCTCTCTCTTACTTTTAAATGTTATCGTCCGTTCTATGAAAATTCTAGGAATTTGCAACTTATGACTCGTTTTGTGCATAAAGTAAAAGTGATTTTTACAAACAAGAAAAATTAATAATTTTGGTTCTTGTTTACAAATGGTGGGCATATTTTTTTTTGTTACTAGTTATCTTAGAGATTTGTACCATTTTGGAATCTTAATTAGTTGCGTCAATTTTAAAAATAACTTGCCGTAGTGGTGCCCATACTTTTTTTACAGGACCATTAGTCAAAGTAGAGTGAATCTAATTTTTTGTTTAAATTTAAGGGAAAAATATTATTTTGATCAAATTTTGTGTAAAAACTGCGGGCATTTTAGTATTTTTAAGAGTTGTGGTGAATAGTAGTACTACTTAGGTATCCGATACAAAATGATGTTGTAACCAAAAAAAAAAAATTAGGTATATATTTTTATTATTTTTCCTCGAGTGCTCATGAGCAGGTCTCCTACCTTTTGGACCCGCTTATCGTTGAATTTTGGGACACGTTGTATAAGTATATATATCACAGTAGAGGAAGCTAACATTCAACTCTTCATTTTTCAGTCGTTTGACGCCGAACTAAAACGAAGGTTCAAAACGATAGAGATGAATTTCGTGCGGCCACAGGGCATGACGTCAACTGGGGAACGCGTCATGCAGTACTGGGAGCTGATGGCCTGAACGTCAAGCTCGAGCGCCACAAGGTACCAGAAGTACCTACACACTCGCGCATTTATCCGCTTCACAGGCTAGTGATCGGATCCTACCTACGTGATAATTATAGAAATGGCGGACTGATGATGACCGAATGAGAGACTGAATGATAAATTAAATGCATAGAGAAGCAGAATAGAGCAGGAAAGGACAATATTTCTTATAATTCTTGTGTAGTCTGGATTTGGTCAGTACCAGAGCAGTAACGCAAGGCTAGTACCTTGTATGGCCTCGATTTTAAAACCCATTGGTAGACAAGGTCCTAATTTTAAGGTCATACGGGTACATAGCCCAATGCAAACGGTTGGACCAAAATCTTTTTGTCTATCAGCACATTATTGTTTGTCATAGCGTTGAGATATTGTTTTTTTTAATCCTGCTGTTTTATAGTTACAGTTAGCAGTTTATGTACGTTTTGTTATCGTTATTTTGTAAGTGTATCGTTAGCTTTTACCACGATTTAACCTTTGATTCAATATGACAATCTTCATGGTAATTTTAAACTGTAGTGGACATTATAGAGGTGAATTTAAATTCTTTGAATATATTAATATAATATTAGAATTTACTATTGAAGAAGAAGAAATAGTGTAAGAAATTGTGTCCAGACATATTTATGCAAGCCGTTGAGCAGCCGTCAAGATTGTATGATCGATGTAGGATTGATCATACAATTTCGATACAATATGGTAGTATTACAAATTTAATAGAATATTTTAACACAGACCCTTTTTTAAGTGTAGGAAACATATAGTTGCAGAGCAATTTGATAAACAAATATAGTTATATATTTGTTATATAAATAGTTTGTCGATTGAATACTGGATTCAAATTCCAAAAAAAAAAAAACACATTCGGCAAAGATCGCGGTTTCAAACCCCGCCCCGACCGAATCAATTTTTTTTGTATTTAAATCGATTTAAATATTTAGCACGAAAAATGCTTAATTTTTTTATTGAAATCGATTAAATACTGTCTGAAATTGACGTAAATATCCATCATTAAAATGAAAATTCAAAAGTCGATTGATTTTTTTATATCCAAGCTAGTTAGTGTATTGTAGCCGTAAAAATAACAATCAACAAAGAAAAACGGCAGTGTAAAAGTATTATGGAGTAATTGGTGATATTCCGTACTCGCGCTCTCCGTACGCACATTTTGTTGCTGACTGTATTTTGTTTTTGAAAATGAAACCATAATTATCAAAACACTGCACAAGTTTTTTTACGCCAATGCCGAAAAGGGCGCGTCGTGGTATTCTTTTATATTCTGATATTAGTGTAAATTCGACTGTAAACATGCTGTATTTTCCGACAATATCTTAGACTTGGCAACACACACAAGAGTAGGAAACTGGCATATTACCAGGCGTGGTTCACTCCGCGCAGTACATCCGTTATAAACCTACAGCGAAGTATCCGGCCGACCGGATCAAAATTAGTCGAGTGTCACGCGCGCGCTCGTGGGAATGCTTGAGGTATTATTTGGGTATATGCTCGCGCTCGGCTGGGATTTTACAAAAACATTATTTTATTCTCTCTTGATCGTGCCTACTTAAAGTAGGTACCTACCTAAGAATGGACAAGAAAAGAAAATATGACAGACGATATTGTGTGGCGTTCAGCTGTTTGAATTCGAATAGAAATAAATATAGCCCATTTATCCTTTTTCTCGCCTCCCATAGATGCTGAAAGGTAAATTTGCCAAAATAATAAATCTTAAAATTTTAAGGTACCTACCTACCCATAACCGAACCTATCACTACTACTGCTGAGAATGCGTATCTAGACAAAAACTACTTATTTTATAGGTAGACAACGAAGTAGGTAGGTACCTAGCCAGCTAGATTTTTGAATTGGGATGGTTATTGGATTGGACCCATCGGGGTCTACGTACTCCACCGTCACCCGCCTCGCCGTATTTTTCTAGTTTTGAGTGTCCTTGACGGGCATCGCGCGCTGACTATAGGTAGGTAGGTACCACTGACGACACCTACCCTACGTAATTTCTGCAGTTGCAAGTTCCTTCTTTTTAAACGACTTGTAATTTTTCACATAAGTAGAAAAATAGTAACAGGTTAACAGGTACATAACTGGACTGGTAATAAAATATTCATTCCTTCACAAGAAGGCAACCCTAACAGCGTAAGAAGAGATAAGAGGTACGCGATAGAAAGAGACACAAGTTCTAGGTGAATAAAATTATAGGTACTTTAATGTTGTGCGAGCTGGATTCCACCGTATTGCGTCGCAGCAAGACTGGAATTAATTAAATCTTCTTGCGCAGTGATTCTTCTGTACGTTAATACTATTAATTATTCTGTGACATTACCGTGAATTGTGAACTCCACTATTGAAGAATATATTTAACTAGTGTGTAATACAATTTTGACTTGTCATATAGATCTTTGTTACCGGGCCATAAAAAATACACTGTAAGATGGTACAGTCAGCAACAAAATGAATAACGATGCGCACCTTGGTATATGTATGTTTGTTCATTTAAAGGCTGTGCAACTCATGTTGCCTACGAGGCTTTATCCATGCGAATATTATCTGTGAGGTTAGAGTTTCGGCCTAGCGCGGTAAAGCGATGAGTTTAGCTTGCCCTTAAATGTTAATTGTTGATCAATATGACCTAAAACCTAAATAATATAAGAAATTTTCACTCTTATGGGCCGTTTATTTACCTATCTATTTATACATTATGGTAACATTTTTGTGGATGCGAACCATAAGCTTCCAGCATTGGATGTTGGTGACCTGACGGGTGATCTGCCCTCCTGTGTGTGTCATTTCACCCATATCCCCTTAATTTCTATACTTCCTAATTATTATGAAAAATACACAGAAATTAATATAAAGCCGGTAGTTTAAGATTTTGAATAAATTTTGCACTCTAATATTAAAGTTAACGACCGTGAACTTGTAATCGGTCCTATCTATACCTAGAACTTTACGGGCCAGGGAAACATGTTGTATAGGAAATAAAAAAAAAGCACATTTCGTTCAATTATTATTTCTTCTATACACCTTGTTTATTTGTTAAGTGACCAGATTTTCCTCTAGCATAGAGAGGACTGATTGCCAGTCAGTTGTTAGTGGAGTTGATGTTGTAGTTGGGTTGATTTTATTTTTTTACTAACTACTTGTGTATCTGTGATGATTGTTGGGCTCGGTCTCGATACTGAGTTTCTTGAGTAATTTATTAATAAATTTAGATTTGTGTTTACGGCCAGTATAATCACCATGTAACAGTTTAACCAAAATTATAACTAATTTTTTTTTCTAGTATTTTTATAACCAGGAGAGATCTAGAGACCTTTCCGCATTTGGTCGATAATGGTTTTCTAGTACTTCTCTATATATAGCGAAAATGAATCAAAATCCAATAACTCTATTTAAACGTTGAAATAATACGATCAAAATGTACTTAGTAACATACCTACTAGGTACCTAAAGCACGTATTAGAATAGGTCTTTAGCACGAGTGTGAGGCCCTTGGTGTTGCACCACCCCCATCAGGTGGGCCGTGTACTTTTCAGTCACCTAATAAATATAAAAAAGTGCCTGCCACAAGGCTTATGCCATAGCTACTAACAATAACCGAAATTATAGTGGTTTCGTTACCCAATCAGTGTGTACGACCTTGACACCCCCTGTCAAGGTCGTGTTTCGTTGCCGAAGAAACGGCTGCCCACGTAATACTGGAATGCGAGGCAGTGGTCCCTCTGCGATCTCAAATCCTCGAAACAGTGAGTTCGCTCCGTGAAGCCTGTGAAACCCCCCACTAAGCTTGTGCATTTCTGGACGCAGCTAGGCTGGCTGCTCTAGCCAGTGTTCTTCGAATGGTGTACATGTACAGGCGATAAATAGTTTTGTTTGTTTATGTCATTATGAAAATTAGTTTTTTTCGTTGGAAGGTTCTGTAACCATATTTTAAAGTCTCTTTCACCTGCGTGTAAAACATCTGCGAGTCCCATTCTCGTAATACTATTGAAGTAACGATATCTTCCGTTCCACTATTAAGTAGTGAATGCAGTTCAACAGCAGCGTGCATAGCTGCAGGTGGTGTCCAAGCGGGCAGGTCTTTTCTAGTTTATTGCTTTCATTAAGTTGTGTTATGTTGCGTATGTTAAAACACAAACGATCGAGGCGCATGTTTTCCCGTTCCTTTGTCTGTTACCGTTCAATGTAGTTCAGGAGGCTGTGGTGTTTTTGCTTCACCAGATATTTTGAATCGCGTGACCGCCGTCGATGAATTTACCGTTCTATGTATAATTTAATTTCATCGTTGGATCTATTGATGATCAGCCTTCGTTTATTTGAGCGTGACGCACCTGCAGGCTCGATTCTTCTGGCAAGATCTAAGCCACGAGTTCTTACTAAAATCTTAAATTGTCACCATGAAATGTCAATGTTCAAACGTTGTCTCATCAACTTGGAAAGTCATCATTCGAAGTTTAAAATTAAATTCTATTGCTATAATAATTCTAATAGATGTCAAATTTTCAAAAATGTCTACACATAGTCTAAATTTAGTAGCAAATTTAAAAAAACGCTTCCCGCCAATTTAAATTCAATTTTTAGACTGCGAGAGATATTGAATTTAGAACATGTTATTTTATGTCAAATTTCAAAATAATTAAAAAAATTATTAAAGTTTTCGGGATATTTACCATATGGCGCTTGCAACAGTGCCGAAATATCGGAAACTCAACAAATCATTACATGGTAAATATCCCGAAAACTTTAATAATAGTATGAACAACCATGATAGTTTAAAAACCGATAATTAAAAAAATGTCTATACTTTTTTTTTAATTAATTTGAAATTTAATAATATATTTAAATAAGTCTAAAATTTTTTTGCATTTTCGTCAGTGTCAGTAGTATGACAGTGGTTGACAAAAAATATTAGCAGAATCGGTGTTCTGGCCGGTTTTTAATACTGGTTTTTTTCTCTTTTCCCTGCAAATCATTAATAATTTATTTTTGAACCGATAACTTTATCTCGAAGTCTATGACACTCCCGGACGTTGACACTGGCAAAATCGCAGCAATATGCAAGCGGAACCATAAACCAAGAACGAAAACAGAATGTCTGTGTTCGCTAATAAATCAAAATTCAATTCTATGCAAGGTTTTTGTTTATTATATTTCTTTTGGGTGTAAAACTATAAGTTAACTCTCAAAGCGCTCGTAGCCAGGTGCGCTTATTGTTCAGTAAACAATCAGTGGGTTAAGTTACCTAGACGAAGGTTACCATTGGGATGGGTGACCGTTTAGTGGTGTTACATCTGAGCGCTTCCGTGCTTCGAAGGACACGTTAAAAGTCTGTCCCGCCTATGGTCAACAGTCGTTAGCTCAAGACAGAGGTCTAAATGGACGACCTGAACAACTCTTAACACAGGTTGGCCACTAACCACACAAGTTAAGTGTTACATGTGTCGATGTTTGTCTTCCCATTAACAATAATCCATGCCTATCAGGGGCTGATGGTAACAAATTTATTATTGTCATGTTATTTAATAACGCTGAAACTAGTTTTGTTATATTTGCCCATGCCTGGGTCTTTATGTAGGTTCATTCCAATGACTATCGTGTTAGTTATTGAAATAAGGGTTTTTTATATTAAGATTTGTGTGTAATATATAGGTTTTACACATACTGTTTATCCAATATGGCATTTTAATATGTCGCGCTATAAACTTTTGTCATGAATATACTTTGTTATAATATTTTTTTTGGATTAATACGATAATATCAACAGTACATGGTTGTCTAGAGAGAACTTTATTGAAAGTAATAAATAGTTATTTAAAAGCGTATCAAATGCTTTCGCTATGAAATACTGTTTTTAGGTAATGTTAACATTATAAATCTTAAAAACTTGTATCCATAGCCCTTAAATATTTAAAAAAAAGCATCCCGCCAATTTAAATTCAAATTTCTTGACTGCGAGAGATATTGAATTTAGAACATCTGTTTCTTTTTTATTATAATGTTATTTTCGAATAACTGACCAGTTTCATATATTAATTTAATTGTTCCCAACAATTTCTATGTAGCTAATTTCCATTTGTATTTTTTTGTACATTATATTGGATAAAGAGGTAACATTTTTGTCATACGATCAACTGAATCAGGTATTGTTACAAGCATAGCCATATTTATTTAACTTTATTGTTATGATTAATTATTTGAAGGAGCCTCGCAAGAAGGGCGCGGTTGGCTACTTTGTTATTATTCCCATACATTTCTTTCATTTCTAAAACCTCTACAACAACTGATAACTATTGTAGAGAGAGACAAAATGTGTGGTTCAAACTTCCATTTTTTTTTCAACGTTGTGCGATAACTACCCAAGTACACGAGAGGAACTAGATTAGATTTCCATACCATAGCACTGTTTCAGGTTCGTTACGTGCGCGTGCACGCCTGTTTCAAGCAAATAATATATTACAAATTTCGTCCAAAAATACGGTATGCTCGGAGTGACACGCATGACGCAGGACAGCCTAATGAAACAATGAAACAATAATGTAATTGTAAAATATACTATATCAGCAGGTCTAAAAAGGCCACATTTATGTAACTCTAATTTTATATTTGAAAATCAATATACTTAGTTCAAATATCGAAATATGTGAATATTGTGAATAATATCACGCATTTTCATACAACTGTTCAAGACTCCGAATAAACAGTATGAATAAAAACAACTGTTAAATATAACGAATATGAAATGAGAAATGTAACGTATTATGTTGCCTTTTTAGACCTCCAGTTGTCTGGCAGGAATCTGTGCGATTATTATTATATTATTTTAATAACAATAGCATTTACTAACCCCATATAACCATTAATTATCCATATAAGTAAAATAAGACCATGTATATTATCGAAATCTCGAATTGTACTATAACTAGTTTATTAAATATAGGACACGTTAATTTTACGTCACCTCACCTGATGGTAAGCTGAAGGCAAAGTTTCAGGCAAGAGGGTCACCATTACATAAACGTACCATGTTAACAATGGAGGCACTCGGCTTGACGGCCTCATCAAAAGGGGATTGTCGTCGCAGTACCGCGTGTCACCCACCGGCCTCACTAGTGCTGCGACCACAATCCCTCCTGCCCGGCTATGCACTTGCTGACTCCTGAACTAAAGAGGGTTTTTCGCAATCGTGTACGGTGGTACCCCCACCCGGCCGAAATTTGTGCCATTAAATTTCTACCACCAGGATAACCAGCTATTTCTACTTATGCTGTGTTCACTATATTACCAAATTACTAGAGAAAAATACTTTTGCAGTGTGTCACGAATAAAATAGAGATTGATTATCACATTGTTTAATAATATATGTAGAAGCACTGGCTTAGAGGTCAGTGCTTATATTATATCAGTGAGAATGTACAGTGCAATATTGTTCGTAACAATTTTTACATTTTAGAATGAAAATATTCTAGTCCAAAAATCCATGTAATAAGTTCAGAAGGCCAATTTCCGTAATGTATGTTAAAATTTGAATGTGTAGCAGGCCAAATGCTCCGTTCTCTAAATATGTTTACGGTACAATTACGGTAATTGTTCACGCTAGGGGTACTGTATTCAAAAAAGTTATTTTAGCTAAGATACATCTGCGTGCCTAGTCGAATAACCCATATTGTATATGTACATATATGACTGTATACCCCGAAAAAGGTCGCAGAAGTGTACCATACCAACATAAACATGAAAGTTGCACGAGATTCGTCCAAAAATACGGTATGCTCGGCGTGACACGCATGACGCAGGACGGCATAATGAAACAATAATGTAATTGTAAAATATACTATATCAGCAGGTCTAAAAAGGCCACATTAATGTAACTCTAATTTTATATTTAAATATCAATATAATTAGTTCAAATATCGAAATATGTGGATATTGTGAATAATATTACGCATTTTCATACCACTGTTAAAGATTCCGAATAAACAGTATGAATAAAAACAACTGTTAAATAAAACGAATATGAAATGAGAAATGTAAAAAGGTCGCAGAAGTGTACCAACACCATAATTTCGTCTTTCTACAAAATATTTTTTACTTTGTGTTCCAAACACCTAACACTAGTCTTTGCTGGCCGCAAATATCTACTTTAAAATGACCACACCTTATTTATTATAAAAATATAATAGAATCTCAGTACAGTTAGCCGCCGCGCCCGTCGCATTGTATTGTGATTATGTTGAAACAAACACGTAGATGTAAGATAGAATAAGGCATTATTTTAATATTAATATCATTCATTTAATGTTCTATTATATTAATGATGATAAATAAAAAGTATTATAAAATGGTTGTTTAATTTTAGACTAGTTTTTACCCGCGGGTCTGCCCGCGATATTGACAACTGGTGGGAGCCTATTGCCGCTATAAACTAAAAAAAAAACTTTGTCCTATTCCAGACTAATGTCGAAGCATCTGGGGTTCTTACCTTCGGGGTCTATACCTTCTATCCGAACTATGCCTTCTCCTACTCGCATAACGTGGACCGACCTGAATACTGCATCCTGCATCGGATGTGAAAGCTCCTCTCATGATCTTATCGAAAGAACAACTACCTTTTGAGGTAAAATATTACAAATCATTTTGAACCTTATGCGAAATAAAAAAGTTATAGTGATTTGAAGGCACTGAAAGTGCAGCGGTGGCAGAAACCAGAAGTTGTACCAGAAATTACTGAGCCCTCTGTCACCTTATAATGACTGTGACTGCGGTCAAAATGTCGCTGCTCTTTCAGGTGGGATTGACCTTTCGTGTGGTGTGAATCCACACGTCAACCGCAGCAAATTAAGCTCCTGTGAGTCTCGTGACACGCAGCTCCAGCTTAGTCGTAGGAGAACTGGCTTAATGGTTTATAGACTTGAGGTGGAAGCGCAACATTTTACATCAGGTGGGCCGTGGGCTTGTCTGCCACTTAAGTTTTAAAAAAAACCCTTAACTAAGCTGACTGTAAATCAGAGGTCGCGGATTCAATTCCCGCTCTTTAGGAATAAGTTTTAATTTTTATTATTTTTATTCGCATTAGTCTGGGTCTTGGCGTTTTTACAAATTATGTTTGTAAAAAAAGGATCTAAATATGTTTATTTATCCGCATTCTGGAACCATTTATTACTAACTTTGCCTAATTTTAGTCTAGATGACGCTGTGTGAATATGTATCATATCACAAATGATACCAGTCGCCTAACACCACTTGGCCCACGTAACGGCAATGCCGGCAATGCAATCCTTGACATTGTAATCGGTGTTACTGGTGAGTGGCGTGGAGTAACTATTCGATCCCAGTTACATAATTGTACTATTTGGACGTATGAGATCTGAGTTGTTTAACACCATAGATACGATGTTCGTCACATTTAACTGCATGTCACGGATCTCAAGTGCCTCCTCCATGTCTACAATGGTGTCGATTCGGGTTGGCAAAATTCCGACTAAACTAAACTATAATTAGTTTAGTCACGTCAAATTGCGGTTTCTTATTCGGGAAAACACCAACTAACTTAATTTGACAGGACTAAACTATTTTTAGTTTAGTCGAATTCAATTTAGTGAAATCCTCCATTTTGCTATTCGGTAAGGCAAAATTTTATTCCTGTCAAACTAAAATCCGACTTATTTTAGTGGCCATATTTTTGGTCGCGATTAAACTAAACTAAACCTGGTTCTGCTGATTGTTTGTGCTGGTTGAAATTTTTAAATTACAGAAAATGAACGTATACTTTGTGGCTGCTTTTTTCGAGGAGCAAGAAAGGTAAATAAGAAAATTTATCAACTAAATATGTGTTTATTTGTTCAAAACTGACCTAGCAGTAAAAAATTACGCATCAATGTCATTGTGGAGAAGCAGTTGACCGACTCGGACACCATGGCCTGTCATGCTGCAGGAGCGCGGGGCGAATTTCACGGCACGCCAGCCTCAACGACATAATCCGCCGTGCTCTTGTCATTGCTGGTGTGCCAGCTGTGCTTGAACCAAACGGTTTGGCGCGCGACAATGGCAAAAGACTGGATGGTATATCAATAATGCCTTGGAAAATGGGTAGGACTCTGGTGTGGGACGCAACATGCGTCGACACCATTGCCCCTACCCATATACCTGGCATGGCTGGCTGTGCCGGTGCCGCTGCAGCTTCTGCAGAGGCTGTTAAGCGGCGCAAATACTCCAATCTTATTGGAGATTATGAATTTGTGCCGTTTGGAGTCGAAACGTTTGGGCCTTGGGGTCCGAGCGCCCGCAATCTCTTCAGGGAGATTGCGAAACGTATGGTTGATGCTTCTCGTGACCAGAAGGCTGGCCTCTTTTCAGGTCAGAGATTAAGTATTGCC
The DNA here is from genome assembly GCA_949126895.1 of Eilema caniola. Classification (NCBI taxonomy): domain Eukaryota; kingdom Metazoa; phylum Arthropoda; class Insecta; order Lepidoptera; family Erebidae; genus Eilema; species Eilema caniola. The sequence goes on along the minus strand of OX421462.1, from coordinate 28,917,248 downwards.
ATACAACGTGGCAATGCTGCTAGTCTTCTGGGAACGCTACCACAAGAGGCATGCGATGCGGATGAATTCCACGACGCATTTTAACTTTTAGTTTTAGTTTTTTTACTATATTTAGTATGTGTATATATAGTAACTTTATTAATTAAATTTAATTTTTGCCAATACATCTGTAATATATGTAAAAATTGTGTAACAATAAAATAATTGAAAAATTAACAATTATCATAAAGGTTGGATTTGAAATTTATTTTAAGGTTAGAAATTTATTTGTTTTGCAGAAATCGGGAAGAACGGGCCAGGTTGCTTCGGTCGAGGGATGCATCAAATCCGTTTGAGATGGCCGACCGCAAATTTAGAAAATTCTTTAGGGTCCCGTCATCAGCGGCCAAGTTCCTGTTGGAGATACTTGAAAATCACCCTAGATTAAGCGAAGAGGATTTTTTTGTGATTGTGACATACTTATATTTATTTTTCCTCTTTTCACGTAATATTCCCATTACCATGCCGCCAAGTTTGTTGTTTTGGTTTGTTTACTTTTTCAGAGGTTTAATTTACGGTCACGTTTGAACACATGTTGACAAGAAATTAAATTGTCTCTCTCACACTTCAACAACTTCTTATTGTGATTGTACTAATTTACGTAGACGGCCAACTTTCTTTCTCTAAGGAAGTTGTCATTCGTTCATTGAATTCACAGATTAAAAAGGGTTTATTCAATAGGGTATTTTCCACTTTTTTTAAAACTATTTTATTTTGAAGACTGTTGTCGCGAAGATTCCTTCACGAAATACAAACTCTTTTAGGATTACAAACTCTTTGGTATTTTACTGGCAGCTCAATCTACATAACTATATTTTCTTTACTGTCAAGTATAAATACGTATGTCAAAGAGAAAATCGTTGACAAGCGGTACGATCTTACGGGTGCACAAACAGATAGCGAGGATAGAGCAAGGATTCGAAGAATGGTTGGTATCCCTTGTGTATTTAGTTTGCATCGTAGCAATTTTGTCCTGTACCAGTTACGTGTCTCATATCCTGCCTGACGTTTTCATCCCGACGCTGGCTAGGGGTTGAGAGCTTTCGCCCTACAGAGCTAGATGATCAATATCCGCAACTCATAGGGTTAGAACTAACTTGCGGTGAGATGTGTACCAATATTGTGAGATCCATTTGTGTCCCACGGAGGGGGCACAATGGAGACGCTAATCAGCGTGTGGTAGTTATAAACTTTTAGGCACTTGTATGCCATAAGATACCAAGGATTACCAACTTACTCTTGATTGAAGAGTAACAGATATCTACATTGTCAACAGGAGGAGAGCAACATCTACGGTGCGAGATGACAGAATCACCAGTAATCAGCAATCATAGACATCCCATGCATTCAAGCTATTGAACCCCGAAAGAAGCCCTCAGTTTCGCGATAAGGCTAATTAAGAACTCCTTTTCTTTTCGCGACAACTGTGAAGGAATATTTAACAGAAAAATAAAATTTCTGTGATTAATGTCCATTTTCCGCGTTAAAAGTAAAAAAAACCTAATTTATTTTTAATGGTTTTGAATTTACCGCCAAAACGCGCCGTGCGCTGACGTTTAACGTGTGACGTCATCTTTGTGTAAACAAGTTGTAAATCCCCAAATACACCGATATCACAGTCCACAGATCACTCACGTCACAATTCTTTGTTTACTCAAAGATGACGTCATACGGTAAACGTCAGCGCACGGCGCGTTTTGGCGGTAAATTCAAAACCATTAAAAATAAATTAGATTTTTTTCACTTTTAACGCGGAAAATGGACGTTAATTAGAGAAATTTTATTTTTCTGTTGAATATTTCTTCTCGGTCTTTAAAATGAAGTAGTTTTTAAAAAAACGGAAAATACCCTATTTAGTCGTGTGACCTTGACTAAAAATGCATGCACTATTTTTAGTTCGGTGGCCAAACCGAATAGACACAGCGTTGAACTAAACTAAAATAAGAGAATTTTTAGTTTAGTTTAGTTTAATCGGGTGGACATGCCGAATTAACACCAATGTTGCACCAATGTACTCCTGTCACAGAACAGAAAAAACTATTAGAAGTGTGATAGGACAGATTCAATAGCGGAACCAATGTCGCCAAACTCACACATACAACCAGATAATAATACGTTGCACTACTAGTAAACAATTGTTTTGATTGGTCGTATATCTTTAACACCAAACTAGCCTAAAATATGCACACTGCAAAACGAAAACATACCTTATTCAATCGTTTTAGTGATTACTTTTATATAGATAAAGAAAGGAATTTACGACGTTTTGTATCTGGATCAAACTTGCTTCTCACTCTAACTCTATTCCGAAAAAGTTCAACTACTCCCCAACAGATGTCCGTTTATTTCAAGAATGTTATTTAAAACCTTAAACGTTAGGAATACGGTTGATAATACTTTGAAGTATTATCTCTCTCACTCTAACTCCTTAATATTAACGCTAGACCGGTGACATAAAATTTTGGCAATATCGATAGATTTGAAATTTGTTTTCGTAATGTCAAAGGATTCCAAACGCTGTTAGTAATTATAATCTAAGAGTACTAAAAAAGAGGGATTTTATAGTTTGTTGAACTGTTTTTTATTAACGATTAAAATGTATGAAGACGTCAAACTACGTATGTACCTATTTAATTGAAATAAAACAAGTGTCCATTTATAGTAGATATTATATGTAACTGTTGCAAAATAAAAACGTTTTCACACTATCCGGCGCATCCGATATCCGATATTAGTGTCGGCTCCGATATCGAAGGAAATAAAATAAAGTAGAAAAAGATGTTGAAAATAATTGCTAGGATATTTTTTCTTTTTTTCATCCAGTCTGTGCGATCGAGCAAATGGCCGAATCGGACCGATTTTATTGAATATATGTGGAAACAGCACATGGTGACGGCTATCGGCGTCAGACACCCAAAATCAGAAAATGTGAAATCGTTATACTTAAAATACAAGTGCGAGTATTTTACAGTATCAGACGGGTGTTTTAAGACCATATTACGAGCAGTTTCATACACTACTTTGAAATAATTAATTTAATTTGCATAAAATGAGAAAACGTAGAGCACCAAAATCTATTTGCTAATCGCGTATGCATGTTGCGCCGCGTTCACAAACTAGAAAATATCCAGCTGGAGTTGTTCAATTCGGAAGTTTATATTTTTGTATGTTTGTACGCGCATAGCTTCGTCATGTGTAGACGAATTTGCAAAATTCCTTCTTTGTTCGAAAGAAGACTATTCCGGAATGATACCATTTTATTTTTTGTAAAGATCCGATAAAGGGTTTCAGAGAGAGACCACGAAACACTTCAATATTAGATGCTCTCGACAGGTTGCAGCGACGTACAGTCCGCATTATCGGAAATCCTGAGGTCACGAGTACCCTCGAGCCTTTGCAGCTGCGTAGAGATGTTGCTTCCTTGGCAGTATTTTACCGTCTCTACCATGGAGAATGTTCTGAAGAACTATTCCAATTAGTCCCACCCTCTCCTTTCCTATACAGGACGACACGTGCAGGACTTAGATGTCACCCGCATACGGTGCAGAACATTCCTTCAAGAACCAAGCGGTTCGGTGACTCTTTCCTTTGTCGCACAATTAAGACCTGGAATTCCTTGCCAGCTCACGTGTTTCCCTCTTCCTACAGTCCCGGGTCCTGTAAGCGGGGCGTGAAAAAGCATCTGATGAGGCCGTCAAGCTGAGTGCCACCATTGTTAACATGGCACGTGTGTATAATGGTGGCCCTCTCTCCTGAGACTTTGCCTTCAGCTTACCATCAGGCAAGGTAAAGTCAAATTGACGTGTCCTATATAAAAAAAAAACTAACTTTTAAACTCTCGCGTTCCATGATATATAATTTAGAAAACGGGAATTAACGCGATCATGGTATAGGTACTTACATACCTTTGATTGCCTAACGTTTCGACCAGGTTACACCGGCCGTGGTCACAGGCTGACTGAGGTATATAAGTACCTATACCATGATCGCGTTAATTCCCGTTTTCTAAATTATAAAAAAAAATAAACCAGGAAATCAGCAGTAATTGCTGCAAACGCATATTATTGCTATGTCTATGCCACTACACATCATAACATCACGCCCGTATCCTTTGAATGGGTATGCAGAAGTGTTCAGAATGTTCCGTGATATAAAAAAAACAATAAAACCATTTGACAAAAGTTTATAAATATTTCTAAAAAAAAGTAGATATCGATAAAGTTTGACTACATCACTAAATGAATAGCGAAGAAAGTTCTAGAATAAATAAGTATGACATGTCTATTGTGTGTAATCAAAAACAAGCTTTATTGATATGTGGTAAGGTTGATTTTTTATTTTATTTTATTTCTTTGCATTTCAATAAGATTAGTTATAAATTCTGCTATATCCTGACTTATTGATGGTATAAAACGCCTCCATTTCGAATATTTATGCTCCTACTATCATCGGTGCACTACAAAATGACCCAGTAAGGCATATTTCTATTAAATAGTATTAAATAACACACGGTCCAAAACTGTCAAATGCACGTGATGACAGATACGACTGAAGGTTGAAATTGTAAGAGCTTGCAAATCTCCGCATATCAATGACACGCGTGCCACGCCTACTTCACACTTCCATCGTTTTTTCTGTTCCGTGACTCCTGTCCACATCCACTATCATATTCTGTTCAGACCGAGATATCGTCATTGATTCGTCAGCATACATGATGAACAGGCTGCTCGTATAAGGTTGATTGAGAAGAAGCTATGGAATTCTTTTTTTATCTCTGCGTTTAGTTATCGTTCATTGTGTAGTTAAAGTTACCCAGCTCGATTGACATTCAATAAGTCGACTAAAGTAAAACTAACATAACAGGCGAATCACTATGTTGCGTAATCACCTCAAACGTCAAGTCATTACGATCGTATATGACAACTGTCAGAAAATCAGTAGTAAATTTTCGTTTGAATTGGGTCTAGAAGGGTTTTGTACACAAAATATTGCAATTTTTTTTCTAAGTTCAAAGTAATCTGTAATTTAATTATAAAATAAAATCCTAGGTGCGTAGTGAGTGCAGTTGGAATGTGTGTAAATAAATTCAAGAGGAAATGGATTTAAAATAAGCCGTGTTATCAGGACGTGTTGGATTGTACTATTTACTTTCTAATTTATCAATAAAATGTGTGATAACCGTGTTCATATAGTGTCATATCTGGAGAACAGTTGGTAAACAAATACATAGATGATAAGGAACTGAAGAGCGGAGTATTGTGGCCAGATTTACAGGTAAAATCATTTTAAATTATTCTTTTGTGGTATTGTTATGAATAAATCAACAGTGGTCAGTATTGTATGGTTATTACCTTTATGAATATTTGTTTTGCGTGAAAATATTATTACTTTGTGCGAAAACAAAAACTGATTATTGTAATAACTAAACTTTTCAAGATAGTGTATCTTGAGTGCTCTTAGACAGCTGGGGAAATAGTTACAAGTGGCTATATATTGATATCTTTTACTACACTACACATTATACTAGACAGTCTTATAAGAGAAAGGAGTCCCTTATTTTCTATTTTTAAAGAATAAGATTATTTAATTCCCTGTCCCTGTCAAGTGTATTTCATCTCCATCAAGACAATAGGTAGACATTATTTAAATTTTTACGTCCCAAAACTTGGCTATCATATTTAAAAAATAATATTTAAAAAATACTTGCGAAAATCCTATAGCAAATGAAAAATCTTTTTTATCATAAATGGGACCTCCAACGTCCCAGATGGGAATAATAATATACCAGCTACAGAACCATCTTAGCATATTTCAACGACGGTCTTGGTGGTCCATACCGTTTCCTTACATTGTTGTGTTGGACCAATTTTCCTTTGATTATTAAACATTTATGAATTGTTAATATTAAGAGGAAAACAGGTAGACATACTAGTGGGATTCATCCTTGTAATTTTATGTTTGCTGCCTGTTTCCCAATTCAAATTTACTTAATTACGGAGTATACTACTGCTGCTGCTCCCCCCGCGTGGAATTAAGATCAATTCTTAAACTAATACAAGGTATATCGCAACAAATAGCAAACAATTGAGATAGATTTGATAGGGCAAGGCATGAAGTAAATTTTGATAAAAACCCTTTTCAGTAAGTATTCAAAAACATCTTCAAAAACCAAAATGGCTCCTCATATGGCAATCATAAATTTGAAAAATGCGACGTATCTCCTTTGTTGACTGTACTTCCAGATGATTTAGCTACTGAATGTGTCCAAATTCTTTTTATTTGAACCATCCATAAAATCACCCAGTATATTCACAAATTTTCATATTTAAAATATTAGTATGATTAATAGGATTATATTCTGGTGAGTGTAGCTGATACTGAATTGAATGAAATAGAAGCATGTAAGATTTAAGACTGTCTGACAACGTACCTAGCCAGTTCACTTGTTGAATGTGACAATTGATTTGGTGGGTTTCTTTTTATTTGGTTGGTTTATAACTGTCTGGGCATCAAGGTTAGTTATCAATTTAGTCTCGTTTGTATCTGAGGCTGCCACAGGGTGCCACCACCAGGGAAATGCTTGTATTGAAGATAATTGGACACTATACCAACATAAATGTATTGTCGAGATCTAAAAAAAAACTTTAAAGTTCATCATAGTAGTATAAAGATTGCCCAGCTCCCGTAGACAAGTAGCAATTCATTAGCCAGCATTTTGGTAGACTAGAATGAGTTTATGGGATTAGACATTTATAACATGATATGACAGTCGTTAAAACATGTCATAAACATCAAATCCCATACATTCATTATTCTATTCTAACACATGCCATGTGGAATGCCATTTGTCTAGAGGGACTTGCACACTAGTTAGTGGTAAATACTTGTGATCGCCTATTTAATTTAAAAGAGAAGCATAAGTATAAGGGTCATTCTCCACTGAAAGAATAGTGGCCGGTGGCGGCCTGACTTTTTGACTTCCCCACCTTCGCCTTCGACTATGGTCTTTTTCTCCTGTAGATAAGATTCAAAATGGTTTGTAATAGTTTGCCTTACAAAAGCCGTTGCGCGCCGATGTTCTTCCAGTATTAGGTATTATTTCACATTTCATCCATATAAAATAGATAAGTCAGATTTTTAACAAGATGATCTTTGTTTTTGATTAGAAATTTTCTAGGCAAGCTTCTCCATCTCCATCTACCCCTCTAGACAATTCAATTCAATCTTTCTCTATGGCGAGCAATGCCGGTGCCGACATGATTCCGCCAATGACAAACATGCGATAGAGATCCTTGTTATACGGGAAAATTTGCGAGGTGCCGACTTTCGAATTTTGCAGTGTTAACCACCAGTGACGGCCCCGCTAGACAAGTGGCAATTCGATGGCCAGCGTTTGGTAGAATAGAATGACAAATGTATGGGATTTGATGTTTTTGACATGCGTTAACGATTGTCATATACGTCAGAAGGGCTGAGCGATAATAAAGTACTGTCTACCGAAACTCTAACTCTAAAGCCTACATCTTGGAGCTTGGGATTCTAGCTTGTACTCCTCCTTGATTTGATTATATTTACCGAACTCAAACAGGTACGAGTGTGACGCTTCTTGGCCAGCGTTTAGTAGAATAGAATGACATGACAATTGTATGGGATTTGACGTTTTTGACATGCGCTAACGATTGTCATATACGATAGAGGGGCTGAGCGATAATAAGGTACTGTCTAACGAAACTCTAACTCTAAAGCCTACATCTTGGAGCTTGGGATTCGAGCTTCTACTCCTCCTTGATTTGATTATATTTACCGAACTCAAACACGTACGAGTGTGACGCTTCTTTGTATACTAGTTAGGTGGCAGACAAACCCACGGCCCACCTGATGGAAAGTGGTTCCGTGGCCTATGAACGTGTGCAACATCGGGGGAGTTACACTCTCGCTGTCGACCCTGTTAGAACAGAGTTTCCGTATTAGTGCAGAAGAGAAAGAAGGACAAACCTTTGGTCTTCCCACTGAAAGTACAATAACTCTCCAGTGAGCTCCGGTTACCCTCGTCACCGCCGGGAAATCAACACGAGGTTATTATGCTTAAATGCTCAAATGGGACGGGAAGACCGCCGTGTCCTACCCGTGTTACATACGTCGAATCCGGGACCGATAACAGCGCCAATTTCTTAATTAATTAAATAATCGATATGTGGAACCTGAAACTATCTATAAACTTGTACGTGTTCTGTTCTTACATTGAAGTCTCTCACGAAGTTCTTAGTTTCATATTAGCTTTTGCCCGCGGCTCCGCCCACGTGGATGTCAGTTATCGCTATAATATCGGTTATCTTTATTAATTGTAGCCTATAAGTTTCAATAAAATCCAATCAGTAGTTTTTACGTGAAAGAGAAACAAACATCCATCCATACTTACAACGCGTTTATAATATTATATAAATTTTATGTACGGATTTTTGTAACAATACCTAACTTATTGTACCTTGTATCTGTATTTTTTTGTGAATAAATGATTTTTATCTTTTATCTTTAATATTAGTAGGATAGGACGATCAGTTTTGGCTTTGTACGTGAGAATACTACAACTCGATTGCAACACAAACTATGCCTACAACCTGCGCTGTAAATATCATCATCTTACTAGAGATTCGCGGCATTTTTCCACTGCTCCTAATTTTCCTAACCCTGAGAATAAAGCTTGTCCGTTGTTTAAGAAGTGCACCGCCTAGCTAGCGAGGTTTATGAAAATTCTAAATGTTTTGGTAAGGCCTGTTACACCATAATATTTCTGTGATACCGTATATGTTATAGATTGTCCATTAGGTCAGTATAGTACCTAGGGGCTACCATCAATTGTAGATTATCAGTAATCAATATCTAATCGACTGTATAACAAGATTGTCAAAATTTATCCTACCCCTAGAATTAATTTTTCATGTAAGTAGATGTTTATCACTAAATTGTAAACGATGAAACTAGAAACTTTTATCAGTTAAATAAATATGTCACGTTTTATCTGTTGTATCCATTATTAGGCCATTGCAATCCACTGCTGAACATAGCCCTCTCAGAATGTGCACTATATAAATAGTACAATAGCAAACGATTACTTGATCCTCCAACTTCCGCATTCTGTCTGTTCTAGCTTTTCAGCTGTCCTATTTAACCGATTTGCATTTTTTTATGAGTACCTAGTATTTATTGACATTACCTAACTTTTAGGGAGGTAATTTCAAAGAAAGAAATCAGTGTGTACGTCAATCATACGCCAACCAATAAAATAAGAAATAGTTTGAAGCCAACGTGATTTTTTCGACTGTTCTACAAGATTTTGGTGTAAAATAATTAAAAAAATTAATGTACACTTTTTGGCTTTAGTTTAAGTATACGGAAGTCTTAGGACTTGACAATATAATTGTTTATCAACCAATACACCCTCCACTTTATTCCGTACTAGTGAGTGTGACATGTGTGGAAAATTCGTCGATGACTCAGTTACGTCTATTGTAAACTAGTGCCCAAGATCCTTTGCCAAACAAAGGTATATTATTATCCTAACAAAATATACAGGTCCTAGTCACCATACAATTCCTAATCAAAATACGCGGCGAAAAATAAATTTGGTCGTCCATATTTTAAACATCGGCGCCATTGTTATGGAGTGTTTATAATAACAAGTGTGCTGTAGGCACAGGACGACAGATATAGTGCCTATTGGAGCCAAGCCCTTGTGGTAGAGGAGTAATGGAGGATAGTTTTTTCTTTGTGTGTTATGGAGACTTAAATATTTGGATTTTGCATTGATGGTAAGAATATTCTAAGTACAAATAAATACTTCAAGAAGAACACGACTGTGCTGCCTGAGATAATGAACTTCAATTATAGTAAGATCAATGCCCCTTACCTTGTGTTTAATGTTTAATAGTCCACTTATCGAGGAAGGTAACGCGGCAGGAATCGCGTCGGTGAAAATGTTACAACATTCCTGCCGCGTTACCTTCCTCGATAAGTGGACTATTAAACACAAGGAATTATTCATTTCAAACCAGTAATTCCTGAGATAATCTGAGGCATCACTGGTACGAATTGGAAAATTTTATTGAATGAATAAAAACTTTTAATTCGAACGAATTATTCCTGAGATATTATGAGGAATTACCACGGAGGACAGAATAAACTATTAAACACAAGGAATTATTCATTTCAAACCAGTAATTCCTGAGATAATCTGAGGCATCACTGGTACGAATTGGAAAATTTTATTGAATGAATAAAAACTTTTAATTCGAACGAATTATTCCTGAGATATTATGAGGAATTACCACGGAGGACAGAATAGACTATTAAACACAAGGAATTATTCATTTCAAACCAGTTATTCCTGAGATAATCTGAGGCATCACTGGTACGAATTGGAAAATTTTATTGAATGAATAAAAACTTTTAATTGGAACGAATTATTCCTGAGATATTATGAGGAATTACCACGGAGGACAGAATAGACTATTAAACACAAGGAATTATTCATTTCAAACCAGTAATTCCTGAGATAATCTGAGGCATCACTGGTACGAATTGGAAAATTTTATTGAATGAATAAAAACTTTTAATTCGAACGAATTATTCCTGAGATATTATGAGGAATTACCACGGAGGACAGAATAGACTATTAAACACAAGGAATTATTCATTTCAAACCAGTAATTCCTGAGATAATCTGAGGCATCACTGCACTGGTACGAATTGAAAATTTTATTGAATGAATAAAAACTTTTAATTCGAACGAATTATTCCTGAGATATTATGAGGAATTACCACGGAGGACAGAATATGATTAAGTTTCCTTCTCCATGGGAATTACTGTTTCGGATTGAAAAAATCGAAATGCTTAACAAACTCTTCACCTTTTATAATATTTAATATAGATATTTGTGTAATGCTTTACTTTTTATCATTGCAAATGTGTGTATTGGTAATAGGTATTGGTATTGTCTATACTTAGAATACTATATCTTGCAACAAAGTAATGCAGTGCGCTAATCATGTAATAGAGCGCGCGCACTCACTGTAATGCGATATGAAATTGCGCACATGTAATGATGATTACAGGTAGGCGGGTCGCTGCAGTGTGTAGACATACTATCATGCGTGTCTGGTAAAGCCCAGAACTTGTTACTAGAAATAGTCGAGAGAAGGTTCGTGGAGCATCGCTATGTAGGCACGGTCAGCAGATGCAAAGTACAATCTTTTTTTTATACCACTTATATGGCTGTCAAGTACACGGCCCACTTAATGGAAAGTGGTTGTAGACGTGTGCAACACTAGGGGCGTCACACTCGCGCTGCCGACCCTGTTAGAACAGAGAGTTTCTGTGCCGTCAGTGTAAAAGATGAAGCAGGACAAGCCATAAGTCTTCCCACTCACAGCACAAAAACTCTCCAGTGATCTCAATACCAGGTTGTAAGTAATGTAAATGCACGGTGATGTTGATGTGTGTGAAAACATACTTTCTAGTCAAGATTGATCTGCTGACTCAACACGTCGCACTCATTTGCCTTCAAACGACTTTGAACTATTTCTTCCCTAGATAGTATTCAAAAAGGTCTATAATATTTTTCCTTAATAAGCTGCTGCCGGCCGCTGCTCTTTTAGAGGGAATTGAAGGTTCGAGGCAAAGTTAAACTATATTTAACCGACTTCCAAAAAGGAGGATGTTCTCAATTTGATAGTTTTTTTTTTCTTTATTTATTATCGGATGTTCGTGATTTCTTTTAGTTCGATCCGGCATAGTTGCCATTTGGTGCCATATTTTTAATATATTAATTATAAATTATTAGTAAATAGACCAACAGTCTCATTTCTGCGTTACCAAATTTAAAATGTCAGTATTGTCAGTGGCAGTCAAGTGACACTGTGCCAATGACTTTTAGTGAAGTGCCATTGCCTGCACTGCAATATCGACATAAAAAAATTGCAATATTATGTATTTGGTAGTATTTAAACGACTTCAAAAAAGGAGGCGGTTCTCTTTCTCAATTCGAATATATTTTTTATGTTTCTTACTTAAGAACTTTCCAAGGGTGAGCCGATTCTGACAATGGCATCTGTGAGAAAACCATATAACTTAGCCAAGCCATAATTTGCGAAATACTTCACTATCACTACATAGTATAAAACAAAGTCGCTTTCTCTGTCCCTATATCCCTTTGTATGCTTAAATCTTAAAAACTACGCAACGGATTTTGAGGCGGTTTTTTTTAATAGATAGAGTGGTTCAATAGGAAGGTTTATACTATATGCAGCGGGAACGGGATCTGACGCCACGCGAGCGAAAAAATTTTGGCGGTACGAAGTTCGCCGGGTGAGCTAGTAAATATTAAACAATTACATTACACTAGCGACTAAGCGCTCTGCAGCATACTTCGAAACCCCGTATCACTCTTTAGGCCATAATATCGAATGCTTTTTTTTAGAGAATTGATAATATTCTTCATCCTAGCGTCAATGTCAATCTCAGTCGCATCCGAAGCCTTCACTTCGGAATCTGGGGTCCGCTTCTCCAGACTAACTCCGGCTTTGGCTGATCTTTTTTATATTTTCCTGTAAGCGACTGCTATCTGGGTCGTGGAGGACGTTGGCGATATTGAAGGATTTCAATTAGACCAGTTGTTGGACTTTTAAGGGCTGCCATAGATGTTCGGGTAAAAACCGGTACCGACGGTTTAATGTACTTACCGAGGCACGACCAGATATCAAATAGCCACATACTTACGTGCATACTGAACGGGAATTTAACCCGCGCCCTAAGATTGTCTAAAATATATAGGTTCAATTCCATACGTGTGGGTTATTTATGAATAGATCTTCAAAAAATATATTGAGGTTTCTAATATCTAGTTTGCGCAATAGACACTTCTAAAGTGGTAAAACATGTGTCTCCCCGCCTGTATCTTCTAAAATAAGAGAATGAAAAAACTAAAAAAAATATATGATGCACTTCCATCGAAAATTGGTTTGAACGAGATCTAGTACCTAAGAAGTTATTTTTTTAGTACGTCAAATCGTAAACCGGAATTTAATTTTCATTCAATCAAATCAAATATTAAATTACACGAAAGTCACGAACTACAAGAACTTGTAAATTATATTACATGCTGCTACGAAGCCCTTAATGAGCGAGTCCGACTGCACTTGGCCACTTTTTAGTACAAGCGTACGTATCTCACTCGCATAGGTACTTTGTTCGTCTAGTTTTACTAAATTTATGGTTTAAACAGAGGCGTCGATATTATGATTATAATTTAATTAGGTTTATATTCTTGCTGAAGTATTTAGATAGCCATTTTTGTATGTATCTATTAAATAACTTCCGACATTATGAAATAGTTATAATGCCAAACTTGACCGTACGATGTCAACATTTTGTTAACTTTCACTCGAGCCCGTGTCGAGAATTTTTATAATTAGAGCGTTTTGTTTTATAAGCATATCCTCAAGCTAGTAGGTATGTCCTCAAAGGAATAAACAGAGGTGTATTGAAGTACCATATTTATTCATCTGTTCAGCGGCTTACGTAATCATTGCCACGCCTATTGGTCTCTTCAACGAACTATATGTTTTGCAAAAGGTTTATTTCTTTTCAAATCTAATATCCGTAGGTTCGGTTATTTTAAAGAAATTTTCTTTATTAGGTATATTTATAATTATTTTATTTATAATTACATATTATAATTTACTGTAGATGTTAAGAGAAACTTCGTCAAAACCCAGATCTAAGCGCTAACCTAACTTTCTACTGTCCAGAAAAAACCTAAACTTTGGCATTTTTCTTAGGAGTTAACAGAACAGGAGGCGACCAAGGGCTCTCAGTTGTTTCAACTACATCCTCCCTCAACATTGCATCTTATTGTTATTGTTCAACAAGAATGCGTTTTTTCTCAGGAGACATCTTATAGTAACGCTTATGTACAGCGGGTCTAAAAAGGCTACATTGAGCGATACTGCTAAAAACGAGTAACTTTATAAATTTCCAGTAGATTCCTATAAAATCACAACAATTGATTTACTAAGCAGACTCTAATTTCGTGTAAAAATATCACCGCAATACAAAATATAATCCTAATATAATTCCAATAAATTGGCCTTTTAAGACCTGCTGGACCCTGCTAAAAATGCCATTAAATTTTAGACTTTATTGATAGGTTTTTAAAGTTCAAAATAAAAATAACATCATACATTTTTTTCATTCCCTCTACAAGATGCCATGTAATTTTAGACTTGAACAACATAGCAGTAAATTCTAAAATTAAATGACATTTTCTGCCGTGTCTGTGGTATGGCGCTTGTTGGCAATTAGCAGAATTTAGGTCCAGGAGTAATGTTTTTTTTACCGTCTCTACCATGGTGAATGTTCTGAAGAGCTATTCCAAATAGTCCCACCCTCCCCCTTCCTATACAGGACGACACGTGCAGGACTTAGATGTCACCCCTATACGGTGCAGAACATTCCTTCAAGAACCAAGCGGTTCGGTGACTCTTTCCTTTGTCGCACCATTAAGATCTGGAATTCCTTGCCAGCTCACGTGTTTCCCTCTTCCTACAGTCCCGGGTCCTTTAAGCGGGGCGTGAAAAAGCATCTGATGAGGCCGTCAAGCTGAGTGCCACCATTGTTAACATGGCACGTGTATATAATATATAATGGTGGTCCTCTTTCTTGAGACTTTACCTTCAGCTTACCATCAGGCGAGGTAAAGTCAAATTGACGTATCCTATTTATAAAAAAAAAAAAACCTATCAATACAGTCTATTAAAATAGTTCGACCAAGGGAGGCCACATTTACGCGCGAAAATCTCACAAGAGATATTACGGAACTGAGAAACTGCATCCGCCGTAAGCTGCTGCTCAGCTCAGCCGTGGCTATAAAGGGTGGAAGATTTTGACCTTACCTGAAGGGGAAGTACTCTAAATACTGGAGATAGCGAATTTCACTCAAAAGAAACATTCCTTTATTTTTAAAAAGAAACAAATCGGCATCTCCAGTATTTAGAGTATTTCCCGTCCAGATAAGGTCAAAATCTTCCACCCTGTATACATGACCTTAGTTGTAGGTCATGATTCAAACATCATCTGTGGCACATTAGAATTACTGTAAAGTCCGATACGGGAGCGACAGTGAGGCTCGCAAGATTATCACTTAAACTGTGGTTCGTTTGATAGATACATTGAGGTGACCAATGCAATCATTTCTCTTCTCACATTATACGACTAAATTTCGGAACCAGCGGTTGTCGTGGGTTTATATCCATCCGCCAAAGACATCCTCCACTGGGCGCGATCTTCAGTCAGGTTTTCGAATTCTTTGGGGCTGATCCCATAGGCAAACATGCTTTGTGCATTCTTTGAAGCGTAACAACGGTCTACCAACATTTCTTATGACAAAGGCACCATATGGACATCATATTCTGCCTACTTTATCAGAGACCTTCGTGTTATTAATTATCATCTATCTTCTTCTAGGCGGCAGCCTGGCCACGTCAACCATGATGATGCCAATGTGGATGTGGTTCGGCTACGACCTCGGCGAGTTCCTGTTCCCAGGGCTGCAGATCAGCACGAGGTGGGCCTTCGCGCTCACCTGGATAGTGCTGTTCTTTGTGGCCTTGCTGTTCGAGGGGTCAAAGGTGAGCTAATTAATATTTTTACATACGTACTAACTTTTTACCCACGACGGGACGGAGGCGGTATATGGGTTTAGTTTTGTTTGTTTGTGCTTCCGTTTTTCTCAAAACTACTAGGCCGATTTTGATGCAGTGTTCAGTTATGGGTTCGGGTTTGATTGGTGTTCTTATACGAGCGGCTTCGCCCGCGTGGAATTCTGTACCAGTTCCCGTGACGGCTTAACCCTTTCTTAAATTTTTCTCTGCGTAAAAACCATCCCCATACCGCAAGGAATATTCTAAAAAAAGAATAGCAAAATCGGTCCAGCCGTTCACGCGTGATGGTGTTACCAAGGGAAATAGGAATTCATTTATATATATATATATATATATATATATATATATATATATATATATATAATATATATATATATATATATATATATATATATATATATATATATATATATATATACATCCAGTAACTCATTTGGCGTCAGGTATGTGGTGCATCGTTAGGACGTCCACCAGTTCTGCTTACATTTTTCATCATCTGTCGACGAATATTGCTTAGTTTTTTGATTTCCTACTCCATAAGATACTTAATTTTCTTGCTTTTTTACTTGCGGCAATATTCTTTTTGCAGTTAGGCCCAAACATTTTTGGACCCCGTACAATAGTGAAGCGTTAGTGACCTCCTACGTATATCAATTATTATTTGTATATTGCGCGGATATTTTCACGTCCAAATCAGACGGTTGGGATTTAAAAGTGCGACGTTGCCAGCTTGTGAATCGTTTATTCATACTTATCTCTTTCTTTCACGGAGTCCCGCAAAATGAATTGTCTATTGTGAATAATATTTTTTTTATGATTTCTCGGTTGACCGCTGTCTTATTTCGGCTATTCTCATTTTTATATTTAGAAAGAACGACTGATTCCACAGCAGTAGTACCTAACATCTTACTACTGTTGTGGAATCAGTCGTTCTTTCTCATCGTACGAAGAAACTTTAATATTAGCATGAGTTTACATACGGGTTAGTTAGTTAGTTTACCTGGACTGTTCCGTACTTAGCCTCTTGATTGGGCCATTGTGCGTACCATCTTACCTCTCATTCCAACCAACCCAGATCCTCTCAAAAAGCCAGCAGCCTTTTCAGGTTTCCACATGCTTCCCAGAGTGACGCTGGTGACTGGAGGAATTTCGCCCGTTGTGCGGCCACGCTCGTACACTCTGTAAGCACATGCCGTGGCATTTCTTCTGCCCCCATGCAGCTTCTGCATAGGGGGCTGTCCGTCACACCTATTGTAAACAGATGCTTGTTTAGGGGACAGTGACCGGTCAAGAGGCCGGTGACCTTGCGGATTTGGTCCCTTCTTAGCCTAATGAGGTTTCGGCTAGACGTTTTTGATGCTACCGGACCTGCATTTTTTGTTTGTCTGCATCCTTCAGTGTTTGTCCATTCTGTCAGATCGGTTTCTTCTGTACTTTTTCGTAGCCAAGTTTTGACCTGTGCTTGAGGTATGGGTAGTATTGGTTCCGGTCCATATACTGTCGACCCTGATCCTCTCTTGGCCAATTCATCGGCTGCGTCGTTGCCGAGGGAGTTGCTGTGTCCCTTGATCCATTGCAGCGTGACCCTGTTTGTGTTTGCAATGGATTGGAGTGTGTTATGACATTCCAATATGAGGACAGAGGTTATGGTGTTACTTTGGAGAGCTTGGAGTACGGATGCACTGTCTGAGATGATCTTTACATCTAGATCTCTGACATCTCTGGCGGCAATCGTCTCCGCCGCTCTCGTTATGCCAATACATTCGGTTTGAAATATTATGCTTAGCTTGTCCAAGGTGGTTGTTATTTTGATATTTAAGTCATTCAAGAAGACGCCTGCTCCGGCACCATGTGTAGTTTTGGAGCCGTCTGTGTATATCCTAACTTCTTACGCCAGAGTTATCTCTTTTTTCTTCAGAAAGTTGGATATGATACTTCCTTTCGAAGACGTGGTGACATGGTATTCTGTCTATGGGAGCCTCGAGAAGTGGTATCTTCTTTAGGATTCCCTGTAGAATCTTTGAATGCTTTGTTCCAGTATTCTCTTTCCAAAGCCCATTATTTTTCAGTCTTAAGGCTGCTGCCTTGGCCTCCTCCTGTATGATTAGATGCAGCGGTCTCAGGTTTAGGAAGTGCTCTAGTGCGACTGATGGGGTGGTTCTCATGCATCCAGTGGCTGCTGTACTCGCTAGGCGTTGTAAACTCTGGAGCTTTTCTTTCACAGTGATCAGTTCTGTTCTGGGCCACCATACAACTGATCCATAGGTTAGGGAAGGTCTGATAATTGCCGTATACAGCCAAAGTGTTATCTTTGTGTTAAGACCCCAGTTCTTACCAACGAGTCTTCTGCATTGCCAGAAAGTTATACAGGCCTTTTTCATCTTAGCATTTATGTGGCTAGCCCAATTCAACTTATTGTCAAGTATGATGCCCAGATATTTAACTTGAGTTGTTAGAGCTAGTTTGGTGTTAAATAGTTTTGGTAGTTGTAGTTCTGGTAACTTGCTTTTGTTGGTGAAAAGGATAAGTTCTGATTTTTTCGGGTTTACTGATATTCGGTGTTCTTCGCACCATTCTTCCACAATCTGAAGGGCTGAGCGCATGATTTTGCATAGCACATCCTCAGCCGTTCCGCTTATCAGTATTGCAAGATCATTCGCGTACCCTAAGGTGGTGCATCCTCTCTCATTTAGTCTCTTTAGGAGGCTGTCTACTACTATATTCTTCTCCTCCTCCTTGTGGGCACCCTTTGACTACCTTTGCTCTTGTGGTAGTGCTCACTATCTGGACCGCTCTTTTGCTTATTAGCTGAGTGATCCAGTCCCTTATGGTTGGTTCTACCCTACGCCTTCGCAAGGCTTCGTTAATGCTGCTGTGTACCGTCTTGTCGAAAGCCTCTTCTATGTCTATGAAAGTAACTAGTGTTGAGGCTTTATTTGTGATAGCCGATTCTATCTTATGCACTACCATGTGCAGTGCGGACTCTGTTGATCTTCCTTTCCTGTACGCATGTTGCTGAGGATGTAGTGGGTTGTCTTTTAGTGTTACATACGGGTATTTCTAAGTTTAATTTGATTACATTCAAAGAGTATTATTGACTAGATATTTCTGATAGATTATTCTCAGCCTGTAATCGCCCACTGCTGAGCGTATCTTAGACTACGTATCTAAGGTACGCCACTAGCTACTTAATATCAACCAGCCCCGCAGGAGTGAACCGATCAAGCTGTGTTTGCCTTACTAAAAAACGCTATTTAAATGGTACTTACACCAAAAAATGGAATAATCCACATATTTCTTAATATTTTAAGAACCCGAAACTTTTCACTCTCCTTTCGCTATATTAGAAACAGCAACTTTTGCCCATGATCATCTACCGAGCGCTAACGAAGGTCTGTGTATTAAGATTGGACTTGGACGAAAATGCTTTCATATGTCCGGCTGACCCGCGGCCGTCCGCGGTTTGTCCGTTTGTTCTCCTCTTAGGCTTAAGTACTTGGTAGCAAATAAAATTATTTATGATTTGAAATAAGCTATTTTAATATTAATAATAAGCGATTTAATCGCGTGTATTATTTCAAACTTTAACCCGACGTCTCGAGGCCATTTCAAGTCCCATGGTCACGGGTTGAGTCTTACCCGTGACCATGGGACTTGAAAAGGCCTCGAGACGGGCTAGGTCTGTTTGACGCTGTTTTTATTTATTTATTTATTTATTATGGTTTTCATACTGTACGATATTTGACGTCCGTATATATGAATCTATAGCACTAGTTTACAAAAATAATTGGACGTTGAATATGGGGCGGCATGAAAAGTCTGTACCGTCAACTGACGTCCGTATATAGCTTCAGAGCTACGCGATACATATACGGATGTCGGTTTGACGTATACTTTTCATACTGTACGATATTTGACGTCAGTGTACATGAATCTATGGCACTACTTTAGTAAATTAATCGGACGTCGAATATGGGGAGGCATGAATAGTAGGTATATACCGTCAACGGACGTCCGTATATAGCCTTAAAGCTACGGGACATATATATGGATGCCGGTTTGACGCATACGTCCGTATACATGAATCTAATATCACTTCTTCTTCCTTCTCCTATAAATGCATAAAGTCCCATTATTATTATACTGACATGTAATATTCTATATTATACATAAATGAGTATGAGTAGTATGAGTATGAATTTATGACCCAACACCGTCTCAGGTAATTAATCATGAATAAAATGTTCTAACGTTTGCGCGACTGTTATACAAAAATAATTGGATGTTGATTATATTGTTTTGATTGCGGTAGGTGCGAGTTGGCAACGTCGCAATTGTGGACGCCAAATACGCGAATCCGTAGTCAGGAATTCCTCTAGATATACAGTGTGGATATACGCACTGCAGCAGCGCCTCACCTGCGCGGTGATTTCTTCGGGAAGTTTTCAATATTTTATTGCAACCATTTAAAGCGAATTTTGGCTTCCGTCGATTTTTGTACTACGGCTAGCTAGGATCAATAGGACTTAAGTGCCACCGGATAACAAAGTGGCGTCCGGTATATGGACGCCAAAAGCAGGTTGACGCCAGTTTAAATGCACTTTCGCTTTCAGTGGACGGCCAATTGTTTGCGGGATAAATATATATATATATATATATATATATATATATATATATATAAGATTGTGTGCGACGCCGTCCCACGGCGTCTGAAACTATATGAAAGTACATCAGAAGGGTCCTGGGAATCACAAGACCATATTTCGTCAACGGAATAGCACGACCTTTTATCAGTTTATTTCACGAATGTTGCTTTTTTCTGCGGGTACATAGTGTAAATTGTATACTATCAGGTGCCCGGAGACATGAATTGATTTCTGATACCCCATACGGATGCATCATCATCAGTCTCGTGCATCATCGAGCATCAATAAAGACGGCAACTGCACAACGGCGAACACCAACGCACGTTTATTTTACGTGCAGGAAATCCCCACGGATCCCCCTCTCCCTCTGGAGCCGGAATTTAAACACCTATTCTCAGAGGGTTCCCGAGGGAGTGACGTGCCAACTTGGAACCGACTCATTTATACTTGCTGCTCCTTTCTATGCGTCTCCTTTCTATGCGTCCATAGAAACCTGTACTCTTGATGCTTGGAACGTGTACACGAGGACGTCCTCTATCCGTAGGTGGCGTTTCCGATTCTGGGTGGTATAGTTTACCTGAAAATCAACTTTAAGTCTAAATTAAGAATTAAAAAAAATGTAGGTATGCCTACCTAAGCGATTGCACCACCGTGTAGGTGCTGACAAGACCTTTTGATAGTTATCACTCGCGTCTTGCAGGTATCCTTAGTTCTCAGCAAAATCCTGACGCCTGCGAAGCGCCGCCTGGTGGCAGAAAAAATATATATCGAAAACCCTCATTAAAAGTTAAAGGGTCAACCAGCACGATTTATTTTTCACTTTTTGAAGGTATTTTTGTGTCGGGTGATTTTTAAACCTTTTTTTTTTAAATTATTTTATGCTTTTTCTATTAGGAACATTTTAAACCTCGTGGGTTTTTCAAAATTTTTCTTTTTTAAACTATCACTTTCCTAATTGTTCCCTCTTTGTTTGCAAGCACTAGTGGGTGCCAGATGGTACTACTTTACTAGTATAACGTTATGTGGCTTCACTCGCTAGTTCTATACGTTCCGTTTATGTTATGTATTTCCACTTCACACGGCAGAATCATCAAACAAGAATGACAAATGGGAACAGAGCAATTTACTTATAAAGGCACCCCTACGAATGTTGCAGATATCACTTCGTAAAGGAGTAATTTAGATCACTTCAAATAAGGCAAGGCTCATAAAAGAAAATTCTAGAAGGAATGGTTAGCATTCCTTCAAGGATTTTGCCAATAAACAACAATTAGGATCAAGCAGAGCAGCTATCAATAGTTTGTTTGTTTGGTTAGTTGATCGCGCTCATCTCAGAAACTACTGGTTCGAATTCAATTTTTTTTGTTTAATAGTCAGTTTATCGACAAAGGTTTAGGCTATAGATCATCGCGCTACTACTCTAGGGAGCGGAGCAGTGATCATAAATGCCAACAAATTCGTCACATTTTCATAAATTACTAGCTGATGCCCGCGGCTTCGCCCGCATGGAATTCTGTTACTTTGTTGTTTTTCTCTGCGTATGAACCATCCCCGTACTGCAAGGAATATTCTAAAAAAGCATTAGCGGAATCGGTCCAGCCGTTCACGCGCGGTGGCGTGGCCAAGGAAAATATTGGATTAATTTTATATATTTAGATTATTATTATTGAAGAATAAAAAATTACAGGCTCACAGCGGTGATATAAGGTTTCAAAATATGCCACGGGCGAAGCCGGGGTTGGTCAGCTATTCGTTCATACGTGTTAATTTGTGACTGTGATCAGTATGCAATGCATTCTACATTCCCTCCTTGTGATTTGTCATAATATTATGTGTGAAGTACACCTGTGTGGAGATATTATTTAATAAATCAGACAATAGGTTTAGAAATTCAAGGTGCCCGCCGCACTGATATTGCTATGCATTGTTATGTTAGTACTACTGTTACTGAAATTATACTGCGGATCTGGCTCACTGAAATATTGATCCCGTGACCGAAGTTTCTGTGAACTGGTACTTTTTGAATGCTTCATCCATCCATCCATCCATCTATCCATCGATCCAACAACCAATTTCATCCATCGATAAATTCATAGATCCATCCATCGTTCCATCCATTATTCATCCTTTGGCCCATTGGTTGAACCATCACTTTATGTTAAGAGGAACTCATCAGCCCAGAGCCGAAAATACAAACATAACGAAATTTGAATTGAAAGAAAAAAGAAAGAAAGAAAGAAAATGCGTTTATTTAAGCTAACTGCAGCACACAAAACAGATCACATAACAAAATATATTCTTATTGATGACAAAAAAAAACATATTAAATAGTGTTACTTGTAATACATTTTTTTTTATTAAAATATGATGTTTGAAGTACCAGTATGTATTTGATAAAATCCATACATAATAAGACCCGTAGTGGTACAGCAGTAGCGACTCTAGCGAGTGTTTGCATGTCATCCCAAGTTCAACTCCCAGTTCGGGAAATATTGACTTATTCTGTTAGAAATGGCGTTTGGAAAAAAAATCCGGCTAACGGCAATAGCTTGACTCATTGTTACGTGGAAGCTATGGACTATAAATGTGCTAGATGCTAATACACTTCTGCCTACACTCTCTAAAATATACTGGCGTAAAGACAGTTGACTAATGAAAGTTTCTCGGTGCAGGTATACTTGGCGAAGGTGCAGCGCGCGGCCATAAAAAAGTTATTACCATATCGGTCCGACGAGAGGAGAAACCTGCTATGCGAGAGGTGAGTCTCCTTTTAATAGTAGAAAGAGATCTTAAAACTAAAGAAGAAATGAAAGAACCAGACTCAGCTGACCCGCTGAGGTGTCACTCCTGTATCTGCACTGTGGGTACCTGCTTACCCTTGTCCGCTACAACCTTCACAGTTGCATATAGATGTTACATCATTGAGCTTCTAATATGAGAAGTGTACTGATGTTTGGGTCCCGTTGCACCCGTGGCCTTTACCTCTAAGCCCCCTTGCCGGCTTCCTTCCTCCGAGATGAAAGCTTCGGATGCTTTGGATCTTATCCTTCATTCCCCTCCCACCGGGGCTCGGAGTATTCTCCCTCTCTCCCTCGTTATAGCTCTCCTTCCTTACAGAACTCTCCTTCCCTATCCCTTATACACTCTCGGCCACTTCTTATGACCATTCTTTTCTTTAACGAAACAAAAGAAACGCTCACACACAAGCGGTTTAACAATTAAAAAGAAAACAAATCAAAAAACAATGCTACATATTATGAACTATCGAAGAAATTCACAATGGCCTTTGAATTAGAACATGTTTGTACCTATAGACAATTGTACTGGTGGCCATTGTTATGAATATAACTATAAAACGCGAACTATTTTAAATTGTATTGAACTGACCAATTTGGTAAATTATTGGAAAAAGGGCAGGTCAGAAACGCTCTAAACTGACGGGCTTGCATGAAAATAGGGTTGCCAGGCGTCCGGATAAAGTCGGATATAGTTAGGCTTTTTGATGGCGTGTCCGGCCAAAATAAACGCTGTCCGGCCAAAATAAACGGTGTCCGGCCCTTCCGGTTTCGCAAACGCAATCACAAGAGTTGTGCTGATTACAAAAACTAGACTGGATTGATTGTGTACTGTGTATAACAAAATTCTTGCTTGTAAAAAATTCACTTGCCAAAACCTAAGACTAGAAGCTGGCTGCGCACATGATCAATGCAATTTTTTTAACAAATCCGAGTTAAGCGGGAGGTGGGTATTATTTCTCACATATGCACTGTAAGGTATTCCAGCTTGGAAGGCTAATAATATACAGCTATAATGAACATCATCTTCGCATTGGGGACCAAAAACGTTCGAGCATCCAAAAATCCGAAACCTTCGAGTTTTCGGTCCGCATTTCGACTTTAACTTTTCCACTTCGCATGGTATTGAGCATCCATGGATAGTCACGACAATACGCATGTCATCTTCTTCGACATCAAACGCCGAGCCAGTCCTTTTGGCGTACGGAGGTGGGATCCGGCTAAGGTGGCATAGCCAGATGTGAGTGTGTGTATCGCTCTTTAATACATAAAGTGACAATCAACAGCGTGACACATGCTAACTGAGTCATACATAAATCAAGTTGGACTTTATAATACCCACTCAACCATACAAAGTTGCTATCTTGCAGATGATAGAGCATGTCCGATATATTATATCTACACTACTATTATAAAGAGGAAAGATTTGTATCTTTGTAATGAATAAACTTAAAAAACTACTGCGCCGATTTAAAAAATTCTTCCACCATTGGAAAGCTTCATTCACCCTGAGTAACATAGGCTATATTGAATTTCCAAGGGAACGTTTTTACCACCCGTGCAAAACTGGGGCGTATCGCTAGTTTGTAAATATAAATAACTATTCTGCCTTGATTTGATGGAACAGTAGTTGTTCGACCAGGTACTGAGCATTAGAAACCGAGTTCAACTCCCGGATTAAGTATTAGCTAATTTCTCAATAAACATTCAAACAGTATTTTTTAAATTATTCACGAGCAGTATCCATATTGTCACAGTATTACTACTACATACAGTAGAGCGACGAATCTACTTACACAGAGCAACGGAGGGGAACATGCGACGCGTCGGGGGGCGCCGCCAAATGGCGTCTTATGCGGGAAAGTTCGCTGAGCCGCGTATAGGTATCGCTCGCGTGACAATTAATAAGCTTTTTTTTCATTTCATATCATAATGGTGCACTGTTGTAAATATACTTTCTTATATACACACACTGGCAGAATTAGCGGAACACAAAAAAGGAAGAATTAAATATATTTTTCGGAGCACTGGCCGGGTACATTACTTTTTTTTTTATTTTATAAAAAAAAATTTAAACGTCCATTTTGAATATGGAACATATTTAAGTCAACAGTCATTTTTTTATTCGTTTGTTTTAATTTTCATTCATTCATCTCTATCGACTGCTTCGAAGTAGATTTTCCATTTTCGTAAAGTTCGTAAATTCCATTTGAAAAACATTGTATTGCAGTTTTATGACACTTTTGTGTTTTCTCGCTTATCGATAAGTTACGAACATCTAAGTATGCGCCTGATTTAACGCTACCAGAAATCATCAGGGCAGATGAAATGAGAAGAAATGGTCAATCCTACAGATCGATTGCTACAAGACTTCGTCGATCGTTATCAACGATTCATCGTAGCATCAAACAGATTGACGAATTCTGTAGCGAGGAGAAAAGGAAAAGGCAGGAAAAGGTATACTTCAAGAAGAGATAACCGTTTTCTACAACTTCAAGTTCGTCGGAACACGAGACTCACGGCGGTGCAGGCCCGAAATGCATTGAAGGAGGTTCGAGGAGCAAGAATGAGTGAGCAGACAGTTCGCTGAAAATTCGGGGAAGTTGGTATAAGCTCATTTATAGCCCCCAAAGCACCAAAACTTGAGACACTACCGCACAAACCGACTATACTTTGCTCCTGAACATCGTCATTGGGACTTTGACGAGTGGGTACTGATGAATGCAGAATGCTGTTAAATCAGATTGATGGATGGCAGCGAATATGGAAACGCAAAGGAGAGCGTTATTTACAGTCTGATTTTGAAAATACAGTGGCATATGACGGCGGCTCAATTATGGTCTGGGGAGGGATATGTTTAGGAGCTCGCACGGAGTTAGTGGTAGTCGACGGCTGAAATCTGACTGCTGATCGGTATATCTGGGAGATTTTAGAGGAACATGTTGTGCTATTTGCCCCATTTATTGGTAACGACTTCATTTTAATGCAGGATAATGCTCGGGCTCACAGTGCTCGCTCAGTACAGGCATACCTAAACCATGTTGGTGTTACAGTGATGGAGTGGCCAGCACAGTCCCCGGATATGAATCCGATTGAACACGTTTGGGACTTGTTAAAGAGGAGTGTCAAATCAAGAATGCCACCTAGGCAGAGGTTGCACCCAAGAAATCATTGACAACATCATCCGCAGCATGCCAGACGGATGGAAACCTTAATCAGGGCACGAGGGGGAAACAATCGTTATTTAACATTCGTTTAATTAATTTTAAACCATCATAAAATCTAAAAATTTCAACTTTCTCTGTCACTACGAAATCAAAGAATAATGCCTCTTGTTTAGTTAAGTTTTTTTATTATTAAGTATAGTGTTGCAAATTAATGTCAAAACATGTTAATTTAAATGTTGTGTCATGTTCATGTTAAATTATTATTTGTTTAAAAATAAAGCTAACTATTTTTAACTCTTCTTTTTCTTGTTTCACTAATTCTGCCGGGGGAGTCCACCACTGTTTTCGCCAACAGTTTTTCACCATGCATGCATGTCATATTAGCGTGGTTACCGGTTGCATCTAATGCAATTATGCTGTCATAGTCCGAGGTCCCTTTCTCTTTGATTGGCTTACGCGACTGCAACTCTCACCCCTGAGAGGGTAGCCTGTACCAGACACACGTCCCCTAATACAGTAGGTAAAGTCAACATCAGATCGTTGTTGATGTTCCTGCCCCTCTAGACAAGTGACAATTCGTTGGCGTTTGATGGAATAGAAAGACAAATGTATGGGATTTAACGTATTTGACCATCGTTAACGCATGTCATAAACGTCAAATCCTACACATTCGTCATTCTATTCCATCAAACGCCGAATAACGAATTGCCACTTGTCTAGAGCGGCTGTTGACGGATTGTTGTAATATTTGGTGCGCGGTTTATACAGTAGTGACATGGCGGGACGTATGACGTGGCGGACAATTTAAGTAACACAATATAAACCTTATAAAGTGTGCAATATCGTCGCTTTTGTCTTAAAGGAGAATTGCGTCCGCTACTCCCGGCGACGTCCCGCCACTATAAAGTCAACAAGTATAAACCGCGCGTTAAGTTTGGGCAATAATACAATTTGAACCAATAAAAAAGTTTGATTTGTTCTTAATATCTAAGTTTTAAGATCATTTGAGACATTGTAGTCAAGATATTTCAGACGCTGTGTGTACACACTGGTTTGCATTTGAGATTTATTTGGCTAAGAAGACCTTGATTTGGCCCCTATACACCCAACAATTTGATCCGTTATCGAGTATTCACTGAACTATGCAACAATGTATTAGATGCGTTATCCGGACTCTAAAATGCCGACAAAAAAATAATGACTTTAGTTATCATTTTATGCAACAATCAGCGACGCAACAGTGCGCTACAGAAAATTACGTCTTTAATAATTTCGTTATCATAATGTTATATCTATCAATATTTTAATTGATATAAATAATAATATAATTCATACCAATAATTATTGACATAATGATTATTGTAAGTATCAATTTTTTTTTTATTTAGTATTTGCGCCATATTTGAAATCCACCATGTTACTGCATTCGTTTTTTCTAATATCGTTGGTTATTATGGTGTTGAACAATGAAATATCATGTTGTTTTGGCTGTTTGTGCTGTAGGGTGTTTTGGCACACGCACCTGTAGTGCCGTGTGCAAAACATGATTGCGCACTACACTACGAAAGCCCGCTTGTTGCTTTTAATAATCATCGTATCGTGTGCAGTTTTTTTCTTTTGTGTTTTTGAGTTATGGAAACAGTCCCAAATGGGGAATGAAACCGTGACTCTTAACATCATAGTCACATATTCAATAACAAACGAGGAACGAAAAGAAATGTAGAGAATAGTTTTAAAGACTTTTTAGTATAAAAAATATGTCACGGTTTTATGTCCGGCCGTTAGAGTCTCATTCCGATACGCCCCTGGACGGAACGCACCCACAGGGTGAGACTGGTATGAAACTTGAATTTGGACTAAGTAGCAGTAGCACGAAATGAGATAATGAATTTTGACACCTATCTGTATTTATATAGTATAGTAGATCATAAACTTAACACATATATAGGTACTAGGGGTATAGACATATATGTCTTTTTATACTTAATATCACCTGTATGACAGATATCAAGTGATATCTGTTCAAGAAGTGATCTTTAGCAATCGGTACTTACCAAATATTTGTATTTATATGCTTCGTTCGCATTAGTTCCATTGCTCAGTTCCATGATGGTACTACTTAGTACTATTCATTGTTCTGTGGTACTACTGCGATTTTTTTTTACATTAGTACCATTTGAACGACGTATAACGGTCGGCTTTCCAGTGTAACAACTGTGATGCGGTTGAGCTTCGATATTTTCCGTGAAGTAACTGCCACCTGGAAAATATCGAAATAGCTTGTCAAGTATAAGCATACATACTAGTATTATAAATGAGAAAGTGTATGTGTGTGTCTGCTTGTCCGTCTTTCATGCCTAAACCAATGAACCGATTTTAATGAAATTTAATATAGAGGTAGATTAGACCTTTAGAAAGGACATAGACAATGTTTGGTCGCAATAACCGACATCCACGCGGGCGGAACCGCGGGCAAAAGCTAGTGTAATATGCTTATAATACTAGTAGTATTGATTTGTGGTTCTCATACAAACCCGCTAACGGTAAACCTACCTACAGTGAAAGGTACCCGTGTCACCTTGAAAATATGTTACAATTCTGTACTTAGCACTACTTACCAAGCCCATTCGTATCCGTTTTGTAATTATTATAATCTTGAAC
The DNA here is from genome assembly GCA_949126895.1 of Eilema caniola. Taxonomy (NCBI): domain Eukaryota; kingdom Metazoa; phylum Arthropoda; class Insecta; order Lepidoptera; family Erebidae; genus Eilema; species Eilema caniola. Next base: position 28,888,223 of record OX421462.1, on the reverse strand, counting down.
TGTAGGTATTATTACACTTTATATTATATTATAACACTTTGTCATAGTTACCATGTTTAATTATTAATTATACGAACAATGTCTGTTGCACATTCATTGTATTTTGTTATCTTGTGGAGGGGAAAAATTACTACGTGGTACAAGGACCTAATAGGACGCACCAGATGGACTGGCGACCTGAAAAATGTGGCTGGGACAGACTGTATGCGGAATGCGGAGGATCGGACGAAATGGCGCGCATTGGGAGAGGCCTATGTCCAGCAATGGACTGCACTGGGCTGATTGATTGATTGAATAGTACCACACATTGGATTACCCACAGACGGCGTGCGGTTTAGTCGGTTCGAGTCCGACATAACCTGCCCCTCCGGCTCCGGCGGGGGAGGTATCCGTGGGGATTTCCCGCACGTAATAAAAGTAGTATACTATTATTATTTTCATAACAGCTTTAGTCCCAGATCTGTGCTTCCGGAACGCTGTTACTTGGGAATCTTTAAATCTTTTTTTTTTCTATCCCGATAATATGTAATCGGTAGCTTAGTGGTTAAGGAGTCAGTCTTACGATCGAGAGGTCCCGGGTTCGAATCCTGGCCATTACACTACCGACGTGAACCCACTCCTAGCACAAGCAATTTAGCTTATTTGGAGGGGTTAGAGGGAATATTAGTAATTTCCATAATTTCGGTTGCTAATATTCTTTAAAAAAAAAATATAAGTATATATATATATATATATATATATTATATATATATATATATATATTATATATATATATATATATATATATATAAATGTAAAAATTAAATCTATCCCGAGTGGGAAAAATTTAAATAATTCACTTTTCATTGACATTTGAGAATGGGCCCTCTGGCTCTGGTGATATAGTAATGGTTAAAGTTAATGAATACTACATCGAATTGGTGTGAAATTTATTTAATTGTGTATCGAATCGTTTAATTAGGTTGCTGTTTCTATGCAGTTGTAGGTTTCGTTTATTTATTGTGAATTTAGACAGAAAGATAAGAACCGGCCAAGTGCGAGTCGGACTCACGCAAGAAGAGTTCCACACAACATTAGCACTCTCAATTTATTTTAATTTAATTATTTGAAGTTTTTGGTGTTTGTTGTTGTAGTGACGACAGAAATCTAACATTTGTATAAATTTCAACTGTCTAGCAATCACGGTTCACGATATACAGCCTAGTGACAAACAGACAGACGGACAGCGTAGTCTTAGTAGAAAAAAAAACGCTTAGCAGGGTTTTGACTTTTGAATACTATGTTTTTGAGTCCTTCTACGCCTTGCGAGTAGCTACGTACATATACATACGCCTGTAAATTCCTGAAGGGGTAGACAGAGGTGTAGTAACACCCTCGTTTCGCTAACTATGATTTTCGGTCCCACGTTATAGAAGGCGAGCTTATTGCCATCTAATGGGCACTTTGCCTTGGGCTGTATGTTTACCGTCGGACAAAGAACAGCCCCATCCCTTTACACGGCTGTGAAGCGTACAGGCCACCTTTTGGAGCGACATAAGCAGGAGTTGCGTGTGACAGAGATGAAAATGCTGCGGTGGATGTGCGGAGTCACGCGTAAAGCCCGCGTGAGGAACTCTCGCATCCGTGGCAGCATTTATGTCCGTGTCATTGCAGATAAATTGCAAGAGAGTCGCCTTCGTTGATGTGGCTAGGTCTTGCGGCAACAGCCAGGCTGAGTGGATAACAAGTGCCTGGCAATGGCGCCCCGGGTAGGCCCAAGAAGTCCTGGATTGAGGTCGTGGAAGGTGACATGCGTGCAAATGGTCTCACTACCATGGACGCCCAAGATGAAAGTCAAAGTTTAAAATGATACATGTGTTATAATATAAGATGTTGATTGCAGAGAGGCGGGTAGCATCATGGAGCCTACGACCAGCCGGAACGCCAACAACGGACCTGTGACGCGCTGGGCAACACTCAGAATTCGGTAAGTGCAAGTTGGTCCCCGAGGAGGGCCAGACCGAGAGGAATGGCCCTGGGTCAGCCGGGTGCGAGGAATATGGCGCGAGATAACCTCACCTTCGGCCTAGCACAACGACCCACAGACGGCGTGCGGCTTAGTCGGTCTAAGTCCGACATAAGCTCCGGCTCCGGAGGGGGGGGGGGGGGGTGTATCCGTGGGGATTGCCTGCAAGTAAAAAAAACAGTGCAAGAAGGTGACCCGACTTTTTGGTTCGAAAGGCACTGCTTATATTAAACTCAGGTTACGGTGCGACTGCATGCAGTAGATTGCAGCAGCAGACGGCCGTACCGTGAAGGTGAAATAAACTTGAATGAATAGACGTTAACCCGTATCGAAATTAAATAAAGGACAAACAAACAAATAAATATTTATTCATTTATTTATAACTAGCTGTTGCCCGCGGCTCCGCCCGCGTGGATGTCGGTTATCGCTTAGTGTTGATCCGACGCTATTGAGCATTAAACTCGCCTCTCTACTCAATTTTGTCCTTGACTATGTACTCACCTCTGTTCTCGACTTTCTACTCGCCTCTATATTCGACTCTCTACTCGACTTTCTACTCGCCTCTATACTTGAATGTATACTCGATTCTCTACTGACTTCTCTGTTTCCCACTCTACTTGACTTTGTACTCTTCTCTAAACTCGCCATTCCATTGGCCTCTCTACTTGCCCATCCATTCGATTCTCTTTTCGCCTCTCTACTTGACTCTCCCCACTCGCCTATCTACTCGCACCTCTACTCAACTCTCTATTCGATCTTTCCTCGCCACTACATTCATCTTTTCACTCGCCTCTCTAGGTACTCAACCCTTTACTGCATTGTATTTGGCTCTCTAGTCGCATATCTATTTGCTCCTGTAGTTGACTCTACTCGACTTTCGATCTTTACACGCCTATCCACTCATCCCTCTAACAATCTCTACTCACCTTTGTACCAAATTTCATGAGGACATCTTAAAAGAAATTGTTACTATTTATGCCATATTCACCCCCTTTTTTGTGCCAATGAAAAATTATAAACTTACATCCCATAGCCCTATTCCGCTTCCCCACTCCCCCTTCTATCCCCTTTTTCGCGATAAGGGGTAGCCTATATCCATTTCCAACCTCTAATCCATCTCTATACCAATTTCATCAAGATATCTTCAAAATTGACAAACTTACATACCCTTGCCCTATTCCACCCCTTCAACTCCCTTTTTCGCAATAAAAGGTAGCCTATGTCCATTTTCGAGCTCTTATCCATCTCTGTACCAAATTTCACCAGGATATCATCAAAAATGACAAACTTTCATACTAACTATCCAGTCCTTATCCCTCCCCCACCCTTTTACCACATTATTCGCGATAAAAGGTAGCATATGTCCGTTACCAAGCTCTAATTAATCCCTGTAGCAAATTTCATCAGGATATCTTCAAAACTGTCAAACTTTCATACCTTATTAACCCCCACCCCCCTAATGCCTCCATTTTCGCGTCAATAGATAGCCTATGTTCGTTCCCAATTCAATCCATCTCTGTACCAAATATATCATCAGGATGTCTTCAAAACTGGCAAACTTTCATCCCCTATAACCCCCCCCCCCCCCCCCCCCTTTATCCTCGTCCTTTCGCGACAAAAGGTAGCGTATGTTCGTTCCCAAGCTTTAATCTATATCTGTACCAAATTTCATCAGGATATCTTCAAAAAAGACCAACTTTCATCCCATAGCCATATCCCCCCCCTTCTACCCCTTTTTGAGATAAAAGGTAGCCCAAAACTGTCAAACTTTCATACCTTATTAACCCCCCCCCCCCCCCTAATGCCTCCATTTTCGCGTCAATAGATAGCCTATGTTCGTTCCCAATTCAATCCATCTCTGTACCAAATATATCATCAGGATGTCTTCAAAACTGGCAAACTTTCATCCCCTATAACCCCCCCCCCCCCCCTTTATCCTCGTCTTTCGCGACAAAAGGTGGCGTATGTTCGTTCCCAAGCTTTAATCTATATCTGTACCAAATTTCATCAGGATATCTTCAAAAAAGACCAACTTTCATCCCATAGCCATATCCCCCCCTTCTACCCCTTTTTGAGATAAAAGGTAGCCCATGTCTGTTTCCAAGTTCTAAACTATCTCTGTACCAAATTTCTTCAGGAAATCTTCAAAAATGACAAACTTCCATCCCAAGGCCCTAGTCCCCCTCTTCAACCCCCCTTTTCGCGATAAAAGGTAGCGTATGTTCGTTCCCAAGCTTTAATCTATATCTGTAACAAATTTCATCAGGAAATCTTCAGAAATGACAAACTTTCATCCCAAGGCCCTAGTCCCCCCCTCCTACCCTCCTTTTTGCGATAAAAGGTAGTCTATGTCCGTTCCCAAGCTCTAAACTATCTCTGTACCAAATTTCATCAGGAAATCTTCTAATACGATAAACTTTTATCCCAAGGCCCTGGTCCCCCCCTTCTTCCCCCCTTTTCGCGATAAAAGGTAGCTTATGTCCGTTCCCAAGCCCTAAACTATCTCTGTACCAAATTTCATCAAGAAATCTTCAAAAATGACAAACTTTCATCCCAAGGCCCTAGTCCCCCCCCCTTCTACCCCCCTTTTCGTGATAAAAGGTAGCCTATGTCCATTCCCAAGCTCTAATCTACCTCTGTACCAAATTTCATTACGATATCTTCAGAAATGACAAACTTTCATAAAAACTTTCATCCCCTATTTCACCCCCTTAAACCCCCTTTCTCGTGATAAAAGGTAGCCTATGTCCGTTCTCAAGCTCTAATATACCTCTGTACCAAATTTCATCAAATTCGGTTCAGTGGTTTAGGCGTGAAAGCGTAACATACAGACAGACAGACAGACAGACAGAGTTACTTTCGCATTTATAATATTAGTATGGATTTAAAGATTTTTTGTTAGTGTAGGTAGGTACTAGTTAGCAATAAAATATACGCGTTGCAGTTTGCATTTGTTTTCCAGATTTTTTTCGCACAGGAATATTTGCGCCACTGAATTAAATTAAATTAGCAATGTTGTACTAAACAGTAGGTCTAAAAAAGCCATATTGTATGTTCATTTACTGATCTTCATGTGTGCTATTTCACTGATAATTATAAAATGGTAACAATAAAATGAAGCTTCATTTGAGTAAATCATCTCATTTGACAGTTTTGTATGAAAATACGTAAAATAGTTTTCATTTATGAGCCATTCATAATGTCAAATTCGTGACGTATTGGATGTTATTAGGGACTTGGGACTGACATGTTGCATTCATTGTAGTGTTTTCATTGTCAATGGTGCTAATTCGGCATGTCCACCCGATTAAACTAAACTAAACTAAAAATTATCTTATTTTAGTTTAGTTCAACGCTGTGTCTATTCGGTTTGGCCACCGAACTAAAAATAGTGCATGCATTTTTAGTCAAGGTCACACGACTAAATTGAATAAACCCTTTTTACTCTGTGAATTCAATGAACGAATGACAACGTCCTTGTTGTTGAAGTGTGAGAGAGACAACTTAACTTCTTGTCAAAAAACGTGTTCAAATTCAAACGTGACCGTAAATTAAACCTCTGAAAAAATAAACAAACCAAAACAACAAACTTGGCGGCATGGTAATGGGAATATTACGTGAAAAGAGGAAAATAAACAATGTATGTGTATGTGTGTGTATGTCACAATCACAAAAAAATCCTCTTCGCTTAATTTAAGGTGATTTTCAAGTATCTCCAACAGGAACTTGGCCGCTGATGACCCTAAAGATTTACGGTCGGCCATCTCAAACGGATTTGATGCATCCTTCGACCGAAGCAACCTGGCCCGTTCTTCCCGATTTCTGTAAAACAAATAAATTTCTGACCTTAAAATAAATTTCATACCCAACCTTTATGATAATAGTTGATTTTTCAATTATTTTTATTGTTACACAATTTTTACATATATTACAGATGTATTGGCAAATATTAAATTAAATTAATAAAGTTACTATATATACACAATACTAAATATAATAAAAAAACTAAAACTTAAAGTTAAAATGCGTCGTGGAATTCATCCGCATCGCATGCCTCTTTTGGTAGCGTTCCCAGAAGACTAGCAGCATTGCCACGTTGTATGGCAATACTTAATCTCTGACCTGAAAAGAGGCCAGCCTTCTGGTCACGAGAAGCGTCAGCCATACATTTCGCAATCTCCCTGAAGAGATTGCGGGCGCTCGGACCCCAAGGCCCAAACGTTTCGACTCCAAACGGCACACATTCATAATCTCCAATAAGATTGGAGTATTTGCGCCGCTTAACAGCCTCTGCAGAAGCTGCAGCGGCACCGGCACAGCTAGCAGTGCCAGTTATATGGGTAGGGGCAATGGTGTCGACGCATGTTGTGTCCCACACCAGAGTCCTACCAATTTTCCAAGGCATTATTGGAATACCATCCAGTCTCTTGCCATCGTCGCGCGCCAAACCGTTTGGTTCAAACACAGCTGGCGCACCAGCAATGACAAAAGCACGGCGGATTATGTCGTTGAGGCTGGCATGCCGTGGAATTCGCCCCGCGCTCCTGCAGCATGACAGGCCATGGTGTCCGAGTCGGTCAACTGCTTCTCCACAATGACATTGATGCGTAATTTTTTACTGCTAGGTCAGTTTTGAACAAATAAACACATATTTAGTTGATAGATTTTCTTATTTACCTTTCTTGCTCCTCGAAAAAAGCAGCCACAACGCATACGTTCATTTTTCTGTAATTTAAAAATTTTAACCAGCAGAACAAGGTTTAGTTTAGTTTAATCGCGACCAAAAATATGGCCACTAAAATAAGTCGGATTTTAGTTTGACAGGAATAAAATTTTGCCTTACCGAATAGCAAAATGGAGATTTTCACTAAATTGAATTAGACTAAACTAAAAATAGTTTAGTCCTGTCAAATTAAGTTAGTTGGTGTTTTCCCGAATAAGAAACCGCAATTTGACGTGACTAAACTAATTATAGTTTAGTTTAGTCGGAATTTTGCCAACCCCAATCGACACCAATGTTGAATTATTTAACTTTCGTGCCAGAAGCTACAGAAACATTCAAACAAACTAACACTGACAACTCAGTTTTTTAAAAGCATGTCAGATATAATTGCCACACTAAAATAAAACCAAAAATAGAAAATATATTTGTAGTTTTCGCTTTATTTAGCTTCAGGTAGGTTTATTAGATAGGAGTCATGAACTATTGGTATAAAGAACATCCTAACTACCGATGAACGCTGTATTTAATGGCAAAATCTTAGTTTAGTCAATACCGCACAAGTACGATTCGGCTCGTCTCTGTATATTTTTTTATTGTAGCAACATCAGTAACAAATGGCACTAGATTATAAACATGTTGCAGATGAAATCTTAGAGAAAAAAGTAGGTTTAGAGTTACGGACGGCGTTGCCGAATGAGATAGAAGATTATTACCTAAGGTCAATAGTCAAAGATTGCAGTGTTGCTATAAAATATGATTTTTCCCCAAGACTCGGGCGGTTTTAATACTAAGGTACAAATTCTGTTTCTAAATTGAACTGAGGATTAAACAATCAGTCTAGACGGCATGTCCTCAAGATTGTGATTGTTATATAGTGAGCTGTCAGTTGTATTGACCGCCACCGGAGACCGCGTCTAAGTGTAACGCTTTACTTGGCTGGAAGAAAATTCATGGAAGAAATAAAAAACGTATTTAATCATGTATAACGAGATAATATATGTACATCTTACAGCATATTTTATGTAGCGCATCTTTTAAGTCCTAATTTTGAATGGCCTAAAACTTATGTCAAAACTCACAACTCATTCGTGTCATACATAACATTAATAATAAAAATATATATTTAGTCTTAGCGATCAAAACGCCTAATCATCGGATGTCGTAATAATTATAATTATTAATATTAGGTCTTTACCTATGAAATAGCCGTTATGTATGAAAAAAATTAAACGATTTTTTGCATGTATTTTTTATTTGTATTAATCGAAGTAAGTGTCCATGCAATCAATGCATCTTTGCCAACGCAGTTCAGTATTTGTTGTTATAGCAGCAATATAAATACATCATCTGTGAAAATTTCAAACGCCTAGCAAAAAAAGTTCATGACCACAGCCTGGTAACAGACAGACGGAGGTTAAGTAATAGGGTCCCGTTTTTACTCTTTGGATACGGATCCGTAAAAAGGTGCCTTGTTTACAATTTTCAACTCTCGGTTGCGACTAAGTACTCAATAGTTGAAATTACAATTAAAATGAGATAATTACACTTATTACTGAGAAACTGTATGGAATGTTCATTGGTAAAATGTTTACTAATAAATTTACTTAAGTTTACACCGTTAGAATACAGAATTTGTTAAGAAATCATACACTTACGAGTGAAAGCTCAATCCAGGCAAACTATCACGACTATCACTTTTGCACAATAGAACACAGCACCGCATCGCTCGTAATAAGCAAAGGGAAGGCTTAGGAACTATAAAAATAAGTCACCGTCCAAGAAATAATTAAACAAACATTGAAAACACAATAAAGTATTCTTCCTCTAAGAAAAAAACGTCAAAAGTTTATCGACTTCCTGTGCGAATTAGTTGCTCAGCCTTGAAAAAACTGGCACGCTCTTAGGGATGGCAATAGTTTGAATTTGTCCTTTTCTATCATGAGCATCTTACATAATGCATCCTGCTTTTGTCGGAATGTGTGGGAATGAGATAGAGCTATCCAGCAGTCTATAGTTTTCTCCGTCTACGGATAAAATATTGAATAAGTCACCATTTTATGGTCTTCAGATAATAATATGTCTCCTATTTATCTGCAAACCAGCAGACCCGGCGAACTTCGTACCGCCAATATATTTTCCGCCCGCGTGGCGTCAGATCCCGTTCCCGCTGCACCCTCTACTATATTAAACATGTATTATACATATAAACCTTCCTCTTGAATCACTCTATCTTTTAAGAAAAACCGCATCAAATTCCGTTGCGTAGTTTTAAAGATTTAAGCATACAAAGGGATATAGGGACAGAGAAAGCAACTTTGTTTTATACTATGTAGTGATGAACATCAATATGCAATGTGGCCTTCTTAGACCTGCTAATAACAGTCTGCACTGTCATCTGACCCTCCAACACTTGGTATAAAACTCATCAGAAGATGTACCGTCTAGCACCGACACACACAAACATTCTCAACTCTAGTCTACCAACGAAATCTGAAATAAAAGTGAATTTTTAAAGAGAATATAAAATTGAAATAATTTCTTCTCTTTTTTTAACGTGCGGAGAACCTCTCGGATTTCACTTCACCAGGGCCCTGATTCTGCTATTATTTCTTTCATTGCAAAACCACTGCGGTACCACAAACACTGTAACCAATGCCATTTAACTTTAGACTATAACCACTACTGTTATAGTCTAAAATTAAATGACAATCTTATGGAGTGAATAAAAATGTTATAAACTCTTTCTTTTTTAAATTTTGGACTTTAAAAACTCAGTCATAAAGTCTAAAATTTAATGATATTTTATGTAATGTCAGGACAATGGTTTTATTATGTCATAAATTTTGCAGAATCGGGGGCCAGAGCTAATGCTGAGGTGGACGGATAAAATAACACTGCACGAATAGCGGTTTTAAATTGTTACACTGGTACGGGCAATGTCGGTAACTATAAGATCGTCGCGTCAGGGTAGCCAACGCTGACAACCGGCGCCAGTCGGGGTAGCTGGGAATTATTTTCTAGGCTACATCTGCTGTGCAATTCTCTAAGGTTTTAGCATCGAGCGCAGCGCTGAGACAGCCTTGATAGAGATTGTTATTGGTCGGACTGGGTGACGTCGCTCGATATCGACCAATGAGAAGCTCTATCAAGGCTGTCACCGCGCTGCGTTCAACGCTGAATGCTAGTCTAGAAAATAATTCCCAGCGACCCCGACTGGCGCTTGTTGTCAGTGTTGGCGACCCTGACGCGATGATCTTATAGTTACCGACATATTATTATATTAGTATATTGCCTTGACCCCAAGGACCCAGTCGCGAGACCGCGGCTCAGGCGCGCGGTTTGATTTTATATAATCTATTATTGGTGAATTCGAGCTTTGAAATTACACAAATGTTGAGTGCCAAAATTCATTTGCCAATCGCTCATGCCCGTTGCGCCGCGTCCACAGGCTATGTAGAAATAATCCAGCTAAACTTGTATCGTAATGGAAAGAAAAGTTACATTATGATACAGTTACCCATAGAAGAGCTGTATCATAATGTAATTTAAAAAAAAAAACATATTCTGTGCGTAAAAACCGTCGTTAAAGATTTGTTTTTAATTTTTTAAATGTATACATTTCAGTATGAGATTCGGTAATGTTTAAACTATTGTTGTAATGTGTGCAGAGCGTTGGTGAACATGCACCAGTCGCTGGTGTTCCTGATCCACAACGTGGTGGGCTACCTGCTGATGCTGGCGGTGATGGTGTACAACGTGCACCTGCTGCTGGCTGTCGTGTTCGGCATGATGCTGGGTGAGTCGACTTATTATGGTGTGAGCAGAGTCAGAACGCTGGTTCCGCGCTCTAGGTGCGCGCGACGTGGCGGGGGATGAGGTAAAGAAAAATAAGGAAACTATGAGTCGAGAGCGAACGAAATACCGCTGTGAGCGTTGGCGGCGGACTGACCAAATCTGATGTTCGATGTTTCTCCCCGTCTCGCCACGCACATACCCAAATTGGTAAAAATTTGATGTCACAATTTCGACCGGGTGGGTACCACAGTGCACTATTGCGAAAAACCCTCCATAGTAATTCAATCTCGGTTGGATTGCGTTCAGGGGTCAGCAAGTGCATAGCCGGGCAGGAGGGATTGTGGTCAGCACTATTGGGACCGGTGGGTGTCTAAATTTGGTACAGAGGTATATTAGAGCTTGAGAACGGACATAGGCTACATTTTATCACGAGAAAGAGGGTTTAAGGGGGGGGGGGGGGGGAAATAGGGGATGAAAGTTTTTATGAAAGTTTGTCATTTCTGAAGATATCTTAATGAAATTTGGTACAGAGGTAGATTAGGGCTTGGGAACGGACATAGGCTACCTTTTATCGCGAAAAGGGGGGTAGAAGGGAGGGGACTAGGGCCTTGGGATGAAAGTTTGTCATGTTTGAAGATTTCCTCATGAAATTTGGTACAGAGATAGTTTAGAGCTTGGGAACGGACATGAAAAGATCGATCGCGTGTAAAGATCGAAAGTCGAGTAGAGTCGATTATAGGGGCGAGTAGATATGCGATTAGAGAGCCAGTGGAGAGGCGAGTATAGAATCAAATAGAATGCAGTAAAGGGTTGAGTAGAGAGGCGAATAAGGAGGCGAGTGGAAAGATGAATGTACTGGCGAGTAGAGATCGAATAGAGAGTTGAGTAGAGGTGCGAGTAGATAGGCGAGTGGTAAGAGTCAAGTAGAGAGGCGAAAAGAAAATCGAATGGATGGGGAAGTAGAGAGGGTAGCTTAGTGGTTAAGGGGTCGGCCTTACGATCGAGAGGTCCCGAGTTCGAATCCTGGCCATTACACTACCGACGTGAACCCACTCCTAGCACAAGCAATTTAGCTTAGTTGGAGGGGTTAGAGGGAATATTAGTAATTTAGATAATTTCGGTTGCTAATATTCTTTAAAAAAAAAAGGCGAGTATAGAGAAGCGTACAAAGTCGAGTAGAGAGGGGTACAGAGAAGTCAGTAGAGAGTCGAGTATAAATTCAAGTAGAGGCGAGTAGAAAGTCGAGAACAGAGGTGAGTACATAGTCAAGGACAAAGTTGAGTAGAGAGGCGAATTTAATGCCCAATAGCATCGGATCAACACTTAGCGATAACCGACATCCACGCGGGCGGAGCCGCGGGCAACAGCTAGTTTATATATAAATAAAAATGCGCGTAACAGTGTTTCCCGTTAAACTGTAAATAAATAAGTAGTAGGCCTAGATGCGCGTCGTGAAATAACTGATGAAGTCAACTAGTTTTTTAGTAGACACTAGATAGATACTCCGTGTCTATCTGAGTTCAGCCTTAGGTATATTGTGTGCTTGAATTTCAGGTTACTTCCTATTCGGTACGAAGCTGACAAGGCTTCAGATGCAGTGTTTCAGCACGAAGAGAGTGGTCATCTGCACGCCGGAGTGTGACGACACCGGTAAGAATATAACTGCCATAATAATTGCGTTTGGAGCTGAGCTCTTAGATCTAATCGTTTTTTTAAGGTTTCAAGGTTTCAATTAACGCCCGTATGGTATATATCAACCTTAAAAAAACATAATTGTTCCATAAAAAGGAATTAATTATTGTTTTGACTTATCTTGCATTTGCCTAAAGATGTAATTTTTTCAGACATCATGGGGGCTTAAAGTTAAATTCAAGTTTGTAGGGATGCAGCCCTTGTCCCACGGCCGCCATCTTGGAAAAATGGTTTTTATGGCTTATCTGACGAACAGGTCTCAAAAAAAAATTGACAACATTTTTGGTCGCAAATAAGATTATCTACAACAACTTATTGTAAGTCCCTCTTGATATCTAATAAATGATAATTGCATCTTCTGACAAATGTAACATTTCAATGGCCGAATATTACTTGAAACAAATTCTATATTGTAGTTAGTATTTCCTATTCTAACACATATAACTTACCTCTTCCTTCCTACTCCCTCTCCTCTCAAAGATCGGTGTAACAGAGAGAAGTGTACCTGGGAGGAGTGTGATGGCAAGCTCTGCAAAGAAAAGAACGCTATGGAACTCCAGCAGACCGAAACTCCTTTGTCCTAGGACCCTTACAAGTATGACAAGGACCCTTATAAGTATGACAATAAGCCTACAGAGCCTTTGGAGCCCTGCTAGTATGAGCACCGCAGTATGTGAAGCCACAGGAGTCCGTAGAGACAGTCGGCCCTACTGTCACGCGGCGTACAAATATCAGCACCAGAATGCTATTGACGTAACTAATTATGTTTTTAGGTAAACGTTGTTGTAGATTTTAGAATATATTTGGGGTTGGAAGACCAATGTTCAAAAATAAAAATGTTCAATACGAATAATATACAATACTGGAAATGTCCAATAATAATAATAATGTCCAAACCCAATTAGTCTATTGAGGTAACGCTTATGAGATAACTAATTTTGTTTTTAGGTAGATGTTGTTGTGGATTTTAGAATATATTTGGACTTGGAAGGATACTGTCATAAATTAATAAATGAATCGTCCAATACGAATAATGTCCAATACTGAAAATATCCAATATAAATAATGTCCAAACCCAATTATACTATTGACATAACAATTATGACGTAACTAATTATGTTTTTGGTTAGATTTTGTAGCATTTAGAACATATTTTAGTTTAGATTTGTACTATGCGCGTAGCGGTTAATTATGAGCGACTTTTATTTCAATAAGAATATCATCCATTCAATCTCCATATGTTTAATAACACAGCAGTAAGCTTGATAACTATTGTTCAACTTTCAAAGTATTAGAAGTATGCTACTACATTCTCGGTACAACATTGATAGCCATCGGCTTAATGTTATATATACGAATAAAAATATGTTAATATTATTATGTTTAACATAGCACATGTTATGTAAGTATTATAAGTCCAATATCATTGTGCCATATGTTTTCATAACTGACCAAAGATATAAACTACATAGGCAGAGCCAGTATTTAGCTCCTTACGTAGTGAACAGCAGGGTTGATCATAACCGTCTCTATCATGGTGAATGTTCTGATGAGCTCTTCTAATTAGTCCCACCCTCTCCTTTCCTACACAGCACAACACGTGGGCTTAGATGTCACCCGCATACGGTGCAGAATTTTCCTTTATGAACCTAGCGTTTCGCTGACTCCTTACTTTGTCGCATCATTAAGACCTGGAACTCCTTGTCAACTCACGTGTTTCCTTCTTCCTACAGTCCCGGGTTCTTTGATATAACTTTTAGAAGTTTTAGATGTTTTATTAAGTCACTGGTACTGTTCCACAATATTTATTTATTATACCTATAGTCCGTTTTTTTTAATTCAGATAGTAAATTGACAACTGCAAATGTCAAATTGTGAAATAATGATACCAGCTTTTAGTGCTTAGTGACGTGCTCGAAACTATCGACAATGTTTGTGACCTAGATACAAGTGGCCTGGCTTTAATTATATTTTAAGAAAAAAGTTAAAATTGTAAAGTTTTTCAGTTTCGTACACTATCCATATAAGCTAAATATAAAATAACCTACAAACGAATTCGACGCATTTTAAATTTTAGTTTTAGTTTTTATTTTATTTTATTTAGTATTGTGTATATATAGTAGGTAACTTTATTAATTTAATATAATAATATGTAAAAATTGATATTAAATAAAGTTAACCTACAAAAATGTATACTAAATTTAATTTATCGATAACTTTCGATACTGGTGGCACATGACTATTTTTTAATTACAATAAACCACAGGTAATGTCATTTTATTAACTGAAATTAAAAACAGACTATAAAAACGAATTCTCCTAATAAAAAGATGTTTAAAACCTAGTTTCGAACTAACAAAATACAATCTGCAAAATGTTAAAAACCAATATGACTGAATATTGAACATCTTTTTAAAATTAGAATTAACGATTGTAAGGCGAAATCGATCAGATTGAATTAGCCTTCTAATTGGTTTCGTCTCACGGCATTTTCAAAGTTTATTCTGATAATAACGTAAGTGCAAGTAAAGTGCAACATGTGCTGTCAGTTCCATCAGTCTAAATATAGTATAGTTTTAGACACCGCACTTCATTAGAAACAATAAACCGATTCTTCAAAAACATATTAATATTATCAATGATTTCTCTTCCACAGCGGAGAACACAACGCCACCTCTCCTCGACTCCGCCATGAGTTCAGAATCCGACTTCTTCATCTGCCAAACACGAACTTGCATCCAACCCTCTCACTACTTCCCAGCCACGTCCCAAGAGGGCGGCAGTGGTGAACAAAACGCCACATGCTTCTATGGCGCGAAAAAATGCCCGTCGAAAGTTGCCAGAGTGAAAAAAATGCAAGCGTCTACGTCCCACTGTCACCGCGAGAGTGAGAAAGAGGACAGTCCGAGTGTGGAGGACGTCCAACTCCTCAGAACAGAACGCCAGGGTTGTTGTAAGAAGAAGCAGGAGCCGCCACCTGAGGAAAAATGCTGTCAGAAAAGTGAAACTACAGTGGTGATTCATGAGGCGACGGCTGGTCAGGGTTGTTGTAAGGAAGAAGAACAGAATCGCCTGGAGGCGAGGGAGAGAAGTCCTCAAATAACTTGCTGTCACAATACGAAAACTCCTAGTGATTCTCAGGAGCAGATCATTAACTGAGGCTCTTGAGACTGACAGTAGGCGTAGCTGGGCAGATGTTGGCGGAAGTAGCATTGACAGGCGGTGAAATATAACTGTATGGTAAGGGTATAGATAATATAGATATTTTTTTAAGAGGCTATTGGCGAATAATGTCGTTTGAGATCATTGGTTTAACTAGTATTCATTTCTGGGGGTATTTAATGCTGAGTGCTGGTAACACAGAAATTTTGGGGTGATGTTTTTTGATCCTCGTCTAGTTCAGCCAATGATTGGACTATTAACAATAAACTAGTCGCATAAGTGTTCCATATATTATTTATATTAATAATGTAGCCTATGGAATAGAGGTGCTACACCAGTGACTAATTTAAAATTAAATCAATGGGAATTGCAATATTTTCATTTGAAATTTCTGTATCCACCACAGTGTAAATTACGAAAATTATGATGATTAGATCATTTTTTTTTTAATATTTATATTTTATTTATTTTAAGACTTCATTTTTAAATTAAATTATGAGTAAGAAACTGGTACTAAGGAAAGACTATTAACTTTAAATCATTAAAACTCAGTTTAAACACCTTTTACTCTCAAAAACGGCTTCAATAAGATAAATAGCTAGAGACCCGAAAATGCTCAATTAACGAAAAGGAATTTATATGGTAGGCTCTTGTTTAAGCATACATAGAAAACGGGATTCAGATCCGTTTCTAATTCAATTTAATTTGGATAAAATGCTTCGAATTAAAAACGGATTTCAGACCCAAAAGATCCGTTTTTAATTCTAAGGTTCTGTACCTAATTATTTAAAGACCCATAGCAACGTAAGTCGTAGTGACTCGTCGCTGAATAATGATAAATAATATTTACATGTTTATTTGTACATAATTGAAATGTTTATTTCGATATCGATTTATAGCTTTGTAATAACATATCATTAGTTATATAAATAGTTATTTATACAGTTGGTTATTTGATCAAGGATGTATGAGCATCTGTTGCTATTTGACTAAAAACATAGCGTAATATAACCCTGCCTATTAGTTTGGATAGTGTGATCGAAAAAACAACCCTAATTTTAAACAGATGTATATTATTTTGCGAACAATCTTTGGCCATAGTTTTATATTATACTTTTTTATTATAATTAGTCATGACTACAGATGAATTGGTAAATGTGTTGTTTTATTTTTGAATTTATGACTGATTTGCTAAAAGTATAATTATTGTGATATGTTATAAGTGGCATGAAATAAGTACTGAATGCTCTATAATGTATATAAATAATATAACATACTTTATTTATAATTGATGGTATCGCACATTATGCTGGAATAAAACTACTATATTACTACCTACACTTATTCTACACCTTACAATATGCTATAAGGTGGTAGTATTATTCTTTTTTTTCTAGGCTTTATTTTTGTACCGTTTTTGTATAGAAGAACTCATATCAGGGCAGGTTACAACGTGTGAATTAAACATGGGCACAAATAAACATTGATATGTTTATTTGGGACAAAAATAGTAATATAACTTACTTGTAACGTGTGTTCTACGTAAACCAAAGTCTCGTACTTTTGTTATCTGTCTGCATTGCGTGGCTTGTCTTATCCCGGGATGACAGTAACTAATGATCCGTTTGAGATGCGTTTCTAATTCTACAGGTGGGCCAGCGTGATCTTGTAAGTTAAGGCTCAGGATGCCCAATTCCTATAATGTGCATAGGGTGAAAAACGTCCATATCCCAAAATGTCCAAATCTCTGAATGTTAGTCCCAAATTGTCCAAATCACAAATATAGACATTCTGGAATTAGGAAAGTTTGGGATTTGGACAATTTGGGACTTGGGCATTCTGAACCTAAACCATCTTGTGGTCTACACAGACCCGCCTTGTACAGGATATAGGTATAAATGTGCGATTGCCTTTCTACGTAATATTGTTCATTAGATATATTTCAAGTGCCTATAGTGAGTATTTAGTTGCGATGTGCCAAATTTCACCAATATTTATTTCTGGCACCCGCGTAGTGTTACTGTTGGAATAATATAGACGGATTATTTTGGTTAAAATGTGTTTTATTTTAACATTAGCCGTTGCATGCGGTTTCACCCGTGTGGAATTTTGATCCCGTTGTTATTCGAACTTGTAATTAAAAAGTAGCCATGTGTTATTTGAGTCTATATTTTTTTGCTATACAGGAAGATCCGTTCAGCCCTTAGAGCGTGATTGAATTACAAACATCCAAACAAATGAATGAAATTTTTAAGGCATTTAGCATGCTCAGTTAGATTCGATTTAGAAAGCAAAGGCTCCACCTTCGCCTCAAAGACGGAAAACTCTAAGGAGAACTTTGAATTATTTCGGGCGTGGTCGGGTAGCTCTGTGGTCGCGCGTTCGAGTCCTGCCTGGATCGATTTAAAATTTTTACCTATCTAAATCGAATTGAAAATTAGCATGCAAAATTCTTTAAAAAAATCATTCAATTGTTTGGGCTAAGTAGACAAAATCAATGTTTAAACATGATTGAAAACCATTCATTGGTTCCGATCGTTCGTAATAATATTGGTAGACGACTTCACCGTCGCCTCAAAGACTAAATTTGATTTAGATCGGGCGTGCTCCAAATTAAACTTATTATAAAAAATAAAAAGGAACCCGACTGATGCTGAAACAAGTTTGAAAGCAGGAAGTACCCAATTGTAAATCATAAAGAAAATTAATGGGTACCACTAACAAACTGATCTTTTCAGCATCAGTCGGGTTTTTCATTTTTAATAATTTCTCCTTTTTGACCCGTCCCGGTACCGCGCTCGCCGTCGATCTCTACCTATATTATTATGTGTTACACCCTGTCAGAAAAACAAGTAAGTATAAAATGCAAATTTTAAACCAAAATATTATATAATATTATCAAATATATACCAAGGTACCAAACAAACAGGTCGTAATCAAAACTTGTTCTTCATAAAGTGAGGACAGAATTGAGGATAGTGATGTAAATGCCCCTGATCACATGTATAATAATATTCCGGGTGTAATTCATACTGGTCGGGATTGGACGCCAGTCTTGGCAGACTTTCTGCCTTCGCTGGCATTATGAACACACTGCCATGGGTTGAAGAGATCTTTGGTTTACTTTCGTGCGCACAAGGATATATTTCTAATGAAGTACGGGGGGGACCGCAGTACGAACGCGACGATTTTAGCTGCTGGCCTTCATAAGGAAACAAGTCTGGCTGGAGATTCGTCTGTCGTAATTCAATCTCTTCCATTCTGTTAAGCAGTTGACTCCTACAATGTGAGGAAGATTTCTGTTTCTCCATTTCCATTCTCCTAAGCAAGTCTTGCGAACATTCGTTGGTATCACACAGCGCTTGATTGCAACGATCTAGACAAATGTTAAAGTAAGTTATTAGATACGCAATCATTTAGATATTAAAAGACCGTTCGACGATCACACCTCTGCCTACATCTACGGGGATTTACATCATCATCATTCATCATCGACATTTAGACGTTATCCTGATTGCATCCGAGGCCGTGACGCCCTCGGAGCTCAGGGTCCGCCTTCAGGCTCTTCCTCCTCCACTTCGCACGATCTCGGGCGTCCATGGTAGTGAGACCATTTACACGCATGTAACCCTCCACGACGTCAAACCAGGACTTTATGGGCCTACTCCTTCTACCGACCAAAGTGAAAAGCACGAGTACCTACAAGCGAACCTTTTTTTTTCGCTGGGAAAAATGCGTTACGCATTCCCTCCCGTCGGGGGACGAGAGGGATATGTGGGACTCCCCGGGAACAGGTTCCCGGTATACCCACTAAACGACCCAGCGGCACTCCCGCATCGCCTTTCTTGGAGGGGGTCTGGGAAACCGGCAGAGCCTTTACGTCCAGTCCCCCTCCGGCGATTGCCTGCCTGATTGCGGCGGGCCCTTCACGCCCCATCCCGAGTACGTGGAGGGGCTCGAGGATGACTGTGGGCGAACCTAGGCGAACATAGGCAACCCCCGGGAATTGTTATCTTAACTGGGACTGGATAGAAGGTGAAAAATCCCGGACAGTCCCGGGAAGTTCCGGATGCAATTCCTACTTGGTTCACCCACTATAACGTTGATATATAACGTTAATATTAACTTTTGACCGAAAATCATAGTTGGCGAAATATGGGTGAATTTAAAAGTCTTTACCTCCGCCGGCCGCGTCGCACTCGGGTGTACATTTAGGAACACAGCCGCAGAAACATTGCATTTTAATTCTGAGTTGCCTAAGTCCGAACACAAAGTAACCTGAAAATAAAATTCATTCAGCATTTCCGCCGCAGATACCTGGCCCTCTATTCTGCTTAGGTATGCAAAACCATTGGCATAACAGACACTGCAAAAAATTACATTAAATTTACGACAGTCATAAAGTCCAAATTTAAATGAAGAGAATTACATTACGCTTTTTCATTCACTCTACAAAAAGCTATTTAAAATTAAAATTTAATAGCATTGCTTTAAAATCTAAAATTAAATGATTTTTTTAGCAATGTCCGTGGTATGACAAAAGTTTTGCCACAGAATAAAGTGAACGCAGACCTGGCCGCACCGCACGCACCGCAGTACCCGCATTCGGAGTTCTTTATTATATGAAGTTCTATGCAATCTCGCATACATACCTATCCGTGCCGTAGTCGCCGCAGTACCTGAAGCGGCCGAATTCCCCAAGCCGCAGCTGATGACGTCACCGACGTCATCGGTCTGCGCGCATCGGACGCTGCGGCCGGCATAGTAGTTGATGCTATGAATCCACATTTTTATTTTTTTTACTCTCGTTGTTATTTTATTGTCTTCTTCATATAATAAACAACTGATAACAAATTGTTCGTCAAGAGCCATACTGTAAAACATGTCCACTCTTTGATTGTGCGGGGGATGCGAAATTTTGATACTAATGCGATGGCCAAAAATTTGCGATATAAATTTGAAAAATTGCATATGGCGGCACAAGGTGTGAAAACCGTGAATAGACTAAATTATACTAATTAATTTGATTGACAAGACAAACCGATGGGAATAATTTTGAACTGCCGGGATTATGAACAAATGCAGTTCAGTGAAGGATGTGAATGCACAATACCTGTTGTTTGTTCTGATGAGTGGCGATGATGGCGTCGCGTCTTCTGTTCTGCGGTGCGGATTGCTAATCAGCAGCTATCTAAGTCCATGAGTCCATACACAATCGCGGGATCACACTTAGTTCTCAAGAGATTAGTATGACACTAAATTGAAATGTAATTTTGACGAATTAACACATATAAAATTTAAAGATGCGGAGCGCTGCGATATTACGCCATTGTTTTTCGACTCACACGACGGAAGTGAAGATGTCAAGCAATTAGTCTCGCATATCCGATAGGAAGCGGTGCGGTCGACCTTGCATTGCGATATTGTGCGGGAGTGGGAAAGGGATGGGACGATTGCTTGCCATTCAAATTAATTTTGACGCGTTTATGAAGATTGAAATTAACAACAGAAAAAAATCCGCGCAACCATTCCCCCCGGCTTGAAGGGCTACCTTCAAATTCTAGATATCTAAGTATTAAGCAAAAAAAACTATAACTAACCTATAACCTAATAATGATGCAACAACGTAATTATCATTGATTAGGTAAGGGGCACAGCCGTATGACTGGACGTAGATACGTTCCAGATACAGTCTTGACGCGAACTATCCGCGTAATTCCATTAGAACCGGGGAAAACCTCTTCAACAATACCCAAAGGCCAGTGGAGAGGTGGACAATTTTCAGTAAGAAGAATAACTACAGTCCCGACTGTAATTGGATTAGTAGGACCATTCCATTTCTGACGTAACTGAATAGTGTGGAGATAGTCCGTCCTCCAGCGCTTCCAAAAACATTGAACTAACTTGTCTAATAGATCGTGACGCGAAACAGTACTCAAGGTTTCATCAACCTCTGCAGCGGGTAAATATTTTAAAGGCGTAAGATTCAAAAAATGTGCTGGAGTCAAAGCTAGTTGCTCCGAAGGATCATTCGAGAGCGTTCTACACAATGGACGAGTATTCATAACAGCTTCTACTTGAGCCAGTACAGTACTAAGCTCTTCAAATGATAGAATTTGATCACCTATAACGCGAAACAAGTGTGTCTTCAAACTCTTTATATTAGCCTCCCAATTCCCTCCAAAGTGACTAGCTGCCGGAACGTTGAGAGACCAATTGATTCTATTTTCAGCTAACATGTTTCCAAATTCAGTCTTATGATATTTGGAACGTAAAAGTTCGTGTAATTCCGATAGCGTGCGTTTTGCACCGACGTAATTAGTACCATTATCCGAATATATTGTCCCTACAGGACCGCGACGAGATAAAAAGCGTTTGAAGGCATTCAAAAAACAAGCAGTGCTTAAATTACTTGCCAACTCAATGTGAACAGCACGAGTAGTCATACACACGAATAAGCATATGTAAGCCTTCGTAGAACGAATGCCACGACCGCGAGATATGGTAACCTTAAGCGGACCCGCATAGTCCGTTCCAGTATGAACGAAAGGTTTAGCGGATTGTACTACACGACAAGATCGGTGATCAGCCATTTCCGGGAAAGTTGGCTTAGGTCGAAGTCTAAAGCAAGGGAGACATTTATGTATCCTATTTCTAATAAGGTTACGTGCAGAGAGTATCCAATATCTCTGACGTAAAAGAGACATTAACAGATCAGGGCCTGCGTGACAATTTACCTTATGATGGTAATCAACTAATAAATTCAAAATGTGATCCTTTCGTGGTAGAACGATTGGATGTTTTGTTTCATAACTTAAATCAGAAACACTCAAACGACCTCCAACTCTTATGAGTCCATCCTTCAAGAATGGTTTAAGTTGTTGTAATGCGCGACTACAAGGCTTACCTGACTGTAAACTAGAAATTTCACTATGAAAATACGAACGTTGAAGCTCACGAAGAGTTAACAATTCTGCAAATTCAAGATCTGATGCACTTATACGACCTCGGGTCGATAAAAGTTTTGAAAATCTACAAATATAAACTACACAACGCAATAATTTGGACCAAGACGACAAACGACTAGCTAAAGAAATAATAACAGAGTCCTCACATGGTGATGAGGTGAGCAACGCGATTTTCTTTTCCTCGGGCAGTTGAGAAACCGTAGAGGGATTAAATGCTTCGATAGGCCACCGAGACGGATCCAAGTGTATCCATGAGGGACCACTGAACCAAAGAGAATGATTTAATATTTGTGATGGTGTAAGACCACGTGACAGACAATCGGCTGGATTGTCAGTACCAGCCACGTGATACAAGTTTTGCGGTGACAAGTCAGATTGTATTTTAGCTACTCTGTTGGCTACAAAGGTGTCCCACCGATGGGGAGACGAATGCACCCAACAAAGTGCTACAGTCGAGTCCGAGAAAGCGAAAATATTACGAATGTTGATTCGATTATTGCAAGCTACAACGACAGTACTAATGAGCTTTGCAAGCACCAACATTGCGCAAAGTTCAAGGCGTGCCAGAGAGACGACCTTACGAGGAGCTACCTTAGATTTTGCACAGATTAAATGCAAGGTGTTTGTATCACCATTTTGGACGTGAAAATAAACAACACCGCCGTAAGCCCTCTCACTAGCATCTGCGAAACCAACAATAGTTACAACACTATTTTCCACTATGCCTACATGGCGTGGAATTTTTATAGAAGCGAGTAAAGGAAGTTCTTCCCTGAAGCGAATCCACGATCGAACAATATCGTCGGGCGGAGTATCATCCCAATCACACTCACACAACCACAACTGCTTGATCAGGAGCTTGGCGTACAATACGACAGGAGCAACAAACCCCATCACGTCCCATATTTTTGCAACGCAAGACAATATGGTGCGCTTTGTGCAAGTCTGAGTGGGTGAACTAATTTTAAGACCAAAGAGGTCTGTGGCGGGTGACCAACACAAACCGAGTACCTTATGCGACGCAGATTCATCAAAATCTTTGACTGATGAAAGACGATGCGACGGCGGAATGGAATCTAGAACTGATTGTGAATTACTTGTCCATTTAACTAGATCGAATTGACCAGACTTCATAAGACCTATCATTTCTGAAGCGGTCGAAATACCTTCATTTTCATTCGATACGGAATACACAAAATCATCCATAAACAAACTTGTGTCTACGATCTCCTTAGCCTTAAGAAAGGATTTTCCCTCATCAGTAGCGAGCTGCTTAATAGTTCGCAATGCGTGAAAAGGACTCGACGTGAGGCCGAAACAAACACGATTAAATTCATAAACCTTAAGAGGTTCTTGCGGTGAAAAACGATATAATATGCGTTGGAACCTGCGATCGCATTCGCGAACGCCAATACTAAGAAACATTTGACGTATGTCAGCGGAAAGTGCGATTGAAAACAAACGAAAGTTGATTATAATATTGAACAAATTTCCTTGAAGGTTCTGACCATTATAAAGAATGTCATTAAGGGAAACATGCGTACTAGTTTTAGCACTACCATCGAGTACCACACGTAATTTAGATGTAACTTTGTCCTCTCTAATAACACCGTGGTGTGGAATAATGTAAGATGGATTATCCCCATTATCCTCTGCATGTGGAGGTGAAGGCGAAATATATCCCTTTTCTAAATACTCCAGTACAACGCCGTCATAGGCCTCCTTCAACTCGGACGACGCCTGCATTTTCCTTTCTAAACAAAGAAAACGACGTTCGGCTGACTGCCGAGAATCACCGAGAGAGTGAGGATCACCCTTGAAAGGAAGTGAAACTATATATCGACCGTCTGTATCACGACAGGTTGTACGGGAATATATTTCCTCACAGAGTTTATCTTCTGGGCTGAGAATAGGCGGAACATTCACTTCCTCAATTTCCCAGAATTTGCGAACGTCAAAATCGAGCGAATCATTTGAACAGCAGCACGAGACTGTATCAAAAGCATCAAAGCGAGCGGGAGCGGCACCAGTTATAACATAACCTAGTACAGTTTCTAAAGCGAGCGGAGAACTATGCGAAGAATGACCTTGAACCTTATGAGGTAAGAGGAGGTGCGGGAAAATCGATGCACCGATCAACAAATCGACTTGACCGGGTACGGAGTATGTATCGTCCGCGAGTGGTAAATTTGAAAATTTCGACATAACTGAAACATCGACCGAAACAGTAGGTAAACGCTCGGTAATTTTATCTACCACCAACGACTCAATATCATAATTAATATTACGATCAAAACGAGAAAAGAATTTTAAGTTTACCGAACCCTGAATAGATTTGGTCGAACCTCCAATCCCTTTCACAGAGGAATAGACAGGTCTGCGATTCACGTTTATACCTAAACGTTGACAACAATTACGAGTTATAAAATTGCTTTGAGAAGCACTATCCAATAAAGCGCGAACACTATGTTCCGTACCACGATAATCAACAACAATAACTCGAGCGGTCGCGAGCAGTACCGTGGTAGGAGGGCGAGCGACAAGTTTGTTGTCTGATAACATACACAGTGTGACGTCATCAGTACGAGCGGGGCGAGCGAGAGAGAGCGGCGCGCTATCGGCGGCGGCGCGGGCGGCGACCGCGCCAGGGGGAGCGGCGCCGGCGCGGGCGGCGTCCGCGGCGGCAGAACGCTGAGCGACAGGGGGGAGCGACGACGACGGCGATACAGAGCTACTTGTAACAGGGGGTGCAATCCCGGTTGTTACATTATTATTTTCAAAATGTAGCATAGTATGGTGTTTCCTACTACACTTACGACAAACAGAATTTGAATTGCATGCAGACACACGATGTCTGTTACTTAAACAATTAAGACACAAATTATTTGCCTTTACGAAATCAAAACGTTCACTAGGTGTATAATTATGAAATACGGAACATCTATATAAATAATCATGACGATTATTGCACAAGGAGCACGAAGACGACTGTGAACTGGATGCGGCACCTACGTAAGCGTATGTAGTCGATGACGTAGTAGCGCGCGGCGGAGTATGATGCGATTTCGATGGCGCATCCATTTTACGGTCGTAAGGTTTCTTCGTAACTTCAGGTTTTGTGGACGATGAAGTTCGTTGCAATATTTTAATATGATCACGTACAAATGAAGTTAAATCGTTAAACGATGGAATATCAGAACTACGTGTGTCTAACTCGAAAGAGCGTGCGGTTTCAGAGTCTAGTTTTTTAAGCGCAATATACAAAAAGACAAAGTCAGCGAGGTCATTGACCTTAAGGTTTTTCAAAGCGGCGACAGATGACGAAAATTTATCAAGAAACAATTCTAAATTAGCAGTAGATGCGGACGTTAAATTTTTAAGTTCAAATATTTGATCTAAATACGAAGTGGCTACCAATCGTTTATCTTCGTATTTGGTTTTAAGCAAATCGAAAATTACAGTATAATTTTCGGCGTCGGGTGTAATACCGGCGCATACGGACCGCGCTCTGCCGGTTAACTTACCTAATAAGTAGTATATTTTTTCAGATTCTGAAAGTGAGGTGTTGTTATGTACTGCATTTTTAAAACTAGCAAAAAACAAAGGCCAATTCTTTATATCACCATTAAATTCTGGTATTTCAATCGGGGGCAATTTAGGTCTATTATTTGGCTTGACAGTTTTGAAGTCAACTTGCAACGACTTGGCAGTTCTTTTTACACGACCTAATAAGTCCTCAAACGAAGATAGAGCCTGATAATTTACTGAAAATTCAGGATTAATTTTCAATTCCAATGTATTGATCTGATCCAGCACACTTTCAAAATCCGAACGCAATTTATCGACAGTTTCAATTTCACATAAAAAACTTTCTTTTTGTGAACTATCATTTGCATGGTTACAAATACTTTGCATACGAGAGAATAACATATCCCTTTTAGCGTACAAAAGTTTTAACTCTGTGTTTATTTCTACCTTTTTTGCCATTTTAATTAATAAGAAAAAACAAGAAGTGGGTACAACAACAAATAGTTACGAGCGCGAGCGGCAGAGAACGGAGTAAGTCCGTAGGTAGTGAATAACCTTAGATCGGTTATATTATGTACCTATCTATAGCGGAGCATGAACCTATGATTTGCGCGATGCGGATTACAATATCTAAAACGTTACCTACGAACGGTCACGTCTATTTATGTATTGTTTACACAATTTAATATTAAATGTGTATTTAAATTTTAACAATTAACCAAGTTGAACGATAATAAGCTAGTCTAGTTCAAGTAAAACGTGAAGTAAACAAAACGATGTAGTAGTGGCCTATTTACCTATGCGGGGCGAAACGAAATAAATAGGTAAATAAGTAAGCGACAGATTTATGTTTACTTACACGTTAGCGATTTTATAAGCGACAAATTATGTATTAAACCAACGTACCTACGATGCAATTTGAACAAATAAAATACGACAATTTAATAAGCGGATGAACGAACGAAAATTAATTACCCAAGTAGGTATGTCGGTAACTAACCTATATTGACTTACCGGTGTGCGAGTGAACTGTTTTTAAATTATATTTCGAATGAGTAATTATTGCGATAACTAATTCAAATCCAGGGAGAAGGACCATTTAATGATTGTGCGGGGGATGCGAAATTTTGATACTAATGCGATGGCCAAAAATTTGCGATATAAATTTGAAAAATTGCATATGGCGGCACAAGGTGTGAAAACCGTGAATAGACTAAATTATACTAATTAATTTGATTGACAAGACAAACCGATGGGAATAATTTTGAACTGCCGGGATTATGAACAAATGCAGTTCAGTGAAGGATGTGAATGCACAATACCTGTTGTTTGTTCTGATGAGTGGCGATGATGGCGTCGCGTCTTCTGTTCTGCGGTGCGGATTGCTAATCAGCAGCTATCTAAGTCCATGAGTCCATACACAATCGCGGGATCACACTTAGTTCTCAAGAGATTAGTATGACACTAAATTGAAATGTAATTTTGACGAATTAACACATATAAAATTTAAAGATGCGGAGCGCTGCGATATTACGCCATTGTTTTTCGACTCACACGACGGAAGTGAAGATGTCAAGCAATTAGTCTCGCATATCCGATAGGAAGCGGTGCGGTCGACCTTGCATTGCGATATTGTGCGGGAGTGGGAAAGGGATGGGACGATTGCTTGCCATTCAAATTAATTTTGACGCGTTTATGAAGATTGAAATTAACAACAGAAAAAAATCCGCGCAACCACTCTTGATGTACATTGGAAACTGAATGAAAAAAATTCAGTATGTGGGAACGACTGCGGTGACTGCGGCACGGACAGATGTGCAAGGCCATTAACAAAAGCGATGACTGCGGCGACTGCGGTGCGTACCGGGTGCGGCCAAGTCTGCATTCACCTTAAATCTACTATTCAAATATACTTACTATATTATAATAGTCTAGATTTATACTGTGGTTTTGCTTTAGCAGAATCAAGGTATTGACTTTGTAGTCCAACCGCGACTGCTGTATCGCTCCCATGATATGCGCAGCGTGGCGGCGGTGGTCGAAGTTCTCACAAAAGGGAAAGGAGTAGAGAGCGAGCGAGATAACGCCGCCAGCTGTGCTATTCTCTAAGGTATCAGCGTCGAGCGCAGTACTGCGACAGCCTTGATAGATATTGTCATTGGTCGGACTCGGTGACGTCACTCGATATCGACCAATATCAACCTCTATCAATGCTTAGAGAATTGCACAGCAGCGCTCACGGCGTTAATAAGGAAGCGGCACAGCGATCGATGCACAGCAATTTTGTGTTGAAATTAAAACTGTTACTTAAGTCCTAATAGGTAGGTGTAGTAATATAAAAGTTTATCGTTTAATTACTGTGCTACAAAAACTATATTTATTTATGTACCTACCTAATACCTCCCTCAGGTTCAGATTCACAAATGAGTGAGAAGTCAATGGACATACCTACATCCTTTTTTAAAGTCGACATGTGAACGATCATGTGAACTTACTGTACATACTTTACTTATCTTCTACAATCTTAAAAATGAATAATAGTACATTATGGTACAAGTTTATAAAGTTGGTGAATACCGCTGAGGCGCTATTGAGACCAGAGCCGTTAGGTGAGGGTCATAAGAGAGCTGAGGGCGGTAAATAACAATACACACGTGCATCATACGACGTTTTCCAACACTACTTGTGAATAAACTAATACTAGAAATCATTTTAATAATTCTCATACTGAAACGTAAACATTAAACAAATCTTTAATGGCGGTCTAAATTTTTTTTTGTTTCTTTTGTTCCTTTCGAAATAGGCTAAAGTGCTATGATCATACCGTCTTATCATCAGTGGACGGCGGCGGTCTTTGCGCACAGAATATTAATATAAATTTTAAAACTTCAGCAGGATATTTTCTACATAATCTGTGGACGCGGTGTAACACGCATTATATTAATTTATTTCATGAGATTAGATAAGGTAAGAAACTGCACTTAATTTCATCCTAAAATACTCGTGTCACACTCTGAAAAACTCGCCTACGCACGGCTAATTTTTTTTTAACTCACACTTGTATTTTAAGATCCCTTTTCATGAATCATTTAGAGAAACAGTTGGTGATGGTTCAGTTAATAAAATAATCATTGTTTTAAATGCTTTTGAAAACAGTAATTGAACACGTACAAGTTGAAATTATCTACGAACTTGCATGTAATAAGTACCTAATAATTATTTTTATCTTTCCTGCATTGTAACTTTTTTCCTTCAACTCAAAAAAGAAAATGTAAAAATATCAAATCTAACTTGTGAATTTATTAAAGAAAATATTAAAAGTCAGAGTTTGACTGCAGGCACACCTCGGAAGCTCTCGGAAAAATGTATGAAACAATCGCGTTGTAATTATTACAAACATAGCTCGTGTACATGCACGGTAGTGTTGATGTGTGAGAAAATTAGAAATGTCATGGATGGCACTATTTGAAATTTGAGCAAATTTTCGAGTGAGATAGCGTGATTTTTCTCACTCTCTCCCTTGGTGTCATGATTTACGTCACATCCGACGGAGGCGACAATCCTGTTGCTACAAAAAGTCATATTAATGATTTTTACATTAGAACGTATTTCCATCTTTTTCTTCGCTTCGGAAGAAAAGAATATGGCGATACATTTTGGTCCTGTCAATCAACAGAATTGGCACAAATAACAAAACAATACTACAACACGACTTTGATATGTTTATAGAGTAATTAAAACCGATTGTGTTTATAAAAACTAGCTGTTGCTCACGGTTTCGCCCGCGTGAAATTTTTCATTAATTATAAATAGTCTCCGTTCCGTTCGGTCTACAGGGCACATTTCTTAACCGATTGTCACCAAACATGGCATACATGTTCTTTGATTTAAAACATCATTTTTGCCTAGAGCTTTTTTAATCGGAGGAGAAAAGGGGTGCCTTTTCTGTCGCATTATTTATGAACGGATATTGATGATTTTTGGCTAAAATATCCGAACATGATTCCTTGATGTGTTATTTCGAAAAAAAAAAAAACATGAGAATAGGTGGAGACGTTTGTTGTGGCTTATTTAAGAACGGATTGACAATATTTATTGGTAAAATATCCAGGGAGCTATAAAATAAAGATACGTATTGTATGAAAGAAATATAAGTAAGGATACCAGATTTGATCTCCAGATGCCAAAAAATGATCTGGAACTCTTTACAGATCTACTAGTATTTATCCCTTAGTAATTAATGCTCCATTGCCAAGGGTGAGGTAGAACATTTCTTTATAAATGGCGTTTTTATTACGTACCAAGGTTTCTGAACCTCAACTGAATGACACGGATTTTATGGCCGGTTTTTGTAATAACTATCCTAATACTTATTTAGAATTGTCAACGGCGAGTAGGAAATTAGAAAAATGGCATTTGAGCACACTTTAATTTAATAGTGTTAATTTATTTAAGTATCAATTATAATTTATACTAAACGGAAGTTCACGGAAAGATACATATTTATATTTTTTAGAAACAAATGGTTTTAACCGCTCTATACTTTATAAAATTTAAGAATCATTATTTTGACAGCTCACGCCTATGAAGTGTGGTATTTTTTTTCGATTTGAATGTATTACAATTAATGTCGTCCATCATGGATTCCGTCATTGCCAGGTACCGCCCATTTTTTAACCCTAGAATGTATACTAATCTAAATCTGCATCATATGCTTTTGAGTTATAATCTTTATAATGTTAAAAAAATAATACACCTTTAATCAATTTCGGTCCACCATAATGTCACTTAACATGCTAGTTCTAGAGTTATTTTCTAAAAAACCCGGACTATATGAAAATTATTATAATTGATAAGATTTTTCACGAATTTATTCCTGGGCGAACCTGGCATCCAGTTCATTAGTTTTTTTTATACTGTTCATTGATGACCCTTGGTGGAACTTGTTGTTACACATATTGAGAACACTTGTACTTTTTCTACAGTATTTATTATTGAACCTGACCAGCCATGCTATTCCGAAAAACATAAACTCACTTTGAAAGTCATCTCGCAACTCATCTCGCAAGTCACTCTCACTTCGATACTCACCTCGCTTGTGATTATTTTGGTATTCTCAAGATAAAACCAAGGCCAAGTGAAGTGAAGTGACTATCGAGAATACGCGTGAGATTGCTCTATGGTACTAGGCATTGCACCTGAATATCGATATTGTACGATTTATATCGACTCGCTTATTTTGGCTGAATTATGCCTTTAAAATAATACATTTAATTTCATTTTAGCCGTATAAGCATTGTTGAATACGTTTTATAACATAAATATTTAATTTTAGACAGAAATGTCAAATGAAAATATTAGGCTGAATGAAAAGCTGCGGATTTTGTCTTTGGAGACGGTCGTTCAAAAAAAAAATACCCAATGGTCGTCGCAAGGCGCGGTTTTTGTAAAGTTGTGTGTATGCTTTGCTGTAGGTACTTAATTAACCGTGTGTTAATTTTCCATAATTTCGTTGAAACTTTGAAAGGATGAAGTGAGTACCTATTAATTTATGTGATAATTACGATCTCACGAGTTGCTATGCATGCATCTAAACAATTCTTGAATGAATACCCACCTAGAGTAAAATTGTACTTTAATAATTTCCTACAGTTTAAATAGGACAGGTACTAATACTTATTTTTCCAGGAAAATCACTTTTCAACGATATCTTTTGTAGAGTTCACTCGCAGATTAGTAACTTTTGATTTGACAGATAAATTCGTGTGTGAGTTCGAGATGACTTTTGAATTGGCGCGTTAATTTTATTTCGGAATACCAAATAGTAAAAAACGTCATAATATTCACTTGGAGTAAATTCTTCTCACTTCAGTAATCACTCGGTGGCGCTAGTGTCGAACTCACTCATTAACCGACGTGTTCGGAATACGAAACTTGAATCTCACCGCGGATTCATAATCGAGTTTGTTAAATGACTGTTCGGAATAGCACGGCAGTTTCGCAATGTTTATGAACATTTCTAGTCGCAAAACACCTCTAGTGTTTAAGATTAGAAACATTTAAAAAACATCAACTTTTGAAGTTACCATAATGCGAAACCGGTCAGGTTCAATAGTAAATACTGTGGAAAAAGTACAAATGTTCTTACTATGTGTACTTCATTAGTTATTTATACAAAAAGGCAAGATGCATTTGAGGGTTAAATTTCACTATAGTCATGTGTGAAAGAGAGGACGCCTTAAAAACCGAAGCTAGCCGAACTTTTCACTTTTCTTCCCGAAGTGCCGTTCTTACACCTTTTACCGGTGACAACCTTTGTTTTAGGCGCCCATGAAAGCGCCCATGATTTTGACGTGCGGGGAGAGGAAATGAAATCGGTGGGAGGGGGTGAGCTTCCATTCTGTACGCTAGTACTATTATCTATTCTGTGCTGCAGGTGTCATTATGTGCCTAATTGCGGTGAAATTATAGCCACTTTATCAGCAAATGTGTTGCAAAAAATGCTATTATGATTACCCAACATCATGCCTAGCACAACAGGCACCAGTAAATGAATGTAGACCATTATAGCCGACATCAGCAAGTAGCCCGCGACGCTGTGTAGCACCCCCGTCAATGTTTGGTATATCTTCAGGAAGACTCTGAATATAATAAAGATTATACATGAAATGAGTGTAGGACATAATTAAGCCTTGTGGCAGTACCACAAGGCTTAATTTTATGTCCTACACTCATTTCATATTTAGGTGATATTTAGGTGAGTCTGCCTTAGACAGACAGACTCCCGTAAACATATATAAATTTATCTCAGTTAATTAAAAACCATGACAAATTGTGGTTTGACCGCGCCCTAGGAAATCGCAGCGTAGTGGATGGGGGACGAGGTTATGATAGAGAAAGAAAGCATGAGTCGGGGCGAGCGAGATACCGCCGTGAGCATTGGCGGTGAACTGACCAAATCCGACGGTTGAGTGGTTCCCCCCACCTCGCTGCACAAATACTCAAGGCCACTGGCCTTTATAACTAGCTGGATTGGCTATACAAAATGATAGCTTACTTCTATTCTGTGTCGAATGTTGATTTTAAGCGCTACCGTGAGTTTACTGAGTAGGTACTATTAGTTTGCGTTGCGTTCACCATAAAAAATGTCTAAAATGGCCATATTGTTAATTCTATACAGAAGACCCATCGTTTATATTAAATTATACCAAGACAATTGTTGTCCATCATTAGTATCAGTTCAAAGTACACTCACTACTGCGTGCCGCAACTATCAGCGCTAATATGGCAATTTTCAATTGGACACAATACAATACATGGGTACCGATCATCAGTCCAGCGCGTACTATTACAGCTCATTGCCCAGACGTAGTACAGCAATCGGTCTATATATTATTATACTATGGGAACTTTATACATCGGTACATTCATTACCTACCAAGCAGGATCCAACTTACTCATAATCTGATGCGCATCGGGTGTATTTTCTCTTGTTAGCGTCGCGCTGCACCTTCGCAACGTACAACTGCAATAATTATACAACTTGTAATTGCCCACTCCAAACTTCTATTACCCACCTCTATAAAATAAAGTCTTTTTTTGTGCGGAAATCTTATTGAATAAAACCCAAAGTCGGGTGTGAGGTGGCCTAAAGCTAATCGTCCACTTATCGGCAACGTTATACGCAATAGACGTATTGAATCAAACGGATATATTTTTCACGCTGCGTCCACCTAATCGGGTGATCGCATTTTGCCGCCGTAAATACCAGCAATGGGGTTGCTGACGCCATTTCATTAGGATTTTCGCAGTGAGCGTACGTGTGATGGTAAAAGATGCGCATACACATTGCGTGTCGACAGGACAATCAAGGGCTAAATGTAAATTGTAGAATCAGCGCGGCGTGCGAACGCGCGTCCACATGGCCGGAATTCCGAATGACGTCATCGGCACGCATTAAAGTTACCTCTCGTAGCAACTCGCATTTTGGTATTCCCGGCTGACAAACCTACCCTTGTAAACTTACCTTGGAGGCCTCGAATAAGAACGCTGCAAGGAAGAGCACAAACCACAAGAGAACATGCGCCCCTGGTGTTTTGACCTTCAAACCCGGGAACAGAAAGTCGCCCATGTCATGCCCTAAGGATCTCCACGTTGTCTTTGTCCCTTCTACCATCTGCACCACAGCTGTCTTTATATTATTCAATCCTGAAACATTATGGAACTTGAATGAATTTTTTAAAGCATTTTGCATGCTAACTATTGCTAACTAACAGGAAACATATTGAATCCGTCCAGACGGGAACCGGTTCAAATTTTTTTCTTTTTTATTCGATTATGAAACTTTTTCTTGATTTTTTATGTCACTGATGTAGCAGACAAGCCATTGTCTACCTGATGTAAAGTGTTTACCGTAGAGTATGGACGTGAGAAACACCAAGGGAGTTACACTCGTGCTGCCGTCAGTGTACAAAACAAAGCAGGAATAGCCTTTGGTCTTCCCACTAACAGCACAAAAACTCTCCAGTGAGCTCTGGCTACCCTACTCACCGCCGGGAAAACAACACGAGGTTATTATGGCCGCAGTATTCTGTAGAGCGGAGGTACTTCCCCAGTCGGACTGCTCAATTGGACGGAAATACCGTCGCGTCCTATCTCCTACAAAACTTGACCACCGTATTGGCGTAACATTCTATTCTATTGGGGGCAGTGTTGCAACGCGCCAGGCACGTTGATAAGACGACATCAAATCCCGTATTGACCATAAGTATTGTTTTCAAAGTTGACTGCCTAAGCTGATTTAGCTGAGAGAGAGAGAGAGAGAGTAACTTTTCTCATCTTCTTTTGACCACTGCCGCCTAACCTCGTCCAAGAAGGATACCTTGGCCCCGCTAACAAAGTTGGAATACAAAGGAAAGTCCATAAAGTCACCTGCTTGAGTCATTTTCGCCAAAGGCGGCTCTCGCCCCTCGCCCCTCAGCAGCTGGTCTTCCATACTTTTCACATTGAAACTACTATCCATGATTTAGATTACGATTAGACACATAGGTAGGTACTTTTTAAATTGATAAAGATAGGAAAAATATTGAATCGGTCTAGGCGGAAAATTACTTCTAAAATTCTTTGTTTAGCTACCTACTCATTTTACGCAAAAAAACAATTATTGAAATACAATTTTCGATATTTTAAAAACATCTCGTCAACCACATGTATTAAAAATTACAAATGATTTTTGGACAGGCGCAGAAAATAAAATTGACAAATCATGTCACATAGGACTTTGACCTCTTTTTACTATATTTGGTATAATATAAAAATGAATCGCAAAATGTGTTGGTAGCGCATAACTCAACAACGCCTGGACCGATTTCGCTAATTCTTTCTTTAGAATATTCCTTGCAGTACGAGGATGGTTCTTACGCAGAGAAAAAATAAAAAGTGTTAAGCCGTCACGGGAACGGGAACAGAATTCCACGCGGGCGAAGTTGCGGGCATCAGCTAGATTTGTATAAAGGTTACTTACTTACTTACTTCCAGCGGGGAACGCCGTAGACCGGACGGGTAATCTGCCCTTTTGTGGAGGCTATTTCACCCATTTCCCCTGTTCCTCCGATTCGGAGGTTAAAGAGTGTCCGGCAATCACAGCGTTCCGTCGAACCTATCTGTCTCTTTACAGAATCTTACGATCTGTTCCACCTTCAGATCCTCAAGGTCTTGTTCTTCTAGGGTGTCCGTTCCCATATTTTCCCATCTTAACATTGAGTACATGGGGCATTTGGCCAGCAGGTGGAGGCTGGTTTCCTCTTCCTCCATGCACTCTGGCCATTTGGGGTTAGTTTTCACCCCTATAAGTGGTTGGTGCCTATTTAGCTGGCAATGTCCCATTATCACTTCTACGACCAGCCTCATGTTTCCTCGGGAGAGTTTTAACAGTCGGCCCGTTTTCTTTGTGTCTTTGCTCTTAATGAAGGTCTTCGACTGTCTCATGACTGGCGAGGACTTCCATCTCCGGTTAGCTTCCGCTACTATGCTTCGGCTGATGACTCCCTTTGTTATTTTGTGGGCAATCGGTAATAATCGGGGCTCGGGGCCCACCTGATTTTCATCAGCTCCCTTTCTTGCCAGTTCGTCCGCCGTCTCATTGCCCGTGTTGCCCTCATGTCAGGGTACCCAGGCAAGTGTTACGTCGAGTTTCCTGGACAGTCTTTCCATAGTTTTCTTGCATTCTTTGACGAGCGCTAATGTCGTCTCCGGTTTTCCTAGTGCCCTCAATGCCGCCTGGCTATCGCTATAAATGGTTACCTTTTCTGTGTCTTTCAGGCAGTTCACCATTTCCGCGCATTCCATTATGGCATATATTTCCGATTAGAAGACACTTGCGTATTTGCCTAGAGATATCTTTTTGTTTATTTCTGTTCCGTTTTCGCTCTTAATATGTACTCCGGAGCCAGAAAGCTTGTTAGATTCTTTTCTAGAGCCATCCGTGTAGCAGATAATGCCTTCTGCATTCCTCATCCAGTCCTCTCTTGTTCCTAAATGTATTCTGTATTTCTTAACAAAAGTCCACTCCTTCCTGATCAGGTCGTTGTTCCACAGGACCATTGATAGTCTTTCCTCGTAGCCTTGACTGATCCTGGCATGGCCCTCATCGAATGTGTTGGCTGTCCATTGACCAGTGCTCCTCAGCTTGAACCATTGTTCTGTCACTTTCCTTTTTATTTCAAGGTCTATGGGATTTAGGCCCAGTATGATTTCCAGCGGCTGTTGGAGTAGTCCTCATCGCGCCGGTGGTCATTAAAGCGGCCAATCTTTGGACTTTGTTAAGTTCTTGTTTGTTTTTCCCTGCTTGGGCTTTATGCCACCACACTAGAGCTCCGTGTAATATCCTTGGCAGTATGATTGCTTTGTATATCCACATCACTATGGATGGTTTCATCCCTCAGCTTCTGCCTACCGCTCTTTTGCATTGCATCATGGCCGTTTTAGCCCTTGAGCATGCTTGACTTATGTGTGTCTTATGGGTCAGTTTACTGTCCAGTATTACTGCTAGATATTTGACCTCCTTCACCACTTCAAGGTCCTGATTATCTATTCTAATCGGTTCAGACTGTCCTATTTTTCTCTTGTTGGTGAATAAGACTAGTTTGGTTTTGTCAGGGTTTAGGTTTAGGCCTTTACTCCTGCACCATTCTAGTGCTTTTTTGAGGCCCCTATTCATGGAGTTGCACATGACACTGAGGACTTTTGATTAGCAGGCACCATAGTAGTGGCGATAGACAACCTCTTTGCGGAAAACCTCTTTTTGCTATCACCGTTGTTAGAACAGAAAAAGAGATTGCATTCGTGTCGATCTGACTGGCAGGTATGAAAGGATTGATGTATGTTTGAATTTGAATATGAGAGACATATGAAACTGTGACAAGATAAAACATTGTGTGGAATATGTAATATCTAAACAGATAATGTATTTTTAAATAAATAACTTTATTTAAATGGTCTTTCAAAGTCATATCTAGTGATTACAACACTGCGCATTGAGTATTGTGATTTATGTTGAAGGGGAGCCTTTAAACCTCAACAGGTTATGGTGTTACGTACGCCGTAAACTAGGTATGTACGAAGAAAACAAGATTACATCAAGTGAGACAAACATGAATTCGGGGTCGGGATCACTATTTTCCATTATGAAGTTAGATGGTAGTAGTAACTATGATTCTTGGAAATTTGACATGGAATGCATACTTGTTCATGAAAATTTATGGCAGTATGTAGAGAATCCTTCGAATTCAGATGATGTAGTTATGATGTGAGCAGATCAAAAAGCTCGAACAAAAATTTGTTTGTTGATTAACAACCACTGTAAAGTTCATGTGAGAAAAGCAAAAACGGCTTACGAAGCATGGAACAATCTAAAAGCAGCTTTTGAAGATAAAGGAGTAAATAATCGGTGCAGGTTGCTTTCTCGGCTAGTGAGTTTGAAATTATCACAATTCAACTCTATATCAGAATATGTCACGGAACAAATGCGAATTTCCAATCAGCTAGCTGACCTCGGGAAGGAAATTGATGATGAGCTTCTCGCAGCACTTATGTTACAAGGACTGCCTGATGAGTACACACCGATGCGACTAGCCATGGAAAATACAAATATAACATTAACTACCGATTATGTTAAAATGAAATTGCTGCAATTACAATCGCATCCAAGTCCAAGTACGAGTACTTCAGAGCCTGGAAACTCAGCATTGATGATCAAATCCAACGCAAAGAAAAAGAATGTTAAGAGAAATAACAATGATCTTAAGAAGATTAAGCGCTTTATTTGTGAAGGATCACATAAGGCGTATGACTGTCCAGACAATCCAAGAAGCAAGAACAAGATGAAGTCAAGTCACTTGGCAACAGCACTTGCTACGATGGATCAAGCTTCAAGTAATGAATGGATACTGGACTCCGGTGCATCGTCTCATATGAGTTTTAGGAAGGATTGGATGAAAGATTTTGTTGAACATGACAAGGTTGAGGTTTCATGTGCGAACGGCGGTAAGGTATTTGGTGAAGGATTTGGTACAGTAGAGAATGAGGCTTTGGATGTAAACATATTCAATGTAATGTATGTACCAAATTTATCTACTAATCTTTTAAGTATAAGCAGTATAGTTAAAAGGGATAAAACTGTCGTCTTTTCAGATAAAGGTTGTGAGATTTTTGATAAGCACAAATGTTGGGTAAAAGGCAAGTCTTGTGTAAAAGGGGTACTTGATAGAGGTGTCTATAAACTTAAGTTTGCTTCACAGGGAAGTGCCTTAGTATCTACAACGAGTAGTGACATGGATCTATGGCATAAACGAATGGCACATCTGGGAGTACGTAATTTAACCCTAGAACTTTTATCTATTTTTTCAAGCAAAAGAGTGAAGCTTTTGAAAAAATTAAAGAATTTAAGTGTTATGCTGAAACTCAAACTGGCAAGAAACTTAAAATTTTGAGAACGGACAACGGTCGAGAATATGTAAACAAGAAAGTCGATGATTATCTGAAGAGTCATGGTATCAAGCGACAGTTAACGATTGTGTATACACCTGAACAGAACGGTGTTGCTGAACGTGCAAATCGCACAATCACAGAGAAAGCTCGAGCGATGTTACAAGAAGCGAAACTTCCCATTCGCTTCTGGGCTGAAGCTGTCAATACAGCCATCTATTTGATGAATAGAAGCCCTACTGTGGCGGTAAAGCATAAGACGCCAGAGGAGGTTTGGACTGGCAGAAAAATTGACTTGAGTAACCTTAAAGTTTTTGGTTGTAAAGCATATATGCACATTCCAGACCAAAAGAGAACTAAATGGGATTCAAAGAGTAAAGAACTCATTTTTGTTGGATACTGCGAAGAATCCAAAGGATATAGATTAATTGATCCTGGAAATGGAGATTTGCACAGAGCAAGAGATGTGGTATTCTTCGAGAATCAATTCATTAACAAGGTGACCGATACTGTAGAGATGCAGGATAGAGAACCGGTTACGGTAGATCTTGAAGAAGCTATTCAAGAAAACTTAGAAGAAACAGAAACTGTAGAAGAGTCAGACCAGGTGGAACATGTACAATCAAGTAGTGGAGATCACAGTGAGGTACGTTCGGAATTTGGAACTGAAGATGAATTATGGTATAATTCTGAAGAGATATCAGAGATTGAACGTGACACAGTGGAATCTACAGTGGATGGAAGGCGTTATCCAATGAGAGAAAGGAGACCACATGTCAAGTTCAATGATTACGTGAGTTTCAATGTAGTATCAGAAGAGATTGATCCACTCACCGTGCAAGAGGCACTATCTAGGAAGGATGCCAAAATGTGGAGAGCTGCTATTCAGGAGGAGTTAGACTCTCTACACAAGAATGGTACCTGGACTTTGGTAAAACCTAATCAAGCGTGCAATGTAGTAGATTCGAAATGGATATTTCGAATTAAAAAAGAGGGGGGAAATAAAATTAGGTACAAGGCACGCTTGGTTGCGAGAGATTTTAGTCAAAGAAGAGGAATTGACTACGATGAGACTTTTGCTTCAGTTATCAGGCATAGTTCACTGAGGATGCTGATAGCTCTTGCTGCAAATAATAATATGAAGATAGATCACATGGATGTCAAGACTGCATTCTTAAATGGAAACCTTGATGAAGAGGTTTATATGAAGCAGCCAGACTCTTTTGAAGTTAAAGGGAAGGAAGACCATGTGTGTCTACTAAAGAAATCTTTATATGGATTAAAGCAAGCACCACGTTCCTGGAACATCAAACTTCATACAGAGTTGATGAATTTGAATTTCAAAAGATCTGCAAATGAAACGTGTGTTTATACACGAACCAATGGAAAGGAAATGATAATTTTGGCAGTTTATGTCGATGATATTCTTATTTTTTATCACAATAAAACTGAAATGCAGAGAGTTAAGAAAGAACTCATGGTGAAATTTGAAATGAAAGATCTAGGAAGAGCTGAATTATTTTTAGGAATGAGACTTAAGCAAGTGAATGGTGAGATTAAGCTGGATCAGGAGGAGTACATTGAAAAACTACTGAGACGTTTTAAAATGGTAGACTGCAAACCAGTCAGCACTCCAGCCGTACCAGGCCAGCGTTTTGCCAAGTCAGAAGGGAAACCAAATGAGACAATTCCATACAGAGAGCTGATAGGTAGCTTAATGTACTTGTCAGTATGTACAAGACCGGACATAGCTCATTCGGTAAATTTTATGAGCCAATTTTGTACCTGCTATGAGGAAGTGCATTGGATTGCTGTAAAGAGAATTTTACGATATCTTAAAGGCACGAAGAGAATGAGTCTCACGTTCCGTAGAGATACGTCAAGAGATCTTATACACGGATTTGCAGATGCTGATCATGCTGGAAACATTGTGGATAGGAAATCCTATTCAGGCAATGCTTTTATAATGGCACAAGGAGCTGTGTCATGGCTCAGTTCAAAGCAAAGAACGGTAGCAATATCAACAGCTGAAGCTGAATATGTCAGCCTAAGTGAAGCCAGTAAAAAAGCAGTGTTCCTTAAAAGATTTTTAGAGGAGCTAAATGGCACTGACGTAAATCCTGTGATGATTTACACAGATAGTCAATCCGCGATGGCGATAGCACAGAATCCTGTACATCACCAACAGACAAAACATGTAGATGTTCGATATCATTTTGTCAGAGAGACACTGGCAAATGGAGTGATTAGGCTAAAGTACATGGAGACACAGAGAATGGTTGCGGATGTTTTGACTAAGGCTTTATCGAGAGGTAAGTTTGAGTTTTGTGTAAGAGAGATGGGATTATTAGATTAGGCTGATATAGTGTAGAATGTGGAAAGTATGCTTCAGTGATTATGTCAGATGGAAACGAATGAGGAGGAGTGTTAGAACAGAAAAAGAGATTGCATTCGTGTCGATCTGACTGGCAGGTATGAAAGGATTGATGTATGTTTGAATTTGAATATGAGAGACATATGAAACTGTGACAAGATAAAACATTGTGTGGAATATGTAAAAATGTATGTTTGAATTTGAATATGAGAGACATATGAAACTGTGACAAGATAAAACATTGTGTGGAATATGTAATATCTAAACAGATAATGTATTTTTAAATAAATAACTTTATTTAAATGGTCTTTCAAAGTCATATCTAGTGATTACAACACTGCGCATTGAGTATTGTGATTTATGTTGAAGGGGAGCCTTTAAACCTCAACAACCGTACGTCTTATTCCTGCTATCTCTGCTTGTATCAGTCGGTGTCTCAGCATGTTTTTCACCGATCCTCATATGTCTTTGTTTCCCGATTCAGGGTCTCCTCTATTGAGTCTGGAGTCGCTCTGTCGAATGCACCCTCGACGTCAAAGAAGCATCCCAGTGCGTATTCTTTGTTGCTCAGCGATCTCTGCACTCTATTGGCCACATTGTGTAGGGCTGTCTCAATCGATTCCCCCCCCCCCCTCCCCCATAAAGGTTAATACGTCTGTCTAGTTTACTTCATGTATCTTCACAGAAGCCAGTCAACAAGAATTGAATTCATGTATCTTATGATAAGGGTTATGACAGGTAGATTCAAAGCAAGAAGTTAAACTACCATAGTCTCCGTGGTATTACTGGTATTCGCCACTTAGAAGAGACTTAGCGACTTGGAGACTTGGCGTCCGCATGGCAAATTCGTATATGCCGTAGGCCATAGGCGTGGTATAAATGTCGGAGCCAGCTATGTTAATCAGCCGTTCAATAAACTGCCTAGGCGGTAGACGGTTAACAAAACGGCGCGGTGCCATTCAATTAACGGCCTGAATGATGTTCAGCCATTTGATTAAATGGCTAGACAAATGGCTTGGATTGATGACTTTATGTAATCTAACAGTTATGAAAATGACTTCTTTCTGCATGGATATAAAAAAGAGCATAAATGCTAATGCGGGGGCTAATCCCGCATAAGCCTTCTAAGTTAACCTATCTATGTCGGATTGTGCACCTTTTTCAACAAACTTATCATTAATTTTCTGTGCGTACACCTCCGCCTACCCCCTCGAAGATTTACAGGCGTGAGTATATGTATGTACGTGTTATTTCGGGGTTGTGTCCTATCTTAACATAATGGCCTAACCATTAGTCAGCAGGTTTACGGCTGAATATTATTCATGCAATTAATTGAACGGCCGATTAAGTTGGCTTGGTTGCGATATATATTTGCGATTTAGAAGTAGATAAGTACCTATAAATTTTCGTGAAAAACTAGTCTGGGGTTTGCCTTAGGAGAATGGCAATTTATGTATGGCAGTATGAAACGGTAATAGTACATTTATGCAGGAGAGGTTTTCCGTAACGCAGGCAAACATTATTTTTACATTTTGTGAGTCGACCGGTGATACTATCGGACACAGACACATATTTTGAAATACCAGTAGATTCAAGTTACAAAACTTGAATTATAGGTTCAACATAAAATTGAGACGAAGTATTCCTGTATTATTTTACAGAAAGCCAGAAAGTCTACTTAGTTGCCATATACTGACATGAAAGATATAGAAAAGAATAGATTTTATAACGATCAGGCATAAATCATGTCATGTTGTCACTTGTGACTTGTGAATCCTGTTGTCTTGTCACTGTCAAAACTTCATTCACAAAAGTACTATGCGTTTCAAATAAGTTGATAACTGTCATAATGACATTTTGATACGTGTCGATAACTTCATTGTGTAACGTAAGGTCAGCAAATACATTTTTATACTTCACTGTTGCTTCACTGTTGTTAATATATTTCCAATTAAATATTTATGATGATTGTTGAACCATATTCCCTTTTCAAGATAGATAAGGATAGGGTAGGATAAGTACATACACATTAAGTAAAAATTAAATTATCGGTTCTTTTTATATTTATTTATTTTAATCGGGCGGTAATTTTGAATTTTGGAATAATTATAATTACTAAAAAATTTGATAAGTGCTTAATGAAAAGAGTTTAATAATTAGGTCGTTGTTACCATACACGTATGAACCTGTCCGAAATGGAAATTTTGTTGTTAGCTGTACATTTTTCATGAATACGGAATGAAGTTGCCGCGGTCGCGATTATCTTCTCATTTGAAACGCATAGTATATGTTTTTATTTGAGATCACTGAGATTTATTTGTGTCCCGCACGAATCAATATCATTACTTTTACTTTGTGCTAGATAATTTCAGCTGAAATTGAAACACAGTAAATCACTGGAGTTTGTGGCACTGTATTGTATCATAGTATACCGTATTATTGTTGTGCATAGCACATTGTGGCATAGTCCCAAACAAATACAAGGAAGTTCTTGTGGTAGCTAAGAATTTGTAATAAATTGTAGTTAGTAGATATTTTACACTAACTATGGAGACCGCTCATCAGAAAACGAAGAAAAAACCGACAAAAGTCGAAGAGATGACAAAGGAACAAATTCGTCAAGCTATTGTCAAGAAGCGAGAGTGCAACGCCAAAGCGCAGCAAATCGTCGAAAGTCTTCTCGAACGCAACGTTACGGACAAATACTTGCTCCAATGTCTCCCGGACATCAACCAAGCACACCTTGAAGATATATTCGAAGAAAGGTCTATTATTCAACTCTGTGGATACCCTATTTGCCAGAAAACCTTATGTATCAAAGATATACCAAAACAAAAGTACAGAATATCGTTAAAAACTAATAAAGTATACGACATTACTGCTAGAAAGAACTTTTGTAGTAATACATGTTATAATGCAGCCATGTACATGAAAAAACAATTGCTGACAAGTCCGCTTTGGTTTAGGGAGTACGAGGCTATACCCACATTTCGTTTGTTAAACACTGATACTTTAGGTGGTATGGGGGAAGAGATTGATGTTACAATAGTTGATAGAATAAAGATTGCAGATAAAAAATCATTCACATCAATAAATGATTTCACACAAGCAAGTCTTGTTGATGTACCTGATGATGCTCTGAATCTGGAAGGTGAACCTGTTCCTACTAATGACAATCCTTCAGTTGCTGAGGATCCCGCCACTAAAGCACATGACAAGTCATCAAATAAAAATATGCCACAATCATCATCGCAAGAAGAACATAAAAAAGATGTTGAAAGTCTTGCTAAAATAACTAAGGACATTAGCATAAATAAAGGAACGGACAAAGTGGTGAGAAATACCAACCGAAACCCTCTAAATATTGTTGGAGAAATCATAGAAAGGCCTGAAAAGAAAGTAGATCCTATATTGATGTCAACTTCTATGCCTAACGCAGCAGTACAAAAAAAAGACTTCAAAACGTCTAAGCTTTTACAGAAAAAACAACCTATGGTCACAGCACTGACTATTGAAGTAGAGAAATGTCTTGCAGAATGGTTCACTTTAGACACTATG
Source organism: Eilema caniola (assembly GCA_949126895.1). Classification (NCBI taxonomy): domain Eukaryota; kingdom Metazoa; phylum Arthropoda; class Insecta; order Lepidoptera; family Erebidae; genus Eilema; species Eilema caniola. Next base: position 28,843,434 of record OX421462.1, on the reverse strand, counting down.
CTGTTGTTATTTGGTGACGAAAGAGTTCGTGAAATGGTCGCGGACAAAGGAGAGTGTATAAAAGAGTATTTAAATAACTATTCAAAAGGAATATTCTACAGTTCTAATACCTATGACCAGTATCAAGCGTTATGCAAAAAGTTAAACATGTTAGAGTTGGAAGATAGGAAGTTTGATAGCGAATCCAAACAAGACCTGAGACCATTGCCAAACTACTCAATGCTACAAGAAGAGAGTAAGAAAATGCAACTCAAAGTAAAAGCCTTCTTGTCGGGTGCAACAGATATTCCAGAACCAGAAATGGAAGAGGCTACGCAACCGATTTCGGACGAGGAAAAAACAATCTTGCCGTTGGTTGATAAAAACTCACAGAATGCGTTACGTAGAAGAATAGTATGTCAATATTTGAACAAAGTACTACCTGATTTGTTACGTTCATTAGGTTTATTAAGCTTACAAATAAGTGCAGATGTCCGTTTATTAGTGAATACGTTTAAATTAAAAGCGAATAACATTATGTTTAAACCTATACAGTGGACTTTAATAGCTATAATATTTATTAAATTGTTGTCTATAAGGGATAAGAGGTTAGAATACTTATTAGAGCAGCCGACTGCATACAATCATATGCAGTTATTGTTGCTGAGTTATAAGCAGGATGGAGGGTACTTAGACAGACTAATATGTTGGCTCACAGACATCGATAGATTGTTAGACACTGATGACACCCAGTTAACTATAGAATAAATGGTTTTTAAGAAAAAAATTTTGTTTGTGATTACCTATATACTGTACAATGAGATGCAGGAACATGGAAGCATATTGTGTGGTGAATGGCGATGCCACACGCATCCAGCGCCATCTAGCAATAGGAAGCTGTACTTCTACAGAATTATCAATCCTGAATCACGCAATTAAAGTCCTTGTGGGCTTCGCAAATGTTACTACTCGTAGCAAACATAGAGAGGAGGCGTATTAACAGGGTGTCCACTTTCTGGAAAGTCAGGGAAGCTCAAGGTGGTCAGGGAAAATCAGTGAAATCGAAGAACCATCTGGAGTCGGGGAAAAATTTGATATTTACAAGTATGATTGAAAAAAGAGCAGTGTTTTTATCCCAGTGATTGTAATATGAGGGATAAACTACATGCTCTAGTATGACCCTTTCAAACAGACTATTTAAGCATTTTTTTTCAGAAACATGGAGTAATTTCATTATGAGTTTTGATTTTATAAGTCAAACAAATCTCATAATTAAATTACCTACTCCTTTAGTTTTCAAGAATATTTTTAATAAGAGCTGATTTTCTGTTTCAGTAATTTATAACAATTGATATAATACAGACTAATGTTATGTAGTAAAGCGAAGACATTGGCAAAATGAGTGCTAAACAATGTACATTCAATAAATTTTGGCTGGATCCCAAACACAGTTCAGAGTTTTTTGAATGGTTGAATGCGGTCCCTTTTTTTTTACGTGCGGGACACTCGGTGAGCTTGTGCAGCCCCGAGTCCACGCTCGCGTCGCAGTGATGGCACTCGGGCGTTGGCTCTATGCCCATCAGATGCAGATACCGCCCGAAGCTACCGTGTCCGGTGATGATCTGCGTCTGACGGTACGAGAGGCTACCGTGTGGCCTCTCCAGCCACTCCTCCATGATGGTTCTTACGGTCGCAATCACGGCGTGCCCTGCGCGTGGTTGCCCAAGTCGTCGCTCCCACTCGGCCACCATGTCCCGGTGGAGCCGGGATTTTTGGCCCGAATATCCTCGGCCTCGGGATCGAATCCCCGCTCCCGCGCCCCTCCTTTCGGAACTGATATAGTGCCGAAAGGGTCCTCGCTTCCAGGATCCACGGTGGCGATCCGGCCAGGAGACTCGCCGCTTCGAAAGATATCGTGCGGTATCGGTATCCCCTGATGGCCCTGGAGGCCATCGTGCTCTGCGCTGTACGGAGCCCACAGGGGGAACCCGTATAGGGCCATGGACTGCACGACGCCCGCGTAAAGTCTCCTGCAGGAGGCCTCTGGGCCCTTCAAGTTGGGCAACAAACAACCGACCCAAGACATTCGCCGTGGTCACCAACTTGGGGCGCAGACTTCGGAAATGCTGTCCGAAGACCAACGGCCGTCAAGAGCGAGCCCCAAGTATTTCAACCGGGGCTTGATGTCGATGGGAGTGCCTCCCACTGTAAGGCTGGCTCCCGGGCCAGGCCTGCGCCGAGGGCCATGAAAGAACATGGCCTCGGACTTGTGCAGAGCGACCTCGAGACCCAGCCGCCGGACATCTCACGCCTTGAATGATGTCCCAGATAATCCTGCATTAGCTTACTGTAAAGTGTGCTGCAAACATTTCAAACTAAGTAATATGGGAAGGCAAGCTATTGTTTCTCATAGCAAAGGGCCAGTTCTGTGCATCTGGCGGGAACGTTCTTTGAGTACATTTTGGTGATGCTCGGGGACGGACCTACCGCGTGTTATACATTTTCAAATTTGTTTTAATAAAATTGTCTGAAAGGGGCCTCTACGTGTTGGACCCATGTCCCCACGCAAGCCTACAAAAAGGACCGGGACAGTCCCGTGCATTTGTAAATCGGATACAAAATAATACCTTATAATATGTGGAATATAAAAAAGGTTTCATTATGGATATAATCGGCTTTTTATTTTGATGGCTGGTCAGGGAAAAGTCAGGGATTTTTTTTTAACATTATGATTGGACACCCTGATTAAGTAAGAAGGCGCAGTCCGTCACCCTTTTCCGGGTTTCGATGGCAACACTGTGCTTCCCACACCCGAAGGGCCATTTTAAATTTGTAGATGGCCGAAGGCTTTAGTCGCATTATGTCCAATTCGCAAAATGTCCAGCGGGCTCAAATTGTCCAATTCTCACAACGTCCAATTCGCAAATTGTCCAATTCTCACAACGTCCAATTCGCAAATTGTCCAATTCTCACTATGTCCAATTCGCAAATACTGTGTTATTAAGCATAAATATTGTATATCCTAATGTTTTTATTCATAACATTGATATGCATAAAGTTGTAAAGCATATTGTTTATTTGGCTAATAGTTATTTGGGATAATGATAAACGCCTGCTAACATGGTGCTAGCAAGCTAGCAAGGATCTGGATGCAATCTGGACTTTAGGGCACCCCGACTCGGATAGGTTAGGTTAGAAGGCTAATGCAGGAGCGAAGCGTAGCGAAGTTCCCGCATTAGGCCTTTGTGGTTATTTTTTTATAAATCACCCAGAAGTAGGAGCTCCGCGTAGCGGGGCTCCGTCGACCAATTAGGTCAAAAGAACATAAGGTTAAATGAACTTTGGGATCCCTAATTACGAATTGGACCAAATATATTAACGCTTCTCTTAATTAAGGAGGATTCCTAATTACGAACTGGACCAATTGCGAACTGGACCAACTGCGAATTGGACCAATTGGGAACTGGACGTATTGAGAATTGGACAGTTGGACATTTTGCGAATTGGACATAATGCGACTAAAGAGGCCAAAGATAGCCGGCCAGGGTATGAGGAAAACTTTGTAAACTTACACCCTGGTAACTGACAACCGAGACAGCATGCAGTTTTAGTGGGTATCCGTAAGGATCTCTACACAAAAAAGGTACAGGTTTATACAAATAAAGCAAGCATTTAATTCACATACACTTTATTCTAATAGTTAATACCCAGATTGTGCATAACTTACAAATTAGGAACCTTCACAGATATGTGCACAGCCACTTATCAAAGTTTCATCACAATAGGAACGGATGAGAGTGAAAAAAGACCTTTTTCACTTTACATTAATGCATTTTTAACCGACACCCAAGAAAGAGGGTAATGAGTGAATTTCTTTACTTCATCATAATTTTTAATTGCCATGATCTGGATGTGACCCTCATTGTCATCCCTAGTGATATGTTAAATATATATATATAAAATATGAGGGTAGTCGCATATTGCATTTCAAACTTTTTTTGCATTTTGCAACCCTGATATTTCTTTTATTGGCAATTATTTTCGATCTTTTTTTAGGGATTCTCAATTTGCACAAGAACTTAGAATATATACATAATTTATTTTTAAGTGAATGTTTGTAGAAACCTTTTCTAAATTACGCCAATAACAACATTTAAAAAAATTCGAGCCCAGAAAACGGTACGCACTAAGTCGATTGCTTATACTTATATGTAAACATAATATTTACTTCTACATTGTAAATTAAATTAACTTACTAAATTGGGATCTAATATCGACAACGCAGCTCCTACTAAATGCAATGACCCTGTTATCAACACCGACGGCCTATTAACCATTGTATTCTTTTTCACACTGACCAAGGCATCAGCTACACAGCCAGCGACAGTAATATTTGTGTAGCAGCCATTATGGAATTCGCGCCAAATATCGGCGTGTTTTTGACACCTGGCTATTAATTCCTCATCTTCAACTTTAGAATAATTGTCGTTTTTTTGGCTTGTGTGTCTGTAAGCCGTCGGTATGACGAAATAAATAGTATCGAAGCCTAAACTTCGAAGTGGCTGTAGCAGAACTTCTGCGTCTCTGTCACCTGTTGCGCTGAATATTAATGTCTTGTTGGGTAAACTGTAATGAAAAAAAGCTATTTACAACATAGCATTCTTCACGCATTGCAGACCTAAAAAGTCCAAGTCCTAACAACAGAACTCACTGGATTGTGCTGTCAGTGAGAAGACCAAAGGCTATCCCTGGTTTGTCTTCTACACTGACGGCACAGAAACTCTCTGTGTTTCAGGGTCGGTAGCACGAGTGTGACACCCCTGGTGTTGCACACGTCCATAGGCAACGGTAACCACGTTCCATCAGGTGCACCGTGTGGTTGTCTGCCACCTAAATGGTATAAAAAAAGAATTTCGAAATCGACAGTCAAGTAACACGGTACTGACTACTAATAGTTTAAAAAAAGATGAACTATTGTCGAAGTTTAAAGAAACTCGGACATCGGACCCTAAAAAGGGGAACTGTTATGAATTCATGCTACAAATGCGAAAGTAACTGTCTGTATGTTACGCTTTCACGACTAAACCACTGAACCGATTATGAAGAAATTTGGTACAGGAGTAGATTCGACATTACGAAAGGACATAGGCTATGTTTGGTCGCGATAACCGATATCCACGCGGGCGGAGCCGCGGGCAACAGCTAGTAGTACATGAAACCTAAATCACAGATACACACCTGTTACTATCTTTGAACCACTGCGCGCAGATTTCCATAGATTCTTTAGTATGTGCTCCATCGAGATAAAAATCTGCGTACTCGGCACTCACTACCTGGTACCTTCCCGGCCATTTGCATGACGTCAGACCCTCCATAGTCTCTTTCGTCACACATTTCACGACACGCTCGAATCCTGATATTCCATTTTGACCGTTATGTATATGTTTTTTAACGCCGTTTCTTGCGTGCGTCGGTTTCGTGATCCTCATCCAAGCGTGCGCGAGCTGTATGGCAAGCGATGCGTTGGTCTGGTAAGCCTCTATGTCCACTGGAAGGTGCACCTTGTCTGTGTTTGGGAATGTGTATGTTGTGTAGTCCGGGGCCACTGTTAGGGGACACTGCAATGAAAAAAAAAAACAGTCAGGTAAGTTCAAAAATATTTCAGTCTCTATGGCGTGGATAATTGTAATTTCAGTCTCTGTGGCGTGGATAATTGGGTATTTTTCTGTAGTTAAAATAAATTATTTAACTGAACTTTTTAAAATAAGAATGGTAAAAGAGCGGTAAAAATTTGCATCGGTTCTTATTTTATCGTTTTTATTTATTTTTAATCATCCACCAAACCATTAATAGTAAATGATTTGACTATTGAATATTATGACGTCACAAATAAGTATTTCATACAATTTTCCTTATTATTTATCGTTTTGACGTTAAATAATAAGTAACTTATTTGACTAGCCAGTCAAATACCCAATTGTATGTCACGGAGAGCACGTTAAGCCGTCTATCCCAGTTGCCATACGAACATCTATGGCAGACGTTACGGGTAGTTGGAGCCCTCAAAAGTCCGACAAATAGACTAACGGCTTCGATATCGCCGAGTTGTGGAGGGCGGATGGTAGTCGTTCTATCAAGTACAGCCGTATCGCAGTTATATTAGACGCTAGGGCTTAAATGCGGCCGGGATTTTATTGGAATATGATTTTATAATTCAGTAGTAGTGCGTATTAAGGTCTACATTTAAGAAATCCAAATTGTCCCACTCTTTCATAAGATAACTGGCGGTTTTAACCATGAATCTTTTCATATTGTCTTGATTATCATATACATTCATTAAAAAGTTGTTACTTTAATATTGCGAAGTGACACTCTAATTGTATTTCTTCTCGCTTTCCCGAAAGGGCTACCTCCAAGCCGTGGAGGAGCCATGGTCAACCGGGTTGCAAGGGAATCAGTCCTTTAGGAGAAAGTAAACAATATAACCTACCTTAAAACTCTTAGCGACGTTTCTCAAAACGTCTAAGGCGTCCTTAGGCTGTGCAACAGTATACGCCTCGCAGCCAGGCTTCATGATCCCAGCCTTGGCGGTCGCGATCTCCGGCAGGGTGTTGCCGAGTATACTGGTGTGGTCTAGTCCTAATGCTGTTATACCTACCACGGGAACTTTCCTGAGAAGAAACATAAACACATCGTTAGCTATAAAATGAATCATTTTTTCGCCGAATATTTTAGAGCCGACACACATTATCGGCATCGGTTCTGTGCAAAGGGCATCGTCGATAGCAGTGCTTAAGCAGAATCGATTTTGCTAAAGCAAAATTTTCATAGCACGGACACTGCAAAAATACTCCATTCAATTTTAGACTTTAAGCGTTAAGTTCTAACACTAAATGGCTATTTATTAAGTGAATGAAAAAGGTATGTGATCAATGTAATGTCTTCATAGTAGGTATCTGTGGCACAAAATACAGGATAGAATGGCCATGCGCAGTGTTCACCTGCAAGTCGCGCGTGGCGACTTATGCACCGTAAATAAATACTCACGAGAGATAAGAAATACCTCTATTATTTGTAATTTACTTCTTCATTTTTATTCTACGGTTATGGAAATAGCACAATATGGCATTTTGACGATATTATTAACGATGTTATTACAAGCTAATATTTATAACTAATATTTATAGCTAATATTTTTAACGAATTTATTACAAGCAGTACCGAGTACCTAAGCGTTCGAAAGTTCCTGTCTCATAGGACAGGAATTGACCAAAAAGTTGCCACGCGTTTCCCGCTCTCATGGCCGTTCTGTTTTAATATACCTACCTATTTCTGTGGTTCTAACATTAAATGGCTTTATAAAGAGTGAATGAAAAAGTGTATTGTCTCCATAGTGTCTGTGATATAACTGATGTTTTGCTTTTGCAGAATCGAGCGCCAGGGTTTTTATTTGTCGAACAAGAAAGAAATTTCAATGATTCATCGAAACCACAAAATAACGATATTTAGTCATTTAAATTTCAATTTTATGGCTATTAAGAGAAGGTCGATTAATATTCGATGAATAAAAGTCCTGAGCCGTGCCGATGCTGATATTGTGTGCCGGCCCTAAGGTTAATTCCCACTGAAAGATCAGCGGCGCGTAGCGGCTTTTTCAGGCAAAATTTTTGTCTTATCTACGCGAGATAAAGGTCATAGTCAATTGAGATGAAGGAGAAAAAAAAAATTAGGACCAGAATTTTGTACTACAAATAATTGTGAAAAGGCTCGCACAGCCGCTCAATGTCTCGCAGCGCGGCGCGGCCACTCATTCGTCTTGAATCTTATAACTACAGATCTATTTTTCCCGTGGATAAGATTCAAAATGATTTGTAATATTTTGCCTCAAAACACCGCTGCCGGCCGCTGCACTTTTTTTTCTAGATATACTACTTTGATGGCAGACAAGCACACGGCCCACCTTTTGGGAAGTGGTTACCGTGGCCTATGTCCGTGTGCAATACCAGGGGATTTTGTCTGTGGGATTTTATCATAGGATAATAGTTGCGGATTTTTTTTGTAAAATTTAATTTTTTATCTTTGGCAATAAACGTTAGCGTACTTTGAGGAATGCATTTTATTTTTCTTTAAATCAATTTTTAATAAAATGATGATGAATGAAAACCTATTTAATAATAAATAATAATATAAGAAAACATATTTCTTTATTCCAGCAAGTTTACCTTAATATATTAGTGTAGTCGACGATCCCGCCGATGCCGACTTCCACCAGCGCCACATCCACCTTCTCCTTGAGGAACACGTTGAACGCCATCACGGTTAGGAACGCAAAGTACTTTGGCATGTCATCGGGGTGAAGCTACACGAAAAAGTAATAAGTCGTTTAGAATGGCGAAGCAAAATGACGGTCATAAGAGAGCCGAGGACGGTAGTCATCAATACACACGTATATCATACTTTGTTTTTCAACACTCTTGTGAATAAAATAATACTAAAATAGATTGGGTAAATCCCAAACTTGAAGGGTAAATATCTATTTTAGTATTATTTTATTAGGTAGTAAACTTTCCAATTCCATAACGCTTCACATCAATCACATCCTATATCGGACGTTGTACAAAATAAATAATTTTCAGGAACAATTATTATAACAAAAAAAAAACCACAGTTTGATTATAGGTGTCATTATGTGCTTAATTGTGGTGAAATTAGAGCAAGTGTGTTGAAAAATAATTTTGAAGTGACTTATAGAGGAACGACAGGGCAGTTCTCAAATTACCTTACTGCTATCCAATTGGTTGTAAACTTCGTGGAAGTACTTAGCGAACTTCTCCTCTGAGATTACTCGTCCGTCCAGCCGGATACGTTCCCTGACGGCCACCAAATGCGGCGACGAATAGAACCCCGTACGGAACCCGTGGTGACGTAGTATCGACTCGCACATCGCGCTTGTTGAACCCTGGAAATATATAGAATATGGTTTCGTAATCTGCTGTGCCATTCTTTAATTCGTTTTGTATCGTCGAGCACAGCACTGCGAAAGCCTTCTCTCTTGTCATTGGTCGATTTCCAGTGACGTCACACAGTCCGACCGATGACAAGCTCTATCAAGGCCGTCGCAGCTCTATGCTCGACGCTGAATGCTTAGAGAATGGCAGGTCTCGGAGGCCTCCGCCCTGCCTTTCTAACCTAATCTATCCGTTTTACGGTAGCTTCGCTCAGCCATCATTAACCGATTTAAGTTGTTTTTTTTTTATAGGACACGTCAATTTGACTTAACCTTGTCTGATGGTAAGCTGAAAGCAAAGTCTCAGGAGAGAGGGCCACCATTATACACACGTGCCATGTTAACAATGGTGGCACTCAGTTTGACGGCCTCATCAGATGCTTTTTCACGCCCCGCTTAAAGGACCCGGGACTGTAGGAAGAGGGAAACACATGAGCTGGCAAGGAATTCCAGGTCTTAATGGTGCGACAAAGGAAAGAGTCACCGAACCGCTTGGTTCTTGAAGGAATGTATATGTTAAGTTATTGGAAGCGTCCTGTTGATATATCACTGGATTCAGATGTGAAAATTGTGGCGTTATTTATATTTGTCTCTATGGTTTCGTGGTTCCACATATTATCTATATTATAGATAAGCTTCTACATACAACATAATAATGTTGTGGCGTGTTTGGGTGGACATAATGTCACGAGGCTGCGATCGGCGATTTGATGACATTTTAGCAATTGTATTGATGATGCATCAGCTCGTGAAGAGATGCTAGCTGCAACTTGCTTCCTAATTTGAACGCAATTTTTCAAACGCCATGTAGGCGCCAAAGTGACGCCAAAAAGGAATATTTCGCCTCGACGACTAACGCAAACTAGGTATAGCAACTCACCTTCCCTTTCGTGCCCGCCACATGTATCACAGACAGTTCATCCAACTGCGTCAGAGTCACGCCAGTTCTCGACAAATAGTTCTGCATATCGCTTAAATTCGTACATTTCTGCAACAAATCAACAAATAAAACTACAAAACTAGCTGTGTTTAAAATGAGACGAATCGCAGACAGGGTTTCAAGTATTATGGGCTAATTTTTATTATAGTTTTATCTTAGCGTTGTTCCCGAAATCACACGTAGCCCGTAAGTATAGAAAATGTGCCGATACTGAATCGGAGACAACTGTATAGTAAAGCAAATTATACCCACTTTCTTTCACGCGGATCGTGTGCTTGCTGCCACGTAGGTACATAACACAGATACATAACACACATAGCACAGACCACATATTTTTTTCTGCTACGATCCTGGCCTACATCTTCCGCTTCTACTTTCATATTTGTTTTCTTACATGCCACGTAAGTGGTATAAAAAAACAACCGGCCAAGTGCAAGTCGGACTCGCGCACGAAGGGTTCCGTAGCAGAAAAAAGGCTAAAAGGCTAAAAGCCATGAAAAATGGCTGAAACATCACGTTTTTTTGTTTAGCCCCCCTTAATTATTATTATTATTTTGTTTTTAGTATTTGGTGTTATAGCGGCAACAGAAATACACAATCTATGAAAATTTCAACTGTCTAGCTATTACGGTTCTTGAGATGCAGCCTATATATTGTAGTGACAGACGGACGGACAGACAGCGAAGTCTTAGCAATAGGGTCCCGTTTTTACCCTTCGGGTACGGAGCCCTAAAAATGAGGCAGACAAATAGAAGCCATTATGGTTGATGATCTCAGTGCGCCATTTTTTACAGTAACATCAGTGTGTCGAGTGATTTGTCAAGGCATAAATTATGTAATTACCAGCGTCACTTAAAATCATTATGTAGCGTATCTAGTTGGTTTCATAGTGGCCATGGCTTTAATGAATATGTTAAATTTGTAACCATTAAATTCTAATAAAATAGCGGGGGAGGGGACTTGGATGTCGGAGGTCACTCATAGACCGCTGTCTTCCTTGAGAGCAAGCCTGGGTTAACAGATGAAGTCGTCTGTCATCCTAGCAGAAGCAGGGCCCAATCGTGCATGAGGAAATGGCCCTGGCCCCCGATTCTGCAAATTTCATGACATAACAAAACCTCTGCCATACCGCTGACATTGCATAAAATGTCAATAAATTTTAGACTTTATGGCTGAGTTTTAAAGTCCAAAATGAAAAGAGAAAGAGTTTATAACATTATTCAATCATTCTACAAGATTGTATTTAATTTAAGACTTTAAAATTATAGTTATAAAGTCTAAAGTTAAATGGCATTGGTTACAGTGTCTGCGGTACCGCAGTGGTTTTGCCATGAAAAAAATAATAGCGGTATCAGGGTCCTGGAAAGTACAGCACGGCTCGAGTACAGCTGGTCCGCTGGCCAGTAGTAAAGACCGGAGGAGTTCTTTCCCAGAAATTCTAGAGGAGCAATTTGCCGTTATTATAAGCCTTTTTGGCAATCTCATGTTTCTTAATTATATTTCATATAATCTACTCAAATTGACAAATTCACTGCCATTTCTTTAGGTCCTAGAGACATAATGATCCTTGGAGAGGTACAGAATTAGTCAACTGGTCTTTTTAATTGAAAATAATATCTAATGGATAAAACTACTAATTTTTGAGCAACAATCACAATGTGTCACCATTGGTCATGGAATGGAATGTGTCACCTTTGATCATGAAATAGAAAATGTCATTATTGTTAATGGAATGAAATGTGTCAACATTTGCCATGGAATGGAATGTGTCAACTTCGGACAATTTGGTCATGGAATGTGTCATGTCAACATTGGCCATGGAAAGTAATGTGCCACCATTGGTCATAGAATGGAATACATCACCATTAGTTATGGAATGGGATGTGTCACACTGTCATACATTGGTCAAGGCATGAAATGTGTCACCATTGGTCATAGAATGGAATGTGTTACCATGGTCATGGAAGGGAATGTACGTGTACCAGCATTGGTCACGGAATAGAATGACCACTAATCATACACGGTTTACTTGTTAATTACCCGATTAGTGATAAAATAAACATAAAAGATCTTTTTCAAACTGGTAATAAACTGTTTTAATACTGCCATAAATGTTAATAATAATACACATAAAATAAATATTCTTATAGCTTTTTTATCCACTACTTCTAGGTCACAAAGTTCAAGGACAGTTGTTAGCCGAGAATGATTCTGGTACAGCTAATCCTATCCTGTAATTTCAATCCCCGTATGGTTTTTTATATGGTTGTATGGTTTCTATATTTGAAAGAAAATAAATGCGATTATTTTGGCTTATTCTAGCACACAAAATAGATCAAATTAGTGACTAGTGTCCGATCGAAGGTACCATTCTGGCCGAAGCTGAAGCCGATTATTCGGTTTTTATTAAATCCTTCAGCCGAAGCCGAAGTCAAAGCCGAAGGTGTGAATGACCCTAAGAAATATGAAGATTTGCTACAACTAAAAAAATAATTATGTGCTCTTTTCGCTTCTGAATAAATCTCAATCTGTTTTTTTTTTTAATGTTGTTCACGTCGATTTGACTTTATCTCGCCTGATGGCAAGCTGAAGGCAAATTCTCAGGAATGAGGGTCCCCATTACAGACATGTTACAATGATTGTACTCAGCTTGCCGGCTTCATCAGATGCCGTGTTAGGTGCTACATAGCAATAAATGCTGCCGGTGGACAGCATATCGTTGATATGCAGAAGAGAGTGCGTGATAAGAAGGACATCTGCGGCTCTCCAGCATTTTCTTACAAGAACTCCGAAGCTCGTTCATTACAAAGGACGCGAATATGGCGCTCCTGCAGGAAGCTGGTAACCCAGTTACATAGTCTAAGAGCCGGATCAAGGCTAGCATAACGCGGGACATGTATCATTTAACTAAATTACGAGACAAACGACGCCGTGGCGTGCGCAGATGATATTTTAATAATCGATGCTTGATAAATTTGATTTCGTCTACCACCGTGCTATTCTTAAGAGTCACCGAAGAAACGTGTATTAAGTGCATTTTGAGCACATTTTTTGTCCAAGATATATGTCCTGAGCAATAGGCAAGAAGCGATTTGTGCCAGACCCTATCAAAAACTTTGGCGATATCAAGACAGATCTCCAGTGACTCCCTATGCTTGTTCATAGCCTCAACCTAAAGATAGGTACGGTAACGTACGTACGCCAGAAGATCACCCGTTGAATAATATTCCTCTTCCTCCCCCTCCCCATCCTAGCGCTAATCCCAGTCGCAGCTTTCAACTTGGGAGTCTTAGGTTCACATTTACAGTCTAACTGTGGATATGGCGGTTGACATTTTACCTCCACAACCCAAAGGCGATATCGAAGCATTACAACTAGACCAGTTGTTGGACTTTTTAGGGCTCCAACTACCCGTAACGACTACTATAGATGTTCGATCATCGTCCGAGGCACGACCAAACAACGTCTTTTTTTCCCGGGGGGTAGGCAGAGGTGAATTAATACCCACACTCACCGCACGCAAGGAGACTTACCGCTTCAAAGGATATCGAATGGTGCACCCTGACGACCCTGTAGACCATGAAACGCTTCAGATGCATTTGCCTCCCCTTCAGGGTGTCTGCCCGTACAGGGCACCCGTATAGGGCCATGTACAGGTGCAGGTGTCTCCTGCAGGTGTCCTCCGGGCCCCATAGGATTAGCAGCAGCCGCGCCAGAGCGTTAGCCGTGCCCACCATTTTGGGACGCAATCTTCAAATCAAAGTCCCACCGACCAATGAACACGAGCCCCAGATATTTCATCTAGGGTTTGACGTCGATGAAAGTGCCTCCCACTGTGAGGCTGGATCTTGGAGGTGTCCTGCGCCGAATTCTATGAAAGAACATGGCCTCGGACTTGTGCAGAGCCACCTCGAGACCCAGCAGCCATCGGATAAATGTTTCACGTTTTGACTGGACCAACCGCAGTCGTGGCCTTCAGGGCGGCTCTCTCCGTCAGGTATCCTGATCAGTGGAGGTAGAGAGACACTTCGTGATACACGAGCGCTTTCCTTATACAACTTCAGGGCAAGGTGTTGTGTTGAACGCGTTGGAGATCTCTTAGGACACCGCCAACATCACCTCGCCCCGAGCGACCGTATCAAGCCCTCAAGCGCATGATGGAATCCACGTTGGAACGCCACCGGCGAAAGCCGTATTGGGCATCCACCAGATCCGGCCTCACTCTGGAGAGGTGCTCGACGAGACGCTTCGCAATACCTCTTTCAAAGAGCTTGCCCACCTCGTCAAGTAATACTATGGGCCGGTAACCGGATGGTTCGTCCGCCGGGCATCCCTCGACATAAGCGCTCTTGCAGACCAACATGCTGTCTGTAATATTACAGACAAACCTCACCAGACTTAAATACAAAACGTATCAACGTATCACTACAGATATTACTCACAGTAATAAATAAAATAGTAGTAACAAATACTTGAAAAGCCCCAAAGCAGATATGGACGCTCCATAGCAGTTTGTTTACAAACTGCAATGCGATCGGGCCGACGAAACGCTGCTCTATTCTGCGCAATCTCTGTCTCGCTCTAGCATCGTTCATTAAATTGCAAATACAAAAAAAAAAAAACCTTCGGCTTCAGCCACTTTCTGGCCGAAAGTGCTATTTTTGGCTGAAGGTGGCCGAAGTTGAAACCGAAGCTTCAGTTGGACACTAATTATAATGTACAGATAGAAATACAAAATCCAGCTCCAGGAAGATCACCGCTGCGAGGCACTATGCCCAGCAGAAATGCGTATCTTCACAGATGGATCAAAAACGGATAAAGGCACGGGAGCCGGCGTCTTCTCAGAAGACCTCAACATCACCATCTCGAAACCGCTGGGGACCCACATAACCCTGGCGGCCTCATCAGTAATGGCCAGGAGAGTGGAAGGCCATTCTATTCGTATATTGTCAGACAGCATGGCCGTGCTGCAAGCCTTAAACAGCCACACTATAAACTCGCGACTGATACTGGAGTGCCATCGTAAATTGAACCAAATAGGCAACACCAACAACATAATCCTGCAATGGATCAAGGGCCACAGCGGCTCGCGCGGCAATGACGCTGCGGACGAGCTTGCTAGGAGAGGATCTGACATGGTCGCAATGGGACCTGAGCCCATAATACCGATCCCCTTTGCATACCTACGAACCATCGTAAACAAACGAACGATAGATCAACACAACAGATACTGGACAAACCTGGAAGGATGCAGGCAGGCCAGGGAAGCAATCCCTGTGCTTGCACTTAGACTGACCCGGCGTCTTCGACAACTGTCAAAACAACAACTACGCATGGCTACAGCTGCCATCACGGGGCACGGCTCCTTTAATAAACACCTTTTTATTTTAGGGATAACCGACAGCCCTCTCTGCAGAGCCTGCATGAGAGAGGAGGAAACAGCGGCACATGTGCTCCTACACTGTCCTGCAACCGCCACATACAGGGCTAAGTACTTCAATAATACAGGTACGCTCCGGGAGATCACCAGCAGTGTGAAGAGCCTGCTGGTGTTCTTCAATGAGTTGGGGTGGATCGAGTGAAATGCCCACCCTCACGCAAAAACCGCGCCATGACGTGGAGTTGCGGATACCAGCCCGTGTTACCATACCATACCATACCATAATGTACAGATGACCTATGACACCTTAATTACTTCTCTCGTTGTTCTTCCATAGAACTTTTTCTTTCCACACATAAGCATATTATGATATTTGATGGTAGGTATGTAATTCCAGCAGTGGACTAATATAGCCTGATGATGATGATGATGATGATGATGATGATGATGTAATTGATATATCCCATGTTCAGCAAACATGCAAGGTACCCATCAAAAACAAAGATATTTACCTCTTGGAGGTCCGCAACTACGTTACTTACTTGGCCAGTTCGGATATCCTTCCTGATCTGTTCTATATTGGCCTTGTTTGACTGCAACAAGTTCAGTTTCGACACCGCATCCTGAAATAAAACTTTATATGTATTGGTTGTCTTGGTAATGTACGGGTTCTGACATCTATGTGAGTAGGCCCGGAGTTTGATTCCATTGTCAGTCAAAGGGTTGTATTCTTCAGTATTTTTTGCAGCAACATATAGTCTAGAAGAACCTATGGAAGGTAAGAGGTGACCCCTGCATGGGATGGATACCTCTCCTCCTCCCTCTCTCCATTCAGAACAATATACAAATAAAAAAAACTTTTTAAAATTATTACTAATTTATTACTCCACTCACCGCTATTAGTTTATAAGTTTTATTCATTCTAGAATATGAAACAAAAAAAATAATGATAATAACAAATTAATTGTTTAGCAGTTTTACATTTGATTTCAATTTATATTTGTATTTATGATTAATTTAACTATAAGAAATAGTTACTATTGAAGCACAGCAGTGTTACCTGGGCAATTATTAGCTTGAAATTAAATCACAATAGTTAACTGTAAATTAGATACACTGTAACTCAAGACAATTGAGAATTAATGGTGCAATGTTTACAAACATTAAGCTAACAAAATCACACAAGTTTTATTTTCAACAGATAAGAAAAGTCACAAAACAGCAATTAAAAATAGAACAGAATGAAGGTATTACGCAAAATGACTGTACGATATTATAATTCGATTCTACTTTTCGTAAATATGCACACTGCATGCACCGAAGTCAGATATATCTATTAAAAAAGTATGTAAATTCCTACCTCATAGCTCCTCTTACATGTAGACATTCTCACTGCTACACTACTCGCTAAGCGACTACCAAATAAATTGACGCCAGTCATATGCACGTCACTGCTATAAAGCAACCGGACAGTTCAACAACGCAATTACATTACAGAAAAAATATAGGTAAACTCGGACTCGCCGAGAGTGAGGAATGTTTCATTACATTATGGCGATTTTGTCGAACCCTTCCCTATCAATAAGGTGTAGAACATCTGACCTCTCATGCTAGCTTTAGTCATAAGCATGTCATAAGAGTTAACCGAACACAACCGGTAATTAACTGATAATTGCTTCCTAGAATGAGAATGAAACAAAATTACGTAAACATAACCTCAGTTTACGACAGCATTGACAGCATGGCATGTGGGAAATCACGTATGTGATGTGAAATTGACAGCCGTCAGTAAACGTATGGACAAAAACGTTCGGAAATACGAATTTGTTATTTTAACACAAAAAACATTTCTCTCTGTGTGTGTGTGTGTGTGTGTGTGTGTGTGTGTGTGTGTGTGTGTGTGTGTGTGTGTGTGTGTGTGTGTGTTTTGAAAAAGCACATCTCAAGTTCTCCACAACTTTTTTTTTAAAGATTTGGACTTCGCGCACACGAAGACGCGGCCTTCGCTAATATTCTAGAATGGGTTTTGTTACGTTTACTTGTGCGTTAAATTATATATCAGCCAGTGAAAATCCTGTTGAAACAACCCAGCCACTTTGAGCATTATAACCGAATTCTGCCGGTTGCATGCAAGCGCATTGCCATTGTACAATTGTACACACTGGCACTATAAAAATTACAAATCATAAATGATCTAAGGATGAAAGCAATACGAAATGACGCATAAATCCACAGATTAGAATCTTTTAATGTCAAGTGCCATCAAGTACATGAAACTATATTATTATTTAATAATTCGTAAAAATACTTTGATTTCCTTTTATTTTTAGAACTATTTTAAGACCAAAATGACCGAAACCGATTGTACGAAGCGGCCGTTGCCAATGCCTGCCAGATTTGTGCCTTATCTAGAGAAATACAGGATTTACAAGTTACTCAAGGTGCCATTTTTACCAAATTATATTATTAGGATAGGACTCTTAATATATTTTAGTCCTCGAACACAGGTAGGTGCTTAAGGAGTGTGTTAGATGAAAACTTCTTCCTTCAGTATTGGTCCTTCGTTCTCACTTACTGATTTGAACGATCCCGAGCTCGATCCCGCTCAGTGCAAATATTTTTATGCATAAATATGGGTATTGCATTAGTCTGGTCGTGGTCCCAGGTCCCGGTTGCCATACAAACATTTATGGCAGTCGTTACGGGTAATTGATGCCCTCAAAAATCCAACAACTGGTCTAACTGCAATGCTTCGATATCGCCTTTGGGTTGTGGATGTCATATGGCAGTCGCTTCACGGAAAATATCGAAATTCACCCAAACCGCAGTTAGACTGGTAAAGCGGACCCCAAACTCCAATACGAAAGCTTCGGACGCGAATGGGATTAACACCAGGCCCCCGATTCTGCTAATTTTATAACATAACAACACCAGTGTCATACCGCTGACATTGCATAAAATGTCATTAAATTTTGGACTTTATTTATATCCGTTAAAGTCCAAAATGAAAAGAGAAAGAGCTTAAAACATTTTTCATTCACTCTACACAAGACTGTCATTTAATTTAAGACTTTAAATGTATTTAAGTAAAGTCTAAAGTTAAATGACAGTGTCTGTGGTACCGCAGTGGCATTGCCATGAGAAAAATAATAGCAGAATCAAGGCCCAGGAGGAAGAAGAAGATGTACAAAGCCTAGATTATGTAAATTATTCGTATCTACAAGTCAGTGTTAATCTATGAATCAAATCTTAATGTCCAGTGGCGGTACAATATCGGCCAATACACGCCGCCCACTGACCTGTAATACTAACAGACAAACAAACAGACATACAGACAGACCTGCCCCTCTAGACAAGTGGCAATTCGCTAGTCGGCGTTTGATGGAATAGAATGACGAATGTATGGGATTTGACGTATTTGACATGCGTTAACGACTGTTATATACGTTAAATCCCATATATTCGTCATTCTATTCCACCAAACGCCGACTAGCGAATTGCCATTTGTCTAGAGGGGCTGTAATAGTACTCGCTGGACTAGTAATCGGTACCCATATATTGTGTCCAATTGAAAATCGCCATATTGGTGCTAATAGTTTCGGCACGCAGTAGTGAGTGTACTCGGAACTAATACTAATGATAAACAACAATTATCTTCGTATCGACAATTTTATATAAACGATGGGTCTTATGTATCAAATTAACGAAATGGCAATTTTAGACATTTTTTATGGTAAACGCATAAATTAAAACAACGAACAACGTACATTTGCAAACTAATTATTTCTTAGTACACTCACAGTGGCACTTCCAATCGACACAAAAAGTACCTTTGCTGTCATTTTCAACGGAAAAGCCAGTACAGCTAGATATAGAGGTCAGTGACGCCTCCCCATACTTGGGCGGGGACTTAATTCAGCCTCACGATCAAGAGCTCTCGGGTTCGAATCCTAGTTACGCTACCGGTGTGAACTCACTTCTGACGCAAGCAGTTTCTGGCAATTTCAGTCCGCTACTTGTATTATTTTTTTAAAAGCGGTTAGTTATGGAGCTTACTCATGTTCCAGGATATGGTAAGGGACCTCATAATCAATCTACCAAAAGACCACCTCAAACATATGAAGATATTCCTGAGTCATCATCTGCATAGCAACAAAGACGTAGATCGAATCATACTACTCATGAAACCGGGGCTTGAACTTGGTAATCTATACTATCCATGCTAATATTATAAATGTGAAAGTGTGTGCGTGTGTGTGTCTGTTTGTTCGTCTTTCACGCCTAAACCACTAATCCGATTTTGATGAAGTTTGGTATTCGGGTAGATTAGACCTTGAGAAAGGACACAGGCTATGTTTGGTCGCGATAATCGACATCCACGCGGGCGGAGCCGCGGACAAAAGACTTTGTCTGTTACATAAAAAACTAAATTATTTTGAGTACTTCTGATGATAAGTGATGGGACTCGAACCCACAAACTTTCCCTTACAGGGGAAATAGGGTAGTGTGCTGAGTCAACGGATCATCACCAATACTGCTTAATGTCGTAGTTTTTTGCTCAACGAATATGCTAATAAACTAAGCTGTTGCCTAACCAAACTGAAACTATGTCTTTCCATTATTTTTAGGGTTCCGTACCAAAAGGGTAAAAACGGGACCCTATTACTAAGACTTCGCTGTCCGTCCGTCCGTCCGTCTGCCACCAGGCTGCATCTCAAGAACCGTAATAGCTAGACAGTTGAAATTTTCACAGATTGTGTGTTTCTGTTGCTGCTATAACAATAGATACTAAAAACAAAATAATAATAATAATTAAGGGGGCTCCCATACGAAAAAAAGGTGATATTTTAGCTCTTTTTCATAGCTTTTAGCCTTTTAGAGGCTTTTTACTGTTACTTGGCCGGTTTTTTTTATTCCTCAAATTGGACAAAATATACATAATAATACAATCGAAATCAATTCGAGGCGGAGAGTGGTATTAGTCGGTCTAAATCTCAAATAAGTGCATATACACAGCGCTATCCTACTATTATTATAAACGCGAAAGCTTGTAAGTATGGATGGTTGTTTATTACTCTTTCACGTAAAAAATACTGAATGATTTTAATGAAACTTTACAATATTATAGCTTATAAATCAGAATAACACATAGGATGCGATGTATAACTATAACCGATATTATAGCGATAACCGAAATCAACGCGCGTGGAGCCGCGGACAAAAGCTAGTATTAACTGACTTAAATCTTAAATTAGAGATAAGAATAAATATTCAATTCATTTAGATCGTTAGATATAGCACATATTATAGTATAGTTTATAGATTAAATAAAATAGTAAAATCCACGTTCAATTTCTTATTGACTAACTAGCTGTTGCCCGCGGCTCCGCCCGCGTGGAATTCGGATTGCGGCTATAAATTGAAATGTTAGCTATCATATCTTTTGAGTTGGACCATATTATAAATGGTTATAAAATTTTATCAAAATCCGTTCAGTAGTTTCTGAAGTTTATCGCGAACAAACATCGTTACACGAAATTTTTATAATTATACATAAATAAGATGGTATTTAATATGTACATTGATTGTTAATTTGTTCGTTTGGTTGAACGTGGAATGCACACCATGGAATGGGCTTGTCTCTAAAGTCTTCTTAGGTATTGCTCGTTCCATTCTTAGACCTAAAATGTGCTCTATACTCGTAGTACACGTTTTTTGAACGTATTTTGTGGAATAGCACGGGGTGCTATAGCGGTCTTAGAGTAGACACCTACTCTAAGATGGCGGTGGACGACCTCAAATCCACCAAGCACAGAATAATACAAAACAATCCGCGCGCGCCAAGTGACTTTTATATTTCGCGATTTTGGCCCAAGATATATGGAATACTAATATGATAATCGTTTTGATTGACAGATATTAAAGCGCTGGCGAGACAGATGATCAAAGATCTGGGGTGCTTCGTCATCACTCGGCGATGCGTGATGGATCGCTACGAGAAGGTAAATATAATCAATACAGTTACTAACAGTTACAGTGCCATAATATATTTTGACCTCTGTGGTGGCCGTCACTGTGGCCACACAGATGGCCTCGGACCCTGGCCGACACACGTACTATCTGCCACTACCAATAGACTAAATGGACGGAGGTTTTAGTTGGCAACACTAAGGGAGATGTCAACAGGTCCCGCTAAAACGATTTCACCAAAGAGTATATAAGAGTTTAAGAGAAGGCAGTACGAAGGACCGAGTTCAGCTGACTGGATTTAACCATTCATTCGTTCATCAGATTTGCCGACGCCGGGTAGAGATGTGCTAAAGAGATGTTTTACAATAATCGCCTAATCAACGATCGATTAAATTCGTCCTTTTATCGATTCAAACCGATTATTTGAACGTCGAATCGATTATTCACTCAATGCCTTCAAATATTATGGAAAATCCAAAAAAATTCAAATACATATTTTTAATCTTTATTTGTCTAAAAAAATGTTACACAAACAATTAGTGAGATTTCATACAATACATGCACTTAAAACTAGGTGACAATTTATACTCTTTATTTAATAAGTTTTAACCTGTTCCTAAGTATGTAGATACAAAACGGAGCAATGAAAAAAATATACAATAAATTCACTTAAAACTAGGTGACATCTTTGTTTAATAAGTTTCAACCTGTTCCTACGTATGTAGATACAAAGAGTAGAAATGAAAAATTTATACAATACATGCACTTAAAACTAGTTGAAAATATATACTCTTTATTTTATAAGTTTCAGCCTGTTCCTACGTATGTAGATGCAAAAAGTAGAAATGAAAATTTATACAATACATGCACTTAAAATTAAAACTAGGTGACAATACATACTTATTATTTAATTGGTTTCCACCTGTTCCTACGCATGTAGATACAAAAAATAACAATGAAAAATTTATAGAATACATGCACCTAATAGTAGGTGACAAAAGATGAACCATTTATTTACTAAGTTTCAACCTGTTTCAACGTATGTAGATACAAAAAGTGGCAATAAAAATTTATCTAATACATGCACGTTAAACTAGGTGACAATCGTTTCTACTTTTACTTGATAAGTTTCAACCTGTTCCACTGTACATAAAAATGTGTATTTGTACGTATATGTTATTGAAATTTAAAAATACTAGCATGCAATTTTTTCCTATCAACTGTAGCTTTCAAGGACAGGACCTGGTATCTAAGTGCCTCTAGAATAGGAGGAATTGGTCATGAGTTCAAGTACTGTCCCAATTGTTGACCTATTCGATTAAAAATTAGTGATGAAAGAGACTAAGTTGTTTAAGTCCTTTAAAATATGACTTATAAAACTTGTTCAGACTAAAAAGACTATCTTTAGACTAATAAGACTAGCTTGAAGACTGAAAAAGCTTAAAAGACTGATACAACCAAAACGACTCAGTCCTTTAAAAATGCTTACATCTTAGTCGGTTAACAGTATCTTATACAGCTAGACTTTTAAGTCAGTGTCCCCATGATAATTATCCAGCACTAAATATGAAAGAGATGATACCTATATTACATGAACGGTGTTATAATGAAATAAGGTATATATTTCACTTACTTAAATACAAGTACTTTGGGCGATGTCCATATATTATATAGACTAGGTGCAGTCTGTTAAAAAAGCACGTAAGTATATGGACTCCGTGCTGTATAGAGGTAAAAAAAAAACACACGCACATTTTATGCTTGAATCAAAAATGATTATTAACAGCTTATAATATGGCTATATTTATTTACTTCTGATTAGACTTCTAAATTGATAGAATGATACAAAAGATTTTAGCTGAGAGTGTAAAGCTAGTGCACAGTTTAGTAGTTACTGCAATGGGGATTAGTATTTTTGATAATTCTTAAAAGATGGAGTAATTTTAAGTCTTTTTTATAACTTATCACTTATACACGACTCCGTAGACGAGTCTTTTTAGCTCAAACTTAAAAGCCTTAAAAGACTTACAAGCCTTATAAGACTAACAAGCCTTATAAGCCTCAAAGCACTAGACACTATGCTTGATCTACGCAAGGCTTAGTCAAGAACTAAAAAGCCTTATGAGACTAATAACTAAGGGTTAAAAGGACTAAGTCAGTCTTTAGCTGTCAAAATGTAGTCTAGTCGCTTCTTACAAGACTAAAAGGACTGAGTCTCTTTCATCACTATTAAAAATACAAAAAATACGTACAAACATAAGTTCTAGCTTAAAACCTAAGCTACAACTTATGTTTGTTTTTACAAAAGAAAATCGAGACGTGATTTTCCAGTGTAAATGACTATTAATATAAAATGAAATCCTATTAGTAATATAATGTACAAGGATTGACAATTCCTTTTTTTTTATTATATGCTTTTCAAAATGATTTAGGTAACATAGGTACAGTTGCCATCAGAAATATCGAAGCAGACAAGATGACCGAATACTTGGTAAACAGTCAAAATCTCAATAAGTTGCACACACTACAAATTACTAATAACGTCTAAACAATCATTAATTCATTAACTTCTGAACGCAAAACTTATCAAACATACGTAAACAGTGCGAGACCTCCGACATAACCTTCGTGGGTTTTCTTCTGATAATGCACAATAAAATAAGAGCCCCGTAAAGCTTTGCTTCGCTTCGGGAACAGTTGGAATAACAGTATTTCGTTCACCGTCTACCGCATTTTAAATTTGATTATTTACAAATATAAAATCAGAATATGAAACATACAATGTGGTAATTTTAGACCTGCAGGCATTCGTTATTATTATTATTACGCAAATTAACTAGGTAAAGTGCGAAAAGGACCTTTATTAATTAAAATTCGCATTTTAATACTTATTAAACAACAAAACATTGGATTCTCACATTTTTCTCGTAAACAAGTGTTAGTGCAAAAAATACTTAGACAAAGTTGTAGATCGTGTAATTACCTACAGAATTTGGCTTGTATTTTTATGTATGGATAATCAAGTCGAATATTTCACGATTTGAAAACTGGAAGAAGTCGTATTCTGTTATAGTATACTAACTTGTTCCCACTCAACGCAGAGCCTAAACCGCTGGTTTTATAGATTTAAAATTTTGCCTTTGGAATGAACTTCCACTACTAATTTTCATTCAATATTTTACCTCCTTCCAATTTTGAGGTTGCGGTATCTCTGAAATGGTGATTCGCACAAAAAACAGTTTGAGGCCAATTTTTTAGGTAACTTCATGATGTACAACGCTGTCTAACATAATTATGCGATAATATTTGGTATTTACGAGAAAAGTGCAAGAATCCAATTTATGTGATCTTTTAAAGTTGAATAAAAAATGCACAAGTCCAATCGATGGGGACTTTGATATTTCTTTCATTATGGTATATTTAAGGCCTCCACGAATTTTCAGTTCTGTGCGAATTTATGCAAGCTAACCATCTTATTTCGACTATTTTGACTGGATTAACATTCAAAATAGTTACACGATAGAGACACATGTCGTAAGGGCGCGTACATAGAGAAAAGACCAGGTCGGTGCATGTTTAACTTCTATACAGACACAGTTACCTGTTTAAAGTAGCCAAAAAAAAATATTTTTAGTTGGAACCTAAGATTAGCACATTCAAACAAACTCTCTAGCTTTATAATATTAGGATGGCATAGATTTTAACAAAAAAAGAATGAAGAAATAGAAAACTGTCCACCATGCAAACTCATTTATACACACCCTACTCCGTGTACACTTACACCAGTGCAGGTAGCTGGTAACCTCTTTCTCTATGTAAGCACCCTAAAACAATAGAAACGTTGAGTAATACAATATTGTTTCTCAGATTACTTAAAATTGCACATTTTGTTTATAAAGCCCAATGAGTAAATTCCAAACGGATTTACCGTTTCTTAACGTAGTTTTCTTTATTTGAAATCTGACGAGAAGGCGATGATTCTTGAATGTAAATCTGTGCAAACTTTGACACCCGTGGCAATCCAAACAGGCGGCCCAACTAGGCGTCCACCAGACGACGCTGATTCTGGTACCGCTCGTGGAGCACCGCCCTCGCTGTCTTATATGATGCCTCCGTGACTGGGAGGTGGGCCAACAAGTCTCTTGGCTCTCCTCGGAGCGAAGAGATCAACTGGGCCATCTTGTAAGCCCCTGGTAGGTCCGCAGGTGCACCAGGCTGTCGAACAGGTCGATTTAAGATCTGTTTGAGAATCATCAGCTCTTCGAGTGTTCTTAAAGCACGTACGTGTATAATGTCTACCAGCGCCTTGTATCCAATTACGAGATCCTGAAATCATAAATATATTATATATTTAGTGTGCGGATATCAATAGTGAATGTCGAATAAAGTATGATAAATTTAAAAGTGCCTATTAATATGAATAGTATTAGGCCAGTCAACAAGTGGTTCTTTGGGTTAAACTTTTTGTTCACTATAATTGAGGTGTATTTCCATTGGGACTAGCATATAGAGAATATTTGAAAAAATGCCAATTATGTCACCCCTATACATTTCTATTATAACACTTTCAAATTTTTATAATAAATATTTCAATTTCAATTCACTGTACCTAGTACACCACCCGATATAAACACATATACTATACAACATCCGATATATGATGTGAAGTCCTTAACGTAATGGAATGTTTACTACATGAAAACTGAAGGTAAATATAAATTTTACGTGTTATTTTATTCACAAGTGAATTGAAAAACGTCATATGATACACGCTTATATTGTTGATTACCATCTTCGGCTCTCTTTAATCAATGGCGCCTCAGCGGTAATCACCAACGTTATATACTTGTACCATAATATACTATTATATTTTTATTCAGTGAAGTAGGTACACTAATGAACAACAATAATACATACAAAATATAAAAATATATAAAACTTAAATAAATAAAATATACATAAATATACTTTTTCTAATTTATATACTTTTTTAATTGTATTTTAAAAGGGTTATAGTAGTGTTTTTGATAGTTTTCCTTAGCTGCCACTAAAATACAGAATTTACATAGGCCCATACCTTTACGTTTATCTTCGCGACCCAATTTAGTCTCACCTGCACGCCAGTAATAGATTAACAGACGAGGCTCTGCAGCAGGCTTTCCTCAGACGGCAGTCACTCCCATAAAAGTCAGAACTAACTAATTAATGGAAAAGCATGAGAGCGGACCCCGTGTTCCAGAGTGCAAGTTTTGAATATGACCGAAATTAGCACTCAGTTTTAGAAGAAAATATTTTACTGAATAACAAGAGTGGACTGGCCGTCTATGGTTAAGATATAGGGTTCGTCTTAAGTTTTTTAATGTAAAACTCATACTTACTAACCTTCCCTTATTTGAAAGCTGATGAGATGGCGTTGTTTCTTGAATGTAAATTATGAAGATCTGTTTGAGAATCATCAGTTCTTCGAGTGTTCTTAAAGCATGTATAAGTCTACCAGTGCCTTGTATCCAAATACGACATTCTGAAATCATTGCAATATGCAATATTTAGTGTGCTTCATACAAATTTAAATTCACGCCTTTATATGAATTAGGCTAGTCAACAAGTGTTCTTTAGGTCGAACGTTTTCCTGTCATGATTGAGGTGATTTTTGATTGGGAATAATGTAAAAAAAAATTAAGTGAAAGCATAAAGTTCTTCACTCCTCAATTTTCATACTTAATGTTTCATGTATTTTTTTATTAGTACATAATATTGATCTCTCAACCCGATTAGGGTAGCTCACGCCAGGGCAGGGATGGCCAAATGACCTCTGTTCGCCATGAGTGTAGGCCTGGGGGTGAATTCAAGTAGGCTACGGAAGCTCTATACCCAGGGGCAGATTGGTACTCCGCGGTCTCCACACCCGAAGGGGGCCAGGTCGAAAGAGATGGCACTGGGTCAGCCAAGGTGCCCGCGAGATATGTCTCAGCCAATCTCACCTTCAGCAACCACGACCCACAGATGGTGTGCGTTTCAGACAGTGCCAGTCTGACAGATCCTCTTCCACCGGTTCGGGGGGGAGGTATCAGTCTGGCCCTCCTCTAAAATTTCTTAAAGAAAGTTTGCCCACCACTGCTAGGGTTTTCTACACTCATAATCACTAAAATAATAAGATCTCTTAAACAAATACCTGCAATTTTTTTTTACAAAAATTAGTAATAAATAAATAGATAAAATAAATAAGTATGTTAAAAAATAAAATAAATTAAAATATAATATAATGAACTATGACGCTCCCCTGCTTCCAACCGACCACCTGAGTTGTCCACCTGGTTAGTCAATTAGGAAAAATGTTTCCAACCACCCACCTCACCAGTTAGTAACAAAATATACCAACTGACCACCTACACACACCACAACATATAGGTACACACATAGGTCTTTACCATATTTTTTTTATTTTTTTACTTTTTCCACATGTCTTCTTTTTACTCTTTTACCCGCTCCTTCCTTTACCCCCTCATCTTATCGCCCTTTATCCTAGGCAAACAAACTTGCTGTTATACAAGCCTGTCCACTTTCTATACTAGATTATGGTGTAGTACAATTACTGTCCCACTATAGTAAGAGCAATTTATTGAAAATTGGACGTCACCAAATATCTCTCAAGAAAAGTGGTCAATTTCCAAGACGCTTGGAAACCTTAATTCTGTGGGAAATGCTTGATTGAGATTCATGGCACCTTCGTGCACAAGATCTCAACGAAGACATACTTTGCCGTCTCCATGAAATACACATTGAGGATTAAGAAACCACTAGTGACGCCTACCTCGGATTTGGACAGCATAACCCCCTCCTTACTCAAGTTAGACTAGGGGGAATCGCATATGTTCCAAAAAAAGACGAGAGTCGATCGCTTAGCAAACGAACGCCCGCTCTACGTCCCTGTGAATTGTAATTGGGTGTAAAAAATTAGGTGGAAACATGTTGTTGTAGTTTATATGTAAACAACAATGTTGTTTACATTATAAATTTATATAAATTCATACTGTACATACGAACAAGCACAACACGACACTTATACAGATCTCTTCCAGACAAACATAAGTACACTGAAGTAGCTGACGACACAGCCACAGGCCGAACACACATTCGACCTGTAGATAATATTGTAACATAATATGAACTAGAGAAATAAAGACCTTTCTATTCTATTCTATTCCTAGGCAAATACATGAAATATTTTTGAGTCCTTTTTTAGTTACAATTTTTTTTAATTCTTCATATCACCCCGTTACGTATACAAGCTATGAAAAAAGACTTTTAAGCAAAAAAGGAGAAATGAGCCCGGTGCCATTGAATGGCAAGGTCGGTAACCGCAATGTCAATGATATAAGTTACGAGTAGGAGAGGCAAGTAGAAAGTCGAATAAAGATGCAAATAGAGAGGCGAGAAGAGTATTTATTAAACTCTCAATGCCCGACTCTGCGCTTAAATTTACGACACTATGCGATAAGCGACATCCACGCGGGCGAAGCCGCGGGTAACAGCTAGTAAGTTATAATTTGATACCTACTTGAGAAAAGGTCTTGACAGACAGGGGACAACATAGTGACCTGTAAATGTAATAGTGTACCATTTGAGGAACAAAACCCTTTTTAAGTAATTATATAGTAAGTAACTAGCTGTTACCCGCAGCTCCTCCTGCGTGAATCATTTATCGCTTAGTGTTGAGCTGACGCTATTGAAGCATTTACTAGCTTCTCTACTCCCCTACTTCATTCTCCACTCGACTCTGTATTCTTCTCTACACTCGCCTCTTCATTAGCCTCTCTACTCGCAACTCTACTCGCCTATCCATTCAATTCTCTTTTCGTCTCTCTACTTGACTCTCTCCACTCGTTTCTCTACTCGCCTCTCCACTCGCCTTTCTACTCTAATCTCTACTCAACCCTCTCTCTCTGGCTTCTCTAGTCGCATATCTGCTCGCCTCTGACTCGACTTTATATTTGACCTCTACACGCCTAACCATCCGCCCCTATAACGATCTCTACTGGCCTTTCCACTCGCCTCTATATTCGCTCGTTACTCGACTATGTCCATTGCCAAGCTCTAATCCACCTCTGTACTAAATTACATGAGGATATCTTCGGAAAAACCCTTATTTACCCCATTTTAAGCTTTTTTGCACGATTGAAAAATAACAAATATTCTTAAAAACTTTCATCCCATATCCCTATTCGAAACTACCTAGCTTTCACGATAAAAGGTAGCCTAGATCCGTTCTCTAGCTCTAATCCATCGGTGTACCAAATTTCATTAGGCTCCCCTTAGACCCCCTATTTCGCGATAATAGGTAGCCTATGTTGGTTCTCAAGCTCTAATCCACCTCTTTACCGAGTTTCATCAAAATCGGTTCAGTGGTTTAGGCGTGAAAGCGTAACACACAGACAAACAGACAGAATTACTTTCGTATTTATAATATTACTAGCTGTTGCCCGCGGCTCCGCCCACGTGGATGTCGGTTATCGCTTAGTGTTGAGTCAACGCTATTGAGCATTAAATTTGCCTTTCTACTCAACTTAGTCCTCGACTATTATTCGTCTCTATTCTCAACTTTCTACTCGCCTCTATATTCGACTCTCCACTGGATTTTCTACTCAATTGGCCTCTCTACTCGCCCATCCACTCGATTTTCTTTTCGCTCCTCTACTCGACTCTCTCCACTCGCTTCTCTACCCTCCCCACTCGCCTCTCTACACTAATCACTACTCAACTCTCTATTCGATCTCTACTCGCTTCTACACTCACTTCTCTACTCGCCTCTCTACTGGACTCTATTTGATTCTATACTCGCCTCTCCACTGGATTCTCTAGTCGCATATATATACATTCTATTTGGCCTCTACACGCCTATCCACTCGCCCCTATAACAATATCTACTTGCCTCGTCATTCGCCTCTATATTTGGCTCGTTACTCGACTATCCGTTCCCAAACTCTTATCCACCTCCTGTACTCCATTTCATATGAATATATCACCAAGAAAAATTTCGTACGCTGCGCGACTGAAAAACTTTCACCCCATAACCCTTTCGCGATAAAAGGTAGTATATGCCCGTTCACAAGCTATAATTCATCTCTGTATCAAATTTCAATAGGATATGTTCAGAAATGACGAACCTTCAAACAAACTTTCATCCCCTATATCCGCCCTTAAACCCCCTTTGCTCCCCCTTTTTTCGCGATAGTAGGTAGCCTATGTCCGTTCCCAAGCTATAATCCATGTCTGTATCAAATTTTAATAGCTACTCCCTGTTTCTCAATAGAAGGTAGCCTATGTCCGTTCCCAAGCTATAATCCATGTCTATATCAAATTTCAATAGGATATCTTCAGAAATGACGAACATTCATACTAACTTTCATCCCCTATAATCCCCCTTTTTCGCAACACCGCCGTAGCCTTAGTCCGTTCTCAACCTTCAATCTGTCTCTACATGTGACATCTTTAAAAATTACGAAATTTTATCCGTAAACCTTATCCCCGCCCCCTTTACTACCCCCTTTTTCGCGATAAAATATAGCCTATGTCCGTTTTCAAGCTCTAATCTATCTCTGTACCAAATTTTATCAAGATTGGTTGAGTGGTATAGGCATGAAAGCGTAACATACAGACAGACACAGTTACTTTCGCATTTATAATATTACTAGTGGTTGCCCGTGGCTCCGCCCGCGAGAATGTCGGTTATCGCGGCCAAACATAGCCTATGTCCGTTCTCAAGGTCTAATCTAACTCTAAACCAAATTTAATCATAATCGGTGCAGCGTTTTAGGTGTGAAAGCATAACATACAGACAGACAGACAGAGTTTCTGTCGTTTTTATAATATTAGTATAGTAAGTACAGTAAAGAAGTATTGTATAGAAGTATAGATTAGTATTAGTATGGATAAGTATAAAAAGGTATCCGAATCCAAATAGGGTAATAAAATTCCATGTCTTTAATTGTTAGTTAAATAAATAAAATGTGCTTACCATTTGGTATCACCAGGGAACTCGGGCATACTTCTCTTTCTGTATACAGTGCACCACTTGTTATTATTGATGTAACCCATTGTAGAAAAGTTTAAAGAGACCTAAAAAATGAAATGGTTTTTGTATGGCAGATATAATATTACTAACGTTTGTCAGTGGCTCCGCCCGCGGGAATGTCGGTTATTGTGGCCAAAGATAGCCTATGTCCATTCTCAAGGTCTAATCTAACTCTAAACCAAATTTCATCATAATCAGTTCAGAGTTTTAGGTGTGAAAGCATAACATATAGACAGACAGACAGAGTTACTTTCGCTTTTATAATATAAGTATAGTAAGTACAGTATGGAAGTATAGTATAGAAGTATAGATTAGTATTAGTATGAATAAGTATAAGTATGGATACAAAGGTATCCGTATCCACATGGAAACACCCAGACCAATGCAAATATACATAATATATTCATGCATACAAATATTTGCACTGTGCGGGGATCGAACCCACGCCTCCTGCGTAGCAGCCGCGTTCACCACCGCTATGCTACAGAAGCTGTCATGATTATTCCAATATATCAATAAGTTTTCAAGATATAGACTTTAAAGTGGTCTCGGCTAGATGCGTGTGACGTCCCAATATAGTTGGGGCTGCCTAAAACTTCAATATTAATCTTAGGAACAAAAGGTAGCGGCAAAAAAAACTCTATGTGCACAAAGGAATGTGATGTCTGCGTTCAAGCGAGATTACATATTTTTTAAGAACTTCAAATGCCGGTATAAGGCCTACTTGTTTTTTTAATGGAACAAAAACATGTATATTTATATATTTAAATGCTTTACTGTAACAAATTTTCAAGGAATTTTGCAAACCTTGTAACATAACTTCTATAAGATGGTAGCAGAGAAGAGATAATTTTGGACGTTCACTGCTATTACTTTTCTATATGGCTCTCACGTAAATATTTTGCATATCTGGGGCATGGCTGTTTTATATGGTAGAAGATTTTCATGTATTGAAAACCACTAAATACACTTAACTTCATATTTCGAACGAAGAAACAGGACTAATCCAAGGATGATGATGATTATAGAAATTTATTTGGACTCAGTCACTCCCATAAAACTGGAAAATAACAAAAAAAAAATGGAAATGCCCGACTTGAGTGTACCCCATGTTCAAAAGTGCAAGCAACCAAGATGAGCACTCAAGTTAAATAGAAAAGGGTCCACTAATGCAATAACAACATCTATGGGTAGAGATGGGGTTTATCATAAAGAGTATTATTACGTAAAATTCATACATTGTGCAGCAAAGTTGACCATATATTGCTCGGGACATATATGTTGGATCTAAATGTGCCCAAAATGTGATGTATACGCGCAGTATACGTTTTTTTGGGTGTCTTTTCAGAATAGCACAGGGTGCTAATTTGGTGAACAAACTCAAATTGTCTCGCGACTTAGGTTCAAGATTTGTGTACTGGGTATACTTACCTACCTAATACCAAAAAGTAATCATCAGATAACAATGTACAGGTAAACACACAACAATGTACAGGTATGCCTAACAAAGCTGTTTACAGGTGTAAAAGGGCTACTTGTACCTACTTCAACTGCGTCAATCAAATTCTTAGTAACAATACTATTATATAATATTGACGTATTTTATGAATTGCTTGCAAAACAGTACTTAATAATGTACAATTTATATTATTTCGACCAATATGGTTGAAAACATCATATTGAACATGGCTGATCTACATTTTAGTACAAAAGACGATTTGTTTTCCTACCTGTGTTTCCCGACAAAATATTAGGTTGTGAAATGATCTTATTGAAATGGATTGTACGTATAATGTTAGTAATGTTAAGATATGTTTGATAAATATTTTCACTAACAGAAAAACACTGATAAATAAATAATTACGTTAAATCAACTTGAAAATGACATAAGGCATAATTGTCAATTTTGACACATTAACATGATATGTGCCAGATGATTTTGATTGGTCAATACTTTACCCGACGCTGAGTTGACCAATCAGAATCGGAACTTGGCGTCGTCCAACAAATAAACCAATCAAAAAAGTGTAGCAAAGCAAATTAGTGTAGCGAAAATGTAAAACTATCTTACTATAAGCAATTAGTAAGTCAATGGGACCAACCTTCCGAAAAAGTAATTTTACAATATGATTTCTTAAGTTGGCATATCGATAGCGTCGGCACACTGACACTATTGACAGGAAAACTGTTAAAAGGGAAGTGTCCCGTGCCTGGATTTCACTTTGACTACAAGAAGTTGATCTATATAATCATTGTTTATAATTAATGTGAACCCTAATACATTTGTGATTGTGACAATAAACGCGTAATAGAATCGTGAGGTGTTGTGTTATTCGGAACCGTTCTACAAACCTTTCCTCCGACCTACAACACCCCGATAACCTCAAAACATGTATTACCCTAAATACGCGTTTTTTGAGTAGATTTTGAGTATAGCACGAAGTGCTAGGGCGGCGGGGAGGTCAAATAATGCGCGCGCGCCTGCCAGGTTTGGCCAAGCTTCGTCAAGATAAATACCGGGAGCTGTACTTACAATTTTACGCATGAAAAAAAAAATTTATTATACCCTGAGGTGGTGGACAAGTACGCAGCCCACCTGATGGATAGTGGTTACCGTGGCCTATGGACGTGTGCAACACAAGGGAAGCTACACTCGTGCTGCCGACCCTGTAAACACAGAGCTTCTGTGCCGTCAGTGTAAAAGACAAAGCTGGAATAGCCTTAGGTCTTCCCACTGACCGCATAAAAAATCTCCAGTGAGCTCTGGCTACCCTGCTCACCGCCGGGAATACAAAATTATTATGGCCGCGGTATTCTGTAGGGCGGAGGTACTTCCTCAGTCGGACTGCTCAATTGGACGGAAATACCGTCTTGTCCTACATAATGTACCTACTTACAAAAGAAAATGTAACTAAGTACTTACCTATCTACTCACCTAAATGTGATTATCCGCATAATGTTCGAGAGATACGTTCGGATGTTGTGGGTTTGATTACCGCTCGGTGTAAATGTTTGTATGCATGATCTTTATTTACCCTGGACTTTTTCTTTTACGAGCTGGAAATCCCCACGGATAACGTGGGTCGATATGCTAGGCCGGAAGTGAGGTTGCCTCGCGACATTATATCCCTCGCACCCCGGCTGACCCAGGGCCATTCCTCTCGGTCTGGCCCTCCTCGGGAGGGGGGACCGCTCAGTGCAAATATTTGAATGCATGAATATGTACATTTTCATTGGGCAAGGTGTTTCTTTGTATATTACTTATGTATATTATTTACAAAAAAAAGTATTAAGTATGTTTATTCGCATTCTAGATTCCATAAAACAAGCTAGTTATGTGTGTGAAATGTTGTGAAATATTTATATATAATAGTTTTAGTATGTATTTACAGAAAAAAATGTGTATAAGAGTATTATGTTATCTGTGGTATAAGTATGTTTGTCTACATTTTAGACTCCTATCACACGCTAATTAAGCTATATTAAGTACTTTGAGTCTAGGTAGTGTGTGTACGGTGTAGGTACTTAGTGCGTCGTAGGTGCTCGATATATTTTTTAACATACTTGTTTGTCTCTGTGACATGGCGACAGTGAACGCGACCGCTACGCAAAGGGCGCGGGTTCGAGTCCCGCTCAGTGCAAATATTTGTATGCATGAATATGGCTACGTTAAACTGTCGCTCCCGGTTAATACGATGTCTAACTACAGAATTTTGATATCGCTTATTGGTTGTGGAGCTCGGTACGTAAACGTATCGAGAAAACGGAGCATAGCGATTGGCAGGCTTCACTGTCTCACACAGGCTCACCGTAGGCGGGGGCCACTGGGGATGCCGACTGCGCTTTTATCCCTACAGAGGGCGCCTCGTAATGGCCAATGTTAGCTGTCATCTACGTAGATTTCATTGTTTGTCTCTTCAAATCTGACAGCTTTGAGTTTGTTATACGGTTATCTGTGTGTTTTGTGCAAAACATACTTATTTTTTCCCTATAAAATGTTCATTAAACAGGTGCCCGCATACGTACACATGCATGAGGCAGTGTAGGGCCTTATTTCAGCTATCTAAGATAGAAAACACTTGTAGGTACTATTCCACACTATTTATTAAATTCCTGCCCCTCTAGACAAGTGGCAATTCGCTAACCGGCGCGGCTTTTCATGGAATAGAATGACGAATGTATGGGATTTGACGTATTTGACATGCGTTAACGACTGTCATATACGTCAAATCCCATATATTCGTCATTCTATGCCACCAAACGCCAGCTAGCGAATTGCCACTTGTCTAGAGGGGCTGACCGGTTTCGCCTTACGGCATTATCAAAGGTTGATTATCAAAATTCATTGAAGATGTGTAGCAAGTTCGACCAAGTGCCATCAATCAATAGTATAAGCATTATTGTCACAAACAGATGGTTTTTGTAGTTTAGTGCTGCCATCTACAATTAGTTTTGCGTCGGCATCCCCATTGCAATGCTCCGTTCTCTTGATTACGTTAACGTCACGATTGCGTTATTTTTTCATGCTAGGGGCACAGATCAGCAATCTGTGCCCCTGGCACGAAAAAATGAGATTCTCTGCCGTGTGGTCAGATGGTTGAGACTGACTAGCTATAACATAACACCATTTTATATTCTTCTACAGCATGATAAATACGAGCCGAAGCAAGTATCTCCCGTTCTCATGTCCGAAGTGACGAAATCCTTGACGCTGAAGGACCCCGTGCCGCAGACTGGTTGGCTTATGTTTGGTAATTATGCTGATACTAAGCGACATGGAAGCCAATTCTCCCGATAGAAAAATGTTCAAAATCCAGTCTCGATCTAATTTTAATTTCCCAAATTTCAAATACGGTGTTCCTGTAACACGATTTTTAAGAAAGAACATTGATGTTGTGATCGTTTTAACATTAGATGGATAAAGAACTTTTTTTGTACAGATTTTTGATGGCCGCGGCTACGCCTGTGTGGAAATCTGTTTCCGTTACCCGTTTGTGTTTAAAAAGTAACTAGCCGTATCTGTTGCGCGGTTTTCGAGTTTATACGTTTAGCATCATCAATTTTCATTGAAATCGCATTAGTTTATGACATTTAGACGATTGAGATAAGAGCGAGATCGAATTTTTAACAGTTTTTTTGGAGAATTGGCATTCTGGCAATTTATTTGCTATCATTATCGTCATAATCCGTGTTGACGGAGAAAGAAATCAAAGAATACAAGTAATAGCAGAAAGATACGCATGATTTCACTGGGAGATAAAGATTTACCGAATATACCTCTGTACCAACCCCTCTCGCCAGTATGGAAACAGTGCCAAGGCCAATGCCTTCCACCCAACATTAGTTCCCAAGAGGCCTATGTCCAGCAGTTGGCTGCCATAGGATAACCGATTGATTGACGTCATTACATATTTAGCAAATACCTACTTTTCTTTTCTTCCCATTCTCTCTTAGACCACCCCTGCACGGTCCGAGAGGCCCGTTGCCTACAACAAGACGGGGTGCTCCCAACCGTCACGCTAGTGCTGATGGAGACGCCGCCCCCGGCCGCGCCCACGTACAACGACCGTACTCCCGCGAGAAACTTCTTCCAACAGGACTTCGTAGGACTCCAGTATGCTTACAAGGCTACATTAAAGGTAAGAAATTTCATGTACTTAACTATATGCATGTAGTATTTAGAAAAATATATATTATAAGGGTCGTTCCCACGAGTCGTTGATATTTTGGTATCTTCAAATGTTTTTTGAAGTGAAAACTTCTTTAGCGGCGTTGGATGGGTGTAAAATGTTAAGGAAGCGTCAGGATTAGTTGACCTTTGCACCGTAACCGACGACTGACGTCATGCAAGATTAGGTAAAGACTATCTATTTTGCAATTTACCATAGATAGCGTCGTAGCTTAAACGGTAAGCACTTCGACTGTAAGTCCTGATAATTTCAGATAGTATCGGGTTCCAACCACCTGACCTTCTGAAACTTTTTGTGATTATTTTTTCTTTTTGTAATTTATTACCTTTTAAAATTATTTCTTCTTTCTGTAATTTATTACTTTTTGTATTTATTTTTTCTTTTTATTTTTATCGTTATTTTGAGCAGATTTTTCAATCGAATGATTTATATACTTATTTAACGTACTTTATGAGAAGCATCCATGTGGTGTTCTTTACTTAGGATAATATCATAGGAATATAAAGATAATATAATTCAGATGGTAATGAGAACTCGAAAGATGGTAATTAGTATCTTTGAAGGTAATGAAATTTTGCAAAACTTTGTAGTTTATTTCAATGAATGTTAGGATAATTATGTTTTCGCTAAAATCAACGCGAATTAGAACTTCCTACTCAAGTTTTTCAAGAGTAGTGTTTCACAGGTCTTGCGGCATTATGTAGCGCGTGATGGTCACAGAATCATTAAGGGATAGAGCATGATGTGCTTCGCGGGGACGAGTTTCTTTGCTGTATCGGTGGTGAAAGATAGCGCGGCAATTTTGGCAACCGTATATAGTAGTGGCGGTAAGACCATAAAAAAAATGGCTAAAGAGGCGACACGGAAGAAGATTACCGACTGACGCAGGTGATCTTCGGAAAAGGGCATTTTGAAGATCACCTATTTCGGGGCAGGAAGGAGCCAACGTTTGCAGAGTACCATACCTGTGATGTGAGCAAGGACTCAGGGCTGAAGTTGGAGAGGATTTGAACGCTCTTTATTTAATTTTGGGTAGAATTTATTGCCGTAATAAAAGACTCGTCAAATGATTTAATTTGACTAATAACATCAAATATAATGATCCAAAGAAAAACAATATTTCGATCAAGTTTGCCTCTTGGAATCATAATTTGAACCACTCGCGAGAACGACCCATAAGTAAATTTATCCGCAATCTAGAACCCATAACACAAGCTATTTAAACTATTCTTACTTTAGATCTAGATAGCGTTATTTGCAATAAAATGGAATATTTAATATTTACGGCGTGGTCATAACTTAGAGCCTTGAACTGTTTTGCCGGAGGTGCCGGATTAGATTGCCGCACTGTGCAAATATTTGTAATTAAATGTTACGTTTGTTTAAGAATACAGAAGAAGCAGTTTGATCTGTATTTTAAGTAAGGCAATCGCGAGGGGTTCCTATAAACCAATTCCTACCGGCTATGCACATGCCTCTAATGCCTAAATGAGCCCCTCTCCCCTCTCCCCCGTGGCCCATGCGTTCACATCATAGATCTGTGTAAAAACGTCAAATTATTTCATGAA
This sequence comes from Eilema caniola, assembly GCA_949126895.1. Lineage (NCBI taxonomy): Eukaryota > Metazoa > Arthropoda > Insecta > Lepidoptera > Erebidae > Eilema > Eilema caniola. The sequence goes on along the minus strand of OX421462.1, from coordinate 28,804,828 downwards.
ATTGATCATCATTATTTTTGTGTCCTTAAGAGAGGTGGTGGTGAGGCACGTCATTTAGGCTTGAACAAGATTTTATGTATTCCATGTAATGTAATGACACACATTCAAGTTCCCCGCCACATGTGTGCCAATGATCTCAGCCTCAATTCCAGAGATTTTTTCTTATACCACTGAGGTGCACACAGTCCACCTGATGGAAAGTGGTTACCTATGGACGTGTGCAACACCAGAGGATTCACAGTCCTGCTGAAGACTGCGTGTAAACAGAGTTACTGTGCCGTCAGTGTAGAAAAAGCAGGAATATCCTTTGGTCTTCCCACCCACAACACACAGACTCTCCAGTGAGCTCTGGCTACCATACTCACTGCGGGAACACAACACGAGGTTATTATGGCCGCGGTATTCTGTAGGGTGGGAAAGAGAAATTCCCAAGACCAAGGAAGGCTGATCCCGGTCTCGGAGAATAAAGTTTCGGATGCAATCGCAACGCTGTGTGATGCGTGAGATTATGTCTCTGCCAATCTTACCTGCGACAACCTACGACCCACAGAAAGCTAGCGCATTAGTCGGTTCGAGTCCGACAAAATCCCAACCGTTGGCTCCAGCGAATACCCCGTGGGAAATTCACTCTAAAAATAACGAAGTTCCCTTGTATCTTGGTTTCATTTCAGGAGGTCCACATTGACCCAGAGGACGATATGGAAAAGATTAGCAACAAATGCTTCAACGCGGTACACGCCTGCGCCACCGGCGTCCAGGGTCCGAAGCAAGGGTTCCACGTGGTAGGGGCTCCGGCCGTTTACCGGGTGCTTCTCCTCGGGCCGCGGGGCTCCGGCCGTAACTCGCATGCGAGGGTGCTCGCTAAGCATTTTGGATTGGTCTACTGTAAGAAATATGTGGTGTTTTAGTTTTTATTAGGCATTTTGCGCACGAAAAGCAAATGTAGCTACTTGCCGGTTAATTATCTACGGGCTAGATCTAGATAGACACTGGATTAAATTGCCTAAACTCATATCATCATAATCATAGGCCTCTCAAAATGTTGGGAGACGCACGCTGGCCAGACGGTTGCTATAGCGCTTCCGTCTCTCACAGTGATATCGTTTGCTCATTTTTCCGGTAGTCACCTCGTACGACACCGACTCTTTGGATGAGATAGATTGGTGAAACCTGTAGACTTTTTCCGTCACCACTCGGATACAACATGGGATCTTTACATAATAACATAATTTGGTTGCTAGTGTCGTTCGAAACCGTGTTCAATGAGGCGAGGGAGAAGAACAACGATATAGGCGAACGTATTCGTAAGTTCGGCACCAGCATCCAGGTGAGAGCCGAGGTCATCAAGGAACGGCTGCTCAGGAAGGTTGGTCATCACTACCCTCCAAACTCTTCCCTAACTTAATCTACTTTCAGATAGCAGTCGCTTTACGGCCAACAGCTACTCGTAGCTAGACTCGAAAGAACGGTCCCCAGATTACGAGGTGAAAGCTTACCAATCGGATTAAAGGCGCCCACTCACAAACAGTACCGCGGACCGTAAGTGATGGGCGCCTTAAGGAATCCTCTACCTGCAGAGATACCTGCACCGATCTTGAATACCATACTTTAGAAGTACAGACAGACCGACGATAAACGCTGTAGTATCGACCTATCGACCTCTCGCTCGACTCATGCTTGGTCGTTTTTTTTTTCTTTCTCTAACTCTGGCAGGGTGCCAGACCGCGAGCCGCTCGTACTTTATGCGTACGGGGTACACCGGTGACAGTCGGTCTATTATCCTACTAATATTATAAACCATTGATTTATATGTTTGATAAACGCGAAAGTTTGTAAGAATGGATGAATGGATGTTTGTTACCTATTCACGTAAAAACTACTAAATGGTTTTTTAAGGAAACTTCACAATAATATAGCTTATACATCAGAATAACATACTTACAGAATGGTAAACATTCTGATAGTTCTAATTTTTTAGTAATAACATTGTTACAATCAACAGGACTGCCTCGACAACGGCTGGGTACTGGCGGGGTACCCAACGTGCGGGAATGACTTCGAGCTACTCGAGAACATGCCCACTCCACCCAACCGGTACTTACCGACCTTTTTGTTGTTGCTATAGTTACCGGCATAACACGTATTGACATCAGCGCCATATAAGATTGTGCTTTGTTTGTGCGTTTTCGGGTGTATTTTAAACATTGGACGGGGTTCTACAGCGGTGACCATTCTTAGACTTAGCTTTTTTTTTATACCACTTTGGTAGCAGACAGTGACAGTGACAGTGTGTGTGACAGTACACGGCCCACCTGATGGAAAGTGATTACCGTGGCCTATGGACGTATATAACACTAGGGGCGTCACACTCGTGCTTCCGACCCTGAAGAAACCTATAATCCCCTTCTTGAAGAACCCCATATTTGTAGTCGCATGGGAAAACCACACAGGGAGTTCGTTCCACATCTTGAGCGTGAGATGATTATGTTCCTTCCATACTGCACGTTTCTGGTCGCAATGTGTGAGGGTGAATTCCCTGCCAAAAGCGAGAGGTGCTTTAAGCCAAAATCAAATTATATAGTCATGAAACCCTTCAGCTTACTATCAGGCGAGGTGAAGTTAAATTTACATGTCCTATAAAATAAAAAATCAAAATTCGTCAACGCCTACTCTTACGCATGGTTTCGTTCTGCGTAGTGTGCTAGTAGGCGTTGACGAGACTAAATTTCCCAAAAACCCGGTCACATATTAGTCTCCATGTGAGATACTTTTAAGCAGAGTTCGTTATACTCTTCTCTATTCTGCCTGACGCCTAGGTACTTTTGTTACATTGTATGTAATTGTTCGGCCATCTTGTTATAACTTGCACTTTCATTGAGAACATGCTGCTACTAAACGAAAGTTAGTTTTAATGGTTGCTCTGATTTTAACTAAGCACTTTCTAAATGAAAGTCCTGACTACTAAAGAAGTCACGAAATACTACAGTTACAGAGTCGATCTTTTTTGTAAGGATTTTTTTTTGATCTTGTTTGTAATGAAATTAAGTTATCTTTCAGAAGAAATGAGCACCTTTTTTAAAATATAAAGTGTATTTTTGAGACAGTAGAGGCAGAAAATATCTATATAGGCATGGCTGAGGGTGACGGGTGGAGCCGCCGTGGTACTCATCACACCGCGCCCGCTCTGCTGTCTCCCTGCACGAGCATGACCTGCTCGCAGAAGGAGGGGCTGGCCGCCTACGCATCCGCGCAGCGGACCATCGCCGCGAACAGGGTGGAGAGCGTGAGCACTCTCACCCCCAGGGCCGCCACAGCCACACCTCGGCGTCTCAAACGCCGGGCACTCGGTGAGCGTGTGCAGCCAGCACGCTCGCGGCGCAGTGATGGCACTCGGGCGTTGGCTCTATGCCCATCAGATGCAGATACCGCCCGAAGCTACCGTGTCCGGTGATGATCTGCGTCTGACGGTACGAGAGGCTACCGTGTTGCCTCTCTAGCCACTCCCCCATGATGGGTCTTACCGACGCAATCACGGTGTGCCCTATACTCTAAGCATACAACGCGAAAGCCTGATACAGATTGTTGTTGATCAGACTGGGTGACGTCACTTGAGATTGGCCAATGACAATCTCTATTCCATAATGAACTCCTAATTTATTAGGATAATATTTCTGAACGCGACCATTGAGACATGCAAGGCGCGCAAGATGGCGTACGGCGTGGACTGGTGCACCGGACAAATTGCTCCATTCGGCGGGCCCAGGGTCATGCGTCAGCCTAACTGCAACGAAGAAGTTCTGGATTTTGAGGTCTGCTATTTGTAATTTTACTTTATATTTATTTTAGAAGTCAGATGGCAGTTGCTTCACGGAAAATAACGAAGTTTCGTTCTACAAAATACTTAACATCAAGAAGTACCCCGCTAATATCGTTTGTCTGCCACAAACTCACAAATTGCTTGCTGAACTCGGTCTTTTGATCACCTATATATTATAACAGGAACAGGTACAGTCGACACAGGGTAAAAGTAATATTACCTACCTACCTACAGTGCGCATTGCTTATAATATCACAGATAATAATAATAGGTATAATTCTCTTGTATCACAGATAATATAATATCTAATACCCTTTGTCGATTATACCGGGTGTAAGGGGAACGCTCTCGAAGCCGAAGGCCCGTGGTAGTACTCTGATTATATTATAGGTCATCATATTTTATTTTTCAGTTAGGTATCATATTGGCATTATTTTTTTCGATTTGGTGAAAAAAAAATTGTTTTTTTTTTCAGGTTTCGTTTTGTTTATTCAGCATTATTTATTCTCCATCATATTAGGAAAGCTCAATGTAACGACAATTTCATAAAAAAAACACCGCACGTGCTTGGCTCTGTTTTTTTTTTGAATATTTCATTTATTTTTTACAAAATTTTCGTTTCATTGAGCTTTCCTAATACGAATAAATAATGTTTATAAAGCATTTAAAAATACTGAGAAAAAATTACAAATCACATTTTTCTTTCCGACAAACCGAAAAAAAAATATATGCCAATATGTAGGTACCTATAATATACTCGGAGTACTACCACGGGCCTTCGGCTTCGGGAGCGTTCCCCTTACACCCGTTATGTACCTATATACCTACTACTAATTATCCAAGACAATCGTTTATTTGCAACGAATATTTTAACAGACGTGGTAAGGTATCTTAAAATTCTCTTTGCCCATCCCGATGCCACCAGTTGTTACTTATGTAGGTATGAAATTATGTTGAAATAGTACTTATCTATTTTATTTACTGTCTGCAGCTCGACAGTTACTTCTCTGACGCCCTGGCGGAGCTGCGCGCTTCAGCCGGACTTTCAGCTGAGGAAGTGGACGCGAATAAACCTTTTGGTACGTGTTATAAGTGCCTAACTATCTACATATTATATGACAGTTAAATCCCGGCTAGGGTTGCCAACCGTACTTTATTTTCGTTAATTGTACTCAATATTTTATTAGAACAATAAAGAACGCGAAAATACATTATTTTTCGCATGATTAGTTTTTTGGTATTACTCTTAAAGTATTTTTGTCGTTAAACGGAATTTACCGATAAAAGCCGATACAGGCGGAATAGGAATTTTGAAGGTAGTGCCACATAATTTGCATTTTGCATTCAATTCGTTGCTAGTATCACCAATTATTCAATGACCATTTACGTCTATTTTCCTGTTTTTTCGGTGTTACATCTCTAATAATAATATTACTATGCAAGGGTTGTGCTGATTTCAAAAGCTTATAACACGCAAGTGCTTTCTCTGTTTTCCGTTCATGCTACAAGATTTTCAAATCAGCACATTCCTTGCATAAAATTATTATTATGATTTTAGTACAACAGATCCTTCAAAGAATAAGCTTCTTTTTTCAACAATTATATTTTCATTTTTTTAGTTTTAGTAATACCATGTTAGGACTAAACAAATGAGATAAAACTCGATAGGTTTATCTTGTTTAGTTTAGAAGTTCCTATGGCCACTTTCTGACTCCATCTTCAGACCTTGAATACCATGTAATGTCAAGACAAACCAAATGATCTCAAAATCGATGGGTATGTCTTATTTCATTTAGAAATAGCTATGGCCACCTTCCTACTCCATCATCAGACCAGCTCCATTTTACCATATTAAATTTGATCAAAATTGGTTGAGGATATCTGCTTCAAAATCGAGTAGCAAGATTCCACCCGAACAAATTGCATACATACCATACAGTGAAAATTAAATAAAAGCTTGTATTAAAAAAAAACTTTTTTTTCTAAGGCTGTACTTTTTTTACCCCTTTTGAAATCGATCGATCGAATCTTTTTTTAGAAGAAGATACTCTATTTCTTCTAAAAAAAGTTGGCAACCCTAATCCCGGCGGTGAGTAGGGTAGCCACAGCTCACTGGAGAGCTTTTAATGCTGTCAGTTGGAAGACTAAAGGCTTGTCCTGCTTCTTCTTCTACACTTCTACGCAGAAATATTCTATGTCGGCAGCACGAGTGTGACAACTTTCCATCAGGTGAGCCGTGTACTTGTCTGCCACCTAAATAGTATTAAAAAATGCTAGAAAAAGTACGGCTCGCCATCTACCACAGCTTATTTTAGTACTTTGTTGAGTTAGTATGTACCTACAGTGTTGGGGGGGGGGGGGGGGTACAGTAGGTACACAGCTAGAAGGTTGTCAGTCGTTCAGCCTTAATTTGTTTAAGGCAATTCATTTGCAGGCACGGAGCATCTCTCCTTGCAGGCAGTGAATATTATGAAGTCATCTGCAAAGGGGAATGAGACTAGTACGTACTTAAGGGAAGGGAAGAAGTTTATCTTATACCACAGATAATATAATAATATAATTCTTATACTAATACCCAAAGCTTGCACCGGCAACTTGCCTCGCACTCCAAAACATTAAGCTGATTGATCATCGTCCTCATAAAATAGGGCTGCCATCCGTCCCGGTTTCCCCGCAATTTTCCTAGTTTAGAAGGCGTTCGGGGAGTGTCCGGACTATTTGTAGTCTGGGTAAAACCCGAACTACATTTAATACTCAGAATGCTCCATAGTATGAGGTCCATCTCTCCTTTACCGCGACTATCTCGCATAAAATATTGTCAACAGGGTCTCAGGTTAATCCGATTATCCGAAAGGAAAACATTCTTTCTACCATCCGGGGTAAAATTTCAAAAGTTCTGGGTTTTCAGTCTTCTTGTCCGGGTTTAGGAATTTTGGACAGGGCAGCCCTATCATAACATATGACGTGTTATAACTCCCCTCTTCACTTTGGGCCTTCTAATGGCCCATTTACCAATGGTTGACGAGAACCATCCAAAATTAAACGGACAAATTTAACTTGTCAAACCTGAGGAAGATTGAGCACGTAAACTACTGTCGACGACGCATTATGCCATTCCGGAACAAGATGGGGACATCATGGCATAGTACAAAAAATAATTTTCTCTATATACTGAGAAGAGTGAAATCTCAAACCCTTAGATGGCTCAGAGCCAGCCAGGGTGCGAGAGAATTACCTACCTATTTATCGGTCACAGGATCGAATCCGACATAACATGACCTCTGTGGCGTGGTGGTAGTGAACGCGGCCGCTACGCAGGAGCGGGTTCGATCCGCTCAGTGCAAATATTTGTATGCATAAATATGTAAATTTGCATTGGTCTCGGCGTTTCTATGTATAGATAATATGTATGTATTTACAAAAAAAAGTACCTAAGTATATTTATCCGCATAAATAGATTCCATAACACAAGCTAGTTAAGCTATGCTTAGCTTACCATAGGTACATAGCTTTGTGTGAAATGTTGTGTGGAATAATTTATTTTTCACTTCTCATGCTCAAATTCAATGACATTCTATACAATGTCAGCGGCATGACAATGGTGTTGCTTTGTCATAAAATTAGCAGAATCTTGGGCCTGGTTCATTGCAATTTGATATCTTCAGCACCAAAGCCAGCACACTGAGATAGGTAAATGTTACTTTAGTCCCTGCATATCGGGACTAAAGTTCCTTATTAATCTCTAGGGACTAAAGTATTTTTTTTTAATTTACTTTGATAACTCCCAAACAGCCAATCACGGTGTTTGTGAATGGGAGGATTATCACCTTTTTAGTGATTGTGTATAGAAATAACCTCAAAATAACATTTGAAAAAATCTAAAATTCCCATTTAATTTCGTGAACCACGATTATAATGATATTAATTTAATTAATTATTATGTAAGTATTAAGGATAAGTTTCATTTTATTATCCATTTCCAATTAGTTTTAAATTATTTTTCAAGTTTGAATCTGTTGGCTAAATATTTATATGCAAGCATATAAACCGTACGTCACTAAACAACAAAAAAAAACCGCGGGACAAATTTCTTTGCAATTTGAATTTTGAATAGATTATTCGTAATAAGCTTGCGTTGTAATCATCAATTACTCACACCAATTAATTGTGCAATTTAGAAACTTTGTTATTATAAATAAATAAAAATAAATAAATATTCCACAACATTTCACACAACGCTATCTATGTAGATCCATGGTAAGCATAGCTTTACTACCTTGTATTATGGAATCTAGAATACGGATAAACATACTTAGATATTTTTTTTTTGTAAATGCATACATATTATACATAGAAACACCCAGACCAATGCAAATACCCATATCCATGCATACAAATATTTGCACTGAGCGGGGATCGAACCCGCGCCTCCTGCGTAGCGACCGCGTTTACTACCGCCACGCCACGGAGGCTTTACCCCGTCATCGATATGATAAATTAATATATTCAGGTTGAAAAAGATATTTGCCTATTTCTTTTTGTTTTAATACTATAATTTTGTATAAAACGTCGCTTTTTTTTCCTTGCATTCAAAGTGAAAAGTAGAGTGTTTAACGTGGGTGGGACTAAACAACCATAATGACACTCGAACTATTAGCCACCCTCGCTTCGCTCGGGTGGCTAAAACATCTCGTGTCATTTTGGCTTGTTTTAGTCCCTTTTTGAACAATCTACTATATTATAACCGCCCCACCTGCCTGGCTGGGTATTCGTGAGGATTACCATACCACCCAAAAAAACAAACCTAATAAGTATTTGGAACTTGCTACACATCTTCAACGAAAACACTTGTACTATTCCACATTATATTTTATTAAATTCCTGACCGGTTTCGCCTTACGGCACATCAAAGGTTGATTCATGTTTTTTTTTCTTTTTGATAGTGCCGTAAGGCGAAACCGGTCAGGAATTTAATAAAAAATGTGGAATAGTACAAGTGTTTTCATAAGTTCCACCAAGTGCCATCAATCAACAGTATAAGCATAATAAGTATTGTTACTAACTATGTATTAAGCCGAAAATACGAACGATATTTAGGTATTGTTAGGAAATAAATACGATAAATACTTCGTATTTTAATCTTATCATGTGTTGCTACACGGCTTGCTTCGATCATATTATGAAAGAGAATTTAATAGGTAGATACCGGATTATTATTATTTTTTCTAGAAGTTATGTAATTCCTGATTACTGACTGTTCTACTTAAATCTAGAAGCATTTCATGGGCTTTGACTTTTAAAACTGAATATGGTGGCAAGGCAAACAAGCACACAGTCACAGAATAAATACCTACTATTTATACTGTGACTCAGTGAATGAGTACCAGTATTAGGTCTGCTTTATGTATGTTCTGCGATGGTGGTAGGTAACAGTCTGACAGAGATACCTAGTCACCACCAAATGACAGCCTCCGTGGCGTGGCGGTAGTGAACGCGGCCGCTACGTAGGAGGCGCGGGTTCGATCCCCGCTCAGTGCAAATATTTGTATGCATGAATATGTATATTTGCATGGGTCTGGGTGTTTCTATGTATAATATGTATGTATTTACAAAAAAAAAACGTATCTAAGTATGTTTATCCGCATTCTAGATTCCATAACACAAGCTAGTTAAGCTATGCTTACCAATGGTCTAGATAGCGTTGTGTGAAATGTTGTGGAATATTTATAAAACCAAATGTATTATCAACATGTCAATAACCAGGATCACTTTAGTTCCGAACCTTCAATAATATAATGAACAAAACATCAACCTCCTCCTCCCTGTCCTCTGAAGACTAATTGCTGTATTTCAATGTGAAACTATGTTTGCAAAGTTAGTGTTCAGCCCTTATGTAACTACTAGCTGTTGCCCGCGGCTCCGCCCGCGTGGATGTCGGTTATCGCTTAGTGTTGATCCGACGCCATTGATCATTAAATTCGCCTCTCTACTTGCCCATCCATTCGATTCTCTTTTCGCCTCTGTACTTGACTCTACCCACTCGCCTATCTACTCGCACCTCTACTCAACTCTCTATTCGATCTCTACTCGCCACTACATTAATCTTTCCACTCGCCTCCCTATTCGCCTCTCTACTCAACCCTTTACTGCATTCTATTTGGCTCTCTAGTCGCATATCTACTCGCCCCTGTAGTCGACTCTACTCCACTTTCGATCTTTACACGCCTATCCACTCGTCCCTATAACAATCTCTACTCGCCTCACCACTCGCTTCTATATTTGGTTCACTACTCGACTATGTCCGTTCCGAAGCTCTAATTCACCTTTGTACCAATTTCTTGAGGACATCTTAAAAGAAATTCTTACTGAAAAATTTGAAACTTTAATCCCATAGCCCTATTCCCCTTCCCCCCTCCCCTTTCTATCCCTTTTTTCGCGATAAGGGGTAGCCTTTGTCCATTTCCAACCTCTAATCCATCTCTATACCAATTTCATCGAGATATCTTCAAAATTGTCAACCTTACATACCCTTGCCCTATTCCACCCCTTCAACTCCCTTTTTCGCAATAAAAGGTAGCCTATGTCCATTTCAGCTCTAATCCATCTCTGTACCAAAGAACAATGGCGAAATCATATTTGACTAAAATTTAAGCGTCTTAAAATGTCATTAATAGCAAAATGATTCTAGTAAATATCTACGTTTTACGAAATTATCGTCTAAGCTAATAAGGGCCGAGGAAAAGAAAGACAAATTATTATGAGCTTAATTGATTAATTTATTTCCTTATCAACTCAGTGTTACCATTTTGCAGCTATTCTAACAGGTCGTAAAATGTGTAGTAAAGTCTACTTTGTAATTATTTTTAGTTTTATAAATTATTGTAAGAACTGAATCAATGAAATATGTTAGTGAGTGATATATTTATAAATGCATGTTTTTCAACCTCACAGGCTTTCTGTAATGAATGTATAAGCTATATAAATAAAAACATACCTTGTGTTGTGTACACTGTTCAAAGATTCTAAAAGCCCTATATCCATTGCAAAAAAAATGACTATGGCAACATTCGACGTTTGCGCTGTTGTTTTGTCGTGGCGAGTGTTTTCGAATTTTTCGATCATCTATACCGTTTTTTAAAGTGTATTGTGACCCGGACTGCTTAAGGACTCTGATCTTTCCCATTTGTGACCCCCTGCATTCCTACGGACTCTGATACCGATACTTACCCGAGTGACTGTGCTGTTTGTATATTGGATTCCGATTTTGCCTATTCTGTGGATCTCGTTGCTTTGAAACTTGTTTGCTGCCGCCAAGATGGGAGGACGTGGTAGGCCAACCCGTATTCTATGCATCAATTGCAATATATGCGTCAATACACTGCGCCGATATCAAGCCTTGGAACTTGATACCCGAGTTACAACTTTACTTTGTAGCTGGGTGTATCCCCGAATCGTAAGTATTGAGATTTATTACTTTTATTAGGCATACCTTTTACATTAGAAACTAGTTGAGTGATCCCAAAACCATTCATATGAGTTATACCATTCAATTTATTTAGAAAGCAGAACATCACATTGCTTGATTAATACAAACATTAAAACTGAGTTTTCATATTACTATGTTTTGTTTTTCAGATTACTGATGAAGACTATGTATGTGAAGCATGTAGAGATCTGGCTATGTACAGCGTGAATGTTAATTTGCAGCAAGAAGCCAATCAAAATGATGAACCACAAGCTGGACCTAGCCACCATGGCCATACTAATGTGTGTATTTTATGTGGTTGTTCCATTTTACGACGTCAAAGTGATAAAATATTGAGGGACAATCCGTCTGAACTGCAGCAGTCCATGATTAATATTATAGAAAGCAGAATAGCGCCAAGACAGGTTGGTTATATTATATTTTTAAAAACAATAAAATGATATTTCATCGTCATCATCATCTTAGCTTCATATGTAAGGTCCCATCAAATATTTAAAAAACTTTATGCATGGAAAAAGCAGTCTGTGTTATGCATTTCAATGTGAATAGATATGATAGGAAAATGCATATATAGTTTTAATTCTGAGTGTTCAAAATTAAAATAGTGTTCTTTATTTTCAGATAGCAGCATCTGATCGTGTGTGCCACCCATGCTGGTTACGCACTCAAAGAGAGGTACGCCGTATGACCCGTATTGATGATACTAGACCATTGCCTAGTAGCAGTAATATTTCAATAGAGGAATCAACAGCAGTATCACAAGAGATATCTCAACCTGTGGCAACTCATACAATAGTATTACCTGAGTACAGAAGAGCGGCCAACTCAAATAATCATTGTGTTTTCCCTAACTGCAATAGTACCACATTGCATGGTATATCAGATAAATTGCGTGCAATTATTCTTCACAATCACCATTATTATGTACCAAACCTAGCTCGTGTTTGTGCTGAACATTTAAGGAGTAATACATGGCAGACACTATTTGAATCAGAAAATAGTATTGACTCATTTACCGCAGACCAAATACAACATGTGTTTTCATTTGTTAATTCATTTAGTCCAGCAATTGACTTTGAAAATCTAGAAGATATGGACAACAGAGTATTTGAATATTGGGTGGGGTACACTAAAGAACAGTTCAATCTCTTACTTGAAGAAGTACCTAGAATAACACAAATAAAAAGAGGCAGTCTAGGTCTGGCAGCGCTGCTATTGAAAATGAGGACTGGTGATTCCGATGAGAGAATTTCAACATTGGTGGAAGTACCACGTCGCACATTAGAATGTCTAATGGATAAAGTGAGGGAGGTTTTAGTACAAGATTTTGTTCCTGAGCACCTGGGAATTAATCAAATGACACGAGAGGAATTATTACAACATAATATGTTGATCCCAAACGGATTATACGGTAATGGCAGCAATGCCATTGTAATATGTGATGGCACCTACATTTACATACATAAGAGCTCAAATTATATGTTCCAGAAACAGAGTTATTCTCTGCACAAATACAGGAATTTATTAAAGCCATTTATGATTGTTGCATGTGATGGATATATTGTTGATTGTTTTGGTCCATATAAAGCAACTACATCAGACGCTGAAATAATGGCCAACCTTTTTTCTGCAACGGGTTCTCTAAGGCCATATTTCAGAGAAGGTGATGTGTTCATCTTAGACCGGGGTTTTAGGGACAGTATTAGTTTATTAGAGGGATGTGGCTATAGACCATGTATGCCAGAATCTCTTTTAGAAGGTGAACACCAATTAACTACAGCTCAAGCTAACCGTAACCGCTGCGTTACTATTTGTCGATGGGTGGTAGAGGCTGTAAATGGCCATTTCAAAAGAGATTTTAAACTCTTCAGACAAGAATACTTCCATAGGTCTCTGCCACACATGATGCAGACATTCCAAATAGCAGCGGCTCTCCTTAACAAGTTTGGTGTTCGCTTTCATGACAACATTTATGCGAATGAAATCTTGGAAATTATAAGAGAACGCATGGCTTTAAATAATAACCTGGCTGACATGGTCCAGTTCATAAATATGAACAGAAGGTCATCCCATTTTGAAAATATTACAGCGGATGAAAATAATATATTATACTTCCCAACCCTGGAATATAGGGATTTAATTTTGTTTGCCTTGGGAACGTACCAAATAAGACAAGCACGCTCATATTATGGCGAGCATGTACGTTTCCATGGAGGCTACAGAATTGAAGTGTGTAGTGAACAGATTGATCCCACTCGATATAATCTTAGAAGTTCTGGCATGACCACGTTAATAAGAGGTAAAATAAAGTCACGCCATGTTAGCAATAAACAATACTTTGTGTATATTTTAATACAAAATGATATTCCAGGCCGGGCAGGTTTGGTTGGTCGTCGCACTGTAGGCTGTTGTGCTCATGTGATGACGCTTGTTTGGTATTTGGGATGGGCCAGACGTCAACAAAATATTTCAGCACCGGCAGAATTTCTTGATGCAATTATTGTCCGAGAAGATGATGAATAAACTTACTTTAAAATAAAATGATTTAATTTTTTACCCTAAAATATACTAATATAATGTTTTAAACTTTTAACTAATAGAATGATAAAGATTGCCCCTCTCTCTCTCTCACTCTCTGAAGATTAAACACATGACGTGACGGCGAGTAGCGCGTGGGTGGCTGTTGCCGGTTTTTCTTTTTATACTACTGAGGTGGCAGACAAGCACACGGACCACCTGATGGAAAGTGATTACCGTGGCCTATGGACGTGTGCAACACCAGGAAAGTCACACTAAGCTGCCGATCCTGTAAACACAGACTTTCTGTGGCGCCAGTATAGAAGACAAAGCGGGAATAGCCTTTGGTCTTCCCACTGACAGCACAAAAACTCTCCAGTGAGCTCTGGCTACCCTACTCACCGCCGGGAAAACAACACGAGGTTGTTATGGCCGTGGTATTCTGTAGGGCGGAGGTATTTCCCTAGTCGGACTGCTCAGTTGGACGGGAATACCGTCGTGTCCTACGTGTGTTATTAACTAGTTTAGAAGTTCCAATTCATAGCATCTTGAAATAGGCAAGTAAGAAAAAAGGATTTACCGACATAGGCATTTGCACATAAATGGGACTGAAAATCATGTTGGCGAAATGTGATTCATGTAGGTAGATAGGTACATAAATATAAACAAAAATTGAGTACCTATATAAGTATTGATTTAATTGTTTACCTCAGTGTATATAGGTATGCCATTAATCAAAAACATTGACACATTAAAGGTGATGTAAAGATATAACCTACAAAATGTTCAAGCCCGAATATCTATTATACTCGGCCTTCTCAAGAGTCAAAATCTAGTACGTAGTGAACAAGTAATCACGCTGTATTAAATAGTATTTTTTTCATTTAAAGACGCATCATTTTATTCTCAAATAAAAATATGTATGGGAGGCTGCCATTGTTCTTTCACCAGGATATCATCAAAAATGACAAACTTTCATACTAACTATCCAGTCCCTATCCCTCCCCCACCCTTTTACCACATTATTCGCGCTAAAAGGTAGCATATGTCCGTTACCAAGCTCTAATTAATCCCTGTACCAAATTTCATCAGGATATCTTCAAAACTGTCAAACTTTCATACCTTATTACACATTAACTTTTATCCCAAGGCCCTGGTCCCCCCCTTCTTCCCCCTTTTCGCGATAAAAGGTAGCTTATGTCCGTTCCCAAGCTCTAAACTATCTCTGTACCAAATTTCATCAACAAATCTTCAAAAATGACAAACTTTCATACCAAGGCCCTAGTCCGCCCCCCTTCTACCCCCCTTTTCGCGATAAAAGGTAGCCTATATCCGTTTCTAAGATCTAAACTATCGCTGTACCAAATTTCATCAAGAAATCTTCAAAAATGACAAACTTTCATCCCAAGACCCTAGTCCCCCCCCCCCTTTTCGCGATAAAAGGTAGCCTATGTCCGTTCCCAAGCTCTAATCTACCTCTGTACCAAATTTCATTAAAATATCTTCAGAAATGGCAAA
The DNA here is from genome assembly GCA_949126895.1 of Eilema caniola. Taxonomy (NCBI): domain Eukaryota; kingdom Metazoa; phylum Arthropoda; class Insecta; order Lepidoptera; family Erebidae; genus Eilema; species Eilema caniola. The sequence continues at coordinate 28,789,490 of OX421462.1, read as the reverse complement.
CTTTCATAAAAACTTTCATCCCCTATTTCCCCTCCTTAAACCCCCTTTCTCGTGATAAAAGGTAGCCTATGTCCGTTCTCAAGCTCTAATATACCTCTGTACTAAATTTCATCAAGATCGGTTCAGTGGTTTAGGCGTGAAAGCGTAACATACAGACAGACAGACAGACAGTTACTTTCGCATTTATAATATTAGTATGGATACCTACTAGGTAATGAAAATTTGAAACGTACCTATACCATGCCTGATAAAAGGTTAAAAATTTAAAGTCCAAGAATTACCAAGATCAAGGCTAGTTTCTGTAATTATTTAGTAATTCTGCCTAGCTTACACGCCTACGCTTAAAGAGGGTCGTTCATGGGACGGTCACGGTTATAAATACACGTCGTAAGGTCAACGACTCCTTCGATGACGTCACATTCCGTCAATTCAGTATAATATCAATAACACAGAATATAACGAGGTGAGACAGTTCATAAAAATAGTTGGAAGGATTTTTTATAATACGTTAACCCTTCCTTCTCCTTGAGTTCGACTTCGACACGTAGCCACACTTTGACGTAGCTAGGTCAAAGTACTAGGTAGTGTAGTAGGTACGTAGAACTATTAAAATTCTGTGACGTAGGCACCTAAGTAGATATTTGTAGATAGGTACCCACTACCCTTACTAGTACTATTAATTATTCTGTGCCCGTACTTACATTACATGTACATGTCCTGTCAACTCCCTTATCCCCTGAGAACTCAATTTACCTTATTTAATTTTAGTATCAATGTTTAACTTTTCGTTTCTTGTAGAATTTAGTCAATTAATGTAGTCAATTAATGTCAATATAGAAAGAGTATGACAGGCACGAATAACTTCAAGTTTCAGACTATTTGAGACAACTCTGGAACATGAACTCAAAGTAAGCACTAATACCTAGAAGAATTCTCGAATGTTTAATTTTAAAATTTTAATATCGATAAAGATTGTTCTTAAGACTTCCATAGTCGATTCTAGAACATTGTGGAATTTCGTCTAGAACCTAACGTAATTCCAAAATATTCTTTGGTACCTAAGAGTTCGGTTCCCGAATGTTCTAGAACCGTTTTCTTTTCGGTGGTACTGTAGGCTTCAAGTGTTTTTAATGAGTAGACGTAGAACCATATAAGGTGACAAACAAGCAAACAGAAACCGGATTTGAATCTTTTGGTTTGTTTTACTCTGTTCTCTGATAAATTACCTTTTCTCAACAAATTTTGCATGCTAACTTTTTAAATTTGATCGGGAAATGCAGTTATGGAGTAGAATTTTAATTCAAATCTACGGCTTGAAAATAGAATCCTCAAATATGTGATTTTAAAGCAGGCAACTCATTATTCCGCTAGTCTTTCTAGCGAATTGTATTTGTATTTTAAATGAAATTTTAATAATAAAAAATAATATTCAAATCGATTAAAATAGGAAAAATGGAATCTGTCTAAGCGGGGTCATTTGAATTTTTACTTTTTGCGCTGTGCAGATGACGTTCAAGTGAAGATACAAGCAGCCGTGATCGCAGCCCCCGTCTTCGACATCAACGCCTGCAGCCAGCTACGCAACGTGTGCGGGGATTGATTTCATTTCATACTCGTTTGTATTGAGGAAATAAAAGAGTTCGTCGTTAGAAAAATGTTTTATTTATGTACTCCTCCGTACTTCAATTGAAATTATTTTATTACTACATAATTAATTATTCTGCTAATTATTAACTAACAATTCTGCAGTCTCAAAATAATTACATACATACAGTTAAGAACACCGAGGTAGTCCCATTCATCTTAATGAGACTTACAAACTCATTCATTCGTAAATGAACGAACAAGTCTGTATAGGAAAGTCACTGAAACATGCCTCTCGCAATTCACACGCGCATCTATAGTAGCTTTCACTAAAAATAAAAATGCATCAATTTTTACAATTATATCACCGCACATCAGACACTCAGCGCAGCGGCAGAAACTCGATGAGATCTCGGTTCTTACGACCACAGCACACACAAACACCCATGTCTCATACACACATTACATACAGGCATACTAATAAATATACACAACAGAGTTAAAACACTTCACATCTGTGTTAGGACTGCTGGGTTACAGGTTATACTCTAGGCGATAGTATACATCTCATGGAGTATAAGCTGTAGTGACCGGAAATCACATTTGGCTGATCACACGTTTTAAAGTCTGTTTAGATTACAACTCGTCCTTGAAGTCTTCGTCGTCGCCTCCCGCTCCTGGCGGCGGCGCTCCACCCTGCCCTTGGTACAACTTCGCAATGATGGGCTGGACGACATCTTCTAAGGTCTTCTTCTGTTTCTTGTACTCCTCAGAGTCAACATCCTGGTTGTCTTCTAGCCACTTGATAGCGGCATCGATAGCCTCTTCCATTTTAGCTTTCTCGTCATCGGTTACCTGTAGACAAAAGAGAAAAAATGTTAGTCTAAAAATTGGGATATGAAGATGTTAGAATAAATGGAAATTATTAATGAACTTGAGACAAGAAAACCAGTCTACTAAATGCTTTCTTTAGTATCAATTCCCACTGAAAAGGCAGCAGCCAGTGAAGACCAGAATTTGTTACTAGTAATGGTTGCAAGACTTTGATTTACCTTCAAATAACACTATGACTGTTTTCTCCCATAGATAAGATTCTTCCCATAGATTTCTTCCAATGGGGATTGACCCTAAGGGATTAAAAGTAGATGTGATGAAACAATACCAACCTTAGCACCGAGTTTCTCCTTATCCTGCAGTTGATTCTTGATGGAGTAAGCGTAGCTCTCCAGTTCGTTCCTGGCCTCAACGCGCTCCTTGAGCCTCTTGTCCTCATCAGCGAACCTCTCAGCATCCTTGATCATCCTCTCAATGTCTTCCGGCGTCAACCTGTTCTGGTCATTCGTGATTACAATCTTCTCGCGGTTTCCGGTACCCTTGTCTTCAGCAGACACTTGCAAGATGCCGTTAGCGTCAATCTCGAAAGTGACTTCGATTTGTGGGATACCACGTGGAGCAGGAGGGATTCCAGTCAAGTCGAACTTTCCGAGTAAGTGGTTGTCCTTAGTCATGGGGCGCTCACCCTCGTAAACTTGGATGGTTACAGTGTGTTGGTTGTCACTGGCCGTAGAGAAGATCTGGGATTTCTTAGTAGGAATGACAGTGTTACGGGGGATCAGTTTGGTCATCACTCCACCAACAGTCTCGATACCCATGGTAAGAGGGTTGACATCCAGAAGTACAATAGCATCAGTGTCCTGTTCACCACTGAGTACTCCAGCCTGGACAGCGGCACCATAAGCGACAGCCTCATCAGGGTTGATACCTCGGGAAGGTTCTTTACCATTGAAGAACTCCTTGACCAGTTGTTGCACCTTGGGGATACGGGTGGAACCACCAACAAGTACAATCTCATCGACATCCTTCTTGTTCATATCAGCATCTTCCAACACCTTCTGTACTGGTTTCAGGGTAGACCTGAAGAGATCCATGTTCAACTCCTCAAACTTAGCCCTGGTAAGAGTTTCAGAGAAATCATCACCTTCGAAGAAGGATTCAATTTCTATCTTGACTTGATGGCTGGAAGACAAAGCTCTCTTTGCCTTTTCAACCTCACGACGGAGTTTCTGTACAGCACGATTGTCTTTCCTGATGTCCTTGCCCTTCTTCTTCTTGTACAGCTTGATAAAGTGCTCCATTACTCTCTGATCGAAGTCCTCTCCTCCCAAGTGGGTGTCACCATTGGTGGCTACTACTTCAAAGACGCCGTTATCGATGGTAAGCAGAGACACGTCAAAGGTACCGCCACCCAAATCAAATACAAGTACATTCTTTTCACCATCTTTCTTGTCAAGACCGTAAGCGATGGCGGCGGCGGTAGGTTCGTTGATGATTCTCATGACTTGGAGTCCAGCAATGGCACCAGCATCCTTAGTGGCTTGACGCTGAGCGTCGTTGAAGTAGGCGGGTACAGTAACAACAGCGTGGGTCACCTTCTTTCCGAGGTAAGCCTCAGCGGTTTCCTTCATCTTGGTGAGAACCATAGCAGAGATTTCTTCAGGAGCGAAGATCTTGTCTCCCTGAGATGTCATCACTGAGACATGAGGTTTGCTGTTCTTCTCTATAACCTTGAAGGGGAAGAATTTCACATCATGTTGAACAGTGTGGTCACTCCAGTCGCGACCAATGAGACGTTTGGCATCGAAGACGGTGTTCTCAGGATTGGTGGTCAGCTGGTTCTTGGCGGCATCACCGATGAGACGCTCGCCGTCGGCCGTGAAGGCCACGTATGAGGGGGTGATACGGTTACCCTGGTCATTGGCGATAATTTCCACACGGCCATTCTTGTAAACACCCACACTGTAGACAAATGAAAAACACATTTATTGTTTTGTTTTCAATCGTAGTTTACCAATATATTTGTCACTTAAATTTATTTGGTGAAGCAGTGGTATCATCTGCTACTACTGTTAATAAGGTCTTGGGTTTGATTCCTAGCTTGGGCATATTATATGACTTGTCAAGCAATTCTCAGTGGCATAAGTCTTAGCGAAAGTATTTAGTTGATAGACATAGACTAGCCCTAATTACATGTGATTGTGATAAATAAAAATTCAAGTTCATAAATACAGATAAAGAGCTTAATTCCATTAAATTCTTTCAAGGCTGAGTTGATAAAATTAAGGCAACAGTTAAGGTTTATGACAGTAGTTCACTGAAAATGGGACAAAGTATTACCACTTCTTTAAATGAGCATGTTACCACTTAGTAATGAAATATCCATCTTGTTTCAATTACTTTTTACTCTAAATGAATGAGGTTACCAACCTTTTTGATTTTTAATTTTAATATTATATTATTGAAATTTTAGTTGTAACTCAAAATCTGTGACATTTTTTTAGAACCTTTTGGTCTAAATAATGAGGTTAGCCCCATACAGTTAATTTTATTTTAATTTATTATACTAAATGAAGTAATGCTTATTACTACCTAAGATTATGAAAGAGATGAATCTAGGTTGAAAATATTTATGAGGCCAGTGACCATTTTGAAAAGTAATCTTTATGAGGAACACTTTTCCTACTTCACTTCTAATTTACCTACTTTTGAAAATTATATTTCTAATTAGAATCATATAGCTGTTCAAGTATGTACCATTTTCAAGTAAGTACATTCAATATGCCACCTAAAATTTTATGGAATATTCTAGATTCTATGTTAATTACTTATAAATGAGAGAACTCACCATGAGTACGTGGTTCCCAAGTCAATACCGATGACGGTGCCAATCTCTTTCTCCTTGTCTTTTTTGTCGTCGGCGTACACCGCCACGACCAAGCAGGCCAATGCTAATAAACTCCACCGCATTTTCAGCATCCAATGTTACACTTTTCTGAAACAAATAAGATTACTATTAGACTTTCTGTCATTATACTGCTGCTTATATCCTTAAAGTTAAAACAGATGACACCTTAATAGCTTCGATGGACACGTAAGATCAATGATAGGACACGTCATTCATAGGGCGCCGGGCCAAATGTAACTGGGAATCGATTTGTAGAAAATGAAAGTACTCGTAACACCAATAACGGGAGTAAGAATCCTAACGGTACCGACTTAGAGGCGGCCACGCTAGATGTAGGACGCGGCACCGGGCCATGGCGTCGAGAAAATTCGCTGACGTTCTATGATCTTCTAAGATAATTTACGTGAATATTGGTGCAAATTCGACACTAGATTAGACAGTGTAATTAATATGAGCCCTAAAATACATTATTTTCATAAAAAATCTAATATTTTAAGTGAAATTGACACATCCAGACTGAAAGGTTATATCTTAATCACGAAATAACTTACGAATACAGTACTGTAATAAAATGAAAATTATAATTACCAAATACTACAGACGATTAAATCTAATTGAGTTCCAATTTAAAGTTCACTGCCACGATACAAGCACTTTGAATAAAACACTTTGCTACGAATGAAATTCACAGTACGATTGTTCCTTTACCTTCGATTTTTCAAGAAAAACTGATGTTTCACTGCCAGCCGCCGCTATTATTTAGCGCTAGTGAAACATCGTGGGCTACCGTGATTGGTCCACAAAGTGATGACGTTTCCTATTCTCCGTAGCGATTGACTTAACAGCGAGTATTTGTCGGGCGCTGATTGGCCCACGTTTGTAACTGGCCCTGACTAAGGTGTTCGCTATAGCGCCAAGTTTGAATGACCGCAAGTCTCCGCAAGAGTTACGCGAGAAATTATTGCGAAAGATCAATTAAATTCTTGTAAAACTTCAATATTGTAATGTTAATATAATGTAATACTGATTCACTAAGTAAATAATACTGGATGTAAGTGAAATGGAAATATACCACCATTCCTTTCTAATTCTAAATTAACATTTTGACATGAAATATTTTATAGACTATTTCTTCAGGAGTTGATGGTAGACTTTCTTCACCTGGTTTACATATAGAGCATTAAAATTTCTTAGTATACAAGCTAATACATTCTACTGCTTTAATAGCTGATGCAACTAAGTTCTATTTTATAGACTTTCTATTAATTTTTCCAATGATGAAATGGGACTTCTACAGTAAGTAGGTAAAAGTTAAAGTAGATTTAGAGTGAATGATATCAATAAAAAACCGCGGTTAATTAAAACTAAACCACGTTTCACTGTATTCTTTGCTTTCTTTAATGAACTTGTAAGGAACGCGAGAAACTAGTTTAGGTGAACTTGATTGCAATTATTTTCTTGGTAGGTAGGTACAATCCGTCTCATCATCCGAGACCCTTATCTAACATTTTAGAGTGCGAGATTCGAGATTCTTTCTACTCACGGATATCTGTGTTTCTGCTCTTTTCCATCATTTATTTGATTTTTACAAGAACAACTATAGGCGGAAATAAGGTTGTGCTGTCAGTGGGAAGACTAAAGGCTATTCCTGCTTATGTCTTCAACACTGACGGCACAGAAACTCACTGTGTTTACAGAGTCTCACGAGTGTGACTCGATCCCCTAGTGTTGTACACGTCCATAGGCCAGTAGGTAACCACTTTCCATTAGATTGTCCGTTAACTTGTATACCACCTCAGTTGTATAAAAAAACCGTTCATTAAGATAGGTACTTAGCTGATATTCATAACTTAATATTTACTTAAAATTTTTAATAAGTACTCGAGATAACCACTATATATAATAACTAGCTGACCCGGCGAACTTCGTACCGCCAATATTTTGCCGCCCGCGTGGCGTCAGATCCCGTTCCCGCTGCACCCTCTACTATATTAAACATATATTATACATATTAACCTTCCTCGTGAATCACTATATCTATATCACTATATCTATTAAAAAACCGCATCAAAATCCGTTGCGTAGTTTTAAAGATTTAAGCTGCATACATAGGGATATAGGGACAAAGAAAGCGACTTTGTTTTATACTGTGTAGTGATAGGGGATAGCCTCTGTGGTGGTAGTGGAATCGACCAGTGTGCCCGTGTGCAAAGGGCGCCGCTGGTTTGATTCCTGCCAAGTTCAAATATTTTTATGCATGAATATGACTATTTGCATTGGCCCGAGTATTCTAGTACCTCGGAGAACATCTGTAAGAGCACGCATAGTACACCTATGGCAGTCGTTACGGGTAGTTGGAGCCCTAAAAGACCGACCACTTTTAACTCCAGATCTTCGATATCGCTAATGGGCTGTGGGGGTCAGATGGTAGTTGCTACACGGATAAGATCAAGTTTAGCTGCATCTACTATAGAGTGGTGGGCCTCCACTTCGGACTTTGATGGACTGGATACCTAAGTAGGTAGGTACATTTTTTTGATTGTTATTCTGGAGTGTTTTTCTACTGTTCTACAGTATGATAAACCTAATACAGAATCAATCATGTTTGGAGATAATATGTAAATATAAAAATCAAATACCGTATCGTTTTTTTTATTTTAATCAGTGAGACAATGTCAGCCGCAGACATCTACACATCATAATATTCGTAAATATTGCGTCACACTACGCTCACGCATGAAACGTAAACTCTGGAGATTTCTTTTTTTTTTCGATACGAATAGAGAGGCCACGTCAGCGTAACGCTAATGACTCAGATAATTTAGATACTTATTTACTTATGTACGTGGTATTTATTTATCGGGTATATATAAGTACATATGTATATATGGGATTATATTTTTGTGATTAACAGAATAAAGTTATGCCAGCTGTTTCTAACAAAAAGCGGCAAGCGTCTAAACAAACATTGGCAGCTTGTTGTTAATATCATTGATTTTAACAATTAACGTGTACTAATATGTAATATTTATGTGCCGGATATCCGTATCCGTATCCGCAGATATCCAAGGCAAAAGAAAGACCGGTATCCGTGTCTGTTTCCGTCAATTGTTTGGCGGATATTTTACGGATCTATTCATTTTATTAATTTTAAATTTCTATTTGAAATTATATAAAAAGGTGATTAAATAGCAATAAAAAAACCATTAAATTCAATACAGATACAGATATTTTTCAATTTCTTAAAATAAATATATTGACTCCTTTATGTTACACATTTTACAGTAGTTAGGTAGAAAACCAAACCAATGTAACAAACATGTCTTACATGTCTCACTCAAAGTCACGCGCACCAACATCAATTGCGTAAGAAAGTTAAGATCTGTATCTGTATCCGTATCCGCGGATCTTGACACCAAATATCCGTATTCAGATCCGTATCCGCGGATATACATTCTTAACGATCCGGCACATCACTAATTAAATTGAATTATCGAAACCGTCTTTTTTCAAAGGACGTGGTAGACTGGCGGATCTCTGTCAGTTCTGCCATTTCAAATATCCGTTGATCGGTAGATAGGACGAAGTAGTATTGCTGTCGCCGCCAACTAGCTTTATCAGCCGTTCAAATAACTGCCTAGTACTAACCCGCCATTCAATTAAGGTTCAGCCGTAACGTTTATTGTTACGAATGGCCTAAGTATCCCGAAATAAGACAGAATGTTTCATACATTATATATTCACGCCTGTAAATAAGTTTATAAAGGTGTAAGGTACATACGCCTAAGAAGGCCCTGCTCTTAAGATGGCCCAATTCCAAAATTTTATACTTTAATACATTAGAATGAGTTTAAATTTCGCGCTCATATTTGGATTAGGCCATAGACAAAACTGCAACTTCATTTAAATGGAAGGGAGCCGCCATCTTTGCAATGGTTGACAGTTTGTCCGTAACTTAGCACATGAGTGACGATTTATAACCTTTTTTTCACAAACTTTTTAATAATACTGTAGAAAAACTGCCAGTTTTCTTATTTATTTTTAAATTCAATGTGATTTAGATTAGTGGACATTACTTAGAAGGTAAGTGTCTTAAGTATTCTTTGTTAGTTTTAATTTAATGGAAAAAGTTGTTGTTGTCTGGTAAAGTCTCTAAGATAGCCCACTATACGGATTCCCAAGAAGGCCCGGGCCTTATTAGGATTATGCGATTTCGTAGTTTCTTTGAAAATAAGTTATTTTGAACATATTTTAAAGTTAGATAAGTGCTAATTCCTGTCAAGCCGAGTAAAAGGAAAGTAAATAAGCAGGTGCCTGACTATTACCTATTACTCTAAATTTCAAATTAAAAAAAAAATATATAAATCGATGCGTTATTGTATTAAAATGTTAATTTTGTTTTCAGTTAATAAAAATGGAAACAGGTAATAAAAAGCGACGTGGTGTATGGACTGAACAGCAACTTAAATCTGCAATTGAGGCTATAAAATACGGTCGTATGTCACAAAGAAAGGCAGCAGCTACCTTTAATATCCCACGACGAACTATTCGAAATCACCTTAAATCTGGCAGTGCAGAAAAGAGAACTGGCCGATCAACTACTCTAACTGACGCCCAAGAAAAAGATTTAGCAAGACGAATAATTCGACTTGCTCAAGTAGGCGTTCCGTTAACGCGCAAGATTGTGAGAAAGCAAGCCTACTTATTTTGTCAAGCCAATGAAATACCAAATACTTTCAATGACGTCAAATGCATAGCAGGTAGAAAATGGCTCTCGAATTTTTTAAAACGAAACCCTGAAATTTCAGTTCGCAAAGCACAGTTTATGAACTCTGCAAGGGCTCAAAAATTGAACAAGTACATTGTGCAACAGCATTTCGCGGCTATAAAAAAAATATATGATGAGTTAGATATTCCTCGGCATCCAGAACGTTTATATAATATAGATGAAAAGGGATGTCGGTTAACATTGCACCACCAGCAACATGTTCTTGCACAAAAAGGCAGTAAAAGAGTTCATTTTATCGCACAGGAGCATGCTGAAAACGTCACCATCGCTATGTGTGTCAATGCTTCAGGTAATTCAGTACCACCAATGATAATATTTAAAGGTAAAAGGCTAAGGCCAGAATTTAATGATAATTTGCCTGATGGTACTATAGTCAAAATGGCACCAAAAGGTAGCATGACTACTGAATTATTTATAGATTTCATCCATCATCTCGGCAACTACAAGTCGCCTGGAAAATGTTTGCTAGTTTTTGATGGAGCTGCTTCGCATTTGGATGCTAGGATTGTGGATGCCGCAGACGAAAACCAAATCGTATTATATTGTTTACCCTCAAATACCACCCATGAGTTACAACCATTAGATAAATCAGTGAACAAATCATACGAACATCATTGGGATGAAGAAGTCTTGTCGTACGCCTATCGTCACCCAGACCGCAAACTAACGAAGGCAAGGTTTAACAAAATTTTCTCTAAGGTGTGGCCTAAATGTGTAACTCTAGATAACATAAAAAATGGGTTTAGAGCTACTGGACTCCATCCCTATAATCCAAATGCGATTCCCGAGGAGGCTTTTGCACCTTCCATTCTTACTAATAGACCTGCTCTTGATGAAACCGCTTCTAACTCAGTTGCTTCAAAAGCTTTAGAACAGTCCGTGGTTAATGATTCTGATACAGATTGTGAAGAAAGCTTTTGTATGTCACCGTCAATAATAACTAAAGAAAATGTTGATTTTGACTGTTGCTCTGAACCTAGAACTTTGCTACATCTGCCTCAGCCTTTGTCTAGATATTCATCCTCACCTTCATCTACTCTTCGAGCACAGAAACATTCACCAACCTACGCCTGTAGGAAATTGGTTGAATACAGTTCCTCCACCGAATCTACTACTACTATTGATATTATAGAACAATCTACAGCAACAGACTTGAATGTATATAATAGAGAGTCACAATTTCAATCTCCAATTCCCAGCACCTCTGGGTTAGGACAGAATTTTCTACAAAGACCAGTAATAAATTCTTCCACATCAGACGAAGATGATGAAAATATTGACATAAACGCATTACAAAAATACTTTCAATATCCTGCCAGGAGTAGTAAAATTTATACGTCATCGGAATCAGAGGAATCAAAACTGGATCCGTCTGATGAAATACCAGCGTGCACAGAAGGAAATACACGCAGAAAAACCCAAATAGAAGATCACCAGTCTGAAGATTCCGACAATGTGCCACTATTAGATTTGAAACAAACTATTAAGAAAACACAAAAGAGGTCTCCATTTCACGAACTTATACCTACACCTAACTTTGCAATAGTAAAGAATAAACAAAGACGAAAAGCAATTAATTATATTGGTCAAAAGGTGACTAAGGACTTATTTGATAATGTTAAAGAAAAAAAAGAAAAGAAAACGATTACAGCAATATCGAGAATTGTAAACCGAAGTAAGAACAAAATTAATATAGGCGAGAAGAAAGTGGATAAGAAGAAGTTGAGAGAAAAGAAGATAAAACATAAGAAAGTTAATGTTAAAAAAAGTTTACGATCAAAAAATAAGACTGAAAATTGGTATTGCTCAGCATGTAAAACTGAAGTAGTGAGGGCTATGCGAAAATGTATTAGTTGTTTATTGTGGTACCACGAAGAATGTGTGGGATTAACTAAAGAAGACCTAGAGGATTTCATATGTCCAGAATGCAACTAAAAGTCCTATGGCGCTGAGTACAACATATATTTTTTTTGGTTTTTTTTTTCAATACCCTAATAGAGCCCACCGAAATTGCGGCGAAAAATATTTGATTAAAATTTTGTTTTTTTTATTGTTCTTACCAATAATGATTGTTAGAATAATGCCCACAAAGGTGTTTTTTATTGTTTTTCTTCAGAGATTTTTGTTTTCTAGGTAAATTAAGTTTTCTTATGCCTAAGATGGCCCATCGTACAATAATGACCAAAAATACTATTTTAACAGACTAATTACTTAAGAATCTCAAATGTTAGGTTAAGTTTTACATATATACCTATGTTTTGTTTTGATAGCGTTTATAAGCGATTTAAATAATATAGGGCGATGTTAAGTACCTATGTTCCTAAAAAAGCCCACTTTGGAGGTTTTTAAAACCAATTGTTTTCTAATTAAAGTTTTATCAAACGCGTTGATCTATATGTTGATTATATTCAGAAATAAATGAGTAATATGGAAATTAAGTTGGTTTTCATAAATTATTTCATTTCTTTTATTTCTTTTATTTTAGCAAAAAAGGGGCCTTAAAAGGCACATGTACCTTATTCACAGAAAATTTGTGATTTGTGTGAGTTTATAATAAAAGGTGCGCAATTCGACTTAGAGTAGAATCATCTTTCAAGCCATTCCGCCCCTCAAGACAAGTGGCAATTTGCTAACCGGCGTTTGGTGGAATAGAATGACGAATGTATGGGATTTGACGTAAATGACAGTCGTTAACGCTTGTCAAATACGTCAAATCCTATAGATTCGTCATTCTATTCCATCAAACGCCTGCAGGCCGTTAATTGAATGGCGCCGTTTAGTTAATTATACGGCTGATTAAGCTAGTTACCTGCGATATAAACTCTATGCGCAGTGTGTTTTTTGGGGATAGCACAGGGTGCTACGGCGGTAGAGATCATATCTATCTCCACTCATCATAAATTATATCAAACTTATCAAAGCAAGCCGCGCGCGCTAAGGTCTCGTTGCTCTCGCAAGTTGGGGCGAAGATGTTGTATGTGCCGATAACTAAAGAATGTCTACATTTTTCATATTAATGATTATGATGATCATTTTCTGATTTCTAAGCGTATCGAAAAACCTTTCTTTCCTTTCCTTACTTCCTTCTTAATTTATTGGTCCGCTTGCAGGTAGCAACAGGTGCGTGACGCTTTGTTCTCTGCTAGCGAATCTGCAGCGATATGGCGTAGTGGTAGAATGTTCAACTGCTAAGTTGCTACCCGCTTCTGGCATTTCTAGGTGTTTCTTTTTACGTAATTTGTTAAAAACAATCTGAGTACCTAAGTACATAATCATGTGTTATGTTTACGTATTATGATATCGCTGTGTAGAGTGGTCTGGTTTAGAATATCTTAGTTTTTTTTAATCTTATTTACTTACTTAACATGCACGTTTCACTAATTTTAGTCTCAGATGTTATATAGTGGTGTCGATTCGGGTTGGCAAAATTCCGACTAAACTAAACTATAATTAGTTTAGTCACGTCAAATTGCGGTTTCTTATTCGGGAAAACACCAACTAACTTAATTTGACAGGACTAAACTATTTTTAGTTTAGTCGAATTCAATTTAGTGAAATCCTCCATTTTGCTATTCGGTAAGGCAAAATTTTATTCCTGTCAAACTAAAATCCGACTTATTTTAGTGGCCATATTTTTGGTCGCGATTAAACTAAACTAAACCTTGTTCTGCTGATTGTTTGTGCTGGTTGAAATTTTTAAATTACAGAAAAATGAACGTATGCGTTGTGGCTGCTTTTTTCGAGGAGCAAGAAAGGTAAATAAGAAAATTTATCAACTAAATATGTGTTTATTTGTTCAAAACTGACCTAGCAATAAAAAATTACGCATCAATGTCATTGTGGAGAAGCAGTTGTCCGACTCGGACACCATGGCCTGTCATGCTGCAGGATCGCGGGGCGAATTCCACGGCACGCCAGCCTCAACGACATAATCCGCCGTGCTCTTGTCATTGCTGGTATGCCAGCTGTGCTTGAACCAAACGGTTTGGCGCGCGACGATGGCAAGAGACTGGATGGTATGCCAATAATGCCTTGGAAAATGGGTAGGACTCTGGTGTGGGACGCAACATGCGTCGACACCATTGCCCCTACCCATATAACTGGCACTGCTAGCTGTGCCGGTGCCGCTGCAGCTCCTGCAGCGGCTGTTCAGCGGCGCAAATACTCCAATCTTATTGGAGATTATGAATGTGTGCCGTTTGAAGTCGAAACGTTTGGGCCTTGGGGTCCGAGCGCCCGCAATCTCTTCAGGGAGATTGCGAAATGTATGGCTGACGCTTCTCGTGACCAGAAGGCTGGCCTCATTTCAGGTCAGAGATTACGTATTGCCATACAACGTGGCAATGCTGCTAGTCTTCTGGGAACGCTACCAAAAGAGGCATGCGATGCGGATGAATTTTTTTATTATATTTAGTATTGTGTATAAATAGTAACTTTATTAATTTAATTTAATATTTGCCAATACATCTGTAATATATGTAAAAATTGTGTAACAATAAAATAATTGAAAAATTAACTATTTTCATAAAGGTTGGGTTTGAAAGTTATTTTAAGGTTAGAAATTTATTTGTTTTACAGAAATCAGGAAGAACGGGCCAGGTTGCTTCGGTCGAAGGATGCATCAAATCCGTTTGAGATGGCCGACCGTAAATTTAGAAAATTCTTTAGGATCATCAGCGGCCATGTTCCTGTTGGAGATACTTGAAAATCACCTTAAATTAAGCGAAGAGGATTTTTTTGTGATTGTGACATACACACACATACACATACATTGTTTATTTTTCCTCTTTTCACGTAATATTCCCATTACCATGCCGCCAAGTTTGTTGTTTTGGTTTGTTTATTTTTTCAGAGGTTTAATTTACGGTCACGTTTGAATTTGAACACGTTTTTTGACAAGAAGTTAAGTTGTCTCTCTCACACTTCAACTACAAGGACGTTGTCATTCGTTCATTGAATTCACAGATTAAAAAGGGTTTATTCAATTTAGTCGTGTGACCTTGACTAAAAATGCATGCACTATTTTTAGTTCGGTGGCCAAACCGAATAGACAAAGCGTTGAACTAAACTAAAATAAGAGAATTTTTAGTTTAGTTTAGTTTAATCGGGTGGACATGCCGAATTAACACCAGTATAAGGTTTTCCCTAACTGGGCGCTCCTAGTTGGTTTTTTTTTTTTTTATGCCACTTAGGTGGTAGACAAGCACACGGCCCACCTGATGGGAAGTGGTTACCGTGGCCTATGAACGTTTGCAACACCAGGGGCATCACAATCGTGCTACCGACCCTGTAGATACCTTCTAATACCCTTCTTGAAGAACCCCATATTGTAGTCGCTTGGGAAAACCACGGCAGGAAGTTCATTCCACAACCTGAGCGTGCGTGGGATGAAGTTCCTTTCAAAACGCACGGTGCGCACCATTTCCGGTCGCAGTGTGTGAGGATGAATTCCCTGCCTATGGCGAGTGGTGCGATGATAGAATGCAGCGGTGGGCATCATGTCAAACAATTCATCTGAGCACAAACCATTGTATAGGCGGTAGAACACACACAGCGAGGCAAAGTCCCTTCTGAGGCTGAGAGGTTCCACATCACCTGTGAGTATGGGATTGTCGACGAGCCTCAACGCCCGTCTTTGCAATGAGTCGAAGGGGCCAAGCTGGTATGCAGGCGCTCCAGCAAAAAGGTGACAGCAGTACTCCATGTGGGGCCGAATTTGTGCCTTATAAAGCAGAAGTCGTTGCCCCGCAGTGAAGTACCTACTGCTTCGCCCTGTTGAGCACTCCAAGTTTCTTTGAGGCCAGCTTGACCTTGTCCTCCAAATGGTTGCGGAACTGAACGTCGCCGCTTGAGATGTCGACACCTAGGATCCCAATACTCGAAGAGATGGAAAGTGGTGTGCCCAGGAATTGCGGCGCTACAATAAATGGGGTTTTCTTAGCGGTGAATACACATACTTGTGTCTTAGTGGGGTTAAATTGGACTAGGTTAAGTCGACCCCAATCGGATACTCCCGAGAGAGTAGTCTCGATTTCAGACACAAGTTGTTCGCGTCTCTTCTCCACCTCGAATTGAGGGATATTTGCACGACCCGTGTAACACGTATCCCCGGTACTGTCGTCCGCATAACAATGAATAGATCCATCAGACAGCATGTCATTGATATGCAGCAGAAACAGCGTCGGGGACAACACGGAGCCTTGTGGGACACCAGCGTTTATTTCCATGCGGTCCGAGCAGCTGCCGTCAACGACGGCTTGGATACTTCTGTTGGACAAAAAGCTGGCAATCCATTCGCAAAGTCCCTCGGGAAGTCCGTAGCGTGGCAACTTCGAAAGAAGACCTCTGTGCCAGACCCGGTCAAAGGCCTTTGCTATATCGAGGCTGACCGCTAATGCCTCGCCCCGACTCTCGATAGCTTGCGCCCATCGGTTTGTGAGATACACAAGAAGGTCACCAGTGGAGCGACGGTGGCGAAAGCCATACTGTCGGTCGCTCAGTAGGTCGTTTTTCTCAAGGTATCCCAGGAGCTGTGCATTAATCACACGCTCCATTACCTTCGAGAGAAGGGAGGTTATAGCAATAGGCCTGTAATTGAACGGGTCTGTCCTGTCGCCTTTCTTAGGCACAGGATGCACAAATGCAGTCTTCCACGAGGCTGGGACTTGTCTCGCGGAGTAAGAGAGCGCGAAAAGCCGTGTAAGTACTGGGCACAATTCGGGGGCACAGTGCCTGAGCACCATCGCCGGTATACCATCCGGCCCACTCGACTTCCGAACATCCAGGGACTTGAGTTCCCGCCGGACCACCCGTTGTGTGATTTTAATTTCAGACATGAAAGTACCACAGTCGGGGATAATAGGTGACTCGGCATTCCCGTCGTTCATCGTCGAGTTTGACGCAAAGAGATTACCCAAAAGATCGGCTTTCTCCTTAGCGCCATGAGCTAGGCTACCGTCGGGTTTTTGCAGCGGCGGAAGGCAGGAATGGCAGAAGTTTCCCTCGGCAGCTTTGGCGAGCGACCAAAATGCTCGACTACCGGATGGGTAACGAGTAAGCTGCTCGCCAATTCCACCGATGAACTCAAACTTCGCCCTGGCAGTAGCTTTTTTACTGGACCTCGAGGCGGCATTCAATTTCCGCTTCACTTCAGCAATGTTAGGATCCTTGTTGGCAAGTGCCGTGGTCCAAGCCTTATATGCAGATTGCTTGCGGTCTCTAGCTTCTCTGCAAGGCCTATTAAACCACGGCCGTTTGCTCGCTCCTGTTGCGATCCAACGGTTGGGAATATAGCATTCCATGCCCGATAGGATCGTTTCAGTGACTGCTGTTGCACAGGAGCTTGGATCCTTTGAAGTGAAGCAAAGCCGCCTCCACGGGTACGACGAGAAGAATTCTCGCAGTCCGTCCCAGTCTGCTGACTTGTAGTGCCAGACATGCCGCCACTGAGGTGGCCGCGGTGGTTCTGGCCGCGCGAGAGTCACTTGCGCCCGGATGACGCGGTGGTCCGAAGTACCGAGAGGTGCTTCCACAGTTACGGAGTACTCATCCGGGCGCGTAGTCAGCAAAAGGTCCAATAAAGACTCTCTGTGGGTCCCGACATCTGGTTTTCTGGTGACAGAATGCACCAGTTGCGAGAACCCATAGGTCAGGGCAAAGTTGTGAGCAGCCCTTCCCGCAAAATCAGTCCTGTGAGACCCCAGCCACTCCACGTGGTGAGCATTGAAGTCCCCCAAGAATACTAAGTCCGCGGCAGGGTACTGCTCAATTACTCTGTCCGCCGACCGCTGCAGGTGCTCAAACAGTTGATGTAGATGCACGCATAGATACGGGTGTGGCCACCGTAATCCATACGTACCCATAGTGTGGACAGGTCCCTGTCTTCAAGGCCGTTTAGACGGCGACAACAAACGTCATCCCGGACGTACATGCATACCCCGGCTTTACTCAGGAAGTTATGCTCGAGTCTGTACCCGGGGTAAATATGGTAGGCTGTATCGGCCGGGCATGATATTTGGGTCTCCGTCAGAAAGAATAGGGTCGGCTTTGCTGTCTCAAGATGGTGGTGGACCTCGTTAAGATTGGAATGGAGGCCCCTGATGTTACAGAAGTCCACTTTCAGTGTGGACGAAGGTGCCGCTGTATACACTCTATTCCTTTTTTTTAATGCCATGATAAAGAAGGGGGAGGGGGCTTCTCCCCTCCCCCTTCTTTATCTAGAGAGTCTCTGTGCCGTCAGCGCAGAAGACAAAGCAAGGCTCCCCACCACCGCAGACGAGCCAGGGTTGTGTGACTCGCTGGCGCGGCGGGCGGAAGGGCCCCCGGTCCCCTCCCAGATACTATAGCCGAGTCCACTCCGGTTTCCTCCTCCGGCACGACTACAGCACCGGGAACTTTACACAGGCTGCTGGTTCAGCCTCCTGGGGCGGAGATTATGTGATCCCCAGGTTCGGGAACCGTACAGCCTGCGGGCGGCCAGCGGATAACCGTTTCACCGGGTCTCCCTGACCGCCGCGCCAACATTTCACATCCCCACTAGTCAGCGGTGGCATCTAAAGCCTTTGGTCTTCCCACTGACAACACAGAACCTCTCCAGTGAGCTCTGGCTACCCTACTCACCGTCGGGAATACAACACAAGGTTATTATAACCGCGGTATTCTGTAGGGCGAAGGTACTTCCCCAGTCGGACTGCTCAGTTAGGACGGGAGATACCGTCGTGTCCTACCTTCTACGTGCTTGCCACCGAGTTCTTCTTAAATAAATGACCAATGAATCAATTTTACATAAGTAATATAAAATGTTAAAATAAGACATCTTCTTTCGTATAACAACTCCTAAAGAAACCCCAATGCCACTGGATACTTACCGATAATTATAATGAAATACGATATGAACCATTAACTCTTAGATACCTAGGTAACTAATCTGGGCCAGTCATTTCCTTATCTCTTCGCAAGACTAACGCATTTAGATTTTTATATCACTTCAGCCAAAAAAAGAGCTTACAAGATCTGGGGATAGCTAGCCCAGAATGCAGCCAGGTTTGCCGCGAATCCATACTTATAATATTATAAATGCGAAAGTAACTCTGTCTGTCTGTCTGTCTGTCTGTCTGTCTGTCTGTATGTTACGCTTTCACGCCTAAACCACTGAACCGATTTTGATGAAATTTGGTACAGAGGTATATTAGAGCTTGAGAACGGACATAGGCTACCTTTTATCACAAGAAAGGGGGTTTAAGGGGGGGGAAATAGGGGATGAAAGTTTTTATGAAAGTTTGTCATTTCTGAAGATATTTTAATGAAATTTGGTACAGAGGTAGATTAGAGCTTGGAAACGGACATAGGCTACCTTTTATCGCGAAAAGGGGGGTAGAAGGGGGGGCGGAGACTAGGGCCTTGGGATGAAAGTTTGTCATTTTTGAAGATTTCTTGATGAAATTTGGTACAGAGATAGTTTAGAGCTTGGAAACGGATATCGGCTACCTTTTATCGCGAAAAGGGGGGTAGAAGGGGGGGACTAGGGCCTTGGGAAGCAAGTTTGTCATTTTTGAAGATCTCTTGATGAAATTTGGTACACAGATAGTTTAGAGCTTGGGGACGGACATAGGCTACCTTTTATCGCGAAAAGGGGGGTACGGGGGGGACTAGGGCCTTAGGATGAAAGTTTGTCATTTTTGAAGATTTTCTGATGAAATTTGGTACAGAGATAGTTTAGAGGTTGAGAACGGACATAGGCTACCTTTTATCACGAGAAAGGGGGTAGAAGGGGGGACTAGGGCCTTGGGATGAAAGTTTGTCTTTTTTGAAGATTTCCTGATGAAATTTGGTACAGAGATAGTTCAGAGCTTGAGAACGGACATAGGGTACCTTTTATCGCGAAAAGGGGGATAGAAGGGGGGTGGGGAAGGGCCTTGGGATGAAAGGTTGTCATTTTTTAAGATTTCCTGATAAAATTTGGTACAGAGATAGTTTAGAGCTTGGAAACGGACATAGGCTACCTTTTATTGCAGAAAGGGGTAGAAAGGGGGGGGGGGTGTTTGGCTATGGAATGAAAGTTTGTCTTTTTTGAAGATATCCTGATGAAATTTGGTACATATATAGATTGAAGCTTGGGAACGAACATAGGCTACCTTTTGTCGCGAAAGACAACATAAAGGGGAGGGGGGTATAGGGGATGAAAGTTTGTCAGTTTTGAAGACACCCTGATGATATATTTGGTACAGAGATGGATTGAAGCTTGGGAACGAACATAGGCTACCTTTTATCGCGAAAAGGGGGGTAGAAGGGGGGGGACAAGGGCCTTGGGATGAAAGGTTGTAATTTTTTAAGATTTCCTGATGAAATTTGGTACAGAGATAGTTTAGAGCTTGGAAACGGACATAGGCTACCTTTAATCGCAAAAAGGGGTAGAAATTTGGGGGTTTGGCTATGGGATGAAAGTTTCTTTTTTGAAGATATCCTGATGAAATTTGGTACATATATAGATTGAAGCTTGGGAATGAACATAGGCTACCTTTTGTCGCGAAAGACGGGGATAAAGGGGAGGAGGGTATAGGGGATGAAAGTTTGCCAGTTTTGAAGACATCCTGATGATATATTTGGTACAGAGATGGATTGAAGCTTGGGAACGAACATAGGCTACCTTTTATCGCGAAAAGGGGGGTAGAAGGGGGGGGACAAGGGCCTTGGGATGAAAGTTTGTCATTTTTTAAGATTTCCTGGTGAAATTTGGTACAGAGATAGTTTAGAGCTTGGAAACGGACATAGGCTATCTTTAATCGCAAAAAGGGGTAGAAAGGGGGGGGATGGTTTTGGCTATGGGAAGAAAGTTTGTCTTTTTTGAAGATATCCTGATGAAATTTGGTACATATATAGATTGAAGCTTGGGAACGAACATAGGCTACCTTTTGTCGCGAAAGACGGGGATAAAGGGGAGGGGGTATAGGGGATGAAAGTTTGCCAGTTTTGAAGACATCCTGATGATATATTTGGTATAGAGGTGGATTGAAGCTTGGGAACGAACATAGGCTATCTATTGACTCGAAAATGGAGGCATAGGGGGGCGGTAATAAGGTATATAAAGTTTGACAGTTAATCAGAGCTTGGTACCAGACTTGCTACCTTTTATCGCGAATCCTGTGGTAAAATGGTGAGGGAGGGATAAGGACTGGATAGGTAAAAAGTTTGTCATTTTTGACGATATCCTGGTGAAATTTGGTACAGAGATGGATTAGAGCTCGAAAATGGACATAAGGCTACCTTTTATTGCGAAAAAGGGAGTTGAAGGAAATAGGGCAAGGGTATGTTAGTTTGACAATTTTGAAGATATCTTGATGAAATTGGTATAGAGATGGATTAAAGGTTGGAAATGGACATAGGCTACCCCTTATCGCGAAAAAAAGGATAGAAGGGGGAGGGGGGAAGGTGAATAGGGCTATGGGATTAAAGTTTCTAATTTTTCATTGGCACAAAAAAGAAGGTGAATATGGCATAAATAATAAGAATTTCTTTTAAGATGTCCTCATGAAATTTGGTACAAAGGTGAATTAGAGCTTCGGAACGGACATAGTCGAGTAGCGAACCAAATATAGAAGCGAGTGGAGAGGCGAGTAGAGTTTGTTATTGTTAGGGACGAGTGGATAGGTGTGTAAAGATCAAAAGTCGAGTAGAGTCGACTACAGGGGCGAGTAGATATGCGACTAGAGAGCCAAATAGAATGCAATAAAGGGTTGAGTAGAGAGGCGAATAGGGAGGCGAGTGGAAAGATGAATGTAGTGGCGAGTAGAGAGTTGAGTAGAGGTACGAGTAGGTAGGCGAGTGGGGAGAGTCAAGTAGAGAGGCGTAAAGAGAATCGAATGGATGGGCAAGTAGAGAGGCGAGAGGTCGAAAATAGAGGCGAGTAGAAAGTCGAGAACAGAGGTGAGTACATAGTCGAGGGCAAAGTTGAGTAGAGAGGCGAATTTAATGCTCAATAGCGTCGGATCAACACTAAGCGATAACCGACATACACGCGGGCGGAGCCGCGGGCAACAGCTAGTAATTTATAAGATAATGATGAATTAGATACTTTAGCTATGTGAGTCGGGTAAGGGATGGTAGGTACTATATTAAAATAAAGAAATGCCTTGAAATAGCGAAAACAGCAAAAGTAACTACGGTTGTCAGTCAAATGCATATGGTTTTACTGCAAATTAAACAAAATTTAGCACGATTTGCCATTATTGAAGGGGAAATGGCGGACTTCTACATCTCACGGGAATGTTTTACTATATAAACATAAGATGAGGCCTTGTCAGTTAAAGATGAAACTTCATTGTATGTAATTTAAATAATCTTGAATATTATTCTATAATAATTTAGTAAGAATATTCAAGGTTATATAAAAATATTATAAAAAGTATGTTCAAATTACAATTTCAGTTTGCAATATAGTTATTTGCTTTACAAGGGCAATCAAAAAAGATACTTAATTAGATTGCACAACAAAAATCCCGTTGTGTTTCTTACCAGTCTTATAAGAACATCACATACTGACCGAGTGCCCGGTGTGGAAGACGGCAAGGCGGGTCCTTGTTGCGGCCCAGGCCCTCTCGCTTAGCACGTTGCGCACAGTGAGGGTGCAGAACGTGAGGGCCTGGGCTGCCGCTAGGCCCCCTTCTTCTTCGAGCAAGTAATTCTAGACTGCTAAAGGAGGCAGGAGAGCGGGACCGGAGGAGACTTAAATCTGTCCCGTTCCGTAGTCCACAATGTGCGAAGGAGAATCGGGCGTCGAAGGTCGTTAAAGGAACTCTGTTCTCCATAGTGGAGCCACCTGGCGCCCAAGCACAAGCAGGCCGAGAGGGGCACAATGCGAGCCCCTCTTTTCTGGGGAAAGATGGGAACGCCGTGGTCGAGCACCCGAGGATTTATGACCTTGGGTTAGACTCGAGATGGCCGTGCGGTTTTGGTGGATCAGAGTCCGTTATAACCATATAGCATATCATCCTACTAATATAATAAACGAGAAAGTTTGTAAGTACGGATGTATATTCAAAATATTAAAAGTGTTAATGGTAGTTATATTGACTATGTAAAAATGAATAATTATTTAATTATTTTCGTATGCCGTTAGGCGGAACATGGAAGATATTCTTTAATGTAACACCTTTGTACCACCTATGTTAAACGAAATAAAATTGGTTATTGATTATTATATTTGTTACTCTTTCACGTAAAAAGGATTTTAATGAAACTTAACAATAATATGACTTACCTATACATCAGAATAACACATAGTCAGTGCACATAGGCTACAATTTATAACGATTACCGATAAAGCGATAACCGACATCCACGCGGACGGAGCCGCGGGCAAAAGCTAGTCTATCATATTATCAACATAGTTTTGGTGAATAGGGTAGCCAGAGCTCACTGAAGAGGTTTTGTGCTGTCAGTGGGAAGACCAACGGCTTTTAAATTCCTGCTTTGTCTTCTACACTGACGGCACAGAAACTCACTGTGTTTACAGGGTCGGCAGCATGACTCCCCTGGTGTTGCACACGTCCGTGGCCCACGGTAACCACTTTCCATCAGGTGGGCCGTGTGCTTGTCTGCCTTAGTGGTATAAAAAAAACTATCCCGCTAGCTCCGGCGGTGGAGAATCTGAGGGGATTAACGCACATAATAAAATCTTATAAGGACATTGGACTATCACCTGCTACGCGGCCAAGTTTTTTATTTTAATTGAAATTAACTTTTTATAGACGGTTATCGATAAAGCATATTTTGAGGGTGGTAGAAATTTGATGACACAAATCTGTCACAAATTTCGACCGGGTTGGTACCACCGTGCACTATGCGAAAAACCCTCCATAGTAATCCAATCTCGGTTGGATTGCGTTCAGGGGTCAGCAAGTGCATAGCCGGGCAGGGGGGATTGTGGTCGCAGCACTAGCGGGACCGGTGGGTATTGGCGTAGTCTAGTGGGGGGTGGCGCGGGGCGACGCGCCGAACAGGGAGACCTGTAGAAACGGTGGTGCCGCTGGCCGCCCGCGGCATAGTACAGGGGCCCAACCGGGACTAACCACCCTGGGAGGCTGCCCCACCAGGTCGCGCATAATCCCGATATGGCTCGTCGTGCCGGTTGGTGACCGGAGGGAGCCCGGCGACCATACTCGGGGGGGTACGGGGGCCCTTCCGTTCGGCGTGTCGGCTCTCGCCGTTCCTCACATTCATAGACAAAACCAATCACCCGCGATTTGTCACGCGGTGCTGCGACGATAGTCCCCTTTTTTCACGCCTTCCCTTACCTCCTCCTTATGGCAGCGCAAAATAGAATACTGGGCTACACAGCGGCAAGACATTCTCCCACGGGCTCGCTATTTGAGGTGGAGTCCACGAACATCTGTGGGCTCCATACAAACCTCAACGCCGTCCACCAACACCTGGAGACGGCAAAACCAGCACTGCTATTTCTTACGGAGACACAAATACGCTGCCCTGACGACACGACCTACTTGCTCTACCCCGGCTATGTCCTCGAGGAGAATTTCCGTGCAAAAGCCGGGGTGTGCGTGTTTGTTAGGGCGGATGTTTGTTGTCGCCGTTTGCGCTGCCTAGAGGACCCATCCTTCTCCACCCTTTGGGTACACATAGACCATGGTTCTACGAGTCAGATCTATGTGTGCCTCTACCGCTCCCATACAGGAGATGCCGAGACAACTCGACTCTTCGAATACCTGAGTCAGGCGGCAGATGATGCGCAGGAGCGGTTTCCGAACGCTGAGCTGGTGTTTTTGGGGGATTTTAACGCCCACCATGAGATCTGGTTGGGTTCCTCTAAAACAACCCATGCGGGAAGAGCCGCCCATGCATTTGCTCTGGCGCATGGCCTGACCCAACTGGTACACGAATTTACTAGAATACCAAAAAGGTCGGACCATGAGCCCTCTCTGCTGGACCTTCTGCTGACGAGTCGCCCGGACCAGTACAGTGTTTCGGTGAGTGCCGCTTTAGGCGGATCCGACCATAGTCTGGTCCGTTCCAAGGTGCCCATTAAAGCGCCACCACGACCCGTACAGGGGAAACGGCGTCTCTGGCACTACTCGTCAGCAGACTGGGATGGATTGCGTGACTATTTTGCATCCATCCCGTGGGTTGAACGCTGCTTTGAAGGCAAGAACCCATCTGAGGGCGCAACTGCTGTCGCCGGTGAGATCAGTCTGGGCATGGAATATTACATCCCCTACACTGATGTCGCCGGTGCCCGCAGAGCCCGCCCCTGGTTCGGGCGCGAGTGCGCGGAGGCTGTTAATCATAAACAGTCCGCGTACCGCGCTTGGGTGAGGGCGCGCGCTACGTGCGATCCTGACGTGGGCCATTTCAAGGCGGCGTACAATAGAGCCACAAAGGTCTGCAAGAGGGCTTATGTCAGAGCGGATGCCCAGCGCATAGCGCGGCTTGGTCAGGGACTAGTAGCGCATCCCACGGGCAGCCGTGGCTACTGGCGACTGGCCAAAGCCGTGCAAGCCAACTTCTGCCAGCCTTCGCTGCCGCCGCTGCGCAACCCCGATGGATCCCTGGCCCATGAGTCGCAAGAGAAAGCAAATTTGCTGGCTAATCTCTTTGCGGCCAACTCCCGAATCGATGATTGTGGCATGCAGCCACCGACACTACCGATCAGTGACCATGCAATGCCTGATATTCGTATCAGGCAACGCGATGTCCGTGCAGTGCTGCAGTCACTCGATGTACGGAAAGCCAGTGGTCCGGACGGTATTCCGGCAGTGGTTCTACAAAAAAGTGCAGCGGAGTTGTCTCCAATGCTTGCGCGGCTGTACCAGCTGTCCTACAGCTCGGGTACAGTGCCTTCGGCTTGGAAGGAGGCGAATGTACAGCCGATCCCCAAGAAAGGGGATCGCTCAGACCCGACTAACTATCGACCCATAGCCATCACCTCAGTGCTGTGCAAGGTGTTCGAGCACATAATTAACAAACAGCTCATGCGTCACCTTGAAGATCACTCCCTAATTAATGACCGGCAATATGGCTTCAGGCCGAAACGGTCAACGGGTGATCTTCTGGCGTATGTTACCCATCTTTGGGGTGAGGCTATGGACAAGCACGGCGAGTCACTGGCAATTGGTCTTGACATCGCCAAAGCTTTCGATAGAGTCTGGCACAAATCGCTTCTTTCCAAGCTACCAGCCTTCGGTCTGCCCCCTAGACTATGCAACTGGGTTGCTAGCTTCTTGCAGGATCGCCGTATTCGCGTCCTTTGTGATGGACGCGCCTCGGAGTTCTTGCAGGTAAATGCTGGTGTGCCGCAGGGGTCCGTCCTGTCCCCTACTCTCTTTCTTCTGCATATCAATGACATGCTGTCTACCGGCAGCATTCATTGCTATGCAGATGATAGCACTTTGCACGGGAGTTATCATGGACGTCCTGCGGATAAGCAGTCGGATATCGCAGATAAAAGGCAGCTTCTTGTCACTGAGCTTGACCGGATCCTGAACAACATTTCCCAATGGGGCTCTGAGAACCTGGTCGAGTTCAATGCCAAGAAGACACAGGCATGTGCGTTCACAGCAAAGGTATCTTCTTTCCTTCCCCTTCCCACTCTTCAGAGCACTCCACTGCCACTGCAGGACAACCTGACTATCCTCGGTATGGATGTTCGCTGCAAACTTAATAACAAAAACTACATCGAGAGTATCATCAAAACAGCCTCGCGTAAACTCGGAGTCTTGAACAGAGTGAGACGGTTTTTCACGCCGGAGCAGCGGTGTCTTCTATACAAGACCCAAATTCGGTCCTGCGTGGAATACTGCTCGCATCTCTGGGATGGCTCCGCAAAGTACTTATTAGATGCTCTCGACAGGTTGCAGCGACGTGCGGTCCGCATTATTGGGAATCCCGAGGTCACAAGCACCCTTGAGCCTTTGCAGATGCGTAGAGATGTTGCATCCTTGGCAGTATTTTACCGTCTCTACCATGGTGAATGTTCTGATGAGCTCTTCCAACTGGTCCCGCCCTCTCCTTTCCTACATAGGACAACACGAGCAGGGCTTAGATGTCACCCGTATACGGTGCAGAATATTCCCTCAAGAACCAAGCGGTTTGGTGACTCCTTTCTTTGTCGCACCATTAAGACCTGGAACTCCTTGCCAGCTCACGTGTTTCCTTCTTCCTACAGTCCCGGGTCCTTTAAGCGGGGCGTGAAAAAGCATCTGATGAGGCCGTCAAGCTGAGTGCCACCATTGTTAACATGGTACGTGTTTGTAATGGTGACCCTCTTTTCTGAGACTTTGCCTTCAGCTTACCATCAGGCGAGGTGAAGTCAAATTGACGTGTCCTATATAAAAAAAAAAAAAAAAAAAAAAAAAAAAAGCAACAAGTAACTGCCCTATTGTGAAAAATAGACGAACATATTATACAGTTAGGTTGATTTAGATCGGAAAAATTGCCATGAGCGGACTTATTCATTTTCAAGCGCAGCGCTGCGACAGCCTAGAGGTTGTCAGTGGTTGATATCAAGGCTGTTGCAGCGCCGCGCTCGACGCTGAAACCATAGATTAGCTGAAACCTCGCACAGCAGTTCCTTAGTGGGATACTTCTTCCAACTGAGCTACCTGGATATATTGAGAATTGTTTGCTTGTTTGTCAGCTTTGACGGCTCTAAACGTTGAAGCACATTATTATAAAAAAGATATGACGTAGGACAATACGGTATTTTCGTCCAATTGAGCAGTCCGACTGGGGAAGTACCTCCGCCCTACACAATACCGCAGCGACAATAACCTCGTGTTGTATTCCCGGTAGCCAACTCACTGGAGAGTTTTTGTGCTGTCAGCAGGATGACCAATGGCTATTCCTGCTTTATCTTCTACGCTGACAGCACAGAAACTCTGTGTTTACAGGATCGGCAGCACGAGTGTGACTCCCCTTGTGTTGCATATGTCCATAGGCCACGGTACCTCACCTTTCATCAGGTGTACCGTGTGTTTGTTTGCCACATTAGTGGTATAAAGAAATAAAAAGAAACATTCAAGAACTGTGCCTAAGCATAATCTGAACTACTTATTGCAGTAGTCAGTAGGTATACCATGGTCTAGTCGTTATACTAGTATGTTGTTATACATTTCATAATTCTAGAACATTCGGAAACTACTAGTTACTAGAACATTTTATAATGTCGATACAATCTTCTACTTACTTCACTTCGTCTTACTTTATCGATGTGGAGCATTGCAATGGAATATTCGAGAATTGATTTCTTTATTAGTCAATAGTCAATACAGTCACATACAACACAGCAAATGCCAAAATTCAACACCGGATCCGTTCACTAATGAATTCAATTGGCAAACTGAAAGATGAAAGATGAAAAGGAATTACCCATCGGATACTTACTGGCCTTTATGATTTTTGGAGTTGGAGAGACAACAGTGATTCATTTTGTAAAATAAAAATCAGCAAATTATTGAATAAGTATACATTTTTATTTGTTCTATCACATTTAACATATATTATGATTATTTATTATAGTAACATTAAAAAACTACCCACAATGACTAAAATGATTTACCTCTTAGTAATGATGCTAACATACAACAGTGAATGTACTTATAAACTTGACATTGAGCAAATAATAATATACATCTATTTATTAAAAACTTAAACATATCCTGTAGTGGCAAATAGTGACACTTTTTAATGAAAAAAAGGAGCAGGATTTTTCAGCAAGAACTGATTTTTTTTAGTAGTGTTGTTTTTTCCAAGGGAAAAAGCCGACAATTTTTTAAACAGCAATTCGATATTTTGTAGTTTTAGTATAGATTTTACTTCTGGCAAAGTATCCATTTATACTTTGTCAGAAGTAAAATTGATAAATATAAGATTTTTAAAGAAAAAAGACAGAGAGAGAGAGAGAATAGAATTATATTATCAATAAAACATGGTAAGTAGTCCTTACGGGTTGGTTCACTATCTGCCACTAATGCAGGCTACTATACGAATTACAGAAAAAAATCAATGAAATAATTATCGAAAATTGATTTTTAGATGGCAAGTTTATTTCTTTATAAGGTAAATACCTCCACATAAATTAATTTATCCCAAATACCAATTTTGGCTAATTAATTTATGTGGTCTAATTAATTAACTGTAGTCTACCAATTTTCATTAAAAAAAATCAAGAATATCTGTCGCGAAACGGAGAATGCCTAAGGCTCAAAGCCATTAACGAGTGACAACTTCTGCTAGCCACATTCTTTGACCACAATGCCTGTGGTCAAAGAATGAAATACGCAATATTAACCCTTTCAGATCAAGGGACTCACCCATTGTCCTATAGGATGTGGAACTCGAGGACGGTTCAATAACCTCTTGCAAAGCTTTCAGTCAGACTGGAACTATCAGTTGGGTTTGACGTTTCCCCCACCCAGTTAATACCTCAGTGGCTGGTCCACCTAAACAGTACTCTAGGCTGGTCGATCTTAGATTGAGAGCTTACCACTAAAGACCCTTTACATTGACTCTTATCAGCTCATATGCTAGAATGGTATTCAGTTCTGGATCTCAATTTATCTGAGGACAGATTGTATAGAAATCTGTTAAATCTGTCAATCTATATATTATATAAGCTGACGTCAGAGAAATCGAGATTCCGGACTAAGTATCGTTCTAAAATACAGGCCTAAGTGTCGCGTATCGGTAAGGTTGACTTTTCTGAGTGAACGTTAACACTTGACACATGGCAAAGTTTTGACATATGTCATAATGATAAATTGCGGAGGAAAATAAACCTAATTGAATGTAAACAGACAAATGAACTTGAGTTGTAGGGCGGTAGATCCATTTTTTTGTTGAATGTACCTTTGTCGCCGTATATACTTGCGGAAAAGTCTGACAACAAGAATATAATTTTAACATTGTTCACATAAAAAAGCGAAAATTAATTAACATTACAATACCTACTACATACACGCACATTTATTGAAATATATGACTCATAATGCAATAGCAAGAGTCTATTATGAAAGAATAGTATTACAACACCTAACGGCAAATCTTTTTCAAGTGCCACTAACTACACAGTCAAAATACATTTTAAAATATTAATATATAAATCCATAGTGATTTTATTGATGACTGTACAAGTAGAAAACTACAGTGCATCATTTTTAAGGCGGCTATTCACGGTGCGTGAATCTGCGGACAGACACGGACCAGCCTGCACGGGCACGCCGTGTAAACAGTCTGAAAGAGAACTCAAGTCTATTGCAAGGCGTCTGATTAGACGCAAGTTGGTAGGTAACTACAAAGATGCGGTGAAGGCTTGTGCAACGTCATCTGCCCCCATAAACACGGATAGGTAGGTCTGTCCATAGGCGTAGATATTCTATGTCATTTTGCATTTATAAATGACAAAATTCTAAACTACGACCACGGTCGGTCTAAGCTAAGCTGAAAGTCAGGCAATTCATAGGTATGTGTCTAATTATACCATGATCGCGTTAATAGGTACGATAAAATTCCTTGAAACAGACCGACCCGTAAAAATAATAGACGCGTGGTGCGTGGATCTCAGTGATCCTTTCATGTGTGATAAAAATCTGCAGAATTACGCACCGTGTAAAGCCGCTTTGAGCTTATAAGTTAGGGTGCATCCCATAATATATTTAGATATCAAGAACGTTCACAAGGTGTAATAAACCCGAAATGTATACAACCTGTATTAATAAACGCAAACCTGATAATGTATTCCCGGTAAACTTCTTGACAATTCAATTTAGTTGCGCCAAACAGGCTTTTTAGGTTTCTTTAGTGACATTTCAACTAATCACGGGGGCTCGAGCGCGCGTTGCTTTTCGCTTTGCTTGTTCATTCCTTTTGTTGGTGCGTATAATGAATTTACTGGCATTGTTCAAGAAATTTGCCGGCACTTATACCCGCAATGAAGATGTCTAAGGCTTGCGTTTATTTCTTTACACGTTATATTTTTAAGTTTAAAAGTATGTCATGTTAAAACCACTGCTCACGAGCATGAATGGAGACAGCTCGACTTGGGAAAGTAACACCTCTTCACTTAATATTGACTATTTTAGATTACAGCGGTGTGCTGTAATTCGTGCGGTTTGTTTCGTCAGCCGAGGGCCTTACCCTTCCTTTCCGGTATCGCATTATTATCCCTATGGTCTGCTATAAACGCCATTTACTACTTTCAGCGTCACACTTTACATTCGAACCAACAATTGTCCGAGTTTTGGACCGACGTTTTGGAAGCAACACGAAAAATCACAATTCAATAACTATTCGACTTTCTACCAACCCTTGTATTTTTACTCATAAAAGTCTCGAATTCAAACCAATTTTAGGAAATGAAATAAGGCCGCGAGGCACCGTTTTCCGTGTTGAAGCCAAACATGTTACTGTTGCAGTCATCGATAACATGTAAAGAAAACCGTAGCAGTATATTTCTATGGTACCTTAGCATTGCACAAATTGCGGGATGATACGGTAGGCAGCCGACGGCGTTTATAGGAAACCGTACATTTTCTCTCTCAATAAGTTTCTCAAACGTTGCTATGCTACGGTAACCGGCTACGGTGAGCTGTATAAAAAAAACCAGGATGCAATGATTCCTATGTATACTAAAAGACAAGTCGTTTAGAAAAAAAAGTCACGGTTTCTGGGTGTGGCTAGAATGAATATTGAATTTCGAATATGGAACGAGACAGATATTGGATGAGTTTGGTAATGAATTTTGACACTTTAAATTTTTTATCTGTAAAGAAAAGCGCGCCTTTTTTTAAAGTCATCTATATGTCAGCAGCCGAAAATGGCGTATTGTTACTAGCCAAGCTAAACAATACCATTTTTTTTCGTACAGCTAGTCTAGCAGCAAACATAGAATTTATTGCTGGCATTCATACTATAATGTATGACTATAATTCTGAATATATAAATAATTGGCCGCCTTTAAAAATTATCTTTTCAATGTCATAGTGTCTAATAATAAAAACCCTGTCCCTGACAAAAAAAACTCGTATATACTTTTATACATTTTTGGCGTGAATAAAAATAACATAACATTCAATAAAATTTGGGCACTCAATGTAACAGACATTAAATAACTTAAAATTTTTCTTCATAAAATATTAAATCAAATCAAAACTAGATACACTAACCCGCCAAATCATAAATAACCTCAAAAACATGTTTGAACCACAGATGAACCATAAAAAAAACATTTGCAAACTTCAAACTACAGATTAAATATTATAAGTCTTTACAAAGTTTAAAAAAAGTTGCTTAAGTAAAGCTAGGTTGCTTAAATAAGGCTCGATCAAAATCAATGTGTTAGTGTGTAAATGTTAATATTAGCAGCGATTTCCGACGCAGCGACAGTTAAACGCAGCGAATATTCAAGTGTATACATACGCCTCCACACGTTAATTTTGACCGAGCTTTTAGGGTCTTATAGATGGGAAGAGTTCTTATATAGCTTGCAAGATACGATATATATACGACTTCGTCTATTCGCACAAACAAAACACACTCGCTCTTCCACGGTATTATCCACGGATTTCTCGAACCGAACGAGAGACTATACCCATGTAAATGGGAAGGCCTCTTGCGAGAATCTTCGCAAAAGAAATAATAGAACGCGATGTTCCGAATTTAAATAACTAACTAGATTGTGTGACGTCATCGGCGCGCGAAAATTCCACCAGCCGTTGAAAATACATTCCGATCAGTCCAAAACGCGCCAAAAAGAGTATAAAATTAAAAAAAAGCAGTCATAACTTAGAAATAGAATAGTCAAATTAATTGGTCTTAATCTTCGAAGCAGCTATTAGGTTTAGAATGGCCGGCGCGAAGTAAGTGATTATGCAGTCCGCGCCTGAAATTAAACATTTAGAATATAAACAACTTTATCAGCACACGTGTTGCCTACAATCCCTGCCTTTCCTCCCTCCCATTAAGCGGGCTTGTGAAAAGACATCTCTCAAGGCCGCCTTACAAGGGACAGTATATGTTATGGTGGCTCCTTGGACTGCACCCGAGCTTACCATCAGGCGGGATGCAGTCAATTTGACGACCTAATATATATATATATAATAGTTTGTAGGGATAGCGATGTAAAATACGACTACTGTGATTAAAGGCTCGGGTTCAATTGTCGGCTCGAGTAGTGTTAGTAGATTTTGACGTCGCAAACCGACCTCCGCCCCACAAACCGACCTCCGCCCCCCATGAGCGCGGGCCTGAGGGTGACGGGTGGAGCCGCTTGTCACCCTAGCAGAAGCAGGCCACGGCGGCGGCGCGCATTGTAGGGCGATGCGCGCCCCCCCCATACCGGGGGCGAGTCGGGGAACGGTTGTTCCCTCCTCTTGAGGAGGGCCAGACCGAGAGGAATGGCCCTGGGTCAGCCGGGGTGCGAGGGATATGTCAAAAGACAACCTCACCTCCGGCCTAGCACATCGACCCACAGACGGCGTGCGGTTTAGTCGGTTCGAGTCCGACATAACCTCCCCCTTCGGCTCCGAAGGGGGGGGGGGGGTTATCCGCGGGGATTTCCAGCACGTAAAAAAAAAAGTAGATTTTGACGTTAGGAAATAAATACTCATGAGAGATAAAAAATACCTTTATATTTCAAATTTACTTCTTCATTTTCATTATAAAGTTGGAAATAGCACAATATGGCTTACTCGTAGCATTTTTAAACTGGTTATTAAAATCTAGTCTTAACAGTATCGAGTTAGCGTTCGAAAGTTCCTGTCTCATAGGACAGGAATTTTCTAAAAAGTTATTACGCTTTACCCGCTCACATAGCCATTATATCCTAATATATTTCTGTGGTCCAACCAATATCAACGAGGCCCAAGCCAACCTCCTCTGCAAGTCGGTGCACCTGCGAATCAATGGGCGAGGTTCTGGCACAAGCTTACCTCCAGATTCGAGAGGTCAAATGGTAGTCGCTTCGAGAAAAGTCGACATACCATTAAAAGTAAGCGTATCACGAGCTCCGAAGTGTCAGCTTTGAAATATGTGGGCAATCTCTATGAGCATAATGATGACGGTTAAAAATACCCAGATGACAGGCTAGCCTATGGCCGTGGTAAACTCACCAGCCCTCCTCATGCACGTGAGCGTCTCCAGCATGGTCGTCTCAACCTCCTTCTTGTTGCCGCTGCGGCATATCATTGAGTATTCACCAGACACCTGAAGAATATAGAAGAGAAGTGTTATCTACTAGGCAATGCCCGCGGCCAGAGCTCGAACCTAGACTCTCTCGATTGCAACGTCGACTCCTTAACCGCTAAGTGTTGACAAGTGTGTCAATGGTCAAAAATTGATGCTGAAGCTTTCTAAGCTTTCGAAACCCACAAGTAACCGCTTACCATCAATTGTACTGTGTGCGCGTTTGTTAACTTAGTAGTAAAAATACCGAGTTTAAGGGAAACGCTCCCTAAGCCGAAGGTCCCTGGTAGTATTCCGGGTACACTACATATTGGCACAATTTTTTTCAATTTGTTGAAAATGATATTTTTTTCTGTTTATTTATTCCTATCTTAGAATAAAATGAAAAAAATATTAAAAAATCTATATTATTTTCACCAAATCGAAAAAAAATTATGCCAATATAAAAATAAAAATAAAATTAAATAAATTTATTGATGCCAAGGTCCTTATACAAACATGTCTTAAATGGCTTACACAATACCATGAAGTAAAGGTTATACAAAAATTTAGTAAACACTGGCTCCGAAACTAGGTAATCCTATGACTTGGGAGTCAGTGTGTACATATTGCCATATTTTTTTTGTACCCGGAGTACTACCACGGGCCTTCGGCTTCGGGAGCGTTCCTCTTACACCCGGTATATGTAATAGCTATCCCGTGTGCGGTTTGGTTATGAGCAAGTGCTTTGTTGGTATGAAATTTTCCAGCCAGCTAATATAGGTACCCTTTAATGTTCAGTTTCTTACCATCCATCAGGGTGCAGTCAAAGAAGAAGAAGAGAAGACACGTACAAGTGTTGCCAATATGTGTAAGAAGAGAACATGTTTTAAATTACCTGATAAATGAAGAGTGGATGATTCGGGAACTTGTCCTTTGTCTGCCTCACGATGTCCAGGTACGGCAGCCCCGGCTTCACCATCAGGAAGTCAGCACCCTCGGCCACGTCCCGCGCCTGTTATCAATACAACCACACGTTA
Organism: Eilema caniola; assembly: GCA_949126895.1. Lineage (NCBI taxonomy): Eukaryota > Metazoa > Arthropoda > Insecta > Lepidoptera > Erebidae > Eilema > Eilema caniola. The sequence continues at coordinate 28,754,167 of OX421462.1, read as the reverse complement.
AGCCCAAAAAAAAAACGGGTTGCACTCCGGGAGTGCTGGCAGAAGTGAAAACTTTTTTTTTCTTTGTTTCTTAGTTATATACAGAGAAAAAGATAAAAAGTACCATACCATACTATACCATACCTATAATATAGCGCCAATCATAAAATCTATCTATCACTAATTTTCTGCTAATTTTCTGTCAGAAGAAATTAATAAATTACAAACAGAAAAAATAATCACAAAAAGTAATAAGTTACAAAAAGAAAAATAATCACAAAAAGTGTCAGAAGCCCAGGTACGAACCCGGTACTATCTGAAACCATAAAGTACTTACAGTCGAAGCGCTCACCGCTAAGCTAAGAAGCTTCTTATCGTATCTTGCGAAATAAACAGTCTATAGCTAATGTTGTATGACGTCAGTCGTCGTAACCGATTCAAAGGTCAAGTGATCCTGACGCGCGAGTTTTATTTATTTATTTATTTATTTGTATAGGCATATCAACAGTGTATACACAAACATTGTTATATGGGTAACATTGGTGAGATATTGTTGGGTATGTGCTACACCAATTATAGATATGCACAGCATTGGCTGATTGTCATACAAAAATAATAATCGGGTATAGCAAGATTAAAAATTATAAAAAATGTCAAAATACTGCTTTCAAACAATAAAAAAAAAATGTATATTTGATTAGTCAAGTATTGCATGTCAAGTTTAAAATAATGACTAAAAATTAAAAAAAAAAAATCATTCACAATAAAAATAGAATTAAAAATAAAATCAAATAATTAAAATGTACAAAAGTAATTCAAAGATAATTCAAAAATAACATGCAGACAAATAAAGATTATAATTATTCCTATGTATTCTGTTGAGTCAACTTAGCCTTGAAGCGCCTGGGATGGTCGTGGAAAATGTCGAGGTCTAGGTGTCTCCAGCTACCATTATATGTGGCAGTTAACCTGGCCAAGGGAGCCTGTGCACCCAAGTTGGTCCTATAATGCGGTACATGGAAAAACGGAAAGTTGCTCCTAACTCTGCTATTAGGTCTCGGAACACATACTTTCGTACGCATCAAAAGTCCCAGTTCATGTGATGATCCCCTTACCAAATTCTGTAAAAACAATAAGTCTATAGCGCTTCTTCTATCCTTGAGAGATTGTAAATCATAATACACCAACCGTTCGTGGTAGGGTTCGAGTTTAACAATTTTTACCCATCCAACGCCGCTAAAGAAGTGAAACCTTGATATAACTTTTCAGATTTGGTTAGGCTACCTAACTAAAGGATTTTTTTATATAAACACATATTATACAAATAAAATAGCATATCTACCTATATAACTAGTGGGTCGATTTCGGTTTTAGTGTTTAAAATGAGTTACTAGACAGAAAAATAATAATAAACTGGATGAATGAAATTTTGAAGCATTTACTATGCTAACTTTTCAAATCGATTAAGATAGGAAAAAGTGAATGCCCAGGTGGGCTCAGACGGTAGCTCAATGGTCAGAGCATTCCCCCTGTAAGGGAATAATAAACTGAGTTTTTAAATCTACTGAATGGAGTTTAATGAAACCTTACAATAATATAACTTATACATCAGAATAATACATTGGTTCCAATTTATAACGATAACAGCCATCCAAAGCTAGTGAAACATATTAAAAACACACGTCGAGATTTTTTATGTTTTGTTAACCTAATGAATGGAGTATAGGACGACAATTTAGGGGTTACGCTTTGCAATTCCCGGTTCTGAGGAGGGATACAAATTTCCCAGTTCCAGACCTGCACGTCCCGGGAAATTCAGTACCGAACACAAATAAATTAAATGGGTATTTCGAAGGTGAACAGGAAATATTTTACTGGGCCACCTTACACCTCGGCACTCTAGACCCGAGAGTCTGTGCGGTTTTAGTCGGTTCGATAACTGGATAAGCGTCCCATTTATGTATATTCCAAGAAAATTGGACATATCACCATGTTAAATAATAATTACGGTATCGAGTCTTTATAATCGGTTTAGTTTATTTGTAACTAAAATAAATATTTGGAACGTAAATAATCAAGAACATAGGCCGTACTAATCTTCTAAAGCCTGTCACATTTTTTATGATGTAATTATTCAATCAATCAATCAGCCCACTGCAGTCCATTGCTGGACATCGGCCTCTCTCAATGTATGTACTTATTGGAACGAAACTTTAACGTAATAATAGCGCGAAATTCTTTGAAATTAATAGTGATGTAATAATAAAATAACCGAGACGGGAAGTCCCGGGACGTGTTGTCTAGAACCGGGACGAAGTAAACGGTCAAAAGTCCCGGGAAATCCCAGGTGCGGTCCCTAATAGGAGTCAATGAACTCTACTCATGTTCCAAAAATGATGAGCTGTTGAACGGTCAAACCGATACCGCAGTTGAGAAGCTAGAAGCTAGAGATGTTGTTGATCACCAGTTGAGTTGCCAGTAAAGTAAGTTTAAAGTGGTCCCGTAAACCCATAAACCGGATCGGTAGGGGTTTGAGTTGACCGTGGGTCAGTTGACCACGAAGAATATTGTAGGCTGAAAAATGCGATTGATGTAAGAATTATGAATACATTGGATAAATTCATTTAATTCTGCTGAAAAAGTCAAAAGAGAAGAAAAATCATAAGTTTCTAGAGCTCCACAAAGAAACTCATACAATAGGAATCATAAAAAATCCAATCAGTTTAGGACCTCATCAACATTGTGGTCCGGATAGGAAATTCATCTTTTTACAAATTCAACATTTTTTCTCTCTGTTCTAACAGGGTCGGCAGCGCGAATGTGACGCCCCTGGTGTTGCACACGTCCATAGGCCACGGTAAGCACCTTCCATCAGGTAGGCCCGTGTGCTTGTCTGCCACCTGAGTGGTATGAAAAAAATAATTGTGGTTAAACATTTCACGATTTCAACATTATGGGAATTCAACTTTTTGCAAATTCTACAGAAGTCGAAGGATTATTTTGGAGGCGGTTTAAAATTCAATGGCGGTATTCTTGGTTTGCGGATTTGGAGCCATTCGCAATAGCAACAGTAATGATTTGCTATCATTATATCAATATTATGATTGCGTAATGGCAGTCAAATGTTTATGCGATACTTGCGTAATCGTCATTTGACGAGGCAGTCGGCAAGATAGCACGTGCTCGAACAAACAGTGGCTTATTAAATGATTACAAAAATCTAGAATATACTAGATATATTTGTCGGTTCTTGAAAATAGTCATGCATTGCTCTACTGGGACCGCTCTATTATCACTGACAGGACTATTGCTTGCAATAAGCCTGATATCGTGGTGATCGACCGGCCCCAGCGCCGGGCAATGATCGTTGAAATCACCATTCCGCATGACGAGAACCTCGTGAAGGCTGAGAAGGACAAAATCAGCAAGTACCTTGACTTGGCTCACGAAGTAACCGCCATGTGGGATGTTGATTCAACGATCATTGTCCCGATAGTCATTTCGGCGAACGGGCTGATAGCGAAAAGCCTCGACCAACACCTCAAGAGGCTCTCGCTAGATGGTTGGGTGAAGGGTCAGATGCAGAAGGATCGACCAAAGTGTGATTTTTGGTAGAATTGTCGCGGACTCTCAGCGAAATTGTCTTCTTCTTCATGCTACCGTTAATCATAGTCGCATCTGAGGCTTTCGCCTCTGGGTCCGGGATGTGCATTTTCCAGTCTAGCTGCGTGTTCAACCCCTCTAGACAAGTGGCAATTCGCTAGCCGGCGTTCGGTGGAATAGAATGACGAATACATGGAATTTGACGTATATGACAGTCGTTAACGCATGTCAAATACGTCAAATCCCATACATTCGTCATTCTATTCCATCAAACGCCGGTTAGCAAATTGCCACTTGTCTAGAGGGGCAGCTGAGCTTCGACATTTTGTCGGTAACATTTTCGCGCTATTCCGGGCAAAGTTTGCCACATAATAGAACGGTGAAATGTGAAATTTCAGGTAGCCATCAATCCTTCATTACATAGTATAAAACAAAGTCGCTTTCTCTGTCCCTATATCCCTTTGTATGCTTAAATCTTTATAACTACGCAACGGATTTTGATGCGGTTTTTTTTAATACATAGAGTGATTCAAGACGAAGGTTTATATGTATAATACATGTTTAATATTGTAGAGGGTGCAGCGGGAACGGGATGTGACGCCACGCGGGCAGAAAAATATTGGCGGTACGAAGTTCGCCGGGTCAGCTAATTATTTTATATAGGAGCGTGCGTTTCTTTGGAGGTGCGCGTACCGTCTCTACCAAAGGCAGTACAGATACGCGGAGCACAGTAAGAACATGTAGTAGATACACCTTACAATAATTTTAAAACCTGCCATGTTACACAACCCGTAACTAGCTCAGCTAATAAAGAAATATTAATTCATAACAAACTTGTTACACTACTTGAAGTGAAAGTAGCTCGATGCAGGTCATTTCACACGTACCTAATAGATATAAAAAAAATGAGCAAACATCGTAAGTCTATAATGTTTAAACCATTCAGAGAGGAGGCTTGGGACGGGAATTTGTAGAGATGACCTCCCTTTTCCCTAAATAAAATGGTGGCAGGTGCCAGACAAGCACTCAGGCCAACCTGATGGAAAGTGGTTACCATGGCCTATGGACGTGTGCAACACCAGGGGCGTCACACTCGCGCTGCTGACCCTGAAGAAACCAACCAAAAGTGAGGGGGGTGGGGGCGGAAAGCAGAGAGCAAGGCGGGCGGAAGGGCCTCCGGTCCCCTCCCGGATACTGTAGCCGAGTCCACTCCGGTCTCCTCCTCCGGCACGATTACAGTACCAGGAACTTTACACAGGCTGCTGGTTCAGCCTCCTGGGCGGAGATTAAGTGATCTCCAGGTTCGGGAACCGTACCGCTTGCGCCTGCCCTGACCGCCGCGCCAAAATTTTACGCCCCCACTAGTCAGTGATGTTCACTTAAGCCTTTCAGTCTTCTTACTGACACCACAAGACCTCTCCAGTGAGCTCTGCTCACCGCCGGGAACACAATACAAGGTTATTTTAAGCCGAGGTATTCTGTAGGGCGGAGGTACTTCCCCATTTGGACTGCACAATTTGGATGGTAGATACCATCGTGTCCTACCTCCTGTAGCAATTGGTCCACCCTTAATAAAATGTGTATAATTGCCTCCTAAAGCCTGTATCCCCGGTTGCACCAAGGTTGGCCCCTACGAGTCTAGTCTCGTATGAAAAAAAAAGACATGACGACATACCTAGAAGTTGCCTAAGAAATACCTCCTTATGAATAATGAAGCGAAATCGATCACGCAAACAATTGCAACTGTGGCAATCATCAATCCTTGGCATCAAATCGATAGATGTTACTCAATGTATCACATAAGTAAATAGTGTGTTTTAATTCATCGCTGTTAGGTAAGTCTTAACTCAGTTTCTTATGTGTGATTTTTCACCAGTGATGTGCTATGCAGTTATCATCTAGAGTGAGGAAGGGTAAAGAAAGCGGCAACGCGGTAATGGGAATGGCTCTGCTGGCCACCAATAACATTAATTCATTGCAAGCATTCTGCATTCCTACTATATTAAATTATGCTTGGATACAACCCGTTTTCGCCAGTGCTACTCTACTTTGACCAATGAATTGATTAATGGATATCAAATGTATATATATATATATATATGTCCACATATTTGCAGCGCTACAGGCTTGTAGAGCGTGTCTTATTATACGCCATTCTAGGATACTTTTTTTTTTTTTTTTTTTTTTACGTGCGGGAAATCCCCACGGATACCCGCCCCTCCGGAGCCGGAGGGGTAGGTTATGTCGGACTCGAACCGACTAAACCGCACGCCGTCTGTGGGTCGTGGTGCTAGGCCGAAGGTGAGGTTGTCTTGCGACATATCCCTCGCACCCCGGCTGACCCAGGGCCATCCCTTTCGGTCTGGCCCTCCTCGGGAGGTGGGGACCACGCCGTCCCCGACTCAACCCCGGTGTGGGGAGGCGCGCATCGTCCTACGATGCGCGCCGCCGCCGTGGCCTGCTTCTGCTAGGGTGACGGGTGGCTCCACCCGTCACCCTCAGGCCCGCGCTCATGGGGGGCGGAGGTCTGTAAGCGCCCTCCGACGCCCGAGCCGCCTTCGGGCGCGAGCAGCGATGTCAGCGAGTCTTTCTCGCTCACCGCGCCGCGCCCGCTCTGCTGTCTCCTTCGCGAGCATGACCTGCTCGCAGAAAGAGGCGCTGGCCGCCCACGCATCCGCGCAGCGGACCATCGCCGCGAGCAGGGTGGAGAGCGTGAGCACTCTCACCCCCAGGGCCTGCACAAGCTCCCGCCTCGGCGTCTCAAACGCCGGACACTCGGTGAGCGTGTGCAGCCCCGAGTCCACGCTCGCGTCGCAGTGATGGCACTCGGGCGTTGGCTCAATACCCATCAGATGCAGATACCGCCCGAAGTAACCGTGCCCGGTTATCATCTGCGTCTGACGGTACGAGAGGCTCCCGTGTGGCCTCTCTAGCCACTCCCCCATGATGGGCCTTACCGCCGCAATGACGGCGTGCCCTGCGCGTGGTTGCCCAAGTCGTCGCTCCCACTCGGCCACCATGACCTGGTGGAGCCGGGATTTCTCGGCCCGAATGTCCTCGGGCTCGGGATCGAATCCCCGCTCCCGCGCCTCCTTTCGGAACTGGTATAGTGCCGAAAGGGCCCTCGCTTCCAGGATCCACGGTGGCGATCCGGCCAGGAGACTCGCCGCTTCGAAGGATATCGTGCGGTATCCCCTGATGGCCCTGGAGGCCATCGTCCTCTGCGCCGTACGGAGCAGAGGCAGGAATCTGGCCCCCAGGGTGTCCGCCCACACGGGGCACCCATATAGGGCCATGGACCGCACGACACCCGCGTAGAGTCTCCTGCAGGAGGTCCCTGGGCCCTTCAAGTTGGGCAACAGCCGACTCAGGGCATTCGCCGTGGTGACCAACTTGGGGCGCAGGCTTCGGAGATGTTGTCCGAAGTCCCATCGACCGTCAAGCACGAGCCCCAGGTATTTCAGCTGGGGCTTGATGTCGATGGGAGTGCCTCCCACTGTAAGGCTGGCTCCCGGGCCTGGCCTGCGCCGAGGACCATGAAAGAACATGGCCTCGGACTTGTGCAGAGCCACCTCGAGACCCAGCCGCCGGATCCGTTCGACGACTTGACCAACCGCGGTCGTGGCCCTCAGGGTCGCCTCGCGGTGCGTAGCCCCGCTCACCGTCACCAGCGTGTCGTCCGCATAACACGTGACGGTGGCACCGTACGCGAAGTCACCGCGAAGCACCCAGTCGTAACCGATGTTCCACAGTAACGGCCCCAGGACCGATCCCTGCGGGACACCGCACGACATCTCACGCCTACCGACTCCGGTCGAACTCGGGTAGACGACGGCTCTCTCCGTTAGGTAAGCCCCGACTATGCGGCGGAGGTAGAGAGGCACACCGTGGTACACGAGTGCCTCCCTGATGCAACTCCAGGGCAAGGTGTTGAAGGCGTTGGAGATGTCCAAGGACACCGCCAACATCACCTCGCCCCGGGCGACCGCATCCTCCGCCAGAGTCCTCACACGCATGATGGCATCCACAGTGGAACGCCACCGGCGGAACCCAAACTGGGTATTCGCCAGGTCCGGCCCCACTCTAGAGAGATGCTCGACGAGGCGCTTGGCAATTACTCTTTCAAAGAGTTTGCCCACCTCGTCGAGCAGCACTATGGGCCGGTACCCGGACGGCTCGTCCGCCGGGCGTCCCTTCTTGCGGATGAGGACCAGCTTCCCCGTCTTCCACATCTTCGGAAACTGGCCCCGCTCCATGCATGCGCTGAGGAACCCTCTCAGTCGGGGTTCGAGACCGTCTTCCCCTAGAGCTAGGACCCACGCGCGGCCTGGAATGCCGTCGGGTCCCGGGGCGGTGTTCTTCTTGGCCCTCAGCCTTCGCACCGCCAGCTCTAGTTCTACCCAAGTGACCTCGGGCACGTCGTCGTCAATCACCGCACTGGGCGCCGTACTGGGTGCCGTAGGCGACCGAGGCGGCGGAGCCATCTGCGGCGGAACATGTTCCGCTCGCGCCGGGAACAGGGAGATTCTAGGATACTATGGGGTGCGTCCCATTACGTATAAACTCATTTGGTCTAATTTCATTTTATTATCGTTCATAAGATATAATCAACGTTAAATATACCAACTGTTGAGATAATTTCTTTAAATATAACATTTATTTATTCTAAAACTTAATTAGTATAAAGTTGTTTGATATAACGTTCATGTAATCGAAAATCATTTGGTCTAACGTTTAATATGTATATTGTTTATTTAATCGAAAATAATTAGGTCTAACGTTTAATATATATATAAAAAACTTCATTATGGGTGACACCCCGACTCGGATAGGTTAGGTTAGAAGGCTAAGGCGGGAGCTCCGCTCCGCTTTGCTCCTGCCCAGCCTTCGTGCTTATTTTTTTAAACCACCCAGAAATAGGAGCCCTTTAACCTATCTTAGCGCAGGTGGTAATCAGTTACTAGTTATGTTTAATATCTACTTAGGTTACTATTAATGTATAATATTACTAGCTGTCGCCCGCGGCTCCGCCCGCGTGGATGTCGGTTATCGCGAATCGGGGTATGAAAAATAGATGTTGGTCGATTCTCAGACCTACCCGATATGCCCACAAAATTTTATGAGAATCGGTCGAGCCGTTTCGGAGGAGTTTGGCAACGAAAACTGTGACACGAGAATTTTATATATTAGATGTTATGTCACTTTTGCTTTCGTTTTCATCATATTAGACTAAATAAGTTTTATATCTTTTGAGTGGTATGTCAAACGATTTTATATTTAATGTATGTTATGTCAAATGAATATTTAATGTGTGTTATACTTATAAAAAATAGTTATTTTAAAATTATATCAATCGTTTATTATATTAACTTATCGCTAAATAAAATTATAGGTTCCGTTGTTATATGTTGTGAATATTAGAGATTTCGTTGTTATATCATCTATTACTTACTCCATTAAATGTGTGTGAACTACCATCCGCTGTGCTTTCGATTTCTTTACTGCAGTCATACTGAGACTTTTTAATACAATGATACACTTTGAAGTCTACGCGAATATCACTATTCAACGGATTCTATCTTGATTTATTTTGTGCTAGCTTTTGCCCGTGTGGATGTCGGTTATCACGACCAAACATATCCTATGTACTTTCTCAAGGTCTAATCTACCCCTATACCAAATTTCATCGATATAGGTTCAATGGTTTAGCCGTGAAAGACGGACAAATAGACACACACGCACACACACACACACACTTTCCCAATTCTAATATTAAATTTCACAGACTGCGGCAGCCTTGATAGATATTTCTATTGGTCGAACAAGGTGACGTCACTGGAGATCGACCAATGAGAATCTATTGCAAGGCTGTCACAGCGCTGGTGCGTTTGACATAGTGATGTCACAATTTTTCCCGGAGGGTTAGGCAGAGGTGAATTAACACACACATTTCATCAACCTGTATTCGGTCAAACGCATGGAGAAGGAAATGATAGCGGAGATGTTGCAAGGCAATCGAGTCGCGAGCATTTCATACGTCAAAACGACTCAATTGGTCTGTGACGTCACCATCTAGTTCTAGTGAAACGTCCTTGCGTTCGGTTGTCATTTTTGGTCAAAAGTTCAACGATAAAAATAGTTTTAACCTGGTTTAAGAATGAAGTGTACAGTACAAGGATGCACAAAGTATTTAGATAAACAATTTAAACATTTTAAGGGTATAACATTTCATCAGTAAGTCCACTATATTTAAATTTTAATTTTTTTGATAAAAATGTCGTTACAGAACCATCTGGCGTAGAGAAGAAATAAGTAACCTTGTCTTACATGTATACTAGTCTCAAATCATTTTATAAAAATTTCATCACAATAATCTCGCCCGAATTCATTAGCAATTTCAAAAATGTTAATTTATTTATTAAATGGCATATTTAGCTGAAATTGAAAATTAAAGTAAAAAAATTGGGCCATCTGTCGGTATAAGGCCAAATCATTTAACCCCTTAATGATTTTGCTATAAACCGAAAGATGGCGCCTTATTTTTAAAAATTATTTACCTAATAATAGATTATTCTAGAATTCTGTGTAGCGCTTAGTGGCGAATAGTCAAACTATATAACAAAAATGACAAGGTCTGTTTCTGTTCGGTTTCGCTATGACGCACTAGATGGAGACGGGGACGAGGTATAACGTAATGCCCCCCGCGTCTTCCTTCCCACCCGCATTTGGTAACGCGTTTTTCTTAAGAGAAATTTATGGCATCTCCGCTACTTAATCATATTCTGTCCTCCGTGGTCCCACGTAATAGGAGGTGAGCCTATATTGCCGTATTCCGGGCACTATTGTTGACTCGAGCCATGCATCTGAGCCTAAGTCTGGGCTGTAAATATCTGTCTGATGTTGAAGTTAATCAGCCCTATCCCTTAGTCGCTTTGTACGACACCACATGGGAAGAGAAGGGGTGGCCCAAATTCTACTCTGCCAACACGATCCACCTAACATCACCCTCCTTATTTACCATATATGTAGTTATAAAAAAATATAAACCAAGGAGCAATCGGAAGTGAAATTTGATAGCAATAGCTTTGTATCGATCTAAGCATTTAACATAATTGCCCTACAATGTGTGACGTCCCCTGTTTGACGAGTGCGCCCTTGTCCTCTTTACACTAAGGTAGATATTAATATTATACTGTCTTTTTTTTTTACGTGCGGGAAATCCCCACGGATACCCACCCCTCCGGAACCGGAGGGGGAGGTTATGTCGGACTCGAACCGACTAAACCGCACGCCGTCTGTGGGTCGATGTGCTAGGCCGGAGGTGAGGTTGCCTTTTGACATATCCCTCGCACCCCGGCTGACCCAGGGCCATCCCTCTCGGTCTGGCCCTCCTGTATCGATCTAAGCATTTAACGTAATTGCCCTACAATGTGTGATGTCCCCTGTTTGACGAGTGCGCCCTTGTCCTCTTTACACTAAGGTAGATATTAATATTATACTGTAATAGCGAGGAAGAAAACCATTCTCATTTAATTAACCTTGAGCGACCAACCCTTTATAATTGTCATATAAACGTTTGCTGGTACGGTTTTTTTTATACAACTGAGGTAGCAGACAAGCACGCTATCCACCTGATGGAAAGCGGTTACCGCGGCCTATGGACGTGTGCAACACCAAGGTAGTCACACTCGTGCTGCCGACCCTGTATAACACAGAGAGTTTCTGTGCTGTCAGTGTAGAAGACAAAGTAGGAATAGCCCTTGGTCTTTCCACTGACAGCACAAAAATTTGGCCAGTCTGTCAGTCTGGCTACCCTACTCACCATCAGGAACACAACACCAGGTTATTATGGCTGCGGTATTCTGTAGGGTGGAGGTAGTTCCATAGTCGGACTGCTCAATTGGACGGAAATACCGTCATGTCCTACCTCCTTCAACGTACGTACGTGTTAAGGGCGTTGTATTATCTTGTGCGTCATAATATTTAGGTAATAGAACATAAAAGAAACTCATTTTGGAGAAACATTTTGGACTTCCTACAGTCCCGGGTCCTTTAAGCGGGGCGTGAAAAAGCATCTGATGAAGCCGTCAAGCTGAGTGCCACCATTGTTAACATGGCACGTGTATATAATGGTGGCCCTCTCTCCTGAGACTTTGCCTTCAGCTTACCATCAGGCAAGGTTAAGTCAAATTTAAAAAAAAAATCTTCGTCTAATATACAGGGTGTATTTTTGAAACGGGGCAGTAAGGGCAAGTACCTTAACCGTTGCAGTTACAGCAAAACGTTCTTAAAAGACCTTCCCTAACTTTTTGGGACATTTTGAACTGCATTCACAGATATTGTAAAAAACTTACAGTTAGCAAAAAAAATGCAAAAAGTTCAAAATTTTTTTTTTATGCCAATCGATTCTATTTCATGTGGGGATCAAAAAACTCTATGGGACCATTTTAGCTTTCAGTACTAGAAAAGACAGAAATCGCCAAAGACCTTTCCCATACATTTCGTACGGAAATATGATAAATCAACTCGAAACTCATAGGTCAGGTAAAATTTTGAACTTTTTTAAATAAAAAAAATCATTTAAACATTTAAGAAATTGGTTTATGAAATAAATTGCTCAAAATGATTTCCATTTTCACGAATACATAAGTCTATCCTTTTTTGCACTGAACGAATGGCGGCTAATAATGTTCTGTGATGAAAATTACGTAAAATGGTCATTAATGCATCCTTGAGCTCTTGAACACTGGCGTACGTCGTCTTATACACCTCGTTTTTCACGAAGCCCCATAAAAAAAAATCAAGTGGTGTTAGATCGGGGCTACGAGGTGGCCACTGTGTTGGACCATGTGTACCTATCCACTGTGTACCGAATAGGCGGCTCAAATTGGAACGTGAAAGGTGACTGTTATGTGGCGGAGCACCATCTTGTTGAAAATGAACTTTTTGCAATTCCGACAGGGGCCATTCGTCCATCTCGTTTTCAAGATGGTGTAAAATGACTTTATTATACATGGCAGAATTCAGTTTCCCTTCATAAAATTCCACCATTATGACTCGATTGGACATTATACCACACCAACAGTTGAATGAGAAGCGAACCTGATTATGACTTGCCGTAACTCTTAGTGGATTTTCTTTGGACCAATAGTGGTGATTTTTTCTGTTGTACATACCGTTATTGGAAAAATTCGTTTCGTCTGACCACAGTATGTAATTTAAAAATTCATGATCTCTGCTTATTTTTCCTCTTAGCCATCTGCAAAAAGTAAGCCTTCGAACATCATCACCCGGATGTAACACTTGAACTATGCGCCCATATCGATAGCACTTGTAGCCGTATTTCTTCCATATCTTTATCACAAGGGAGTGGGATACACCTACTTCAAGGGCGACTTGCCTGGACGATACCTCTGGATATGCTTCGACATAAGTTAGAACCGCAATCTCCGTGTCCATGTCCACACGAGGCTGCCGCTTTTTTTTGAAAGAACCCTGCAATTCCAGGTTTTTCAAAAGATTTGTAATAACCTTTCTTGTTGGCACATGCCGCAACGGATACTTATTGCGGTACCACACTAATGCAGCTCCCGCATTTCGATTATTGACAAAATACGCGTACTATTCTTTTTGACAAATGTAACATTAATGACATTCATGATAATATTAATCTGACATTAGAAAATACAATTAATTGGTTAAATGGTAATAATTTAAAATTAAACATTGGCAAGACAAAAGCTATTCAATTTAGGCAGAAACAATCACCCCTAAACTTGAATATAAACTATAAAGAGGAAGTTATAGAAGAAGTGCAATGTACAAAGTTTTTAGGTATTTACATTGACAATAAAATGTCATGGAAACAACACACGGATCATGTATGTAAAAAATTAAACAGTTATTCCTTTGCTCTTAGGAATCTTATTAGAGTTGTCAATATTGATACAGCGTTAACATCGTACCACGGATACGTATCGTCGACTCTTCGCTACGGTATTATATTCTGGGGTAACTCCACCAATGTGGACTGTGTGTTTAGAGCACAAAAACGGTGCGTTAGAGCTATTTCCTGCCTAAAGCAAATAGAGTCGTGCAAACCACTTTTTATAAAATTAAATCTTCTAACTTTACCATCTATATATATTTACGAAACAGCTCTTTTTGTAAAATGCAATCTACATTTGTTTGAGCATTGCACAAGACAGCGTCACATAGGCAAATTATGCATTAGACCCTCTAAAACTGCTTTACTTCATAAAAGTGTCTTCTGCATGGGTCCTAAAATATACAATAAGCTTCCACTGAGCTTAAGAAATGAAACTCACTTAAATTTATTTAAAAAGAAATTACGTGCCATCCTGGTTGAAAGGACGTACTATTCGGTGAAGGAATACTTGGAGGAATCTGAAAGCATAGTATATAGAATGGAATAATTAATTAATTACATGTGTGACATAAGCTGTATTATTATTTGAAATTATTTGACACTAGATATTATTATTGTATAACTTAATATTTCTACACCTATTATGGTAGAATATGTATGAACAATGTAATAACATTAAGACCTCGATGTACCATATTCGGAGAAATAAATTCATTCATTCATTCATTCATTCATTCATTCATTCATTCATTCAATAAGTCAATTTTTTCACGATTAGAAGACATTTTAGCGAAAATCCTTAATTAATAACTCATACGAAGTTTCTCAGCTGAAACTAAGAATAACACACAGATTTTCGAATCAAATTCGAAATTTGAGGGTAAAAATTCTTTTTATTTACTTTACAGTCAATTCTACCCACTTCCTGGCCATAACAAAAAGTTAGACCATCGTAGAAATTTGTTTCTGTTGCCGAAATGTATGGGCCTTTCTGTCTTTCCTAGTACTGAAAGCTAAAATGGTCTCATAGAGTTTTTTGATCCCCACATGAAATAGAATCGATTGGCATAAAAAAAAAATTGAACTTTTTGCATTTTTTTTTGCTAACTGTAAGTTTTTTACAAAATCTGTGAATGCAGTTCAAAATGTCCCAAAAAGTTAGGGAAGGTCTTTTAAGAACGTTTTGCTGTAACTGCAATGGTTAAGGTACTTGCCCTTACTGCCCCGTTTCAAAAATACACCCTGTATAAAAATGAATTGCAATTCTGTTAGTCTTGCTAAAACTCGAGAACGGCTGAACCGATTTGGCTAATTTTAGTCTTGAAATAATATTTGTGGATGTCCAGCGAAGGTTTAAACAGTGAGAAAATATGGGAAATTTTAACTTTTTTTTACTGATTCTGAAGCGGTACGAAGTTTGCCGGGTCAGCTAGTTCTATATAATTATTAATAAAAATAAGTCGGGTTTTCCTTCCTGACGCTATAACTCCAGAACGCACGAACCGATTTCCACGGTTTTGCATTCGTTGGAAAGGTCTTGGGCTCCGGGAGGTTTATAGCAAAGAAAATTCAGGAAAAATTTCAACAGAAAAGCGGGAAAGCGATAATCGACATCCACGCGGGCGGAGCCGCGGGCAACAGCTAGTAATTATTATAATAAAGAGGTAAAGCTTGTGAGTTAGTACCGTTTGTAATCTCTGGATCTACCGAACCGATTTTGAAAGTTCTTTTACAAAAAGGCAGCCACGATATTTGTAAGTGTCAATAGGATTTATATCATCACGCTACCGGGGAGGGTCACAAGCGGGATCGGGCGGAGATGCGGGCAACAGTTAGTAAACTATAAAGTACATAAATACGAATAATCGATCGATTATTCAATGGGTGTATTTTAATTTCACCTCATCAAGATGGCGTGTTCTAATGAGAATATTCTCTGAATTATGGTATGTTTGCATTCCTTCAAGGGTGGTTTGAGAGTTGAAGTATCTCAGTGATCTCACTGATACAATTTTGTAAACATAGCCATTATAATTACCGGTGATTGAAAACACGCCACGGCGTAATTCTTGTTACTCGACTTTTTTTATTAACATCCTGGTAACCTTGCCACCTAAGACGTAAATTTATAGAAGAATAAAATTTTATAGCAAATAATGGGTACATACCGCCGCATATTAAACTTATTTCGATCTTTTCAGCATCAGTCGAGTTTTTGATTTTTAATAATTTATTTTATTTTATTATTTTTAGTTGTACCATTGCATTTGTAATCGACTTCTAATTTCCTTCATTTTGTTACCCTACTCGATAAGTTTAAGTGAAAATATATTTTGACAACATACGTTTTGATGCCAAAACAAAAATCTACCACATAGGTTTTTTTCGACCCCAGAACACTTGGGAGAAGACTACCTTTCGTTTGAGATATCAATCATTGAAATCTGTCAAGTGGTTTGGAAGATATGAGGTAATAAATAATATTACAAACATACATACATACAAGATACGCGCGAAAAGCATAACCCTTCTTTGCAGTCGGGTACTTAGTATACTCATTTTTCCTATAAGTAGTTAAAAATCGGAATAAGTTAACATCCAAGACCGATCCCTTACAGGGGGAGCTACTGGGGTACGTCCTGGGCCGTGATTCTGCTAATTTATTTCCATAGAAAGACCTCTGCGTTACCGCAGTCACTGTAACCAAGGCCATTTAACTTTAGACTTTACTTTGATACAGTTAAAGTCTAAAATTAAATGACAATCTTGTAGAGTGAATGAAAAATGTTATAAACTCTTTCTCTTTTCATTTTGAACTTTAACGCTTAGTAATAAAGTCTAACGTTTAATGACATTTTATGTATTGTCCGTGGTATGACAGAGGTGTTGCTATTTCATAAAATTACCTGCCTGATTATTCGAAATTCTTCTATACATTCGTCTTAGGGTGACTGTGGAGCCATTTACCGATGTTCTTCCTCTAAGCGTCAATCCCAGTCGCAACCGAAGCTTTCAAATTGGAGACTGGGGTCAGCTTTACCAACTGCGTATTTGGCTGAACTTCGATATTTTCCGTTAAGCGACTGCCATCTGACCTCCACAACCCAAACGCGATATCGCGGGGATCGAACTTGCGCCTCCTGCATAGCGACCGTGTTTACTACCGGTACATCATGGAGGCTGTCATACCATACCCATCCGTAAAAATCAACGTGTAACGTGAGTTTTACTGGTCTAAATCCCTAGTAGTCGAACTCACCCAAATCAAACTAACCCAAAAATATCTCACCCAAATACAACTCACCCAAAAATTGTTTTATTCTAATATTTGTTTTTATAAAAAGCTGTACAATCCGACTTGGATAGGTTAGGTTAGAAGGTTAATGCAGGAGCGGAGCGTAGCGAAGCTCCCTCATTAGGCTTTCGTGGTTATTTTTTATGACCATGCAGAATAAATTAGCTTAATTATAGCTAAATAATTAATTAATTATAGCAATATGATAATATTATTAAAAGCCATATGATAATAGAATGTTATGATATTTGGTTTAGAACTTTTCGGTGAGTTTGATTTTGAGTGAGTTCGATTTGGGTGAGTTATTTTGGGTGATGAATATAAGTCTTCAGGCTTTCACGGCCGGCGTTGCATGTAGAATATACTGCCAATCAGCCCGGAAGCAGTATATTCTACATATTTTGGGTGAGTTCGACTACACCCGTCTAAATCAATATAGCGCGATTTAATCGCGAGGTAATCATATCAATACGTACCATTTTGCTTAGATTAGGTATGCCTTTAACCTTATGCCTCTTGCCCTTAGGTACTAAGCATATTATTCACGTTTTGCCAAAATAGACATTCAACAAAGTACACGAGGTAAACTTACGGCAGCTCTTGCAGCGAGGCCGGCGCTCCCTGGCGGCAGCTGGTAGCACTTCCTGTCGCCCTCCATGGGGGAGCTCTTCATGGTGTCGCGGAACGGCCCGTACATTGACGACGCGAACTTGCAAGAGTATGACAGCACGGACACCTGGAATATTGCTG
Organism: Eilema caniola; assembly: GCA_949126895.1. Classification (NCBI taxonomy): domain Eukaryota; kingdom Metazoa; phylum Arthropoda; class Insecta; order Lepidoptera; family Erebidae; genus Eilema; species Eilema caniola. Next base: position 28,736,651 of record OX421462.1, on the reverse strand, counting down.
GTTAGTTTGAATCACTTCATAGTATAAAACAAAGTCGCCTACTCTGTCCCTATATCCCTTTGTATGCTTAAATCTTTAAAACTACGCAACAGATTTTAATGAGGTTTTTTTTAATAGATAGAGTGATTCAAGAGGAAGGTTTATATGTATAAGACATGTTTACTATAGTAGAGGGTGCAGCGGGAACGGGATCTGGCGCCACGCATGTGGAAAAATATTGGCGGTACGAAGTTCGCCGGGTCAGCTAGTTTTGTATACGAGAATGGTGTGGCCTGAACAATAATTTTGTGATGAGAATTGAAAAAGTTGTAGCTAAAGTGGTACGGTCACGTAAAATTACTTATGCGGCTCTACTTCGATATTTTCCGTGAAGCGACTGCCATCTGACCTCCACCACCAATTGGCGATGTCAAAGTTCTATAAATAGAATAGTCGGACTTTTGAGGGCTCCAACTATTCGTAACGACTGCATAGATGTTCGACTAGAAAGGTTTCTACTACAAAACTTACCTGATTCTGAAGTTTGCAGGCTACAAGAGCATCTTTGATCGACTTAATCCTGTTATCCATCATGTCGGATGGAGCCACGATATGTGCACCTAGATAACAAAACATTGTAAATTAAAGCATTATTAACATACAAGCATAAAGTCATCTTCTGAATCGTGCGTGTGCACGCATGCGGGCGCCCTGTTTCGTTGAAGTAGTATGATTTTTTTGCACGAAACACATGGAAGTTATATGCAAGACATTCACTTCATATTGCAAGAAACAGGCACTGAAGCAAGGCCTTAAGCATGATTTCATGAGCACCCTGTGACTCTGGACATTGTTTAGATTTACAATGGCTATAGGTATGGCATTCAGACGTTATCCTAATTGCAACCGAGGCCAAGATGCCCTCGGAGCTCAAAGTCTGACGTTCCTGATCTTACTCCTCCACTTCGCACGATCGCGTTCATGGTAGTGAGATAATTTGCACGCATTTCACCCTCTATGACGTCAAGCCAGGATTTCATCCTCATCCCCTGCCACCGGGAACGGGCGGGGGCGCCATTGCCAGGCATTTGTTACCCATGTAGCCTAACTGTTGCCGCATAACATTGCAACAGTCAGGTTACATTTCCCGCCACTTTGCCCACGCGGCGGCATTACGCCTTGATGTGGTAGTCGATATCAAGTCCCTCGAAATATAGACCCCAGGTAATTAACCTGATCCGTGCGTTTCACCAAGTCATAGGCTATGAGGATGGGTTTAGGATCTGTTGAGTTTAACGCCAAGTATTCTGTCTTCGCCACATTTAGCTTCAGACCGCCGTTCTCAAGTGCCTCCTTCCACACTTTCACACGTCGCACCAATCTGCTCCTATCCGCGTCCATCAACGCAATGTCATCAGCAGACATGAGCGACCATGGAGGCTGCTCATGTGAGTTTCTAATGGTGTTCGACAAAACGCCCAATACCAAGCTGAACAGGTAAAGACTAAGCACGGATCCTTGGTGTACGCTGACGACGGTGATGGGGAAGGTTTTCGTGTCGCCAACAACGGACCGACCCACAGAACCGGAATCGAGGTACACATGTATAGAAACTATTTATTCTCTTTATTTACTCATTTATTCGCATAATACAATCATAATAAGCTGATCATTAAAATAATAAAATAAGTATATTGTATTATCAATAGTAATGGCATGGAAATATTACATAATTCGATTCGTCGTTTGTTATAAGTTTATTGTGCGGAGTGGGTTAAAAATGGAGGCCAAATATAAACAAATGACGATAACATCACCAACCAACTACCACTATCCACCACCAGCTAAACATCGCGATGGCTAGAATTCTTCATTAATATGTGCCTGCCTCGTAGGTACTAGTTCTGCACCGCCCTATGGTAGACTGGTAGAGAATGCCTACGGCTAATTATATTATATTATCTGTGCTACGGCATTAAGTCCGTCAATGTACATCGTGCATAAAGTAGACGCAAGCACCAGATCCAGCGCATACATTACTTGTTAAACTTTATGGATAAAGGGGGCCATTGAGAAGCCGCAATGGATTACGCGTTTCTGCTGCGTGAATCTGCAGTTGTCGTATGCGCTCACCTTCGGAATTATACCTTAAAACACACCGGTAATCGAGACTCGAGACGGCGCGCGTGCGATTTACCGTTACCGGCAGGGGTAGTATACGTGGAGATTTTCGCATGACACTTTCAAGGTGATCTCAATATCGTCGGTACCATTTTTGTGACAGAATTGTTTTTTGCTTAAAAAACATTAATTTATCACTAAAATACAATATTCGTTATCATTGCTTGTCACGACAAAGGTCATAAGCTCGCCTTGACCAGCTACTTCGATATCGTGTTTAATTCGGCCCATTCGTTTCGTCTAGAGCGACACAAACGCTACGTGTACGTTCGCGCAGCGGAATGTTGTTGAATTTAAAGATTTTAATTTTGCAGATATTTAGTGTATGACGTCGTGTAATTGTGTATGGTAAAAAAAAATTTGTGCATGCAGCCATTGTGGAGAAATTCGCTAAAAACTGATTCCGCTGGGCGAACGTTGTCCTGGCAGAACTTTTTTCTAATCCATGGACTTAGAAGAAAAGAAATGTGTCCAAAAATTAGTGTGTATTTGTGTGTAATTGTGTATGTATGAATAAAATTAGTGCATGCATAAACTTCGGAGAAATTCAAGTTTCCGCTACGCGAACGTTTGGCCATTAGCTAGTTTTCATATAAAGCTCTTATATAGAGAGCTGTAGATTTTTACATAGGTTGTTTTGAATTCGTTTAAATTTGTTTAAAAAACAGATTGAGAAGAAATAGTAGGGTTTAAAAGATAAAAATATAAACGTGAAATACGCTTATTAGGTCTTAGTTCGTGAAGTAGCCACTTTGGGGTCTAGATTTTCACGTTTATACAAACCTTGTAAGTGTCTGCAACATGTTGCCAAGTATCAATGATGGTTCGTTAGTAATTAATGAGTTATAGGACAATTTACCATGAGTAGACCACTGTTTGCAAAGCAGTCAAATATCAAGACGTTCTAAAGTAATTGCATAGTAAAATGTGTTCCAATAATTAGTGTAGTAATTCAACTACTTGCATGCAAAATTTCATCTCATTAAATTCATTAATTAAAGAGGAACAATTAAAATACTTACAAAGCATCGAAAACTTACATAACCCGACCAAATTCGGATAGATATAAAAAAGCGGCCGTTCAATATATCTAGGTAACATTCTAAAATTTACAGTATAATACCGGTATTTAATTGGTACTGGTGATAACACAATTGTTTTGATATAATTTATAGGTCATTTATTTTTCTACACATGATTTTTTAAATGTATTTGACTATGACAGTAAGTACTATTTACGTAGCTACTTTATACCTTTTTAATATGATATAACCGTTGTACTGGACTTATGTATGTGGGCGTGTTCCCGCGCACCCCACCAAAATATTCAGAATTATTTTGTTCGAAGCGGTACACTTAAGGCTAGTCCTTTGATTAAATAGTCTAAGTATTGTAGTTAGGAATTGATCAAAAATATTATGCTAGTGTGAAAAAACAGACAACGTGCTGCGCGCAACGGGCGATAGAGGCGGCTTCCCTCTTGAAACGGTACTTCCATCCTTGAAGAAAAGAGAGCGCAATATGTTTTCATAACTCACATAAGCCACGGCCTGCGCGTATTCGTTTGCTGTTGAACTTGAACCTGGTTTTGTTTTATCCCCATTCACAAATTTGCACTCAAGGACAATGTGCGTATGCGCTGTTGTTTTGCTATGTATCGCCAATTCTCCGTAATAATAATATTGACAGTGTGTTATTAATGTTATAGTGTAACAGTGAAGCTTAAAATAATTATGTGGTAGGTATATTGAGTGAGTGATAGTGAGAAGCTGATGTTTAATTAGAACTTGTTAATTGAAGATTTATTCTTATCGCAGATAGGGGCGGTATTATTAAAAAAAATATTTTTCATTCTAGAAATGCAATTGTTTTATTTTTTCCTAACGCTTGTGTACGCAACTGTACCATATTAATAAATACTATACTGGAAGGTTAAGAACGTTACTTAGAAATATGGCACGGTCGCTTTTTTGTAGCCATCCGAAGTTGTTCGGGTTATGTAGGTTTTCGATGCTTTGTCAGTATTTTAATTGTTTCTCTTTAATTACTGAATTTAATGAGATGAAATTTTGCATGTGAGTAGTTGAATTAATACACTAATTATTGGAATACATTTTACTATGCAATTACTTTAGAACGTCTTGATATTTGACTGCTTTGCAAACAGTGGTCTATTCATGGTAAATTGTCCTATAACTCATTAATTACTAACGAACCATCATTGATACTTGGCAACATGTTGCAGACACTTACAAGGTTTGTATAAACGTGAAAATCTAGACCCCAAAGTGGCTACTTCACGAACTAAGACCTAATGAGCGTATTTCACGTTTATATTTTTATCTTTTAAACCCTACGATTTCTTCTAAATCTGTTTTTTAAACAAATTTAAACAAATTCAAAACAACCTATGTAAAAATCTACAGCTCTCTATATAAGAGCTTTATATGAAAACTAGCTAATGGCCAAACGTTCGCGTAGCGGGAACTTGAATTTCTCCGAAGTTTATGCATGCACTAATTTTATTCATACATACACAATTACACACAAATACACACTAATTTTTGGACACATTTCTTTTCTTCTAAGTCCATGGATTAGAAAAAAGTTCCGCCAGGACAACGTTCGCCCAGCTGAATCAATTTTTAGCGAATTTCTCCACAATGGCTGCATGCACAAATTTTTTTTTACCATACACAATTACATGACGTCATACACTAAATATCTGCATAATTAAAATCTTTAAATTCAACAACATTCCGCTGCGCGAACGCACACAAACGCTACAGCTTATTTATAGTGCTAAAGAAGAGTAATGTGACTCTTTTTGCGGCATGCAGTCGGGAAAGTGCTACGCGTTTGCGACTGACAGCTTGCCGCTCAGTACTAGTTAATCTCGGTACTGGTTAATAAAAAAAGGACATTCTTTCAGCATACTGAAGTTATTGAAATTAAAGGCAGCAACTTATTATATAAACAAATTGAAATGAAAAGTTTTGCCTGGCCTGTGTGCCTGAAAAGCACACACGCCAGCGTTTGTGTGAAGTCGAGTGGTTTTTATTATTTTTATTTTAAGGATACTAGTACCTGAAAGGACTGCGGGTCTCGGTGCGTGCGGCACTCTCGGAAAAGCGGCGTGCTGTTTCATTCATAGAATAAATCTACATTAGGCGGATCGCCCGTCACACGATTTGCTTGTGACCTCGCCGCGTCTACAACTGCAGGCACCCGCAACACACGCTCGCGGCAGGTTCCGCTCAACGCAGTGGACGGCCTAATATTGTCGTTTAACCCCGCAAAAGGTTCGCAAAGCATTGTTAGAGCAGATGCAGCAGAATTTCGTGTGGTACTTTCCAAGCTACTACTCCTAAATATGCAGTTAGGCTGCTAGCAACTAAATAAAAAAAAATAGCATTTACCTGCTTTAGCATAGGCCAAAGCAACTTCTGCAATCCTTCTGGCTGAGGCAGCATGGTCGATGACCCCATTGGCGTTAAGCAACCCACAATGTCCGTGAGATGTGTAAGGGCAGAGACAGACATCGCAGGCAATGAGTAGCTGTGGCAGTGCTGAACGAATTTTAGGCAGCGCCTTCATTACGGGGTTTTCTGGTGCGTCAGCAAGCGAACCTGATGCATCCTATGCCAACACACATAGGTTAGACTTATGAATACAAGCCAGTGGCGAAGGGTGAACATTTTTCAAAAAGAAAACCAATGGAAAAAACTTTCTTCAATCTAGTATGCTTTGTCATGCACTTCGAGGCTTCCATTAACAAAGGGCTTTTATTTTTTATGAGGGATCCCTAACCACTGATATAAGTGCCTACAAATAATTATATGGTCATAAAATATTTGCATCTACTTATACCTATGTACAAAAAAGTTTTTAGTTTTTACTATTCTCAGTATTTACTATTTTTTAATCTATTTTATCTACTCTCATACTAAAATTTTAACAATAAAAAGTTAAACACAAAATATTAATGACGGTTTTTACGCACAAAATATCAAAATTACTTTAAAGTACAGCTCTTCTTTTGAAACTGTATAGTAATCATATCATAAAAATTCATAATATAATTTTTTTCCTATTACTATACAGCTTAGCAAATGGATTTTGGCGCTCTACATTTGTGTCATTTTAAGCAAGCAATAATTAGTAATAATATCTCATGAAATAATTAATTATACAATTATTTCTCCGGATCAAATATTAAAATTTGTATGAATTTAACAATATATATATATTTTTTAAAATTGTAAAAATAAATATTAATTATATTAGAAGTATACATTATTGAAATAAATTATTTCATATAATATAATTATTAATTATTTCATGAGATTAGACTAAGTAGCATATTATTATGAAACTGTACAAATAAATAAATAAAAACATACAATGTATTAACTGTGTCCTCTTTAGATTATGAACTTATGAACACAAATATTGATACATGTATTGCTATACAAATAAAGGCTGTCAATATCTTAGTTCTAATCAATTTATGTTGTTGACTGTACATTAGAAGCAATAGCACATTTTAATTCTGTAGTGTAATGTAAGAACTGGTAGGATGTGAATGGCACATATAAGTAATGGAAGATCTGGTAGGATTTACAAACTACTAAAAATTCATGTTTAAAAAAACAAAGGTAGACAATGAAACACTTGAGTGGATGATATGCATGATCACTTGGAAAAATAAATAAAAACAAAAAAACAATTACAATAGCCCAGAAAAAGTGCTACTCAGGTAGTTGATTTCTGGCCCCAATGTTTTATTCTTAAGTACATCCCTATGCTAATAGAACACTTATTCTTATATAAATATTACTCTCAATAATGTACCTACTCAATTTTTTTCAGTACCAAATTTGGTTGCCCGTGACATTAAGTCTACCTATGTAATTGTGCATAAAACGTAATAAATAAAAACTAATTAAGTAATGAGGTTTAATTAGAGAGTATTTAAGAAAGCAAATGGAGGGCTATTGTCTCTGCTGACCCAGCTAAAAGAACTAAGAGAATGGCATGGAATGGAATATAAATCAAGCTCCAACTACTACCTTAAAATAGAATGTGCATTAAAATTGCAAGAGGACACAATGGTGGCTTTAAAATGCTGATATTTTTCCTTAATATTAAATGTAAGTAAGATAAGTACCTTTGGATAATTTCCAATAACCCCAAATATTAGGATAGACTTCAGTCCTTTGGCACAGAGGTCAATGAGTACTGGTATAAGCTGGTTGATACCATATCTGCTCACATTGGGCATGCTTCCCACAGGCTGAATTGCGTCGTCATTGTCTCTGATAAAAAAAGTAAAGCTCAGGTTCTCTTTTTGATTTACTAAAAATCTAATCATGATGCTGTTTTTTAAGTGAACACAACATGTTTAGCTAACAATTTCTTAGGAGCGCGATATAAAAGTGTGTTATTTACATTACTTTTACTGTCAAATTCACTTGGAAGTGAATTACCGGCTAAATGAAAAATGAACACAAGTACTTACAGCAGGAATACAGGATACATAATGTTATGTGGCTCGATGCTAACATTCGGTTCTTGTAATTTCCGCAAAGTAGCATGGAAGTATCCTCCTTGCAACACATGTTCTGGACTCAAATATAATTGATTCATCATGTAGATCGTAACACACGGCCAACGTTAAAGAGCTGCTATTATAAATCAAATATTGATTTTTACTATCACTGTACTATTTCACAATTAATATTTTTACTTGGGCACGCGCACTTGCGCCACTAGAACCCTAGGACCTGTAGATGTGTAGAGAAATGAATAAACATTCAGTTCATACACGCTCGCTAGATTATAGTCAAGTACTTGTACTGTACTTTATAACAAAACATGACAGATGAAAGGACAGTGCAGTTACTGTTGACAGACAAAGACATGTGACATGTAGGCATGTAGACTGACTTGATAGCAAAGCACAGAAGTTCTGGAACCGTGGACATTTGGTGTTGAGTATTATGGCAACTCTGTGGTTTGGTTAGTTCATAGATGTAGTATTTATGATGGTTAGTTGGTGTCCATCATAGATTTAGTATTTTTCTTTTCGGTGTCCATAGTTTAGCGTCTATATAATCTGTGTCTTAGTCATAGATGGTCATAGATTATATTTTGTTAGTGACTTTTTGGTGACTTTGGCATGTTTGTAATTTGTATTGCTCTATTTTAACAATTCTATTTCCTTTCACCGAAATTAAACTTAGTTCATGTAAAACTATCGTTACAAGGACTCATCATGAACCTATTTATTTATTACAGTTACCCATTAAAAATATAATCACAATGTTTTAGTGAAATTGTGAAAATATTTTACATGTTTTTTTGTTTTTCCAACAGTGGCTTTAGATTTATAAGAACAACTTTTAATATATTATTCTACTGTAACTATAGAATTTGACAAACGTCTACATCCTTGAGGACACAATGAATGCGGATGAGGACTCGCCTAGCAAGAAAAAAGCTGAAAAATCATCCACTGATAACTTAACTGTTACTGTGGACAAAGTAGAGTCGAAAAGACTCGAAAAAGGTGACGAGGAACCAAAACCACGTATTGTTTTGACGTTCCGTTCTGAAAAAAACAGTGCAAAGAATAGCAACATGAAGATTGTTTCTTCAGAGGAAAAACATGAGGAGGCACCGCGCAGATCAAGTCGAACGCGTCGGCAGTGGGAATGGATCTGCGACAGTGACACCTCACCTAAAAAAGACAAATCAGGAACACAAACTACATCTGAGAATGACGAGTCAGATAGCTCACACACCACACCCAAGCGCTCCACACGTCGCCGTAGTAAAGACGCTGATAACGTCCTTGCAAATGCGATAGCAAGAAAAGAGAAATCTTATGAGACACAGCCAGCACCGCAACGGCTGTCTCGGAGAATTAAACCAACAGCAAAAATTCTTGCTAACGAAGAACTACGTATTGGGCTGGAATCTCAGAATAATGCCAGACTAGGTTTACAGACTGACAAATCGCCTGAAGAGGGGGTGAGGACTAGGCGGTCGGCCCGTCCTGTTGTTGCTGAGGAGAAGAAGATTGCACCAGAAGTGATCGATGATGATGTAGTGGAAATAGGCACTACTGATGATGACAGTCAGAGCCAGAATACAGTCATGAAACTGAAACACCTATGTGAACTTGGCTTGAAAGCTATAAGCCCTGATGATGCAGAGGAAAGTGAAAATGAGCACAGGTAAAAATAATTCTAGGGGTTTATTTTCTATCTATAATAGTAACTGAAATTAAATTACCTTTTTTTAATGTTCAGAAAAGCTTGATAAATATAGGAAAAAATTTCAATTGGTACAGGAGTGGTTCGAATCCGCAATCTTTCTCTTACAGCGAGAATGCTTTGACCACAAGATAAGCTTATGAGTGTATGCACAAAAGTGATAGTAAAAGAAGAAGAATTGGCATACTACCTTACATCGCATACCATAGTGTGAAAGTGTCTGTACATATCGGTTGTAAGGGGAACGCTCCCGAAGCCGAAGGCCCCTGGTAGTTCTCTAGGTACACTACATATTGGCACAATTTTGTTTTAGATACTGTGAAAAACAATAGGCTCCAAGCATGCTTTTTTGTAGTGATATTTTTTTCCCTTTACACCTGGTATGTTGCTTCAAATTATCACTCTTTGCATTGAATACATGTACAACACAGAAGTGCTTGATGTGGGGCAGTGTACCAACAGCATATAGTGTTATTTTCTGTTCACAGAGTTGAGGAAGACGAAGAAGAAAATGATATCGAAGGCCTAGATGAAGATGATGAAATTGATGATGATCCCAATGTGATCAGTAAACTGCTTGAGACAGATGAGGATTCGGATGAGGAGTTCCAGTGTTCAGTGGAAGTTAAGAAAAACAGGCCTCGGCCCCGAAGGTCTACAAGGCTCAACTCTTCATATGGAATGGATGATAGTGATAATTCATCACCTGTACCAGAGGAAGAGCATAAGTATGTATTTAAAATATAAATTAAGACATATTAAGCTGTTTGTGGATGTATGGGGCTTGTGAGTAAGTGAAAATAAATTAGGTTAGAACTAGCACACGAGGTTAAGCAATACTTAGGCAGCTTGATCTTAGAATGGGTGACCACACACTACTTCACTTATACATGGAACTTTTAACACTTTACAAAATACATACCTTATTATTTCACTGTGGGGACACCAGAGGCAGGACGGATGATCTATCCGCAACTTCTGCTGGCCATTTCATCAATTTCTATTTTTATCAATCCAATACATACATAGGAAGCAGGTAGGCAGCCACTTAAAGCTCATCGAACCAACAGCCTTGCATGAAGCTAGGTTTTGATAGATTTTGTTGGTTTAAATTAGCTGGATATAAACAAATATAGTTTATTAAAATGGTTCTGTTTCAGATCACGTCGTTCAAAAAAACGCCGTGCGAAGCCTCCACCTGGTGCTCTCTTTGATCACCAAGAGTGAGTATTATTGAAATCACATTTGCATATTTTTTTATTCACATTTGTTATATTTTATAAACTCACTTTTGTCTGATTACTTAACATCCTTGTGCTGTTCATAATTAAATATCCTTATTATTATTATTTTTAGGGAAAACTTTAACTATCGACCAAAACGCATTAGAAATCGTTCATTGAATAATGAAGAAATTCAGTCAGATGGCGAAATGGAGGAAACCAGGTAAATATTCTTCATGTCGGCACACTCAACTTAATAAAGGTAGTTGATAGAATATAGTGGCTTTAGTGACTGCTGCAATCCTCTTCTTCATCCTATTTATCCTCCAAAAGCTGCCGCCGCTGCTCTTTCAGTGGTAATTACCTCTAAGAAGTACTAACTTATTCTAAATCATTTTTATAAATTGCGTACCTACAAGAGGTGCATAAAATATGAAGTGCGCGCTTTTTCGCTAGTACACAGTGTAGAAACTGGAGTTCTTTATTTATACATTTATTTTGAGGCTTTGGCTCAATAAGGATAATATTCTTATCATGTCAAGCCTATCACTAAAGTGTTTGTAAGTATTAAAATCAGTAACGCAGAGATAGTAATATCTCTTCTCTCTATTTAGCAACCCTGCCGGTGGAGATGAAGGTTCTGAAGCCGCCTGCCCAGTGGACGAGTCCACTATCATTGCCACCTGCTTCTGTGAGGCGCCGAGCAATGTGTACGCGGCGCCTGAAGAACTTACCGGTAAAAATATCTTTTTCCTTCAGTTCGTCAAATTTTGCCGCCAAAAAGATTTAAAAATACATAGTTGTGAGTAAAAAAGGGCATTGAATGAAATGAGTTTGTGAATATAAAAAAAAGTAAGCGTTCAATATTAAATTTAACGCATGGGACTCGATAGAAAAAGGTAAATGAACTCGTACTCGAAGGGTTTATTCAAAGAGCCTAATATACAGAGAAAAAGCCACCTCACTTAAGTAACTGCACTGTCACTCTCAGGCCTCCCATGACGTCAATAGTAGCCGTGGCCTTTATGTACTGGTTATGTTCTAATGTGTATGTATGGGACGTATGTAAGTACTTGCTGTTACCCGCGGTTTCGCCCGCGTGGATGTCGCTTATCGCGTAGTGTTGTAAATTTTAAAGCTGAATCAAGGTATTCGTCAGACACGTTTGAAGCATTAAACGCTCAAGCGCACTCTTGACTCTTTACTCGCCTGTCTATTTGACTGTCTACACGCCTCTCTTCTCCTTGCCCTTCTCCCTTCCCCCAACCACCCCTCCTTCCTTCTGTACCTCACTCGTGCCCCGGCCTTCCTTCTTGCACTCAAACCTCCACCCCTTCTTCCATCCCTCACCCTTGCTCCCCTTACCCCCATTCCACACTCACGCACTCACGATTTCCTGCTTTCTTCACTCACGTCCTCACCCTTACACCCTCACCCCACTCATGTACAGGCCCTTTCTTCCTTCCCTAACTCATGCCTCCACCTTTACATTTCCATCACTCACTTTCTTCCGCCCCTCACGCATGCTCTCACCCGCTTCACCCTAACTCCCCTCACGCAAGGCCTAACGTTTCCCCTTTCCTTCACTCATGTTGTGTTCGACCCTATCTTCCTTCTCTCACTCATTCACCCATCCTTACTTCTCTTCCTCACTAATGCCCTCACCCTTACCCCCATCCCCGACTGATGCACCTACACTTTCTTCCCTCCCTCATTCTTAACCCCTCCTTTACCTCCTTCATGCACTCAAGCCCCCACCCTTAACCATTCCTTTCCCTTCCCCCACTTATGGCCGCACTCCTTTCACCATCACTTAACCCACTCATTAATATTACCCTATACCCTACCCCCTTCCCCCACCACATCCCGTTCCTTCTCCTTTCTACTCAACTGTCATTTCCCAAGCCCTAATCTGTCTATGTAGTTCATCAAAATTTAACTTGCCTACGAATTCCTGCCGTAAACGGTGCAGAATATTCTAGCAAGAACCAAGCGGTTCGGTGACTCATTCCCATGCCGCACCATTAAGGCCTGGAATTCCCTGCTAACTCCTGTGTTTCCTTCGTCCTACAGTCCAGGGTTCTGTAAGCGGGGTGTGAAAAAGCATCAGATGGTACGTGTTTATAATGGTTACCCACTTTCCTATATAAAAAAGTCCGTTCCTAAGCTCTAAATACTTCCCTGTACCAAATTTCATTAGGCCTAACGGTTAAAAGGTTTTTAGTCTTCAAATAATGTATAGAAATCTGCCGGATTTTTTGACATTAATGATCACTGCTCTCTTCCCTTGAGTAGTAGCGTGATGATATATAGCCTATAACCTTCGTCGATAAGCGGACTATTCAATACAAAATGAATTTTTCAAATCTAACCAGTACTTTCTGATATTAGCGCGTTCAAACAAACAAACAAACAAACTCTTCAGCTTTATAATATTAGTATAGATTAAATCGAAGCTGACATAATACCATTAAATGATCTTCCAGAGCCAATATTCTGCCAAGCGGTCGAGATAGTGGACGGTATCCGCGTGGGCTGTTCACACCGCGCCCGCCGCGAACCAACGAACGATGATAAGGCGGGCGCTCTCGCGGCGATGGTCCGCGCCGGACCGCGGGCTCCGTACTTCTTAGCGTGTGTGCAACACGCAGCGCAACTCGCTAAGCATATGTGCTGTCCCGCCTGCGGACTGTTCTGTAGCCAGGTGGGTGAATTTCAACAAATGCCATTTTTTTTATCATATCGGTGAACTTTTTCATTTATATGCTTTTTGAATATTTTTCAGGTTTTATGTAATCTTTATGATATCATATATCCCCAAATTTAATATCATCAACGTATCATTTAAGATTAAGGAGAAAATTCAGTTTGAATTTTGGTTTCCACCGACATGACAGACCGGCACCGATTATTTTTTCTGTACACCGATATGATAAGTCTATCCACCGAAATGATATGCATATCCAGCGATGTGATAATATATCCAGCGAAATGATAATCTATCCACCTTTGTACGTCATAAATCAAATAGTTAGAAGGTACCTCATTTTTACAAAACTGAAGACCTGATCTGAAGAAGATCATATCCAACGAGAACTGAGTTCTTGGAAATCCAATCCATACTAATATTATGAATGCGAAAGTAACTCTGTCTGTCTGTCTGTATGTTACACTTTCACGCCTAAACCACTGACCCGATCTTGATGAAATTTGGTACAGAGGTACGTATATTAGAGCTTGAGAAAGGACATAGGCTACCTTTTATCGCAAGAAAGGGGGTTTAAGGTGGGAAATAGGGGATGAAAGTTAGTCAGTTTTGTAGATATCCTAATGAAATTTGGTACAGAGGTGGAGTAGAGCTTGGAAATGAACATAGGCTACCTTAATCGCGAAAAGAGGGATAGAAGGGGGGGAGGAGGGCCATGGGATGAAAGTTAGTCAATTTTGAAGATGTCCTGATGATTTTGATTACAGAGATAGATTAAAGCTTGGATAATCGGGATATAGGGGGTTTAAGAGGGGGGGGGGGGGGGGGGTGAATAGGGGATGAAAGTTTATCAGTTTTAAATATATACTGATGAAATTTGGTACAGGTATGAATTAGAGCTTGGGATCGAACATAGGCTACCTTTTGTCGCGAAAAAGGGGGGTAGAAGGGGGGGAGTAGGGCCATGGGATGAAATTTTATATGAAAGTTCGTCATTTTTGAAGATATCCTGATGAAATTTGGTACAGAGATAGATTAAAGCTTGGAAACGAACATAGGCTTTTGTCGCGAAAAAGGGGGTTTAAGGGGGGTTGAATAGGAGATGAAAGTTTGTCCATTTTGAAGATATCCTAATGAAATTTGGTACAGGAATGAATTTCAAGCTTAGGAACGAAGAAAGGCTACCTTTTGTTGCGAAAAATTTGGTACAGAGATAGGTTAAAGCTTAGGAACGGACATAGGCTACCTATGATCGCATAAAAGGGGGCAGAAGGGGAGGAATATGGCATTGGGATGAAAATTTGTCATTTTTGTCGATATCCTGACGAAATTTGGTACAGAGATAGATTAAAGCTTGGGGACTAACATAGGTAACCTTTTGTCGCAAAAACGAGGGTTGGGAGGGGGGGAATAAGGGATGAAAGTGTGTTGTGTATGTGTTTATATGTATGTTCTATTTTTTCTTTGTATACTTAACGAAATCACTCGAAATCTACCGATATGATAAAACGACTCACCGAGATGATAAAATGATCTACCGATATGATAAAGCAATCCACCGATGTGATAAAACTGTGCATTGATCATGAATCAAAACACCGATATTAGATTTAAGACACCGATTGATTTTTTCTTATCATTTTCGGTGTAAATTATCATATCCGTGGTAATAAAGACCACCGATTACAGCGATATGAGAACAGCGATGTGAGAAATTACACACTTTTTAGAAAATTAGAAAAAATGCATAATATCTAGGATAAATTCAATAACAGTCAATGAAGCTAATTCACTTACTACCCCTATTAGAACCAAATAACAATAATAAAACTGCTCATTACTCTAGAAAGATGCAACCACCGATAGTATAAAATAATTGTCCGGGAGCAACTTAAATGGCATACATACGTTATTGGCTGGAATATGCAGCGATTTGACACCCATCCGTCCTGACTGCGAACTAGCAAGCACTAACTAGAGAAATAAAATTGGGGTGGGGACACTGTCGGACCCGTCGATGTAAAGTTAGGTGTAAATTACTTTTGTCCAGCGATATGAGAACATTTGGCAGGACAAGTACGTTTGTGCCTCTCAGTAAAAATAAGCGTTAATTATGTAATAAAATATGCCATATATTACTAAGAAAACTAATATTCTATGAAATATAATAATTTATATACCTAACTTACTTATTTTTATTAGAGTATAAGCTTTTTTGCTTGTAAAAAAAGTAGAGGGACAGCACCGATGTGAAAAATATAGAGGTTTATGTATTTATTTCTACCTTTATATATAGTTCTAGCCAAAATATATTTTTGCCACAATCCAATAACTACCTATTGAATACTAAAAAAAATAATTCTGAACAATATTCCTTTTTTCAAATACTAATTTCACCGAAGACAAAAAAAAAAGCCATTTGGGAAATTCACCCAGGTACACCATTTTTTTATATGGCTTGGTTCGACAAAGAAAATACGGTTGCACCTTTACATATAACTTTACATTAAAAACTGCTACCGTATCTCCTTTGGCGACTGTACATACTTCTAGGATCTAAAATATGCTCTGAACATGTTGTACATGGCTCTTGGATGTGTTTTGAGGCTATTACGGGGTGCTACGGCAGTTGACGAGCTCGAATTCACCAAGCATAAATTACAAAACAATACGCTTTCCAGGGCCTCGCTTGTCTTACGATTTAGGTCCAAAATACATGTCCCAAGGTAAACATACCAAAAGAAAGTGAAGTCGTGAGGAGCTTTGCACCTATCCCTTGTATCGTATCACACTGTTGTGTACATATTCCATAATAGACTGAGCTAAGGAGGGGACTCGAACTCGGGACCTGTCGATTTACGAGCAACATTTTTTATTTTATTTTATTTTTTATTAAGTAATATACAATCCATACTAATTTTGAAGTTTGTCATTTTTGAAGATTTCTTGATGAAATTTGGTACAGAGATAGTTTAGAGCTTAGAAACGGAAGTAGGCTACCTTTTATCGCGAAAAGGGGGGTAGAAGGGGGGCGGACTAGGGCCTTGGTATGAAAATTTGTCATATTTGAAGATTTCTTGATGAAATTTGGTACAGAGATAGTTTAGAGCTTAGGAACGAACATAAGCTACCTTTTATCGCGAAAAGGGGGGAAGAAGGGGGGGGGAGGACCAGAGCCTTGGGATAAAAGTTTATCGTTTTAGAAGATTTCCCGATGAAATTTGGTACAGAGATAGTTTAGAGCTTGGGAACGGACATAGACTACCTTTTAATGCGAAAAGGGGGGTAGAAGGGGGGACTAGGGCCTGATATGAAAGTTTGTCATTTTTGAAGATTTCTTGATGAAATTTGGTACAGAGATAGTTTAGAGCTTGGGAACGAACATAAGCTACCTTTTATCGCGAAAAGGGGGGTAGAAGGGGGGGACCAGGGCCTTGGGATAAAAGTTTATCGTTTTAGAAGATTTCCCGATGAAATTTGGTACAGAGATAGTTTAGAGCTTGGGAACGAACATAAGCTACCTTTTATCGCGAAAAGGGGGGTAGAAGGGGGGGACCAGGGCCTTGGGATAAAAGTTTATCGTTTTAGAAGATTTCCCGATGAAATTTGGTACAGAGATAGTTTAGAGCTTGGGAACGGACATAGACTACCTTTTATTGCGAAAAGGGGGGTAGAAGGGGGGGGATCTAGGGCCTTGGGAGGAAAGTATGTCATTTTTGAAGATTTCTTGATGAAATTTGGTACAGAGATAGTTTAGAGCTTGGAAACCGATATAGGCTACCTTTTATCGCGAAAAGGGGGGTAGAAGGGGGGCGGACTAGGGTCTTGGTATGAAAGTTTGTCATTTTCGAAGATTTCTTGATGAAATTTGGTACAGAGATAGTTTAGAGCTTGGGAACGGACATAGGCTACCTCTTATCACAAAAAGGTGGGTAGAAGGGGGGACTAAGGCCTTAGGATGAAAGTTTGTCATTTTTGAAGATTGGCTGATGAAATTTGGTACAACGATAGTTTAGAGCTTGGGAACGAACATAGGCATTGAAGCTTAGGAACGAACATAGGCTACCTATTGACACGAAAATGGAGGCATTGGTAATAAGGGATTAAAGTTTGACAGTTTTGAAGATGATGAAATTTTAGTACAGGGATTAATTAGAGCTTGGTAACGGACATATGCTACCTTTGATCACGAATAATGTGGTAAAAGGGGGGGGGGGGGGGGGGGGTTAAGGACTAAATAGTAAATATGAAAGTTTGTCAGTTTTGATGATATCCTGGTGAAATTTGGTACAGAGATGGATTAGAGCTCGAAAATGGACATAGGCTACCTTTTATTGCGAAAAAGGGAGTTGAAGGGGTGGAATAGGGCAAGGGTATGTAAGTTTGACAATTTTGAAGATATCTCGATGAAATTGGTATAGAGATGGATTAGAGGTTGGAAATGGACAAAGTCTACCCCTTATCGCGAAAAAAGGGATAGAAGGGGGAGGGGGGGAGGGGAATAGGGCGTTGGGATTAAAGTTTCTAATTATTCAATGGCACAAAAAAGGGGGTGAATATGGCATAAATAGTAAGAATTTATTTTAAGATGTCCTCATGAAATATGGTACAAAGGTGAATTAGAGCTTCGGAACGGACATAGTCGAGTAGCGAACCAAATATAGAAGCGAGTGGAGAGGCGAGTAGAGATTGTTATAGGGACGAGTGGATAGGCGTGTAAAGATTGGAAGTCGAGTAGAGTCGACTACAGGGGCGAGTAGATATGCGACTAGAGAGCCAGTGGAGAGGCGAGTATAGAATCAAATAGAATGCTGTAAAGGCGAATAGGGAGGCGAGTGGCAAGATGAATGTAGTGGCGAGTAGAGATCGAATAGAGAGTTGAGTAGAGGTGCGAGTAGATAGGGAAGTGTGGAGAGTCAAGTAGACAGGCGAAAAGAAAATCGAATGGATGGGCAAGTAGAGAGGCCAATGGAAAGGCGAGTAGAGAGGGGACCAGAGAAGTCAGTAGAGAGTCAAGTATAAATTCAAATACAGAGGCGAGTAGAAAGTCGAGTAGAGAGTCGAATATAGAGGCGAGCAGAAAGTCGAGAATAGAGGTGAGTACATAGTCGAGGACAAAGTTGAGTAGAGAGACGAATTTAATGCTCAATAGCGTCGGATCAACATTAAACAATAACCGACATCCACGCGGGCGGAGCCGCGGGCAACAGCTAGTGTTACATAAATCTTAAAGTAAGACACTAAAACCCAGCAGGGTTTAATATGTGTCGCGTCTAAACAATACTGAGTCACTAAGCTATCGCTACTTTTAAGTTATAA
Source organism: Eilema caniola (assembly GCA_949126895.1). Taxonomy (NCBI): domain Eukaryota; kingdom Metazoa; phylum Arthropoda; class Insecta; order Lepidoptera; family Erebidae; genus Eilema; species Eilema caniola. The sequence continues at coordinate 28,717,962 of OX421462.1, read as the reverse complement.
AATACTAGCTGACCCGGCGCGAACTTCGTACCGCCAATATTTTTCTGCCCGCGTGGCGTCAGATCCCGTTCCCGCTGCACCCTCTACTATATTAAACATGTATTATACATATAAACCTTCCTCTTGAATCACTCTATCTATTAAAAAAAAACGCATCAAAATCCGCTGCGTAGTTTTAAAGATTTAAATGCTTAAATCTTTAAAACTACGCAGCGGATTTTGATTTTTTTCGCACAAAGGGATATAGGATATAGGGACAGAGAAAGCGACTTTGTTTTATACTATGTAGTGATTCTTTTTACCCGACTGTGAAGAAGGGCTATGTTTTTCGCGCGTATCTTGTATGTATGTTTGTAATATCCTTTGTTTCGTCATATCTCCTGAACCACCGTACGGATTTTAATGATTCATATCATATCACAAATGAAAGGTTGGTTGGTTTTTGGCGCCAAAATATGTGTGGCAAAAATAAAATTTTCACTCAAATTGATCAAGTGGGGTATCAAAATGAAGGAATTAGAAGACGATTACAAATACTAGCTGTCGCCTGCGGCTCCGCCCGCGTGGATGTCGGCTATCGCGAATCGGACTATAATTTGAGATTTCAACTATCCTATCTCTCAAGTTGGATCAAACTGCACAGGGTGTGCGAATTTTATTATAATCGGTTAAGTGGTTTAGGACAGGTCCATTGAGGACAAACATTGTGACACGAGATTTATATATATTAAGATATATATATATATATATATATGATGCGGGATAATATATATGTGTATATATAAAAAGTATGAAAAAAAATTAATTATTAAAAATAAAAACCCCAACTGATGCAAATCTGAAACCAGATGAAATGGGTACCGCCTGCTATAAAGCTTGTTTCGATCTTTTCAGAATCAGTCGGGTTTTTTATTTTTAATAACCAATTTTTTTCCAATTTTTTTTTAATCTTACACTTAACAACATCTTGTCTCATAGGGAGCCTTCTACCAATGTTCCTCGGGTCATCTCTTCCACCTGGACTGCGGTCTACCATACAATGATGTGAAAGCCAAGCCGGGGTGCCCTCACTGCGGAGTGTACTCGTACCGGTGGCAGCCGGCAAACACCGACTGTGCCAAGGTCAAGGTGGAGATGAAGTGCAGCAATAAGAGGATCTTCTTGCCTGATCAGAGGGAGCAGTGGTAAGATAAGGAAGGAAATAACTGATTTTATTCTTAAAAGATAGTGGCCGAGTGGTAGAGCATTCGACTGCTACGCTGGGTGGTTCGATTCCCGCTTAGTGCAAATATTTGTATATGTATATCTGCATTGGTCTGGATATTTCTATCTACATCTACACTACTTTTATAAAGAGGAAAGATTTGTATTTTTGTATGTTTGTAATGGATAAACTCAAAAACTACTGCGCCAATTCCAAAAATTCTTTCAACACGTCTTTACTACCCGTGCGAAGCCGGGGTGGATCGCTAGTGTATCATATGGATGTATTTACATAAAATTTAAGTACGTTTATCCGCATTCTAGATCACAGAAGCTAGAGCTAGTTAAACTATGCTTTTTTTTAGTCTAAATAGCATTGCGCAGAATGTCTTCTACCTCCAAATTTCATTAAAACCGATTCAGTTGTTTAGGCGTGAAAGCGTAATATACAGACAGAGTTACTTTCACATTTATAAAATTAGTATAAATTCAATGCTTATCTTTACCCCATACACAACATAATGAATAAAAAATAAATAAATACTTTTTCCTCAGTTTTCCCAATGGGGATGACGACGCAAAACTAATTGTAGATGGCAGCAGCATATGTCCAAATGACTATAATCATTTGTTCTGTGACAATAACAAACTCATAGCTGTCAGATTTGTAGAGACAAACAAAGAAATCTACGTAAATGACAGCAAACATTGGCCATTACGAGTCGCCCTCTGTAGGGATAAAAGCGCAGTCGGCATCCCCATTGAAGCCACTTTCAGAATAAATCCTTTCAAAAACAGGTCATTATTATTTCGAAATAAGTCCTTTTCGTCCTTTCTATGAGGCATTTACATTCTAAATCGCCTGTAAAATATAGAAAAGATGCTTAAAGATGCCTTAAGAAAGTTCAAAATTATCTTATTAATATTTAGAGAATTTGATTCCGCTTTTTATAAGTCTTAAACTAACAAAAGCATGTTTCCACAGCACCCCCGCCTACTTAAGCTTCTCAACTCAAGATCTAAAACTGGAGCAAGGCCCAATCATCCCCAAGGAGCTGCTGCCCTCACCACCCATCAAACTGACCCAGTTGGGACAGAACCCGGCCAAGTCACCCACACACTTGTGTGAAGCTATACTGAATGGGGAACCTGTGGACCAACTTCTGCCTAAACTTGGTTTGTATAATTATTTCTGAACTATTTTGATAAAAATCGTCAGCGTGTCAGTATTTTATAGATTTTATACACCCATATTTGTAGTATGTGGAGATTCGACAAAATCAAGCAAGGTTTCGGGTCCACGTAATAAACCTTCTTTTCTGTTTTTTATTTCTTGACCACCTGAACAAAAAATAAAAAATAAATCTATTTTCGAACTAAAGTGCCAGATAATGTCTGTCTCTCGAATTCAAAAACGCACTTTTATATTGCATATCGGCCATTGTTTTGTTTTTACTGGACTGCTGAGACGAGGTCTCGGGTTCGATCCCAGGTTTTCCATGGCACACACCAATGACTTTTCGATGCTTTTCGAAGTTATGTGTGTATTTATCGCAGGTTTATAAGTGCTCAGTTAATGGCAATAGGCTCGCCACCTATTACATTGGGACCTAAACATAAACCGGCGAAATGTGGGTGCTAGCACCTCTGCCTACCCCTTCGGGGATAAAGGCATGAGTTTATGTTATGTTATGTTTTGTTTTTATACCGATTCATCAAACATTACAATTTCCCAGACAGATAATATGAGTGCGACAGATATGTCTCCGGCTCTCTCACCTCCGGCATGTTACGTCCCACAGGTTTGAGTCCCCGCCGGCCTCGGGTGGGAGGGGGCTGGGGCTATCCATGATGATATTGCGCACGATAACAAGACAAAACTAGAACCCCAGTGAATTTGACCTTATCTCCTCGCCACAGTGTCGAGCAGTCACATCAACAAGCCGCTCCCGTCAGAGTCGGGGGGTACCTGCGCCCACGCGGCGGCCCGCGCCGGCCACGCGGCGGCCATGTACCTGCTGCACTACGCCGGAGCCAATATAGATGCCGTTGACAGCAACACGCGCACTCCGCTCTTGGTAGCCATTACCAGTGAGTACCACCACTATCCAATTTTTCCAGAGCTACAAAATGATCTTAATACTAACGTATTAGGAGTAAATCGAAGTATAAAAAAATAATATTTCAATGAAATTACCTATGTAAAATTATCTATAATGTATTCGTCATTAATATACTTAGTATAAGTTTTGTATTTAGGTTGATCTGTTTTGTGTGCTGCAGTAAGCTGAAATAAACGCATTTTTTTTTTCTTTATTTAAATTGTATTATTGTCCGAACTAAAGCTGTTTTTTTTAATACATTTTTAAACATTATTCATGCTAAATAATCAAATCGATTTATATAGAAAAAATTGAATCAGTTTAGGCGGGGTTTGAACCCGCGATCTTTGCCTTAAAGGGGCAATGCTTTAACCACTAGGCTACCAGACGTCGCCCTACCAATACAAATTTCTCCTTCTATATCTGGATTTGAGTGTCTCCGATATACTTACGAACTATCAACACCAATGAATAATTTTTCAATCATTTTTAACCATTGATTTTTGACTACTCTACCCAACATTAAAGGTGTGTTAGAACAATCAGTCAATAGGAAGGGAAAAAACCAAGAATAGTACATTGTTCATCGAGGGGAGAAAGTGACCGATTACCAACGCGGGTGTAGTTTGAGCACTTTCTACCGAGTGATACATAGTGCTTTATACTACACCTATGAGGAAAATGAAAAACATTTTTAGTTAAAATTTATATTAAAATTATTACAATTATTGAAATTCAATGTTATATTTTTTCTAGGTAGATTTGTGTTTGTTTGAGATGTTTGGGACAATGCTTGTTGTGCTATTGGCATAGCGCTCGAGGAAGGCCGTGGCGCCAAAGGGTCATCTGGCTGGCGAGGTGCTTGTGGCCATGCCGCGCTCGTAGGTGGGCGAGAGATACTAACTTTTTATTCTGGCATCCGCCTGTTTCTTGTCTTGAATTTTGAATTTAAAAAATTAAGGAGAGGAGAAAGTGCTTATTTTCTCCCCGCTGCAGCAGGGATGAAAGTAAATCGCTTGGATTTACGTACTTTCTTCCTTTTTTTCAAGTAAGAACTAATATACTTTCCGAATAGGTGTAGTATAAATCATTTTGAGTACTTTGTTCATCAAGATAGACTTGACGCTGATTGCACTAGTCAAGACAGTCTTTAAATGGGTGATAGTGACTTTTTAGGGCTTCAACTACCTGTAATGAATGCCACAAATGTTTGTATAGCAACCGGAACGAACAGATTAACATGCTCTCTGAGGCGGAGATGAAGGGATCTCAATCTGTCAATATGGTCGCCTATTCTAGACTGGTACTGGCTTGACTAGTATTTCTTGCCAGCCATTCAGGGTTAAGTACTTCGGAAACACAGGTACGCTCCGGGAGATCGCCAGCAGTGTGAATAGCTTGCTGGCGTTCTTCAATAAGTTGGGGTGGATTGAATAAAATGCCCGCCCTCACGCAATAACCGCGCCTCGTCGTGGATACCAGCCCATGATACCATACCATACCTTACCAGCAACTTAGCCTTAAGTCCCCTTTATGACTTAAAATATCTTTTATTTCCAGCACTCTTAGAAAAACCTGACCAAGAAGGAGATGAGACACTCAAAGACACTGTCAAAAAGGAACCTGAGATTATGGAAGTGGATCCTGATAAAGAATCAAGCGCTTCTAACGTGAAGACTGAGAAAGATGGTGACGAGACTGGGAAGGCAGATGATGAGACTCTGGAAGGAGATGATAAGACTGTGAAAGTTGATGATAAGACTGAAAATATTAAGATTGATAAGGCAGAAGATGTTCGAATGAAACCTAAAGATGAGGATCTGATTAAAGTGATCAGATATCTGCTTGCTGCTGGGTGTGATATCAATTTCCCGGTGAGTTTGATTTTAATTGGTAGACTGCTGGGGTAGACAGATAATAACTATGTGCTATATTTCGGTAGATGTTGCTACCACTTAGGAAATATGTAAATGGTTAAGTATATTACAATTTTAAGTTAGACGAATGCCATGGACGTCGCAAATTCATGGTTTATTAATAAAAAAGGCAAGTCAAAACCTCATAAAGTTGAAACCCGAAACTGTTTTAATGACAGTGGAATAGGCTTGTTAATGTTCTCTGTTATTTATAATGAAAAAAAAAATCGTAAATATCAATGACGTATGATTATATAGACACGGTATGCAGGAACACCGCGGTTCATCTACTTACTCGCGTAAAGAAAGGGAAAAATATTATGTGTCATCGGGTTTCCTTTTGTTAGAGGGAGATGAATATATGTCTTAACTTTATTGATTAATTTTTAGTTATATTTTATATACGTATGGCCAATTTTTTTTGTTGCTGTTTTAGAATGCGAATAACGTATCTATAATTTTTAAGTATCATTGAAATATATGTATGTTTTACTATTTACCATTGAATCCTCGCAGGGTCAGGAAGGCCTGACAGCCCTGCACCTTTGCGCCAAACTGGGAGGGCCCCTCGCGGCCACGGTGACGTCACTGCTCCTGGGCTACAGCAGCACTGAGCTGGACTGCCGCGACCAGGGCGGCTGGACGCCGCTCGTGTGGGCCGCGGAGAATGACCACACAGATGTTGTCAAGTTAGTATTTGTTCGTTTCTATACTTTTATTATGTAGGACACGTCAATTTGACTTCACATCGCCTGATGGTAAACTAAAGGGAAAGTCTCGAAAAGAGGGTCACCACCGTACCACGGACAAAAAGGGACCATTATAAACACGTAGCTTGTTTACAATGGTGGCACTCAGCTTGACGGCCTCATCTGATGCTTTTTCATGCCCCGCTTAAAGTACCCTGTAGAATTTTTTCAAGAAACATGTGAGCTGGCAGGATGGTGAGGTATGGAAGTCCGTGCGAAGTATAGGAGAAAATATAGACGAAAAAATAAGTTTTTTTACTTGAAACTTGCACGTTTTTGACACTGAGAAAAGTAATTTTTTTCTCTGCTCTTGTCTTTTTTTTTTCTATTTTCTGTACAATCTTCAGGTTATAAGTAAGAAAAACTAAAACTGTATTAACAATAAATTTCAAAAAAGGATGTGTAGGTGCACTTTTCGTGCTTTAGAGAGAAGAAAATGACTACCTAACAGCCATATTTCCTTACATTTACCTTCCACTACCAACAAGTGGCTAATTGTCGCCAACAGGGTGCTGCTCGAGGCGGGTGCGGACGCGCTGTCGACCGACAACGAGGGCAACAGCGTGGCCCACTGGTGCGCGCTGAGTGGGGCGGCGGGGGCGCTGCGCCTGCTGCTGCACGCGGAGGCGCCGGCCGCGCAGGTGCTCAACGCACGCGCCGACACGCCACTGTGAGCACTTCTACTGCCTCCAGCGCTAATCCCACAGCATCCGAAGCTTACGACTTGGGGTCTGGGGTCCGCGCCACCAGTCTAACTGCCAATTTCGCTGAACTTCGAAATTTTCCGTGAAGCGACGGCCATATGACCTTCACAACCCAAAAACGATATCGAAACATAGCTGTTAGACCATTTGTTAGATATTTGAGGGCTCTAACAAACCGTAACGACTGCCATAGGCGTTCGTATGACAGCCGGGGCTGACGACGGCTTAACGTGCTCTCAGAGGCACGACCAGACCGATCGATGCAAATACCCATATTCATGCATACAAATATTTGCATTGAACAAGTTACGAACCCGCGCCTCATGCTTAACGGCCACGCTCACTACCGCTACACCATAGAGGCTATCGTTGTTAGCACTACTCCTTATTTTATCAAATACCGGCAAACTTCTTGAACAAATGTCAGAAAGTCCGCGCGTCTGTACTACATGGACGGACCGTTGAATGAGGCGGGTTCGCCCAATAATCGGTTTACTGTAATTTTCCCACTTTTTCCTCCCGGGGTTAAGAGGGGAGATGGCAGTCACTTCTGAAGAACCCGATATACCTATTAAAACAATAAACTTATCAGCTGTTGTGCATAGAACTGAAATCTATTGAAGTTTATTGAACTGATGCGTGTGTGTCGTGTAAAATAATGTTCATATATCTTTTTCAGACACATAGCTGCGAGACAGGGACACTATGCTTGCGTGGTCATCTTACTCGCTCGCGGGGCGAGGGTATGTATACAATAATATTCAACTATACTATATTTTTGCTTAAAATAAAATATGGTAATAAATAGTTTATAAATCCCATTGAATAATAATGTAAATCGAACCTGTAATTTTAATAATCTTTTTTGTTTTTTATACGCTTTTTATTAGCTTCACCTGTATGTTTGTTTGTTTGTAACCGACTCTTGAGCGCGATTTTGACCCACTTTAAACGGCGAGATTTCGTTCAAACTTTGTAGGTTTTTATTTATTTATCACAGCGGTCAAGTTTGTAGTATTTTATTATTTTTTCATATTATTTTCTATGCCATGTAATCCTTAGCAGAAGACTAACATCTCACAGCACAGGGAGTCCTAGTGTGGGATCTAGGGCTACAGCCCATGCATTCCTTTATTTATTTGAGACAATAAACATTATTAGTATTGATAGACTTCGGAGTCTCCGAAGTCGTCGTCGCCCGGCCCTGCGCCACTGAAGATGTCGACCGCAGTGATCGACGAAACGTCTGGAACGCAAGTTTCACATAGACCACGGCCAAACAGCCCGGAAGTAGTATATTGTACATGCAACGCCGTCCGTGAAAGCCTGAAGACTTATATTATTTGTATTGTCCTCTTTATTCATTTTAAAACAACATATAAATTATATTCTTGAATACATCTATTTAAAAATGAAAAAAATAGCATAGCATCGGGTACAGGGACCAAGCTACCAGTGGTTAGGGCTCCAGGGAGAGGAAACTCCTCACGATGCGTGCCGTGTCGAGGAGCACCGATCTCTGTATCAGGCCCTTGACCCAACTGTATTTTTATTACACCACTTAGGTAGCAGACAAGCACACGGCCCACCTGATGGAAAGTAGTTACCGTGGCCTATGGACGTGTGCAACACCAGGGGCGTCACACTCGCGCTGCCGACCCTGTTAGAACAGAAAGTTTCTGTGCCGTCAGTGTAGAAAATAAAGCAAGACAAGCCCCATGATGTCTTTCCACTGACAGCACAAAAACTCTCCAGTGAGCTCTGGCAACCCTACTCACCGCCGGGAACACAACACGAGATTATTATGGCCGAGGTATTCTGTAGGGCGGAGGTACTTCCCCAGTCGGACTGCTCAATTGGACGGAAATACCGTCGTGTCCTTCTCTAAAGCCACTGATCGACGGGCGAGTAAAGACCGCGGTTTTAAATACCGCCGAGCCTGGCTCGCGGCTCGTTGGTGCTGATCGACTAGCGAGCAAAACAGTCACAAACATGTCTTGTTCCGAGTCTGAAGCCTTGTGTTATCTCACCATATGATATTACGAAATTAAGAAATAAAAAAGCAAACGCCCTAAAGTGTGGGTTGGAAATTGGATTGAAAAAAGGCAAGCTTTGTCACATATACATTTATTATTTAATATAACAGGACGACGAGCCGCGAGCCAGGCTCGGCGGTATTTAAAACCGCGGTTTTGCAATGATACACCGACGAGCCATAAAACCGCGGTCTTTACTCGCCCGTCGATCAGTGGCTTAACGCGAGCCTCTGCCTTATTGTACCCAGACGGATATCGAGAACTCGGCCGGGGAGCTGCCGGTGGAGGCGTGCACGGCGCAGTGCCAGAGCGCCGTGTCCCTCAACATGCAGATGGCCATCGCCGTACGCGGCAAGCTGTCGCGGTACAAGCTACTCTCCAGGTACACCAAAATGACCCCTATTGCAGACTAGCTAAGTATTACTGTCGTGTGCAACTGCTATTCTGTATTGACAGTTTAACTTGTAATGCGATTGGACACGCCAGGCGTGTTCTCATATGTTTTGAGTTAGTACATATAACGCACCTAGCGTGTCCATAATATTTTAGTTAATTTTCAACTCCACAGACAAGATAGGGGCGTTATTTTTTTTGTTTACGTACATAGAACACGCCTATAATTTTGGTAAATTATCGAAACCACCAGTATTTTCCGTTTTTAAATATTTTCCGTAAGTGCCTAGAATACGCATAGCGTGCCCATAATAGTATTTTAAAACTAAGCTGTCCTTACACCGGTCCCAATATGCAATCTCAATCCTCGATCCCAGGTTTTCCATGGCACACACCAATGACTTTTCGATTCTTTTCGAAGTTATGTGAGTATTTATCGCAGGTTTATAAGTGCCCATTTAATGGCAATAGGCTCGCCACCTATTACATTGGGACCTAAACATAAACCGGCGAAATGTGGGTGCTAGCACCTCTGCCTACCCCTTCGGGGATAAAGGCGTGAGTTTGTATTATGTTATGTCCAAATATGCCAATCCGAAACCACAATTTCGATCGATCCGTTACTCAAAACGTCCATAATATTCAATCGATGGATCGCTTTAACAATCCTTTTTCACTATCGATCCCACATATGGACGTTTTGAGCAACGAATCGATCGAAATTCTGGTTTGATATTAAAATTCTTCTTCATCCTAACGTAAATCTCAGTCGCATCCGAAGCTATCAGCTTGGAGTCTGGGGTCCGCGCCACCAGTCTAACTGCGGATTTAGCTAAACTTTGACATTTTCCGTGAAGCGACGGCCATCTGACCTCCACAACCCTAAGGCGATATCGAAGCATTGCACTGCCATAGATGTTCGTATGGCAACCGGGGCCGACGGCTTAACGAGCTCTCCGAGGCACGACCAGACCAATGGAAATACCCGTATTCATACTTAGAGTTATTTGCATTGAGCGGGGACCGAACCCGCGCCTCCTGCGTAACGGCCGCGTTCACTACCGCTACGCCACCGAGGCTGTCATTTTTGGTTGACATATTTGGATTGAGATCGCATATTACAGTCCGTCAAATCTAAGAAGTACCGTTTGACAGTTCTGACAATTGAATTATAGGGATGGGATGAAAAAATCGATTACTATAATATCCGAACTTTAAGAGATCGATTACTATAATATCCGAATTTTAAGAAATCAATTGTTATAACCCAGGCACTGTGGAGCACGCTTATAAAGCGGGGTGTCAAAATTACCGCATCTGTGGGACCCGCTTTAAAAGCGTGATGTTCCAGCGCCACGTATTTCGAATGTAATGCATCGTAAACTGTGTCTATCCTGTTCTAACTTGTATAAAATGAGTGGAGAAAAGAATAAGGTTGACTTAAAATCACATGCCAAGTCTCTGAAACACACCATTGATAATTAATTTGACTCATAAATGTCAACATCAGTTGGCGCGTAAAAAAATTCCTGTCCTCCGTATAGTCCGTATTCCGTTCACTTTTATGTGAGTTTTGAGTATTGTGTTGTGTGTTTGCGGCAATTTTCAGATGAATGCGTAAGTAATAAACTGTTTTTAATTCATGAATTGTGTATTTGATAAAAATATTCAACAGAAATAGTCATTACAAAAAACATTCATTATTATTTTGCAATGACATGGCGGCTGTGGGCCGCTATGTTGTATTTATTTTGAATAATAAATACATAAAAAAACTACAAACTGTAGCTATTTCGTATATTGTTACGTATCTTTTTATTTTTACAAAGCATTCAATTTTAAATCTATCGCAAGGATTTTGTGTAACATTCAAGTGAAGCCCAAGCAAGCTAGAAGTCCTCACGCACACATACACAGATCCGAGTTCGTTTACATTTCACCGACACTAAACCGCCATTTTAGTAATGACTTCTGTGGAATTGTTTTAGTATGGATAAGACTTTCGTGGATTTGAATTTTATATTTTGGCGACGAATTTTAATGACTTTTTGAGAACGGACATAGGCTACCTTTTATCGCAAGAAGGGAGTTTAAGGGGGGAATAGGGGATGAAAGTTTGTATGAAAGTTAGTCATTTTTAAGATATCCTAATGAAATTTGGTATAGAGGTAGATTAGAGGTTGGGAACTGGCATAGGTTACCTTTTCTCGCTAAAGGGGGGTAGAAGGGGGAGTAGGGCCATGGGATAAAAGTTTATATGAAAGTTCGTCATTTTTGATGATATCCTGATGAAATTTGGTACAGAGATAGATTAAAGCTTGATAACGAAAACCTTTTGTCGCGAAAATGAGGGGTTAAGGGGGGGAGAATAGGGCATGAATGTTTGTCATTTTTGAAGATATCCTGATGAAATTCGGAACAGAGATGGATTAGAGCTTGAAAATGGACATGGGCTACCTTTTATCGCGTAAAAAGGGGGAGAGGGGGGAAAAGAGCTAGGGGATGTAAGTTTGTCAATTTTGAAGATATCCTGATGAAATTAGTGTAGAGATGAATAAGAGCTTGGAAATGGATATAGGCAACCTTTGTTCGCGAAAATTTTTGTGTTACTCGTCACATTTTTTGCTGATATTGTAAAAATTCATTGTTCATTGTCGAAATTTATTTGTATGGCAGCCTACCTATGTATTGCGTTTACTGTTTTGTGACATTCATCTAGTTGTAGAATATTTATTGGTATTTAAAATAAATGCATCAGAATTTATATTGTGATACAAAATTTGAGAGACAGTTTTATGAGCTAATTTTGAAGTGCTTGGTTTATGGGTCAATATCTAATTATGTAAACACTTGTGGCAGCTGAAACTCTGTATACATTAAGTATGTAAACCATACTTACGTATGAAATAAGAACCCAAGTCACTTTATCTAAAGTGTTCTCGGAATTTAAGTGTGAACTCATCGTATTTTTTTGGCTGGGCGGTCGGGTCGCCTAAATGATGTGTTTTTTGTAAAGCTTGTTAGATAAAAAAAATGTATGGAGAGATGTGCTTTTTAAAATTGATTAATACGAAATAGTGTATTTATTAGGGAAAAAAATGAAAGCTTTTAGAAATATTGATTTACTTTTTTTATTTTAACGACTTTAGTGCAAGAAAACTGGAAAAAAAATTTAATCCTGATTTCATGTAGGAATTAACAATACATTACAATACTAAACCGGCCCATATTACTTTTTTATTATTAGCTTGTTTCATAATGATTCCAATGACATATGCATTACATACAGCTCCCATACAAAAGTTGAGAGATATCGTCATTGCGCGCGCGCGCGCATTTCGCGCGGGACCACCCACAAAGTGCTGTCACTATAAAATTATTTTTTACAAAATGGCTGACACACAACGCAAAAGATAATTAAATAAAAGAAATGTTTAGGATATTTTTTTATTCACTACTAGTACTAGTATCGTCGTCTTCGTCATCATCGTCATTTAAATTAATGACCAGTTGATTGTCCATTACATTATCAAAGTGTACGTCTCTTTCGAAGTCGTCCATTATTATTTTCTTTGTTTTTTGTACTACTTTACTCCAATCTTCCTGTGTAACTTGGGCATATGCTTCCTTTAATAAACCTTCCATTTTCTTGACACTGAAGGGTGGTTTTGTGTTGTGTCTTGCTGCATAACCTGTAAAACAATAATGTAACTATTTGATAGCAGACGAAAACCATTGTTTAAATTATAAATGTTAGAAGTACTCGTGTTATTATTATAATATTATAAAATATTACCTTTAACTTGGGCCCAAATCAGTTCAATGGCATTATATTGGCAATGGTACGGAGGAAGTCGTATGACTTTGTGCCCGTGCTCTTCGGCCAATTGGTCAATTACATATGTCGGTTTTGGTGGTTTATGCAATTTCACTAACTGTAATAATTCAGCTTTTAATAGTGACATGTCGGCATCCACTCCTTTTCTTTGCAGCCATGCCACCAAATCTGCTTTCTTATTGGCTGACGTAGGTGCTTTATCAATTTGCACAGAGTGGTATGGGGCATTATCCATTATAATTGTGCTGTTAGGAGGGATATTCTGTAATAAATTTAAGAACCACTCTCGGAACCTTACTGCGTCCATTTCTTCATGATACTCTTTAGTGCTTTTGGATTGGAAAGCTAATAAAGAGTTTTCCACGAAGCCTGTAGACGCTGACCCAGCATGGCATATTATGAGGCGTCCACCTTTTCCTATCGGCACCTTCGAGCACGAAGCTTCAGAATCATCAGTCCATGTTTTCGGCACAGAATGGTTGGAATTTAGCCAAGTTTCGTCCAAAAATATTACATTATCCCAGTTTATAATTTGTTTAACTTCGCGCAGGAATGTTAGTCGCTGCATAATTATGTCATGTCGCTCCATAACAATTTTTCGTTTGTCAACTTTTTTGTATCTGAAGCCAATTCCTGTTATTACCGTTCTCAACGACTCTATGCTTCCCTTATACAGCCCGGCATCTTTTAAAGTTGCACATAACTTTGCCAATGTTGGAAATTCGCCTCTTGTAAAATACCCGTATATATGGTTTCTAATAGCATGACTATCGAATTCATCGATGCCTGTCACAGGTTTATTTCTTTTTCGTTTTTTCGGTGTGTGAAGTACGTTACTGTCACTCCCCGAAGGCCCATATTTTTCACTTAATATTTTGCCAACGGTGCGGCTACCAATACCGAGAGCTTCACCGACGCGATCCCGAACTTGTGTAACTGGCAGTAGAAGTCCACCATTTTGAGATTCACGCTCAAAATACTCGTGTAATTTCACCACCAATTCACGAGCCTGGCTGTTCAAAGTACGTCCTCTTTTCGACATTATTAATAAACACTTGCTTAGTTCGGAGTCCAGTATAAATATTGCCAAGGTAAACGGATAAAGAATGATCAGTCCAGAAAAGTAATAGCCAAGTCACAAATTGTAAAACACAAACGAGAAAGCAAGTACGCGCACAGTCAGCTTCCAAGATGGCGAGAGACTGCTGACGCCGAACCGACCGAGCGGACCGCGTGCGCTTGTAGTTGGCAGTGTTGCCAGAAAAAAAAAATTGTAGAGACTTGGACACCTGCGATTTTGCCTATTGACCTAAAAATAATTAAATTAATTTATTTTAGGGTATCTGTGTATTCAGTGCATTATGCGGTCGCGCAGTAACGTCGTTAATTTATAACATCAGGCAACAACATTTTTTTGAATGGGTTCTACATACCTTATTTTTATTAGTTTTAGACGTAGAAATAAGACTTAGAAGAAAAAATTGTAATTGTAAAATCAATGGATGTGCTTGTTAAAAATTTGTTTATTTCTCTGTAATATGCAAACCCATACTATCATACACAAAAATAAATGTAAAAAACACTATCCCTGACTCCATTTACTATTTCGACAGCGTTAGCGCGAGAAACCCCGACTTATTTGGGCGCGAAAATCAAAAATCGACAAATCGCTTTCGACAACTTTTTAAAGAAGCAAATATATTTGATTTATAAATACGTATTTTTGGTGAATGGGTTTTATCTCATATTTTACGATTACATAACTATTTAGTTATGTAATCGTAATATGTGAGATAAATCCCATTCACATGAAAAAATATTTGTTTGGTTGTCAAGTGTAATTTGTAAATAATACATTCGATTTTTCGTATATGTAAACGATTTTTTTGCATACAAGTGTATCCGAAGAGTCGCAACACTACGTGCAGTGACCTAACTACGTAACTTTGTAATGCGGTCAAGAATATAACTATTAGAAATTATTTACTGTGTAAATATGTGTTATTTTGCTTTGTTTGAAAGTTTTCAATTACATTTAGATATTAAGAATTGTACATTTTTAGATACAATAATGAAATCTTTCTAAATTCATGGTTTTATGAAAAAGGTTATCGAAACTGAATAATGTACGTATGAACAAAGTTGTTTCGGTTTGAAAAATATGAAACGTCAAACGGTACCTCTTAGATTTGATGGACTGTAGTTCCGGCCGTTAGTGTATGTTCTATGTAGTCAAACTGATGTGCGATACAGTAAGCATACAGGGTCGAGCAAAGCGCTGTGAAAGAATTAACAGAGATTGTTATTGGTCTATCTCTAGTGAGGTCAGCCAGTCCGACCAATGACAATCTCGATCAAGGCTGTCGGAATGCTGTGCTCGACGCTAAATACTCAGATAATTGCACAGCTAGCCTAGCCCCTGTTCATATTTATATTCTACTAGCTTTTGCCCGCGGCTCCGCCCGCGTGGACGTCGGTTATCGTTATAAATTGTAGCCTATGTGTTGTTCGCGTTTATAATATAAGTAGGAATAGCTTTTGCCCGCGGCTCCACCCGCGTGGATGTCGGTTATCGCGACCAAACATATCCAATATCTTTTCTCAGTGTCCAATATCAATACCAAATTTCATCAAAATCGGTTCTTTTTTTTTTACGTGCGGGAAATCCCCACGGATACCCACCCCTCCGGAGCCGGAGGGGGAGGTTATGTCGGACTCGAACCGACTAAACCGCACGCCGTCTCTGGGTCGTAGTGCTAGGCCGAAGGTGAGGTTGTCATGCGACTTATCCCTCGCACCCCGAATGACCCAGGGCCATCCCTCTCGGTCTGGCCCTCCTCGGGAGGGGGGGACCACGCGGTTCCCGACTCAACCCCGGTGTGGGGAGGCGCGCATCGTCCTACGATGCGCGCCGGGGCGCCGTGGCCTGCTTCTGCTAGGGTGACGGGCGGCATCACCCGTCACCCTCACATCAAAATCGGTTCAGTGGTGTAGGCGTGAAAGCGTGACATACAGACAGACTTTCGCATTTATAATATTAGTATGGATAAAGCAAACGTTTAAATTCAACAGCGACATATCGAACGGACGCGAGCCGTTCCCGATCCCGTGCGTGAACGAGGTGGATGACGCGCCCTTGCCCGATGACTTCACGTACGTCACGCGCCACGTCACGCCGCAGGCCATCCACCTCGACACGTCTATCGATACTATGCAGGTGAGATACTATACTCATTTAATTTTTTTTTATGCTTAATATTCATACGATCGAAAGCGATAATGCCGTCCTTTGCACTGCTATTTTATTATTGACTTCTGTATCATGAATATTGTAATTGGCGTACAATAAAGCATATAATAAATAGATAAATAAATGTGCGCTATTTTGCCCCATCCTTCACTTTCCATATCCAGTCTGTTCTAGCCGTCATTTTAGGTTTTCAGCTCAACCCACCTTCTCGCAGTCTCCACTCAAGGATTCATTAAATAGTATAGTTTTGCTTGTCTTGCTTTTCTGGCTACAAACCAGTAAATTACAAGTATTCAAATCGAATTAAAAAGAAAAAATTAATCGGTCTAGGCGGGGTTTGAACCCGCGATATTTGCCTTACAGGGGCAATGCTTTAGCCACTAAGCCGCTACCAGACCTCGCCCTAACCAATTCAAATTTCTCTTTTTATATACGTCTTTGAGGCGACGACCGAGCATCTACCGACATTCTTCAAGTTGTCAGAAGGCTCAAACCCCGCCTAGACCGAGTATTTTGTTTCTATTTAAATCGATTTACATACTGATTGCGAAGTCTTTAATTGCACTTGACGGTGTTAAAATTGTAATTGTTCACAACCGCGGTAGCCTAGTGGTATGGGTAATGGACTGCTGAGACGAGGTCTCGGGTTCGATCCCAGGTTTTCCATGGCACACACCAATGCCTTTTCGATGTTTTTCGAAGTTATGTGTGTATTTATCGCAGGTTTATAAGTGCCCAGTTAATGGCAATAGGCTCGCCACCTATTACATTGGGACCTAAACATAAACCGGCGAAATGTGGGTGCTAGCACCTCTGCCTACCCCTTCGGGGATAAAGGCGTGAGTTTATGTTATGTTATGTTATGTTGTTCTCAGCTATTTCTTTTTTACATACGTATATATTCACGCTTGTAAATCGCCGAAGGGGTAGGCAGAGGGATAATCAGTATCTCTCACAGTTAGATGTGATTTTTCGGTCCCACGTAATAGGGAGCAGGCCCATTGCCGTCAAAGCGAGTACATAGTCATGGGCTGATGTTTACTGTTGGCTAGAGAACCTTTCATTTTTTTTAGTTAGGAATCGGCCCTTTGGGCGGGGCGTGAAAAAGCATCTCATGAAGCCGTCAAGCTGAGTGCCACCAGTGTTAACATGGTACGTGTATGTAATGGTGACCCTCTTTCCTGAGACTTTGCCTTCCGCTTACCATCAGGCGAGGTGAAGTCAAATTGACGTGTTTAAAAAAAGGTTCATATAATAGTAGTTTATGATACTGTTGCATAATAAGGGTTCTTATAACACGAGTGTGTTTTAAAAAAACGAGCCGTCGGCGAGTTTTTTTTATGTATCACACGAGTGTTATAAGACCAAGTTATGTACAGTGTCATACACTACTTTATCTACTCTCATACTATAATATATAAACTAATTTATTTTATAAACAAAACCAAACTTTGTTTAATTTAAATGTCAAATGTTGGCGCCAAGGCGCGAACATAGATTGCGCATGCGTTTCTTTTTTTTTTCTTCCGACTAGGCGGATTCTTTTTTTAAAGTAGAGGTTCAGTCCATATGGATGTTGTATAGGTGTATCGTTATGATTAAAAAGTTAGTTTATCTACTCTGATACTATAATACAAAGATTATTAAATTGAAATCAAAACTCTTATGACAAACATTACGCACAGGCCAAAAAAAAAGTTTTATTACGATACAGGTCTTGTATGGACACCTGTATCATAAAATAACTTTTTAATCATAACGATACACCTATACAACTGCCATATGGACTGAACCTCTACTTAAAAAAAAAACGGCCGATTCGGAAGAAAAAAAAAAGAAACGCTTGGCGCCAACATATTTTTTTTTTTACATTTAAATTAAACAAAGTTTGGTTTTGTTTATAAAATAAATTCGTTTATGTATTATAGTATGAGAGTAGATAAAGTAGTGTATGACACTGTACATAACTTGGTCTTATAACACTCGTGTGATACTATAAAAAAACTCGCCTATGGCTCGTTTTTTTAAAACACACTCGTGTTATAAGAACCCTTATTATGCAACAGTATCATAAACTACTATAATGATACAGGTGTCTATACAAGACCTGTATCGTAATAAATCTTTTTTTTTTTGGCCTGTGCGTAATGTTTGTCATAAGAGTTTTGATTTCAATTTTATAATCTTGTATTATAGTATCAGAGTAGATAAATTGTGTAATGACAAGATTCGCACGCGCGAATTCTCGGTGGGGTGACTAACCATTAGGTTCTCAACGTTATTTCATGTGTTGTATATCTTTTTAAACTGTACATGTTGTAACAGGGTTGTGAGTGCAAACATGGCGACTGCTTGTCGGGCGACTGCTCGTGCTGTGCCCTCGGCGTGCGCTGCTGGTACACGCGCGGCCGCCTGCAGGCCAACTTCCCTTACCACGATCCGCCCATGTTGTTTGAATGCAACCAGACTTGTGGCTGTAATTTGGTGAGTGTTTTCTCTTCATTTTCACTTTGGTACACAAGTATTCCTCTTATTACATGATATCATTTCATATCTGCCAAGTCCATACCTAATCTAATCTATCTAATAGTGACCATATCAATGTGGCAAATCTTTAAGGTGTTAAATGCATTATATTGACTTGGCAGAGACGCAGTGAATAATCTAATTTATATATGTATAACTTGTGAGATATATTATGTTGTCATGCGATTGCGGAGTCCATATATTTATTTGAAACATTTTAGAGGTTGATGAGGTTTAGGTTCAGAATGTCCCTTCCCGGGGCTCCATCGACTATTTGACCTTTGTGTTAGGTTTCTTATGCTAACGCAAGAAGAAATAGTCTGATCGACCATCTGACGTAAGAGGGGAACATTATGGGAAAGGGACGTTTCGAGAAAGGAACATTCTAGAAAAAGGACGTTTCGGGAAAGGGACATTCTGGAAAAGGGATGTTTCGGGAAAGGGACATTTTGGGAAAGGGACGTTTCGGGAAAGGGACATTCTGGGAAAGGGACTATTTGAAACTGAGGGACATTTTGGGAAAGGGACATTCTGAACCTGATCGTTCAATGATGAATGATGATGGTCACTATAAGATGTTGTTAGGTTAGATAATTATGTAACAACTTAAGACAGAAGGTCCCTTAAGTAGCGACTGATTAAATTAATAATAACCGACTTGGTACTACATGGATCTCACTACTTTTTACGGTAGAATAACTGAGACGAGAATTGGTATTTTTGTCAATTATTTATGTCCGGTAACGGTTTTCTAACCTGCTACAGTATAATAGTTTCTCTTCATCATGCTAGAAACACACTTTTTGTGTTATTTGTCTATCGTTCAACTATACAACACACAATTATGTCAATCATACTTCATGTCGAAAAGTTGTAACGTACCGATAATATCAAAAATATTGACGTATACCCCGTATTCGATATTTGCGCCAATACGTTATCAATTAATAAGCCTATTGGAGTCCACCGGCCTCTGTCAATGCACGCCATTACTCTCAATCCTTCGCCTTTTGCATCCAATCTGTCCTAGCTAACTTTTTTTGGGTTGTCAGTTTATCTAGCTAGAGAGAATCCCAACTTCCGTTATCCTTACGAATAAAGCTAGTATAGACAAATAAACCCTGCATACTTCATTGTTTGCGGCTGAATAAGGTGAATAAAAAGACGTGTGGCACTCGGGGACTGCCGCGGTGAAGCTATTGCATAGCATTTTGTATCAACGTATGCAATTATGATAATATGCCCTTTGACGTGCATTAGTTTTTTTCTTTTTAGCTCTTTACGCTTTTCTTCTCTATAAAACGAAAATATCTAGGTATAAATAATAGGTATAAATAATTAGGTATAAATAGTGTAATGACACACCAAAACAAAATTATTCATTTAAAAAGAAATAACGATATTAGGAAGTGATTATCGACAAATTTTACAAGTATAGCTATTCACTGTTGTACATAAATACCTATACACCTATACAATACTTTCTCATAAACAGCTGCTTATGTATTCGTCCGATTTCGGAGCAGCTCGTCTCGATTCGTGCGAGCTTCGTAGAGTCGTACAATACGGCTAGTTGCACGCACACGAACACCGTGTCGAAGACTGCCGAAAAGAAACGAGCGTGAGGTTTTTTTCGTTACGGAATTTCTGGATTCGGTCCCCGCGCTCAAGGCCCTCGATAGAAGCTATGCAATAGCTTAACAAATAATATAAATATAACGAAACGCGAGAAGGTAAATGGAAGGGAGGACGCCTCTAGCCTTAGCCTAGACTGACGACCGGAAAAAGATCGCTGTGACGATTTACTATTGTTTGACGAAAAACGTATACAAACTATAATTTTACAAAAAAAAATAATTGAGAAACGAATCATTTGACAAATTTTCATTTCGCAAACATTACATATTACTTTGCCAGCCAGCCACAGCCGCGGCGGCGGGCTTTTTAACCCATCTGCGTCTCAGTTCGTGGGCGGGGGCCTAACGCTCTAGGAGTAGCAAACGAGACCACGTGAAGTCGAATTTGCAGAGATTAATTTTTGTCTTTTCCACTTTTGGCTATTCCAGACAATAATTGAAGGGTAAAACTTGTTTTGCTAACCAACATGTTGAAAAATAAACAATCTGTGAAATGATGCATAATGAAAAGGCATAATGAAATTTTTCCAAATAAATATTTTGTTCAATGAGTCGAATTTGTAAAATGAAAAGTTTATCAACTATAATTTTATCAAACGTCGTTTCTCAAATGAAGATTTGTCTTTAGCTTTTTTTCAAACGATTGGATACCCGCTGGGTCAGACTGGATGCGAAAGGTGGAGAATCTACAAAAATGGCGCACACTGGGAGAGGAGGATTCCGCAGTTGACAGCGATAAGCATATTGACTGACATAACGAATCGTTGGCACAGCGCGTATGCAGCAACAGCGTAGTGAGCAGGGCGACGCTGGCGGGCTCCATGGCGGTCCGCGCGCAGGTGTTCCGCGCGGGGGCCGCGCGGGGCTGGGGGCTCCGCGCTCGCCAGGCGGTTCCGCGCGGAGCGTGCGTGGGCGCCTACCGCGGGGAGCTGCTGGCGCTGGCGCGCGCCGACTGCCGACCCGCCGACCACTACATGTTCGCGCTCGAGGTCAAGCAGGACTTACTCGAGGTAGCATTCTATTTACAAACAGCCCCTCTAGACAAGTGGCAATTCGCTAGCTGGCGTTTGGTGGAATATAATGACGAATATATGCGATTTGACGTATATGACAATCGTTAACGCATGTCAAATACGTCAAATCCGATACATTCGTCATTCTATTCCATCAAACGCCGGTTAGCGAATTGCCACTTGTCTAGAGGGGCAGTATTTTATAAGTCCTTTCTAAATTTACTGTACTGCATAATATCAATACCATCTCAGGCATGCATAGCCTCAGTGAAAATGATCAAAAAAAAGATTACCTCAGGGATCACCCACTACAGGTATGTATCGATCTTACCTTGGCACCCTATGTAATGTTTTTAAAAACAAACTCGACAAAATCTTCAAATCCAGTGATCTGAAGATTCACACACGAATCAGCTCAATGGGAATATGCATGTGATTCAAATACCGCACTTTTTTTTACATGTGATCTTTTGTTTTAGATTTACGTACATAATTACGATTCGATTAAGAAAATAATTACCGAAACTGCGTAAGTTGAAAGAGAAATTCAAATGAGTTAAAACGTACACAGTACATAGTTCCGAACGATGGCGTCCCGACTCGGAGTGTACTTTGACGTCATAATAATAAAAACTATCAGTTTGTATCGTCTGGTGTATATTTGTGGTGTCTCATTGTCCAGTTGCATTATTAAATTTATCTACTCGGATACTATAATACAAATATTATAAAATTGAAATCAAAACACTTATGACAAACATTACTAACAGGCCAAAAAAAAAAGTTTTACGAGTATTACGATACAGGTCTTGTATGGACACCTATTCATTAAATAACTTTTTAATCATAGCGATACACCTATACAACCTCCATCTAGACTAAACCTCTACTTCAAAAAAAAATCCGCCGATTCGGAAGAAAAAAAAGAAACACGCATGCGCAATCGATGTTTGCGCCTTGGCGCCAACATTTTATATTTAAATTAAACAAAGTTTGGTTTTGTTTGTAAAATAAATTAGTTTATGTTAATACATAAACTAATTTATTATATATATATACATAAACTACTTTATCTACTCTCATATTATAATTAATATGAGAGTAGATAAAGTAGTGTATGAACCTGTACATAACTTGGTCTGAAAACACTCGTGTGATAATATAAAAAAACTCGCCTACGGCTCGTTTTTTAAAACACACTCGGGTTATAAGAACCCTTATTATGCAACAGTAGATATCATAAACTACTATAAAGTAAAACACAAAATATGAATATTATACAATCCAAAACACTTTTGCAACTATTCACGACATCATGTAGTTTATTTATACAATGATTTAAATAATCATTTAAAAGTATAAAACTAAACATGCATATTCCCTATTACTGTTAGTGTATTATAAATAAAAAATAATAAAAAACCGGTCAAGTGCGAGTCGAACTCGCGCACGAACTCACGCACTCACGTTTTTTTGTATGGGAGCCCTCCTAATTATTATTATTATTTTGTTTTTAGTATTTGTTGTTATAGCGGCAACAGAAATACACAATCTGTGAAAATTTTAGCTGTCTAACTATTACGGTTCTTGAGATACAGCCTGGTGACGGAGGGACAGCGAAGTCTTAGTAATAGCACTGGGTCCCCACTACGAACAAATTTTATTAGTGACTAATAAAATATTCTAGATGGCGTTATGTGTATCAATTTAACACAAAATTCTAAATGAACAAGAATTGAATCCTATAAATATTATTTTCTCATAAAACTTTAATATTTGTTCCTCATAAACATATAATAATGAACTTTGAAACCTAATTTCGACAATTTGTTATAATTATGCAGCGCCCTTCCCGTCTTTTATCGGTACTATAATGATACTGCCGATACTGTGCACTATGTTACACACAATAGATGGCGTGTTATTCAATTCTCTATATTTTCACGGCTGTTACTCAAACAAAAAACATATCGAACGAGATTTACTGCAATTAACAATTGATTAGTTTCTTTTTTAATTATTTTAGGAGTATGATTAAAACTAACAATTAAAAAGTTACTTCTGTTCTGTATTTTTTTAACGTTTATTGTTGAAGAAAACCGCTGTTTTTATAATCTACGAAATTTCGTAGGTTTCGCCCTTTGTTCCGAACATACAACGCCGCCAACTTGAGTGTTAGGGTTGTCACTTTGTCAATGAAAATTAAACAATCCTATAAAACGTTTAGAATGCTTATTTATTTTTAACCCCCCACGCGAAAAGAATAAGTCATAATAATATTATTTGTTTAAAATTAAAAAATTATAAAAACTCTCCCCAGTGTTCTAGGGTACATATTTGTTCATGTTAGTTCACATATTAGTACTTGGGTGAACAAAAGCAAAACGTTGGATTTTTGGCGCCAAAATGTATTTTGTTATTTTTTTCGCTCTAAGTTATCAATAAAGTTATTAAAATAAGGGAAAATTAGAAGGCACTTGCATAATACCTTCTGAGGGTGTCAAAACTGTCAAACTAGGGACAGCATTTTGTAATGGCGGTCACTATTTTATGGATTGCACCCCAGTTTACCATTAAGCGGGGAGCAGTCAATTTGAAATATTTAAAGCAATTTAAACAAATTAAGAAAAATAACGCTCCTGTGGCGCGCGCCTTGTGTAGGTAATACTAGGTTAGGTAGGTAGTACTAGATAGGTAGGTAGTACCTGCTTCTTACCTATTAGAAATAACAAGGGCTTTTAAACATGCTGAGTACGGATTTGAAAAAAAAAATGATATTTGGAATATTTCTCGCATATTTCTACTGAAATAATAACGGTAGGTACCTACTTTCTGCCTCATTTTTTAAAGACTACCTATCTACTGGGGTACTTTCTGAGTTGGTGTAGTGTAAATAATGAATTTATATAATTTTGCCACAGGCATTTTTCCAGTTTCCACTGGAGTTAGAACTCTTAAAATTACTTTTTCAATCGGTAAGTACCGGGTTTTGGAGCTTAGACCCCCGGTGGCCGACGCCCGACTGAGAATCCGTATCCAAATTAGTATTCTTTCTACTTTTGCACAACCCTGGGTGACCGTTCTTAACATTTGAAGTTATAAGCGATATTAGCCAGGTCGGTGGGTCGGATGGGTGACCGTGAAAATAACAAGAAGGTAGGTAGGTATCTACGTAATACCTTTTAGTTAAACGGCTTTATTAATTGAAAGTATGACATCTCAGGCAGGTATATTGTCGTCTGAAAAGACACACGCCTTCCTACTTACCTACCTACCTATCAAATTTAATATCAGATCAATTACTCAACAGGAATAGGGTAACATTTATACCTAAGTACATAAAGCGAACTTAATAAAATGTATCTACATCAAGGTAGTCAGTAGTAGTAGTACCTACTGCACATACAACGACACACGGCGAGGAGCCGATATACGAGCGAGGATGATATACCTACCTATAACGAGCTCCTATGAGACGACTTTCTCGCTTCTACACGAATATCGCAAATGCGAAATGGCAATCGTTAAAGAAAGTTGGAGCCCTTCGAAGACCGATGTCAAATCTCTCATAGGATTGGTGACTTGGTGACCATTCCTCAATTAAAGAATTTTTGTTGAAAGATTCCATTAGCTCCATTAGCTCTTCTACTGTCCTAACAGTAGGGGTAGGACCCGTAGGACAGACGGTAGTCGGTCAGGTAAAATTTAAGGAGTCCGAGTCATTTTGAGTTATTCGTACACCCCCACTGATAAACGGATGGGACTCTAGTGCAAGCTTTCTTCTTGAGGATAGTAGGTCAAACGGCAGTCGCTAATGTAAAAGTCAAGGGGCTGAGTCATTTTGAGCTATTCGTACCACCCACTGATTAACGGATGCGAGTCTGGTGCAATTTTGCTTCTTGAGGATAGTAGGTCAAACGGCAGTCGCTCATGTAAAAGTCAAGGAGCTGAGTCATTTTGAGCTATTCGTACCACCCACTGATTAACGGATGCGAGTCTGGTGCAATTTTGCTTCTTGAGGATAGTAGGTCAAACGGCAGTCGCTCATGTAAAAGTCAAGGGGCTGAGTCATTTTGAGCTATTCGTACCACCCACTGATTAATGGATGCGACTCTAGTGCAATTTTGCTTCTTGAGGATAGTAGGTCAAACGGCAGTCGCTCATGTAAAAGTCAAGGGGCTGAGTCATTTTGAGCTATTCGTACCACCCACTGATTAATGGATGCGACTGTAGTGCAATTTTGCTTCTTGAGGATAGTAGGTCAAACGGTAGTCGCTCATGTAAAAGTCAAGGGGCTGAGGCACTTTGTTTTGAGCCGTTTGTCGTGCCGGAACAAAATGGCGAGAGTAGGAACCTAGTCATATTTATTCGTGTATATAGGTGCATAGATACCTACATACGATATTTACATATTCTTGTCCCATTCTAGGTATGCCGACGTCCCACGTCGTTCATAAGTACATATGTAAGGCGGGATTGCTTATTTCGTACTCGACATATACGCGGTGCATCCGCGACGGCTTAGTCGGTTCGAGTTCGAGTCCGACATGTCCACCGACCACCGCGCCGTGCCGCCGCGCCAGCCGCCGGTGATAACAGTTATGTTGAACTCGACTGGATATACCTAGTCTGGCATGAGGTGTGCTTTTTTAATCGGTTCGAGTTCAACATAACCACCAAAAATGACACAAAATTCGTACTCAGCACACCTACTCAAAAACAAGTTAGACCATACCCGTATTGCAATATTGTATAAATTGGACTTTGATTAACATCTAATTCATACTCAGCATACAAGAAATGTGAAGTACCCGATTGCAAGTTTGAAGATGCGATCTATATTATTTTACCTCTTTGGTAATTTATATTATTACTAGCTATTGCCCGCGGCTCCGCCAGCGTGGATGTCCGTTATCGCGGACTGGGGTATGTAAAATAAATAGTAGCCAATTCTTAGACTTCGGTCGAGCCGTTTCGGAGGAGTATGGGAACGAACATTGTGACACGAGAATATTAGATTAATTATTTTACTTCTTGACAAACTATAGCACACCACCATCTAGAAGCTATTACTGCGAAATGTAGACTGAACCTCGGGATGTTTCGTTGAAATTTATAGAATATTTTTTTTTTAATTTTATATTTTATTTAAAGTTATGGTGGTCTAATTTTTTTGTAAGGAATGGGGTATCTATACTTTAGTATTATGTTATACAGATAACATAATACTAAAGTATAGATACCCCATATTTCAATTTTCTACCTACAGCGCGGCGGCCATATTGGAGGCCAAAAATGACGTCAAATTCGAACTCAGCATACTCGATAACTCATTAAACCACACCCATATTGTAATTTATCTAGGACACCGCGGCAGCTATATTGGATCCCAAAAATGACATCAAATTCACACTCAGCACACTCGAAAACCTATGAAACCATACCCATGTTGCAATTTTCTACCGACAGCGCGGCGGCCATATTGGAGGCCAAAACTGACGTCAAATTCGAACTCAGCATACTCGAAAACCCATAAGACCATACCCATATTGCAATTTAGCTAGGACACCGTGGCAGCCATATTGAATTCCAAAAATGACATCAAATTCACACTCAGCATACTCAAAAACCTATTAAACCATACCCATATTGCAATTTTCTACCTACAGCGCGGCGGCCATATTGGAGGCCAAAACTGACGTCAAATTCGAACTCAGCATACTCGAAAACCCATTAGAACATACCCATATTGCAATTTAGTTAGGAAACCGTGGCGGCCATATTGGATTCCAAAAATGACATCAAATTCACACAGCATACTCAAAAACCTATTAAACCATACCCATATTGCAATTTTCTATCTACAGCGCGGCGGCCATATTGGAGGCCAAAACTGACGTCAAATTCGAACTCAGCATACTCGAAAACCCATTAGAACATACCCATATTGCAATTTAGTTAGGAAACCGTGGCGGCCATATTGGATTCCAAAAATGACATCAAATTCACACAGCATACTCAAAAACCTATTAAACCATACCCATATTGCAATTTTCTATCTACAGCGCGGCGGCCATATTGGAGGCCAAAACTGACGTCAAATTCGAACTCAGCATACTCGAAAACCCATAAAACCATACCCATATTGCAATTTAGCTAGGACACCGTGGTGGCCATTATGGATGCCAAAAATGACATCTAATTCGTTATCAACACACTCAAGAACCCTCTTATCTGGCAAACGAGGGTATTACCCTTTTTTCTTGCGAAGATCCGCTGTGGAAAAAGCCCGATTGCGAGTTTGGAGATGCGGTCTATACTAACATCATTCACAGTCAATCTTCTTAAATAAATAGTAGTAATATTGTGCCTACCTATGTTCATTTATATTGTCATTTATGTATGACACTTCTTATCGTTGAAAATATAGTACACCACCATCTAGCAGCTACTACTGTAAAACGTAAGCTGAACCTCGGGCTATATTGTTGACATCTAGTGGCGAATATTAATATTTAAATTTAGCCCGTAAAATTGCCCGAGTTATGATGGCCTCATTTTTTTGTATGGGATGAGGTATCTGTACTTTAGTATTATGTTATCTGTGGTAATAGGATCCCGTTTTTACCCTTTGGGTACGGAACTTTAAAAACAATGTATATGTATAACGCATTTCAACTTTCATTATTCGTACAGGTAAAAAGTTTAATTTCCTGCCTGAGTGTATGTTTCTAAAAAGCTATAACCTTGTAATCATCAAGCCTGGATTGTTGCTCCTAGGCAATCATGAGAGTTATAGTTGGGAGCGGGATGTGATGGTAGTCAAATGAGAACCTGACGATTATAAAAAGGTGTGGTGTAATTTATTAGCTGCACTAAACAAGCTTATAACACTGAATTTCAGTGCTACAGTCCACAGACTACACTATCAGACGACTCCAGTATTTTATCGCAAACAAATATATAAGTTTTGAGTGCAATAGGAATTTTAGTTTCTCTACTCACTATTAAAGTGACTATAATATGTCATAACAAGAACTTATTTTTACTTTTCAGCAATGCGATGATAAAACCCAGCTGTGTATTGACGCGGCCCAGTACGGTAATGCGGCACGCTTCATCAACCACAGCTGCAAGCCGAACTTGGCGCCCGTCAGGGTCTTCACGGAGACCAGGGACCTGAGGTTGCCGACTGTCGCACTCTTCGCCACAACGGATATCGAGATTGATGATGAGTTCACGTTAGTGTTCTAACAGTTTTTAAACATATCATGGCTTTTTAAACATAATTACTATAGATTGACCTCTATTAAACCATTGCGGATGTGTTATTCCAAAGTTTCTGTATGAAATTCACTCAGACCCATTTAGTCGTTTGGCATTATTGATTCACACATTGAGTTTTATACGTTTGGTGATAAATATAATGGTCTAAGAGCCCATAAACGCCAGACCTTCGTCACTTTATATGAGCTGACAGTTTGGCAGCATATGCTTTCAACATAGTTAAGAACGATGGGCCGTTATGACGTTTGGATCAATGGAGGTAAATGGTACTAAAGTTGTGAAAAAAAAAATCTTTTGCCTTATTATTAATAGAAATAGCGTCACTTTAACACGGTGGTAACCTTTTTCCAGACACCCTTAATTTTCACGAAAGTATATGTTATAGTTATAGTATATATATAGTATATATATATATATATATATATATATATATATATATATATATATATATATATAAGAACTGAGTTTTAGACAAACTTTTTTCTTCAGCACAAACAAACTTTCAGCGTTTATAAAATGACGCAAGTCTGGCGTTCGCGAGCTCTAAGGCTACTTTTATCTATAAAGTAAACAAAATCATTCTTATTTGTCTTGTTTTTCAGATTTGACTACGGCGACAAATTCTGGGCTGTAAAATCAAAATGGATGAAATGCGAATGCGGACATGCCGAGTGCAGATACCCCGCGAAGTCTACTGATGAAACTGAATCCTCATAATGATAATATTATTGTAAATAAGTTATTATTAAGTGTCTCGTGTATTTATTGTAATCAACTGTTGTAAATTGCCATTAAAATTATGTAATCCGTAGCAGTGTTTTTAAATCTATGTTACAGGTTTCTATCCTACTTTTAGTATTACGGAACTGTTATTTTCAATATGGCTGCCCGCCCAAGTCAGACTTTTTGTAGGACCGATAAACGGTTCGATTTTTCCTTCGATTCTTATGACCGATTTTGTGACCGACTCAACGCACACGTCCGCCACTTTGTCTGTGGCATTAGGGTTGCCAATCGATAGTCGACTATCGCTGAACTATCGATAGTCTATCGATAGATGACGTCATTTCAATAGTATCGATATCCTATCGATAGCATTGATTTAATCAGTAGTATCAACACTATCGATGGTCTGAGTCAGGGCAATACTATTTATTTACAATAATAGTATCGATATTATCGATAGTATTAGCACCAATAGTATAAATACTATCGATAGTATCGATACTATTGAAGACGCGCATATTATTTAAGTGAAAATACTATCGATAATATCAATAGTATCGATAGCCATAGCCTATACTATCGACAGTTTAATAAACTGCGATAGTATTGGTTCCAATCAATCAGTTACATAGCAAGTAAATATCTCACATAAATACTAAATATAGTGATATAATGAATGATTATGGAGTATACAATCATAAAATAATACAGCTGGGCAACACTTAGCGCTGTCAATAGTGTCAATTTCTGTTTTCCTTGTCCTTCCCTTGCATGCGGCCGACTGTCGGTGAGTAGTGTGCGTTTACGCATACATTCCCGAACGTTCCATTTTTCACCGTTAATCGGATCGGTCGGGATACACCGATTTTATTTCTGATCGACTTTTTGTAGGACGTGGGCGTTCCACTGTTGCGAGCAGTGCGTTCTATTTTTCTCCTACAAAAAGTCGGTCATCGTTTATCGGACGTGGGCGAGCAGCCTATACCAAATTAGTGTTTTCATGAGGAATTACAAAACTCCTTCATTGCTTAGTTTCTTTCAACTCAATTCTTGATTAATGGCTGCTCGTGGTTCATTGCTTAAGTTGTCAGTTAGAAAATAATTGACAGCTTTATAAAAAAATATTACCATTTTCAAAATCTTACTTAACGAAACACGCCCAGCGTGTTCATGATGATGATACAGTCTTCTTCTTCATCCTGACGTTAATTCCAGTCGCATCCGAACCTATAAACTTAGAGTCTGGGGTCCGCTTTTGCCAGTCCAACTGCGGATTTGTCTAAACTTCGACATTTTCTGTGAAGCGACTGCCATCTGACCTCCACTCTAGTTGTTGGACTTTTGCGGGCTTCGACTACTCGTTACGACTGCCATATGATGCATGTTTGTATGGTAACCGGAACCGACGCGACGGCTTAACGTGCTCTACAAGGCATGACTAGACCAATGCAAATAACCATATTCATGCATACAAATATTTGAACCCGCTACCGCTATACCACGGAGGCTGTTTATAGTACAAATTTTACTATACCAAATTATACAGATAACGCGATAAAAGGGGTTAATTTTTTTTTTTCATTCTCTTTCGAACGTGGCAACACTGACAACTCCTTGACTCATAGATTAATAATGATCCGTAAAAATGCAAGCGGAAATGTATAATTAACGCTTAAAAGACTCGTATCCATTAACTGGAGTTTATTTAAAAAAGAGAATGTCAAGCCAAAAAACAATAACAGAAAGTAATTGTCAAAAGTTCAAAACTCCAACGGATTCGCACAAAAGTTTTATTTTATAGTAATTCAAGGATTCAAATGATAAAAATAGTGTGTTATTTGCGAATACTCACCAGGAACAAGTGAATATAACTGTAAAAGTGCTTCGTAAACATTAGCATTTACTATCAAATGCAAGAAATTTTATGAACATGAGTGGTAACGGGGAATCGACGTCAAACAGCATCAAGTTTGCACCGATGCCGATGTCGGCATTGATGGCCAACTTCTTGCCTTTGAAGGAAGACAAACCAGACAGTCGTGACTCCAGCTTCTCTTCGGCCGACGATAGCGACGACAACAATGACCACGATAAAGAGAATTCTAGTGATAACTGGGCGTCAAATCAGACATATCCGTCTAAAGAAAAAATCATACAAAGTGTACATAAAAACCTAAATTCTAATGTCTATTTAAATTCAGAACACAAAAGACGCAATGTACTCATGACACAGAATCTTAATAACGTGAAACCGCAAAACTCTAGTGTCAAAAAGACTCCAGAAATTGCCCGAGTTCCAAATAGTGGTCAAAAGGTCTATTTAAATTCAGAACACAAAAAACGCAATGTACTCATGCCACACAATCCTAATAACGTGAAACCGCAAAACTCTAGTGTCAAAAAGACTCCAGAAATTGCCCGAGTTCCAAATAGTGGTCAAAAGGTGAAATCGGCCACACCTAAGATAAAGTCAGGTATAAGGAGGTTCACACCAAACTCATCAGTTCTAAGTCATAAGAAAACACCGCAAAAGGCAGTTATACAGAACAGAGATAGAGTGAGATGTGAACTGTTTACACAGAAACAACAACAAGATGAACCAAAGCCACCTCCGCCGCGAGAGCCTTTGCCCAAAATGCCTGCTCCTGAAACCCCAATGAATAACAAGAAACCTATGCCTACGTCATATGCAGCCACACCTTCATATCCTCAGGGAATAGTGAATAACCAAAACTCAAAGATATTATTCAAGACAATTAGTATAAAAGATAAAAAGTATATATTTATAAAGAAATTAGGCGTTGGAGGTTCTAGTGAAGTGTATAAAGTGAGTATTGATAATATAATGCCTACTGCAACTGATGATTAGTATTTATTTCTATTATTTTATCAAATGTTTCTATTTCGTTTTTTGATAGATGTTGCCAGCCTTTTGTTATTTTGCACTGCATTGCATTAGTACTTTATACTTGCTTATTTTGTGAGCTATGTCTATAACTTTATTTCTTCGACCTCATTGTGAATTTCATCTCCCAAAATAACTTGAATGTCCAAACATAACTTGCTTAATAGCTTAGATTTTTATTTATGTATTTATATGTTTCATAAGACTATGCGCAAGCAATGGCGAACTTAATACTAGGGAACCATATGAGGTACAAAGATAAACACAGTTTATTATTGAGAGTTTTTAACACAGCCTAATTAATACAACTGCAAGGGGGTAAGGGCAATGATTAATAGTATAGGATTAAGGACTGGCAAAAGTTCTACCTGTGCAGTATAATTATTTAGTTTATGCCTGTGCCATTTATTTGCAGGGTTTTATTACATACAATAAGGTCTATCATTACATATTTTCTAATATATATTTTACAGGTCTTAGAAGTGGGCACATCATGCGAGTATGCTGTAAAGTGTGTGTACCTGGCCACAGACCAGGACCTCGCACAGGGCTACATCAATGAGGTGCGGTTGTTGCGTGAGCTACAGAACTCAGACCGAGTTATCAGACTGGTTGACTAGTGAGTATTATGTAGGTTGTAGATTTCGTAGAGCATAGGTGCTAACATACAAAATACTGACAGGATTAAATCAAATTAAATAAACATAATTAAATCATGAAATGGAATTCTTTTCCATATTTGTGTTAATCCCAGTTGTCACTGACAGGATTAAATCAAATTAAATAAACATAATTAAATCATGAAATGGAATTCTTTTCCATATTTGTGTTAATCCCAGTCGTCACTGACAGGATTAAATCAAATGAAATAAACATAATTAAATCATGAAATGGAATTCTTTTCCATATTTCTGTTAATCCCAGTCGTCACTGACAGGATTAAATCAAATGAAATAAACATAATTAAATCATGAAATGGAATTCTTTTCCAAATTTGTGTTAATCCCAGTCGTATCTGAAGCTTCTACCTCTAGAGTCCAGGCATTCCAGACTAACTGCAGGTTTGGGTGAACTTCAATGAGTTGACATCATATAATGCAATTGTTTCAAATTTTGCTAGCAATCTGTTAAATTGTTTTGCTTCCTTTGCTTCCCTACCCTTCCAGTAACAAAAAGAATTAAAATAAAACTTTATAAAAGTAATAAAAATAAAAGAAGAAGTGAATGGTTCACTTCTCAGGAGACTGTAGGTCATGGCACATACCCCACACATGAAGCTTTTGGCCACCTCTTTGCAGTGGCATGAGCAACACTGTTATGATTTGACATCACACTCGCAATGGTCATTGTGGCCTCCATTGTAACCCCTTTCTGCAATTTTCCAGTGAATATGACCGCACGAACCATTTCCTCCGCATGGTACTAGAAGTGGGCGAGACAGATTTGTCGTCGTTCCTGAAGGCGAGGGGCGCCGGCCTGCCTCCCGCGCTCGTGCTGCACTACTGGGAGGAGATGTTACATGCCGTTCACTATATACATGAGCATGGTAAGTAACAGACCATCCCCACAGATTCAGGGCTTTCGGGGCGGAGCGGGCGCGGATTTGCCACGCGTTTCGACGCGTATACAGGGTGGAAGATTTTGACCTTACCTAGGGGTGAAAAACTAAATACTGAAGAAAACATTCCTTCATTTTTAAAAAGACAATATTGCAATTAAAGATTTTCGGAAATTCGTTTGTCCCACCCGGTAATCAAACCGACTAAAATTCGAAAAGTAACATGCTGAACTATTATGGCATCAATTGATAGTGTAAATCATAATGATGGCCTAAAGGAAAAATGGCCGGATGGAAGGAATGTTTCCTTTGAGTGAAATTCTCTATCTCCAGTATTTAGAGTACTTCCCCTCCAGGTATGGTCAAAATCTTCCACTCTGTATGCCACGCGTCCGCGACATCTCCGCTGAGCAGCCGCTCGAAGACCGCTAGTATGATAAGGCCCTTAGAACCACCACAAACAGCCTTAACGCATCACGAAACTACAAAATGAACAATGTTGCGCACTGCCTCAGTTTACGAGCTTATTAATTTGCACTGGAGTTCCGCGTTCATACTTCAATAGTTACCTTGGCAGGCGTAGCTAACATAAAAATGCCTAGCTGAATTATGCTCAGCTATGCACTATTTCAAAATAGCCTATTTTGTGTTACTTCCATTTACTTTTTAGCATCAGATTGAAACCCCCGATATAATACAACCAATTGATTTTTTTGGAGAAAATCTCGTAGGTTTCGTATTTTATATTTTTTAAATTTAAAAACTTCACTATTTGAAATAATTATGCTGTAATCAGAATGAAACGTAATGTAAGGCCTCATTGACGCTTCGAGTATGTAGGCATCAGTGGCGAAAGGCCATTGGTAAGCCGGCAGGAATTGGGTTATGGGCCTCCCGCCATTGGTAGGCATTGATTGTGTGTTTGGGCCATTTTCCCTGACAATTGAGTGATGAAAGCCATTCCTCCCCAGGTGTGATCCACGCAGACCTGAAACCCGCGAACTTCCTGCTAGTGTGTGGGCGGCTGAAGCTGATCGACTTCGGCATCGCGTCGGCCATCAGCAGCGACGCCACGTCCGTGGTGCGCTCGCAGGCCACCGGCACGTACTCCTACATCAGCCCCGAGGCGCTCATGGGCGGCGCCGGCGGCTACGGCGGCGGACAAGGCGACGGCAGTACGCCTATTAAGGTGAGGATCGGTATGGAAGACTATGGCTGGAGGGTAGAGTGAGAGGAGGACAATATAGTAAATGAAAAAGAGTCCGTCAAAATGTATTAAATTAGGGTGGCGCCACATTAGCCATCAAATCAAATCAATAACCCTATTATTTACAGTTTGCAAAATAAAATTACTCAAATGCATGTTTTCTTTAA
Source organism: Eilema caniola (assembly GCA_949126895.1). Taxonomy (NCBI): domain Eukaryota; kingdom Metazoa; phylum Arthropoda; class Insecta; order Lepidoptera; family Erebidae; genus Eilema; species Eilema caniola. The sequence continues at coordinate 28,682,745 of OX421462.1, read as the reverse complement.
AGTTATATTTTTTACTACAATAGTTTGTACAACGTAAGTTGTTGAAATGCTCAATAAATAATTACTTTAGTCGACAAAGATACACTTGTGGACACATCTATTGGCCCACCTTAGAGTTTAGGTTTCGATGGCCCCTACCTAAATATGATTGCTAGATTGAACAAAAACTATTGATGCAGTTTTAAACCTGATACATTTTACCATCTTTTTCGATCGTATCGTTTTAAATTTGAATTCAGAATACCACAGGACATGGAGCTACGCCTAACAAGTCGCGTATGCGCCTTGATGAGTGCAGTTGATTTTTGAATAAAAAACATGTTTTATCAAAATAAAGGTTTAATTATCAAATAAAGGTTTAATTTAATAACGCGTGTTGCCTCCATGGGCATCTACGACAGCTCTCATACGATTAGGCATAGAGTTTATCAACCGTTCTATGAAATTTTGAGGGATCATCTCCCTTTTTAGCTTTTTAGCTCGTCCCACATGTACTCAATCGGGTTCACGCTAGGCTTCTGGCTGGCCAGTCCATAACTGTGATGTTCCTATCCCGAAGATATTCCCTGACGATGCCGGCCGTATGGGCTCTTGCATTATCATGCATAAAAAGGAAATTTGGGCCCACATAGTCACGTGAGGTTCTAAGCACTCACGAATGTACCTTTCAGCATTTAATGTTGGCAACCGTGGTCCCGTAACAACCTCAAGTTGAGTTTTGCCGCTCGCGGATATACCGCCCCAGATAGTCCATGATCCACCGCCATAAGCAACCCTCTCTTGAAAGCAGCATTGTGCATAACGCTCTCACTTACGTCGGTAGACCATCTTCCTTCCATCATTGCCATGTAACGCAATTTTTGACTCACCAGAAAAGAGTACACGGCTCCAATGCTGCTGAGTCGAATTTAAATGAGTGCGCGCGAAAAGAAGACGCGCTGTTCGGTGTGTTCGCGTTAGTTTGGGGCCATTAGCTGGTTTATGTGGTACCATATCGCGTTCTTCTAACCTTCTCCGAACAGTTCGAGCGCTCACAGATACTCCGTGGAAGTCGCGAAGTTGGTTTTGTGTCTCAATGGAGGTAAGGTGACGATTTCTCAAGCTGATCATCACGATGAATCGATCCTGCCTTTCAGTTGTGACCCGAGATCGTGGCGTTCCTTGGCGACGAACAAACATTTCGGACCGCAGACTTAAATTAAGTTGAGCACTCACATTTCTTTGGCTGTATCCGGCGTGGATAAGTGCCACAGCTTGGGCGGCGACTTCAGGGGAAGTATCCATAGATTATTGATAGAACCTCACCTTAATGCTAAGAATAAGTAATGTTTGTTGCCAAAACCAAAGAGAAAAATCACACTTTCGAGAATTAAATCCAAGTAAACGAATAAACTCAAGTTTTCTTAGTATTCGATTGTTTAATATCAACGAACAGGCTCCAAATTGTCTTTTGTTTCTTTAAATTCTGTGTTCGAAATTCAAAATAAAACTATTGAATAAAATTATGAATGTGCCTGGTTCAAAACTGCATAATAGTAGTTTATGATACTGTTGCATAATAAGGGTTCTTATAACACGAGTGTGTTTTAAAAAAACGAGCCGTAGGCGAGTTTTTTTATTGTATCACACGAGTGTTATAAGACCAAGTTATGTACAGTGTCATACACTACTTTATCTACTCTCATACTATAATACATAAACTAATTTATTTTACAAACAAAACCAAACTTTGTTTAATATAAATGTAAAAAAAAAAAGTTGACGCCAAGCCAAGGCGCAAAAATCGATTGCGCATGCGCGTTTCTTTTTTTTTTCTTCCGAATCGGCCGTTTTTTTTTTAAGTAGAGGTTCAGTCCAGGTAGAGGTTGTATAGGTGTATCGTTATGATAAAAAAGTTATTTTATGATATAGGTGTCCATACAAGACCTGTATCGTAATAAAACTTTTTTTTTGGCCTGTGCGTAATGTTTGTCATAAGAGTTTTGATTTCAATTTTATAATCTTTGTATTATAGTATCAGGGTAGATAAAAACTTTTATCTACTCTATATACTAATACAATCCCCATCTGGACTGAACCTCTACTTTAAAAAAAGAATCTGCCATTTCGGAAGAAAAAAAAGAAACACGCATGCGCAATCGAAGTTTGTGCCTTGGCGCGAATATTTTTTTTTTGTTCTATTCATTTAAATTAAACAAAGTTTGGTTTGGTTTGTAAAATAAATTAGTTTATGTATTATAGTATGAGAGTAGATAAAGTAGTGTATGACACTGTACATAACTTGGTCTTATAACACTCGTGTGATAATATAAAAAAACTCGCCTACGGCTCGTTTTTTAAAACACACTCGTGTTATAAGAACCCTTATTATGCAACAGTATCATAAACTACTATTTGCTCGACCTAATATAATTTTTTAGCTAGGACTAAACGAAACTTATAATGCAAGGTGGGCCAATAGATGTGTCCACAAGTGTATTAACAATTGCTACATTGATACCATACCCTGTGCCTCCACCAGCGCCAATGTGGAAGGTTTTTGAACTGTTATTTAGCACATACAGCTGGACACTCTTTCAACTTTTCTCCCATAAGAGATTGCCTTCCTACTCTACCCTCCATAACTATGGCGAGAGAATCTTGAAAACTCAAATACATACTATTCAAGAACTTATAGAAGGAGACCTAATTTCGGGTTGGTTTTTGAAGCAAGCTGAAAACTTGTCCCACACCTGACCTCTCCATTTACATCCTATCATGTAGTTGCAGACCTGTCTGGTATGTAGCGGGGCTAAATCAACCGTCCGTAACTACTACTGAAGTATAATTTTGAAAAAAGAAATAGCTTAAATAATATTAACCCTGCTACTCACCAGCCAGGACAGCAGCTCCATGTTGGGGTAAAATAATAGACGTTGTGACAAGTTTTTAGCTTACCTTAAATACCTACCCAAAAATTGGTGCCAGTTCCCGGTCTACTGGGGTTAATCCCGTCTAAAAGAGCGGCGGCGGCCAGACTTTTGTACTAAATTGATCGCGAACAGGTGCATTCGCGTTCAAATGGTTATGATCTTTTTCCCGTAGATAAGATTCAAAATAGTTTCAAAAAAACCGCTGCGCGCCGCTTCTCTTTCAGCGGGGATTGACTCGTATCACTGTCTTCGGCAACTTCTTTTTTTCCTTTTTCACATTTTTTTATTGCCTTTGTCTGGCAGATCTCGTTCCGCTCGGACGTGTGGTCGCTGGGCTGCATCCTGTACAGCATGGTGTACGGGCGCACGCCGTTCGGCCACATCCCCAACCTCGCCAAGCTGGCCGCCATACTCGACCCCAACCACCGCATCGACTACCCGCCTGTAGAGCGTGAGTACACACGACATTTGTGCCATATATATATATATATACGTATTTTTAGATTCCTCATTAAATTTCGCTCGTAGTCATTTGAAGGTGCAGGGGGCGCAGTGCGGCGTCGCGACACGTCTCGCCGCGACAATAGTCTGGCCGCCGCCGGCCGCTGCTATTTCAGTGGGGATTGACTTTTATCCTGACTCATCCTTACCGCGGTGTTGCAGACCTCCCGCCCTCACTGCTGGCCGCCCTCAAGTGGTGCCTCACGTACAACGCGCGCGCCCGGCCCTACGTGCGCGAGCTGCTGGCCATCCCCTACCTGCAGCCCGCCCGCGCGCCGCTGCCGCCGGCACTGCTCGACAAGCTGCAGCCGCTCGTGTCGCTCGAAGAGTTCCGCTTGCTGCAGTCGGCGCAGCTCTAGGCACCACGCACGTCACTTCTATTATAGATACCACAGGCGCCGGATGAACGATTAGCCCGCAAAATCGGCGGATCGCTACATGCATTTCGTCATAACTGGAGATAAGACCGGCGGGTATAAATATCCGCATTCTCCACACGTAATGGAACGCTGACAAAATTAAGTAATATAAGATAATACTAAAAATTATATAGATCTTGTTAAGATTTACCTTAAACCATCATGCCTTTCTAAATACAGGGAAGAGAATGCTTGCTAAATTAAATACTTGCTTCTTAATTTTGCAATTGAGAAGCAAGTATTCACAGTGCAATTAATAAGATTCGTAGTAGGATGAAAATAATATCGCCATTGAAACCATTGTGTGTGTGTGTGTCAATTGATCTGTGTGAATGAAGACTAACTGTATTTTGGTCTGGTGAACAGATAAAGTTATAGTGAATATGTATCTTATATTTAATATAATAATGCAAAATGTATATCAAAGATAGGAATAATTCGATGTAATTTAGCAAATAATTTATTATATAAATAAATAATGAACTGTACAGAAGGATTCCTTTGTTTTTATTTTAAAAATATTAGGTTGAAGAATTATTGTCTGGTAGGGTCGAGTGTGTATAGGGTTCAAGATCGTGAATTTAAACTTGTTAATAAGTAGAACTTTCAATTCAAACTAAAGTGGCCTTTTAAAGGTACGTCTGTTCTATGCGAAGGGTCAACTCTACTAGCGATTTCCATTTCGTAGTTTCTAAAGGTCGCGGCGTACGTAACGGGATAAAACCCCGATCTAGACGTGGACGAGCCGGGCACGTAGCCGCATCGTTGACAGCGCGAAATCTCTGGTGTGCACACACCACTGACATTAGCGACCCCCTCGTGTGTCAGAGATTTAAAAGTGCGCGCGGCGCAGTATGACCATGTTTCGTTTGATTTGAGTTTTTCCAAGATTATGCTTAGGACGGACCTTAATTGTATTTGTTATTGATAACTAGATAACTAACTAGTATTCTGTACCAATTATTTTACTCTGATCGTATTTTGATTTTATTTTACAGACCTACAAAGTGCAACTTTTCTCGAAATAGGTACCTACTGAATAAAATCACAGTTTTTTTATATTGTTTTAATTATTTTCCCCACAAAATGTTGTTATTTATATATACAAATAACTTAATTTTCATTTGATATAGGCAAATCATGGTCCTTAATAGAAAAAAACAACAAAAATAGCAGTTTGAAAAACTTATAAAAGTCAACAAATTCGTCATCCATGACCAATAAAAACTAAACTTAGTTTATCACTTGTAACGAAAACACTTGGACTAAGAAGTTCATTTTGGCTTATTTTGATTCATAATACACTAATTTAAGTAGTCATAAACACTGTAAATTTACCCGTTACAGTATAATATAACGTATTTTTTCACTAAATAATACAAAACGGGCTTTGTACGCAATGTTTATTTGCCAACTGTTTTTGACATGTTTTGGTAGCCGCGTATTCATATAAACAAAGATGATGAAACTGTTGTTGAATTTAAAGATTTTAATTATGCAGATAATTAGTGTATGACGTCGTGTAATTGTGTATGGTAAAAAAAAAATTGTGCATGCAGCCATTGTGGAGAAATTTGCTAAAAACTGATTCCGCTGGGCGAACGTTGTCCTGGCGGAACTTTTTTCTAATCCATGGACTTAGAAGAAAAGAAATGTGTCCAAAAATTAGTGTGTATTTGTGTGTAATTGTGTATGTATGAATAAAATTAGTGCATGCATAAACTTCGGAGAAAGTCAAGTTTCCGCTACGCGAACGTTTGGCCATTAGCTAGTTTTCATATAAAGCTCTTATATAGAGAGCTGTAGATTTTTACATAGGTTGTTTTGAATTTGTTTAAATTTGTTTAATAAACAGATTTAGAAGAAATCGTAGGGTTTAAAAGATAAAAATATAAACGTGAAATACGCTCATTAGGTCTTAGTTCGTGAAGTAGCCACTTTGGGGTCAAGATTTTCACGTTTATACAAACCTTGTAAGTGTCTGCAACATGTTGCCAAGTATCAATGATGGTTCGTTAGTAATTAATGAGTTATAGGACAATTTACCATGAGTAGACCACTGTTTGCAAAGCAGTCAAATATCAAGACGTTCTAAAGTAATTGCATAGTAAAATGTGTTCCAATAATTAGTGTATTAATTCAACTACTTGCATGCAAAATTTCATCTCATTAAATTCATTAATTAAAGAGGAACAATTAAAATACTCACAAAGCATCGAAAACTTACATAACCCGACCAAATTCGGATAGATATAAAAAAGCGGCCATTCAATATATCTAGGTAACATTCTAAAATTTACAGTATAATACCGGTATTTAATTGGTACAGGTGATAACACAATTGTTTTGATATAATTTATAGGTCAATTATTTTTCTACACATGATTTTTTGTTTTGAAAAGTAAGTACTATTTACGTAGCTACTTTATAGCTTTTTTTATATGATATTACCGTTGTACTGGACTTGACATGTATGTGGGCGTGTTCCCGCGCACCCCACCAAAATATTCAGAATTATTTTGTTCGAAGCGGTACACTTAAGGCTAGTCCTTTGATTAAATAGTCTAAGTATTGTAGTTAGGAATTGATCAAAAATATTATGCTAGTGTGAAAAAACAGACAACGTGCTGCGCGCAACGAGCGATAGAGGCGGCTTCCCTCTTGAAACGGTACTTCCATCCTTGAAGAAAAGAGAGCGCAATATGTTTTCATAACTCACATAAGCCACGGCCTGCGCGTATTCGTTTGCTGTTGAACTTGAACCTGGTTTTGTTTTATCCCCATTCACAAATTTGCACTCAAGGACAATGTGCGTATGCGCTGTTGTTTTGCTATGTATCGCCAATTCTCCGTAATAATAATATTGACAGTGTGTTATTAATGTTATAGTGTAACAGTGAAGCTTAAAATAATATTATGTGGTAGGTATATTGAGTGAGTGATAGTGAGAAGCTGATGTTTAATTAGACTTTGTTAATTGAAGATTTATTCTTATCGCAGATAGGGGCGGTATTATTAAAAAAATATTTTTCATTTTAGAAATGCAATTGTTTTATTTTTTCCTAACGCTTGTGTACGCAACTGTACCATATTAATAAATACTATACTGGAAGGTTAAGAACGTTACTTAGAAATATGGCACGGTCGCTTTTTTGTAGCCATCCGAACTTGGTCGGGTTATGTAGGTTTTCGATGCTTTGTCAGTATTTTAATTGTTTCTCTTTAATTACTGAATTTAATGAGATGAAATTTTGCATGTGAGTAGTTGAATTAATACACTAATTATTGGAATACATTTTACTATGCAATTACTTTAGAACGTCTTGATATTTGACTGCTTTGCAAACAGTGGTCTATTCATGGTAAATTGTCCTATAACTCATTAATTACTAACGAACCATCATTGATACTTGGCAACATGTTGCAGACACTTACAAGGTTTGTATAAACGTGAAAATCTAGACCCCAAAGTGGCTACTTCACGAACTAAGACCTAATGAGCGTATTTCACGTTTATATTTTTATCTTTTAAACCCTACGATTTCTTCTAAATCTGTTTTTTAAACAAATTCAAAACAACCTATGTAAAAATCTACAGCTCTCTATATAAGAGCTTTATATGAAAACTAGCTAATGGCCAAACGTTCGCGTAGCGGAAACTTGACTTTCTCCGAAGTTTATGCATGCACTAATTTTATTCATACATACACAATTACACACAAATACACACAAATTTTTGGACACATTTCTTTTCTTCTAAGTCCATGGATTAGAAAAAAGTTCCGCCAGGACAACGTTCGCCCAGCGGAATCAATTTTTAGCGAATTTCTCCACAATGGCTGCATGCACAATTTTTTTTTTACCATACACAATTACACGACGTCATACACTAATTATCTGCATAATTAAAATCTTTAAATTCAACAACATTCCGCTGCGCGAACGCACACAACATGTTGCCGTGTTCTCCACTTTGAGTGGAGAGCACGCCGGCTAGGGATGCACGTTACGATGCGATTTTTGTGAAGATCGATTCAAGGAAATACGATCTAGCGATTTTTTGAATCGATTCACTTCAATACGATCTTCATTTGAATCGATTCAAAAGTATAGTGAATAGAATCCTTTGGATCGTATTACCCACCATGTATTACTGTGAAGATTTATTATTTTTAATAAACATAGTTCGATTACAAAGTATAAAACTTTAGACTACACGTGGGTATTAAGAAATGATTACTTCCGATAAATTATGAGCACTTGATTTTAATTCACTTCTTATTTCAATTTGACAAATATTTCACTTCACTTCACTAGCTTTCTATACTTGTTATCACTACCGCGAACGTACGAAGACTGCCTTGCTGGTCAAAGAAATTCACTCCCTTATATACCCACCACTTCCGAAATAAAAATGAATCCCAGTGTTGCCACTGTACAAAAATCATAACCGCCGAAGATTCTACTAGTTTTTAGGGATTTTCGCACACGGGTAGTGTTACCAGTTTTAAAATTATCTCCATAGTCGTTTTCGAAGATTGATTTACACATAAGATCATATCGAATATTAATCGACCCTAACAATCGACCGTCCTGACATCGCGCGCGTCCCTGCGTGCGGCGCCAGGTGGCACCCTAACAATCTTTGGCCAGCAATTCAATCCAGAATTTTAAACATGAACATTATTCTAATACTAATTAAATACATATTTTACACTTAGCAATACACTACACACTATTTTGATCTCAATAGTTTAATAACAAATTAATGAACACTTTACCAATACAAAATAAGATTAAAGCTTAGAAGGGCTTTTCTCAACACTACTATAGCCTAATAGTTAGTGGTTGTATATATATATCGAGTAACTAGATGTTTCTGAATATAATAAAAGAAAATAATCAATTTATAAGCTAAATTAAAATAAACTCTATTCTTAAAATACTGCTTAGACAATCGAAGGCAAGTATCTTTGCATCGGTCAAATCAATGTTTCGAATCGTTTACTCATCAATACTAACTAGACTACGTAACTCGAACGATCGATAAATCGAGTTACGTGTATGTGTGCAAGGCGATCGATATACTTGCTGTACTCTGGTGTTGCTTCGGGATCAAGTCGTGAACCGATCGATTCTCACGCTTAATGCCCCATCGAAACAATTGCTCGTGAAGTTTTGGCGCCAAGTCGCGAACCGATCGATTCTCGCGCTTGACCTGAAACAAAACCAAAATCTATCTGTAGTCAAACCATTATTCAAGTGCCACAAAAGTAGTGATGATTTTACTGATTTTGCTGGGATTCATCTTCACTAGAGGTATCTGAATCATTGTCATTAACCTGCAATGCCGAGACGTGGATCCAGGGCATCATTCGATCGGCGGCTACAGTAGTCGTGCGCTTGTTTTGCGAACCTACCAAGCCTGGCACAGGAGACACCTTATAGCGGTCGTTCCCCAAAGCCTTTGTGACTCTGTATGGCCCTATGTACGAGGGCAGAAGTTTTTTACTTTGCCCATCGTTACCGTGATGAACTTTGGTGATTTTAACAAGATCGCCTTTTTCGTAAATGCGTGCTGGTTTCCTACCCTTGTCATACCTTAGCTTTTGTTTCTCCTGTTCACTATCCATTCTATCCTTAACTTGTTCTCGCATCGCAGCGGTGTCACTTTCCTCACTAATCTCCTTAGCCACTTCATTCAAGCTAGGATTCATCTCGCCATTAATACGTGTACCGAACAATATTTCAGCCGGCGTCTTTCCAGTTGTTTTCTGGATGGTATTGTTGAGGCCCCACTGAACTCTACCTAAATGGTTATCCCAGTCTCTTTCACTATGTTTGACAGTCACTGCCCTCAACGAGTCGAGAATAGTGCGGTTGTACCTCTCCACTTGTCCGTTGGACCTGGGGCTTGAAACCGCATTCAATATATGTTTTACACCCTTATCGGCACAGAACCGTTTGAATGCCTGTGATGTAAAACAGCTACCCCTGTCACTAATTAGACGGTCAGGTGCCTTAAATTTGCAGAAAATGTCATCCAAAACCCTTATGGAGTTTTGGCTATTTGTGTTTCTAACCGGCTTAATAAAGCAAAATTTTGTAAAGGCGTCAACGGCGACTAGAAGATGAGTATAGCCCCTTGAGGACCTGACAAAGGGCCCAAGGTGGTCCACGTGGATGGTGTGAAACGGTAAGTCCACTTTGGTTATGGGATGGAGAAGACCCTCACGACTGTGCGAGTTCTTTTTCGCGTATGCGCATTCAATGCACGCATCAACATATTTCCTCACAAACTTTTTCATTTTTGAAAACCAGTACAGTCTCTTTAGTCTTTCGAGAGTCTTCTCCAAACCAAAATGACCTATGTCATCGTGATTCATTTTACAAAGCTGCCACCTTGCACCCCTTGGCACGACCCAACGCAGACAACCCTTGTCACCACCCATGCATCGATACAACTTGTTATCCCTTATAACATAATTGTCGCGTATGTACTTTAACCCTTTCTCATCTAGCTCACTGCTCAAGATGTCACGTATTCTGCACAGCTCAGAATCACCAAGCTGCAGCGTGTGAAGCCAGTCTTCACCAGTGATTGACATAACTGCGGAAACTTCAGAAGGGTCCTCATTGGAGCCGTCGATGGGATTACGTGACAGAGCATCCACATGACTCATCTTAACACCCGGCCTATACTCGACTGTACATTCGAATTCTTGTAACAGAAGCCACCAGCGGGCTATTCTGGGGATGAGATCTCGCTTCGAAAAGGTCGAACGCAGCGCATTACAATCAGTGATGACCTTAAATGGTTTTCCCAGCAGAAAGACACGAAACTTCCGTAACGCGCATACCACCGCCAGAGTTTCTAACTCATATGAGTGAAAGTTTTTCTCCTCTGGCGACGTTTGGCGACTGTAGTACGCGACTGGACGAAAAACTTCACTACCATTTGGCTTCTGCAAGAGTATGCCGCCAATTCCAATCCTACTGGCATCGGTATGAAGCTCTGTCTGCGCAGCTGGATCGTATATGGCGAGGATAGGTCTTTCCACTAATTTGGACTTTAAGCTCTCAAAAGCGCTTTCCTGACTCTCAGCCCACTCCCACGTTACGTCCTTTTTGAGCAGCTTGCTAAGCGGGAATGAGATTTGCGCAAAATCTTTAATGAATTTACGAAAGTAGCTCGCCAGTCCGAGAAACTGGCGAACATTGTGCACATTTTCAGGACGGGGAAACTTATTCACACTCGCTATCTTCTTTTCACCCGGTCGCACTCCACTGGAACTTATTTCATAGCCAAGGTAGTCTATCTGGTCCTGTAAGAAGTTGCACTTCGAAAGATTCAGGGTGAGATTAGTTTTCCGTATCACCTGCAATATTTCTTCTAACCGATCTAGGCACTCGTCTGCATCCCTACCGAATATCAGGACATCATCGATGTACGCGGTTGCCTTAGTGAAACGAGCGGATCCGAGAATTGAATTCATCATCCGTTGAAATACTGCCGGTGCATTCGCCAAGCCGAACGGCATGCGATTAAATTCAAACTGGCCGTCCGGCGTAACGAATGACGTAAGATGGCGGCAGCGTTCCTGAATAGGTACCTGGTAGTACCAAGAGAAATAAAACAGGCCTGACCGGAAAGGCGGGATATTTCGTCTTCGATGTTTGGCATAGGGTACCGCTCTTTTACCGTAATCGAATTCAACATGCGATAGTCAACACACATCCTATGCGTTCCATCCTTTTTTCGCACTAGCAGTATCGGGCTAGAATATTCCGAGACAGATTCTCGCACAATACCCGCCTCAACCATTTCCGAAACCATCGACCGCACCTTTTCACGTTCGAAATGCGAGAGCCTGTAAGGGCGATACACAACTGGACGCTGACTATTCAACTCTATAGACATCTCAGCAGCGTTGGTGCATCCGAGTTCCAGAAGTGAAGTTGCAAAACAATCTTTGTACTTCTTTAATAACCCTAAAAGACGTTGCCTCAGTTCATCCGGTACCTTGTCATTAATACGAATTTGCCCCTCATCTAACTCTCCTTCAATTGTATGTGGTATTTCTGGAGGCTCCATCACTACTCTATTCACCACTTCCACTGGCTCACCGCGTCCTAAAAGAGAGTTTTCAGCAAGTCTACAAGACCCTAAACAAGGAATGACTGACACAAAAGCACGGCCATTTCGGGAATGATAATACCCTCCACAAACAAGATACTGCTCATTTGGTTTGCCAGCAACATTTTCTTTAAGTAGAAAGCCACGGTCGACCGATGTGTCGATAGTTGCTTTGACAGATGCTGGACCATGCAGTTCTACCAACTTGTTTGTTCTAACCTTCAGGGGTACTTCATCACCGCTTTCTAAGTCAGGACTAGGCATCTCCTTCCCGATATCTAAAAACTGCAATCGCGTGGAATTCTTGTATACTACGATATGAGGCTGCTCCGTGTAAGACTGTCCTAATAAAACAGACTTCTCCAACAAGTGGTCCTTAACGACCTTGCATGGGACGCGAGCAGTAACCCCATCGACGCTGAAATCTACTGTGACTCCTCCTAGCGACTCTACTATGTTGTTTCCGAATCCCTTCATACGAGTTGGAATATTGTCGTGACTTAACTGCAATTCTCTAATAACTGATTCTTTCAACAAGGTAATGTCACTCCCAAAATCCACAAACGCTTGCAATTGCACGCCATTTACGTTCACCTCCTTGATAAACTTTGAATTTGTACAGGGAATCGGCTTTTCGATCATATCATAGCACGTCGTTCTTTGTACCTTTGGTACTGCTACTGAACCACCTACATTCGGCTTATTCTTATTGTCAGTCTTGGTAGAACAGTTATCAGATGTATGACCTACCCTATTGCACTGCATACATTTAACAAGGGGTTTCGGGCAGTGTAGAAAGCTGTGCCCTTTCTCTTTACAATTAAAGCAGCCTGTGCCTAATCGGTTCGCCGTTTTGTGGTTTGACTGGCTGTTCCCTGTACTAGCACTTGCACTATCAACTCTGTTCCTACTGGCATTTCTCTCGGGGACATAATGAAGAGAATCCTTGCTGCTTATTAAAAATTGTAATAGTTCATCGGGACGAGAACAGCGAAGAGCTAAAGCACTCGACTTGAGAGACCTATCAGTAATCCCGTGTATGATGCAATCGACCGCGCGCTTGCCTTCAATTTCACATTGGTTTAAGAGTGTTAATTTTTCATAAAAGTAACTTTCTATCGGCTCATTATATTTGCTCTTCCGCTTCAACATATCCTCTAAGACTTGGCCGTAATTTTGTTCGTATGGGAATGCACTTTCTAATTTTAGCTGCCATTCACGCCATGTAAATAGAACCGAATTAAGACCTTCATACCAGGTTTTAGCTAGGCCTTGAAGCTTGTGCGAAGTATGGCCCTGTACGTGCGAAGTATGGCCCTGTACGGGGCTCCCGTATGGGCGGAGACTCTGGCGGCCCGCAACGTGGCTGTATTAAACAGCCCATTAAAAGCGATGGCCGTCAGAGTGATCAGAGGATATCGCACGATCTCTGTCGAGGTGGCATGTCTCCTAGCCGGGACCCCTCCATGGGACCTGGAAGCGAGAGCCCTCGCATTGCTCTATCAGTGGCGCAAGGAGGCACTGGAGCGGGGACATAGGCCGGAGCCCCGAGAAATCAGGGCTCAGCGGTCCCAGCTCCGCCGGGAACTCATGGAGACATGGTGGGTGCGACTTGAGCATCCAAGGTGGGGGGAATCCACCATTTCGGCGGTGAGACCGATCATGAAGGAATGGTTGGAGAGGCACCACGGTGACCTCTCCTACCGGATGTGCCAGATACTTACCGGGCACGGGTGCTTCGGTAAGTATCTATGGCGCATCCACCGGGAGACAACACCGCAGTGCCAGCACTGCGAGGATCCTGGCGAAGACACGGCGCTCCACACGTTGGTGGGGTGCCCTGCGTGGGCGAGTCAACGCCGGGATCTCGTTGCGGTCCTGGGCGTGGACGTTCTTTCTTTGGAGACCATGGTGAGGGCCGTGGTTTCCGACGGGAGCAAATGGCACGCCGCCGCCGCTTTCTGCGAGCAGGTAATGCGCGCGAAAGAGGCGGCGGAGAGGGAGCGGGAGAGAACCCTGCCCCCTGAGTTCCGCAGTCTGCGGCGTGGACGCCGCAGACTCGTCTACGCCCGGGACTACCGACCTCCATGATCGGGGCCTGAGGACGGCAGATGGCCGACTCGCCGTCCTTACAGAAGCAGGCCGTGGCGGAGGCGTGTCGTGTGTGTCCTACACACGCTTGCCAACTCACCGACGCGGGATATAACCCGACCCCACCAGGCGAGGCCGCGGTGGCGGCCAATGTCCGCCGGCAACCCTGGGGTTATCCTTTCGAGGGCTTACCCGGGGTGCCCGGCAATGGACACTGGGGAAGGACACCGTGTGGTTTTAGTCGGTCCGATTCCGACACGCCCACCCCATCGTCGGCACCGATGGGGTGAAGCCCGTGGGGGTTTCCACACGTTAAAAGAAAAAAAAAAAGGCCTTGAAGCTTTTGCATCGCGAAATGAGTAGTGGTTTTGTCATCCCAACCATATACAGAAGCGCACTCGTTAACTTTTCGAAGCCAAATATCAATTCGGTGATTTTTGAGGGAGGGGTCGAAATTTGGTAGAATATTCATGTGATCAATTTTAGGTGTTGGACGTGCGCTTCGATTTGGTTCGGATGACAGACTGTCCTTAATACTTATAAAAATTTCTACAAGGCTTGACAAATGATCAGGATTACGTGACCTGTCATAATTTCCCGCGTCGCTACGTCGCTCTGCTCGCTGCTCTCGCTCCCGTGGGCTGCGGCTGCGACGGCTGCGATGGCTGCGATGGCTGCGGTGGCTGCGATGGCTGCCTTCCCTTGGCTGCGGTGAGATGCGCACCGCACTGCGGCGGCAAGGGCTCCGGCTGCGTCGCGCGCTGACCTTCCGCGGTAGTTCTTGCTGGTCTTCCTCACCAAGCAGTCGTTGACGTTCTTCCAGCAGCTCACGCTCCAACGCTCTAATCCGCTCGCGTGCCGTCGCAGGAGGCAGATTCCTCTGGATGATGGGGCTGCGGCTGCGCACGCGTGAGACGCTGCGGCTGCGCACGCGTGGGCGGCTGCGACTGTGCGCACGAGGTCGGCTTCGCTCCAATTGTCCGTTCTCTTCTTCTTGACCACGTAGTTGGCTGCGACCACGTGCTGGGCTGCGGCCACGCGCTGGGCTGCGGCCATGTGCGTCTCGGTCCACGTGGTCTGGTGTGATCAGCCTCTTATGGGACGATCTTCGGTCCCAAGAGGGAGGAGGTTCCTCCATCCTATAACTCACACACATAAGATACGTATAAGAATGTGTCCAAGCCTTAAAATCTAAGTTTAAGCTAATGAGAATTTAAAATTAGAAAGACGCTAATATCTCGAAAACTATTGGTCCTAGGCAAAAAATAATGAAATTTTAGACCCCCTTAAGAGTGCGTCACCGCGAGGGATCATTTCGGAACACCATGGGTCCCATAAGAGTCACCTTAGGAATACCATAGATGTGTTAAACTGTCACTGCGTTTTCTTTTTAAACTTGACATTACACTGGTTAAAGTGATTCAACAACTAACTTGGACAGCCATGTTATGACACCATAACCCCATGGAAGCCGCTTTTAGTATACTAAAAGTGTATAGTCGCTCTAGTAAAAAAAACTGGGCGTGTTACTTACGCGTCTCGCGCTGTCTTGTCACTTCTGAAGTATAAAACTTTAGACTACACGTGGGTATTAAGAAATGATTACTTCCGATAAATTATGAGCACTTGATTTTAATTCACTTCTTATTTCAATTTGACAAATATTTCACTTCACTTCACTTCACTAGCTTTCTATACTTGTTATCACTACCGCGAACGTACGAAGACTGCCTTGCTGGTCAAAGAAATTCACTCCCTTATATACCCACCACTTCCGAAATAAAAATGAATCCCAGTGTTGCCACTGTACAAAAATCATAACCACCGAAGATTCTACCAGTTTTTAGGGATTTTCGCACACGGGTAGTGTTACCAGTTTTAAAATTATCTCCATAGTCGTTTTCGAAGATTGATTTACACATAAGATCATATCGAATATTAATCGACCCTAACAAAAGTAATGCCGACACCTTAAATTTATTTATGTTTCGCCATTCGTTTGTAATCTATATTAATCATCGTAGTCTGCAATGTTTATTTTATGACGGTACGAAGCGAAGCAAGCAAATCGATAGGCAAAATAATGAAATATGATGAAGGTAGTGCACAAAAGTCATCGTTGATTTTATTTTGTTTTGGTCATGGTCATTTGTGCTGTACTAATTACCACGTATCACCGTATTATTTGTGCTATTGTGCTTTACCGATGGCTCCACCTATCTGTGGCTACCTCCACGCTATCAGACCGCCTTTTCTCTCTCGCTAATCTTAGATTCGAATTGCAACAGACTGCTGCCGAAAAGGCTTTCTTAATTACTATTTCTTAAAAGTTTGGACGTAGAAGATTGGCCTTTATAAGACCTGATGGTTTTCATGTATTAGTTTATATTTCGTGTGTTTTTAATTGTGTAATGAGTTTTTAATTGTGACCACAACAAGCCGTTAAGTGATACGTAATGGCTTGTTGTGGTCACAATTCCAACCTAACCTAACCCAGCACTGTTATCATTGTCAAAAAAATATTAGAGATTTAGTTGTAAAATTGTACAAATTGGGTGTGCCAGTTAGTATTTTTGATAAGAAATTCATATTTTTGTTTTATAAATCATAAGTAGGGCGTATGAATTCGATAAAAAGGTCTTCTCATTTTGTGTTGTGTGATTTTATAGTTTTTTTGGGATGGGACCATGTTTAGTTAATGGTTTTTTTGCACATTTATTTTTCTGTTATGCGTTCAGTTAATTAGTGGAATTGCCTAGCGCGCTGAAAAAATATTCACATTAAGTGCATTTAAATAGGTATATATACCTTATTCTATGTTTAAAAAAGTAAACTATTTGATTTTTTTCTTTTTAAGACTTCATTAAAGTTTAAATTTGTGTAAAATAATGGTTATAGTAAACCATATCAATCGGACATCACGTGGTCGCTTACCGGCGCGATACAGAGAATAGGTAGCTCGCGCATGCGCGGTGCCTAACGTACTTACCGCGCCCGCGCTCGCTCGCGCCCAGTGTTGCCGGTTTAGCGACTTTGTCGCTAGATCTAGCGGATTTTGATTGAGTTTAGAGACTATTTATTACCATCTAGCGACTTATTTTTTTTTAGCGACTTATAGCGACTTTTTGTATTCAAAGCTGAGACTAACTTAAATTAGAAGAAATTAATCTTTTTTTTTTGTAATTACAAAAATATTTTAGTGAAAATCAAAATGTAGTTAATAGCAACACCACTAATTTAGACGGTTTCTTGGGAAATCCCCTACTAGAGTCATGTTCAATCTAGAGGTCTTAGATATCGGTTTATTTGCCATTAATTCATAACCATTGTATAAAGAAAGATATGAGAACTATTAGCAAAACTTTAAACGTTGAAACAAATAATCCAATCCATTGCTGAGCTCGCTATTGAACTTGGTTTAAAGGAAGACAGCATTGAAAACATCTTAAAACAATGGCACAGCATTAATTTTGTTAAATGGGATATAAGTACACATACAGATACTGTAGGATTTTGGGCCCAGGTATTAAAATATAAATAAATAAATAAATAAATATT
Source organism: Eilema caniola (assembly GCA_949126895.1). Classification (NCBI taxonomy): domain Eukaryota; kingdom Metazoa; phylum Arthropoda; class Insecta; order Lepidoptera; family Erebidae; genus Eilema; species Eilema caniola. Next base: position 28,665,127 of record OX421462.1, on the reverse strand, counting down.
CCACAACATTTCACACAACGCTAGGACGCTGCAGGTTTTAATACCTACAAAGATTTAGCCGATTTAGCTATGACAGTCTTGTCGTTACCACATTCCAACGCAGAAGTGGAACGATTGTTCAGTCAAATGAATATAGTGAAAAACAAATTGAGAAACAGACTAACTTCAACCACTTTGAACTCCATTCTTATTAAAAGGAATCAACTTAAAATTTTAAAGCAAAATTGCTATAGCTATGTTCTACCAGATGATGTCCTGGCGAAGATTATAACAACCTTTAAAAAACCAACTGCTTCAGTACCACCTTCCACGTCGGCTTCTTTAGTGGAACCATCAACTTCTGCTGATTCAAGACGGTTGGAAGTTGACGAAGTCGAAGATGACACAATAGATGACGAAATTTTTGATTGCTTGAACCTTTAATTTTCATATTTCTTTTCTTTTTTCTGATGTATATATAATAAATGCGTGATTATACAAATTTGCATTAATTTATAACACATTTCTTACCACTGAATAAATTGAAATATTTAGCGACTTCTAGCGGATTTTTTAAATCCAGTTTTTTCCATATCTAGCGACTTTTTCGTCGACATCTGGTGACTTTATTTTATTTGAAACGGCAACACTGCTCGCGCCGCAAGAGAGAGTCCGCGTAGGGATGGCGATTCTTTACGAAAAAGATCGATTTTTAAATCGATTCGAATCGTAGTCTAATGAATCGATTCACGAAAAAATCGAGGCCTACAAAATCGATTCTTAAAAAATCGATCTTTTTTTCAAGTTTGCGTTTACAATGTAAATTTGTATCAATTTTACGAAAAACAAGATTAATATTGCAATTAACGATATCTTATCAATAAAATCAGGGAATTCAAAAAGAACAATCATTTTTATTACCGTATCAAACTATAAGATCAACTATAAAAAAAAAAGTATTTATATACTGAATGTTTTTATTGATTGCAAAAAAGTTAAAAATAAGGTAAGAGTTAAGTTTAAATATTAAGCATTGGGAATTATAACTGGGAACTATAGTTCCCAATGCTCAATATCTAAACTTTTTAAAAACAACAGTCTGTCAAGCCTTTTGGGATCCAAGCGGTTACGCTCATCACTTGCGATGTTTCCAGCAATTGAAAACAGGCGCTCACAAGGAACGGATGATCCAACGATACTCATATACATCATGGCGATTGGGTAAACGTGATGATAAATGGAGCTCTTTTGTTCTTGCCAGTAAAGTAAAGGATCATACTTCAGGTGCACAACTGCCTGCGATAAATAATGTTTAAACTTATTAGTTATTTCAATGCTGATTATTCCTGTGTAAAAGTAAATTTAAATGATAATCACAACTAACAGAGCAAACTGAAAATTATAGCGTCAAAGTAAAAAATAAGAAGCGCTTTACTTATTTACTTACCTACTTTCAATTAGTTATTATTTCGCAACAAACACTACATGAAAATCTGATGAAAATCAATCATGAAAATACTTATATTACGCTAATAACAGTATTCATTAAACGACAACAACAAATGAATAATGCAATATCAATCGTCACAGATTATAGATACATAAATAAAGTCAAAGACTACAAACGTAACTTTTTTATTAAAGAGAGGCGAGTAAAGGATACTAAACATACAGCCATCTCGCGAGTTTATGAGTAGTTAACTCTTTAACCGGCAGCACTCTTATAATTCAGGCACATTCAACTAAATGCAAATAATTGTATGGTTTATACCAAAACAGAAAAAATCGAATGTCGATTTTCAAGGGTGATATATCGATTCAGTGAATCGACGCAGTACTTCATATCGATTTAAAAAATCGATATTTTCTGCTCGAAAAATCGATTCTTCGATTAATCGATCTCAGATCGCCATCCCTAAGTCCGCGTTCCGCCGCCGCAGCGATCGAAGGTCGCGTACGCTGCGCATCCGCCGCTACCTACCTACTCACATTTGTTCAAATCTTTTCCCCGTTACCTACGTACTTTCAAAATACATAAGTCTCAAACTGTGTGTGTGTGTTTCTAATAGTATTCACCAACCCCTGTTACCATATGTGGCGTCCCAACGTGTTATGTGTGTAGAGAGACCTAGTGAGTGAATGTGCATACCTAAATTCAGTGTACCTACCGACCTATCTATCTTCGCACTGCAATGCCTATAACAAGAAGCATGGATCGTCTTGAAGTGAATCGTGAGAGCGCCCCGCCATCATCCTCTCGCGATTTCACGCAGGCGTCGCTGCCGCTGTCGCCACCCCGCCACTACGTCGCCGAGCCGCCGCCTTCACAACGGAGTTCCCGCTCGAAGTCGCGGGCGAGCGCCGCAGTCCCAGCTTCTCAGACTCCTCCGACCGATGCCACCTTTACGCAGGAAACTGTGACTACTCTGCTTGCCGCCTTACAAACGTCGCAGGCAGAAGCATTTAAGAACGTCATGGAATCCCTTCTCAACAACCAAGCCAGAACCTCTACCCCCGTCACCGTCCCTGAAGCGCAAGGAACGCTTGCGCGGTGCAAGGCCTCCTTCAGCGGCGCCCCCGGTGAATCGGTGGAGGCATTTATCGATGCCCTGGAAAGTTACGTGGAGTGTTGTTACGTGCCTGACATAAATATTATACGTGGCCTATCAATGTTGCTAACAGGTAACGCCGCTACATGGTGGTTAGGAATAAAACCCCAAATAGTTAGCTGGTCGGACGCAAAAAAGAACTTCATAAGTGCATTCGGGGATCGCCGGCCTCCTTATCGAATATACACAGAGATATTTGCATCACCACAGGGACACGAAAACACAGATATGTTCGTGGCACGCATTCGCGCCCTGCTAGCAAAGTTACCATCCGGCGACATAAGTAATCAAGCCGAGCTAGACATGGTATACAGCCTACTACACATTAGAATACGGAAGCGCTTACGACGTGAGGACATATCTACATTTTCGGAATTATTATTTCACGCGAGAAATATCGAAGACTCCGTGAATGAAAGTGCAATAAAATGTGTTCCGCGATCGTCATACGCGCCGTCGACGGGTGCATGCCCGGTTCCGGCGAAACCGCGGGCCAACCCCGGCCCCGCGAGCCCGCCACCCCGCGCCGCGTGCGCGCCGGCCGCCACCGCCGCTGGAGCTCCGAAACACACCGCCTCGCCCGCCCCCGTCGCTACCACGACGTGCCCGCAGCCGCCCGCGCCCGCCTCGACTGGTGCGAACAAGTCTCGCCCGCAATGTACTTATTGCAAACGGTATGGACATACTAAGGAACAGTGCCGTAAGTTTGCGAGTCGAGGTGAGTCCAACTCTGTTAATAGTAATCGACCTCAAAGTGAAAACTTAGTGAGTAATGATAAATCGAGTTTTTATAGTGTCGAATCCGCGAGTGGTAGTTCAGAGAATAATAGGGACAATAGCGACAGTTTTATGTGTTATAGACATTGTGTATCTCATTGCAATAATTGTTGTTATAATTTAATACCTGATAAAATGGACGGTGTCATGCGACATAGAGTAATGCATGCTGATAATAATTTTACTCCAAATATTTTTTTTGAATATTCTGTATTACATTCAAATCCAAATGTGGATGGTGTTATGCAACAAAATGTCATGATCATGAATGATAATAATATTGTACCTAAATCTAATAATACTGTTACTACTAATGTTGCCTGTTCTATGGATAAATGTAATAATTCGGGAGGAATTGAGCTGTTAATGGATAATTTTTCGAATTGTTTTTGTGATGAAAGTGTTTCACCGACGGGAAGCGACCACAGTAGACGAAATAGTTTCCGGAATTTACGCCCAATTTTAGAAATTGAAATTTTAGGTTATTCCGGGACCGCTATGATTGACACGGGTGCCAAACATTGCATCGCCGGTCATACTTTGTATGCTCTCCTTCTGCGTCAGGGTCACCCGCTTACGCCCTCACAGCGACAAATCAAACTCGCTGACGGCCACGTCCGGGAAATGCGTATACTCTCGACGTCATTATGCGTGAAACTAAAACAAACAAAAATTACTGTTCCGTTCCTAATTTTTCCCGAAGCCAGTAATAATGAAACATTACTCGGCATAGATTTTATATCCGCTGCAAAGGTAGTTATTGATTTCCATAAGGAAATATGGTATTTTAGTGATAATAATAGATTACATCACAAGTTACTATACGAACCTACCTCTAGGTATACAGCGTGCGCTTCTACAAATGTTCTCCGGGACGACGAAGGTGTCCACCTAAAAACAGGTGAGCGTGAGGCGCTTAGTGAATTACTCACTAAGCACTCACACATTTTTCAAGCAGGGGGAGGTCCTACACCTTACACCGAGCACTGCATCGAGACAGGTGACCATCCACCCGTAGCTGTTCCTCCGTACCGGCTGAACCCGAATAAAAAAGAGCAGATGAAGCAGGAAATAGACAGGATGCTGCAAGAAGGGATAATTGAAGAATGCGAATCGGCCTGGTGCTCACCAGCGCTGATGGTACCGAAGTCTGACGGTAGTATTCGGTTTTGCGTAGATTATAGGCGCCTGAATGCAGTAACAAGAACCGACACCTACCCCATGCCACGCATTGATGAGCTGCTGCAGAGTACAAAAAGGAACTGCTACATGAGCACTCTCGATCTACGTTCTTCCTACTGGCAGGTTAGTGTTCGGGAAAGGGACAGAGACAAAACAGCGTTTGTGTCTCCGTTAGGGACTTACCGGTTCAAACGTATGCCGTTTGGTTTAAAAAACGGTCCGGCTACATTCCAGCGTCTCATCGACCGACTCCGCTCCTGTGCAGCCCTGAGAGAGATAACCCTACTTACTTACCTTGATGACATACTGATAATCTCAGAAGGGTTCCAGCAGCATCTCCAAGACCTAGAAGCAGTTATAAAACGCCTCGCCGAATTTCACCTCCACGTCAATCGGGAGAAATGTGACTTCGCGAGAGAAACTGTCAGATACCTAGGCCACGTTATCACGCAAGATGGCGTCTCCACCGATCCTAAAAAGGTGAGTGCTGTACTGGAAATGAAAGAACCTTCCAATCTTAAACATCTGCGCACTTTTCTCCAGACGTGTTCATGGTTCAGAAAATTTATTCCTAACTTTTCTAAAGTCGCCGAACCTCTGACACGTCTGACGAGGAAGACCCAGGTCTGGACCTGGGGCCCCGAACAGTCTCAGGCTTTTAACAGACTTAAAAGCTTGCTTACAACAGCGCCAATACTAGTTCAACCTGATTTCAATCGCCCCTTCATCCTACGCACTGATGCCAGCAATTACGCCCTTGGTGCAGTTCTTCTTCAGGGTGAAGGTAAGGACGAAAGACCAATCGAATACGCTAGTCGTCTTCTGAATCCAGCCGAGCGAAACTACTCAACCACCGAGCGAGAGGCGTTAGCAGTGGTGTGGGCAGTTGAAAGATTCAGACCTTACCTCGATGGACAACCTGTGATCATCGGCAGTGACCATCAGCCTCTTCGTTGGCTGCTCTCTCTAAAGTCACCTGCAGGTAGGTTAGTCCGTTGGGCTCTAAAACTCCAGTCCTTCGATATTCAGTTCCAGTATACACCAGGAAAGGCCAACGTTGTTGCAGACACGCTAAGCAGACCAGTGTGCTCTGAAGATTCCCGTGACAGCTGTGGAATTTGTACAGTTATATGTGACTTACCTAGAAAATCTCCCACTCAGCTGCGCGACGAACAACTTGCTGATCCTGAACTGACGAAAAATCATTAAAGACTTCGAAGGCTGTGATGAATTAGCAACCCAGAGATGGTCCGATAGAGGATACCTCATGGACCAAGGTATACTTTTTAGATTTAATCCCGATTCAGATAGTGAATCGCCCCAAATAGTAGTGCCTAAAAATCAAATACCTGCTATCCTCCATGATCTTCATGATTCCCCTACAGCCGCTCATCCGGGTGTTGACAGAACCTATCAAAAGGTATCTCAATTGTACTATTTCATCGGGATGCGGAGAATCATTGCTGATTACGTAAAGGCTTGCATCCACTGCCAAAGGTACAAAGCAACTAACTCCAAACCACCTGGCCTATTCCAGACACCGGTCTTAAACCAAAGAAATGAGGTCCTTGCTATCGACCTTTTCGGTCCGCTACCGGAAGGAGAACAGGGGGAGCGATGGATTCTTCTAGTCGAAGATACGGCTACAAGATTTGTTGAACTCTTTGCCTTGAAGGATGCCACAGCTGAAGCATGCGCCAAAGTCCTCATAGAAGAGCATTTTCTGAGATACGGTTTGCCTCGCAGAGTCATATCAGACAATGGTGTCCAGTTTGTGTCGGCTATCATGCGGCAATGCATGACTATCCTGGATGTGAAGCAGAGTTATGTCCCATTGTACCATCCAGAGGCCAATCCTGCGGAACGCAAAAATCGCGATTTAAAGGCTATGCTTGCTCAGCTGGTAGAAGAAGATCATACATCCTGGCCCAAGAAACTACCGGTTATTCGCTTCGCATTAAACAGCGCCAGATGTCGTACCACTGGCGTCACCCCAGCGTACCTCACGTTTGCCAGAGAGATGAGGTCTCCCTCGGAGGTCACTCATGACCATCGAGCAGTCCTAAACAAGGGAAACTTCATACCACAGGTAACTCCTTATCTTAAAAAGTTCCTATCTTCGTTGTCAGCAATTCGAGAGCGCGTTGAGATCCAGCAGGACAAAAATAAGGAGTATGCTGATCAGTCACGCCGCCCGGCCGAGACCTTTGAAGTAGGTGATTTGGTCCTTCTCAAGTCTCATGTTCTGAGCAATAAGTCCAAGGACGTCACCTCTAAATTCGTACCACGCCGTGATGGTCCCTACAAAATAGTTAGGAAGATCTCTCCAACTACCTATACCATCTCCAACAGTGAACCTCCGCATGACGAGCTCGGGAAGTATCACGTGCAGGATCTGACCCAGTATAGTGCCAATGGCTTCACCCCTCCTCAACCAGTAATTCCGAAGAGAAAGCGTGGTCGTCCAGCTTTAAAGAGGATGCTAGTCCAGGAACGAGCGCGTTCTCCTGAACTAGAGGGGGAGCATATAGTAAACCATATCAATCGGACATCACGTGGTCGCTTACCGGCGCGATACAGAGAATAGGTAGCTCGCGCATGCGCGGTGCCTAACGTACTTACCGCGCCCGCGCTCGCTCGCGCCGCAAGAGAGAGTCCGCGTTCCGCCGCCGCAGCGATCGAAGGTCGCGTACGCTGCGCATCCGCCGCTACCTACCTACTCACATTTGTTCAAATCTTTTCCCCGTTACCTACGTACTTTCAAAATACATAAGTCTCAAACTGTGTGTGTGTGTTTCTAATAGTATTCACCAACCCCTGTTACCATATGGTTTATTTGTTAAAATTAATGCAAATTTTGATTCGATTATTGATTCGATTTTCATGAAATCGATTCAACACAATACGATCCGATCCACGAATCGATTCAAGGGCTTTCGATCCATTACGATCCAAAAAATCGATTCAAAGAGAAAAATCGTGCATCACTAACGCCGGCACGCCTAATTGAGAGGTATAAAAAACACACTCGCATGACGACACGAGTCAGTCTGTCAATATTAATGTTATTTGTTAATTTTAAATTAAATACAATAGGTACTCATTATAATTAAAACTTTATTTGGACAAATGTAGGTACCTATACGTACAATAACGTAGGTACATATAGGAACTATTTTATTATGCATGAGAATTTTGCCATGGCACACTACCTTCCTGACTAATAAAATATTCGGCGAATTGGTCTCTTACGGCCATAGCAGCTAGTGGTGCAGGTCTTGCAATAGTTTGTAAATCTAACATGCTGTTGTGAGCGCCGATATCTCTTCGCCAAGAACCTTGTATAATGTTATATTCTGAGTCTTCATAATCGAATGTTCCTGGTGGAGTATATATAGCTCGAGACTGTTTATTGCGACTTAAAAAGTTATGCAAATAAACACATGCCATTGTTACAATTTCACAATTAGCAGGCTTAAGAGGTATGGCTTTTCTGAAAACACGAAAGACAGTACATAATATGCCAAACACGTTTTCTACTATCCTTCTTGCTCTGGAAAGACGGTAGTTGTAAATGCGTTTTATAGTTCCACGATTGTGAAGACCAGGATAAGGCTTCATAACATTTTCAGATAAGGCAAATGCGCTGTCCCCTACTATTACATAAGGTAGATTCGGACCATTTGGTGAAATTGGTTGAGGTTGTGGAATATTTAAATTATTTTGAGTCAATGCGTCGTAAAATGGAGTTTCCTGAAATACTCCACTGTCGGAAAATCTGCCTTTAGCACCACAGTTCGCATATAATAAAGTTGTAATCTGCGTCAACTATTGCCAGTAGTATAATGCTGAAGTGTTCTTTGTAGTTAAAAAAATCACTGCCAGAGTTAATGGGTGCTTTAATAACAATATGTTTTCCATCAATGGATCCGATGCAATAAGGAAAATTCCATAACAATTCGAACTGCCAGGATTTGCTTTTCCATTCGTGTTCAGTACTTGGAACCTGTAATAAATAAATAAAAATATTTACAGGATGGCAGTGCCTCAACGCAACCTGCAAATACACCGCTATCTGTGTCGCTGCCACCGACAACATCACAACTGTCTGCGCCACCACTACCACTGCTGCAACCGCCACCGCTTCCACAGTCAAACAGGAGGAATTGTGACGAGAGTCTCAATGAAGCGTATGAAATTTTGTAAAGTGCCAAAAAGAAGATGGAGGAACCAAAGGACGAATTTGAAATGTATGGCCAGTATGTGGCATCTGAATTGAAAAATGTCAAAAACCAAAGGGCTTTATTACAGGCCAAGTTTCATATAAATAATATAGTGCTGCAAGCGAGAATGGGCAATTTTGATAATAATTATTTTGGTGGATATCATGGCTAAGGAGATGAATGGCATGGCTATGGCGACGGATACGGCACCACATCGTCAACGTCTACTTATGGCGATGCATCTACCCCAACGCAGACACCAGAGCACCTTACCACACTCCGCACCATACTGCAACTGGTGCGGAGTTGCCTATTATTGAAGAAATAGTTTCCCAATTAGAAGGTGATACAGTAAACTGATGTGATTTGATTTAAATGTTTAATAAATACTTGAGTGATTTCACTTTCTCTTTATTTTACTCACCTTTACATAGTCCTTTAAAACATTTGTCAATTCCTTACAAACCTCTGGTACGATCTTGCTGATTAATTGCTTTGATACTTTAAAGGTATATGACAGTGAGCCATATGAGTCACCTGTTGCAAGAAATCTTGAAGTTATAGCACAGAATAATTAATAGTACTAACGTACAGAAGGATCACTGCGCAAGAAGATTTTATTAATTCCAGTCTTGCTCCGACGCAATACGGTGGAATTCAGCTCGCACAACATTAGGTACCTATAATTTTATTCACCTACTACTTCGTCTCTTTCTATCGCGTATCTCTTATCTCTTCTTACGCTGTTAGGGTTGCCTTCTTGTGAAGAAATGAATATTTGATTACCAGTAGGTAGGTACCTGTTACTATTTTTCTACTTATGTGAAAATGACAACTTTAAACATACCTACCTAGTATTAGATGAAAAAAGTATTTTATTACAATGTCCGCATATTTTAACATAAGACGATAAGCATACTACTACATTTAGTATTCTTTGCTACTACACTTTAGTGTATTTGCTAAATTGAACATACCATTTACGTGTTTAATTACATGCCGTACGACGCAAACACGAACGGCTTAAACTAGTCCGAGAGCCGACACCCAAAAATCATGTTGGTAAATTATTTTGATTTGCGCCAGCTAAATTGAATGTGACTCGCTGCGCTTTGAAAGCAGTTCGTATTTGAATTTATATTATTGTTAGGAACTCGGTTCTCGGATATAGCTCTATAAGCTTTGTTGGAACTGTATTTGGTTTCAGTTGTTTGATTGTGCTGATTGCAGAATCTTCAAAATGGTGGAAGCAGACTTCGTAGCTTTTAGCTCTCAAATTTTCTTTGCTTAGTAAGTCCTCTCGTCCTATTAAAATCAGCCACTCTCGGCGCCTAAAATAAAATAGACAAATGGTAGTCAGTACGGAGCAAACACACATGTGGTTATGGTCATTGGTTAGAGTGAAGCAAACGGGGCACTGAGGAGCACAGTCACCGTAGTAGTCGCTCGTCGCCGTCACAGGAACAGTCCCCGTTGCAGTCGCCATAGTCCAGATTCTATATACAATGAAAATTTTTCTAAGTGTTTGACAATCGCCACGCCGAGAAAGGTTAGGTGCGCCAAAAGTAGTATAACTTCAAAAATCGTATCTCCTAAGCTAGTAAAAATTACTGGACATACATGGGGGTGGCTCAAATACTCCTCAATATGGGGCGCCAAATTTTTTGGCCAGGAGAGCTGGCCACCATGTATTGTCAAACTTAACCTTAGCTCTCGGTCTATATAGGTACCCGTCAGACTAGCCAAAGTGCGCCAAAGTATCTAATTATCATGTTCAGGTGAATAATATTAAATATTATGCTATTCATTTGTATACCTATTAAATTTATTACTTCAGCTCTCGGACTATAAACAAAGAATACTAAATATTACCTATAAGCTATAAGGTAGCTTTCGAGCGCGAAGGTTCATATATTATGTAGGTAAGAACTAATAAATGACGGCGTTATGAAGGGACAAACATAAGAAATTAAAAAAATCGAATTGAGACCCTCCTCCTTTTTTGAAGTCGTTTAAAAAGAAGGAACTTGGAACTGCAGAAATTACGTAGAGTAGGTATCGTCAGTGGTACCTACCTACCTATAGTCAGCGCGTGATGCCCGTCAAGGACACTCGAAACGAAAAATACGTCAGGCGGGTGACGGCGAAGTACGTTGACCCCGATGGGTCCGATCCAATAACCCTCCTAATTTAAAAATCTAGTTGGCTAGGTACCTACCTAGGTACTTTGTGGTCTACCTATGAAATAAGTAGTTTTTGTCTAGATACGCATTCTGTCCGAACAGTAGTATTGATAGGTTGGGTTATGGGTAGGTAGGTACCTTAAAATTTTAAGATTTATTAATTTGGCAAACTTACCTTTCAGCATCTTTGGGAAGCTAGAAAAAACATAAATCCGAATATTAATCCGAAATATTTCTATTCGAATTCAAACAGCCGAACGCCACACAATATCGTCTGTCATATTTTCTTTTCTTGTCCATTCTAAGGTAGGTACCTACTTTAAGTAGGCACGATCAAGAGAGAAAAAAAAATGTTTTTATAAAATCCCAGCCGAGCGCGAGCATAGAAAACACCTCAAGCGTTCACACGAGCGCGCGCGTGACACTCGACTAATTTTTAATCCGCTCGGCCGGATACGTCGCTGTAGGTATATAACGGATGTACTGCGCGGAGTGAACCACGCCTGGTTATAGCTAGTCTTCTCTGGGGCTCAATTGGATGCCGAAATTTCGTTTCCTGTCTTGATATTGATGGTCCAATCAAACTCAATAACATTTCAAAATCAGATGGTGACATTCTGGTGAAATTCTGAAAGGACCCATCAAATCCGCGGAGGTCATGGAATACATAACTTCTATTCAAGAGATAATTTCAAATCCACCACCTTTTCTTCTTTTTTTTTCTATTAACACTCTCATGAATTATTATGTAAGCAGCAGCGAGCATCACTACCTCCTCAGGCGACATCCTAGCAACAACTGACAAGTGTGGACTGCCAAGTTTCAGGAACAGTGTTTACGGTAAACTTGTTTATAAACACGATGATCAACTTCATATACAGTTTATTAAACAAATGTTGCCTAATGAATACGCGGCTTGGTTGGTGGTGTCTATTCCTAGCACAGAGTAACATAATCGGTCTTTTCTATTGCGTAAGTAAGTAGAATACCACAGATATAAAATAAATCTAAAAAGCGACCGAGAATATCAATCACAATATATTTAAACAGGAGCTGTGGGGTATGCATGTGTGCGTGTATTGTTTGGTAGGTAGTTCGTATGTTTAGGCAGGCGTGGTTCACTCCACGTAGTACATCCGTTATATACCTACAGCGAAGTATCCGGCCAACTGGATTAAAAATTAGTCGAGTGTCACGCGCGCGCTCGTGTGAACGCTTGAGGTGTTTTCTATGCTCGCGCTCGGCTGGGATTTTATAAAACATTATATTTTTTCTCTCTTGATCGTGCCTACTTAAAGTAGGTAGGTACCTACCTTAGAATGGACAAGAAAAGAAAATATGACAGACGATATTGTGTGGCGTTCGGCTGTTTGAATTCGAATAGATATATACCGGATTTATCTTTTTTCTCGCTTCCCAAAGATGCTGAAATGTAAGTATGCCAAATTAATAAATCTTAAAAATTTAAGGTACCTACCTACCCATAACCCAACCTCGGACAGAATGCGTATCTAGACAAAAACTACTTATTTTATAGGTAGACCACAAAGTAGGTAGGTACCTAACCAGCTAGATTTTTGAATTGGGAGGGTTAATGGATCGGATCCATCGGGGTCAACGTACTTCGCCGTCACTCGCCCGACGTATTTTTCTAGTTTCGAGTGTCCTTGACGGGCATCGCGCGCTGACTATAGGTAGGTAGGTACCACTGACGATACCTACCCTACGTAATTTCTGCAGTTCCAAGTTCCTTCTTTTTAAACGACTTCAAAAAAGAAGGACGGTCTCAATTCGATTTTTTTAATTACTTATGTTTGTCCCTTCGTAACGCCGTCATTTATTAGTTCTTACCTACACAATATATGAACCTTCGCGCTCGAAAGCTACCTTATAGTTTATAGGTAATATTTAGTAATCTTTGTTTATAGTCCGAGAGCTGAAGTAATAAATTTAATAGGTATACAAATGAATAGCATAATATTTAATATTATTTACCTGAACATGATAATTAGATACTTTGGCGCACTTTGGCTAGGGTGGCCAGCTCTCCTGGCCAAAAAATTTGGCGTCCCATATTGAGGAGTATTTGAGCTACCCCCATGTATGTCCAGTGATTTTTACTAGCTTAGGAGATATGATTTTTGAAGTTATACCTACTACTTTTGGCGCACCTAACCTTTCTCGGCGTGGCGATTGTCATACACTTAGAAAAAATTTCATTGTATAGAGACTTGACTATGGCGACTGCAACGGGGACTGTTCCTGTGACGGCGACGAGCGACTGCTACGGTGACTGTGCTCCTCAGTGCCCCGTTTGCTTCACTCTAACCAATGACCATAAGCACATGTGTGTTTGCTCCGTACTGACTACCATTTGTCTATTTTATTGTAGGCGCCGAGAGTGGCTGATTTTAATAGGACGAGAGGACTTACTAAGCAAAGAAAATTTGAGAGCTAAAAGCTACGAAGTCTGCTCCCACCATTTTGAAGATTCTGCAATCAGGACAATCAAACAACTGAAACCAAATACAGTTCCAACAAAGCTTATAGTATCCGAGAACCGAGTTCCTAACGATAATATAAATTCAAATATGAACACTGCTTTCAAAGCGCAGCGAGTCACATTCGATTTAGCTGGCGCAAATCAAAATAATTTACCAACATGATTTTTGGGTGTCGGCTCTCGGACTAGTTTAAGCCGTTTCGTGTTTGCGTCGTACGGCATGTAACTAAACACGTAAATGGTATGTTCAATTTAGCAAATACGCTAAAGTGTAGTAGCAAAGAATACTAAATGTAGTAGTATGCTTATCGTCTTATGTTAAAATAAATGCGGACATTGTAATAAAATACTTTTTTCATCTAAATTAGGTAGGTATGTTTAAAGTTGTCATTTTCACATAAGTAGAAAAATAGTAACAGGTACATAACTGGACTGGTAATCAAATATTCATTTCTTCACAAGCAGGCAACCCTAACAGGCGTAAGAAGAGATAAGAGGTACGCGATAGAAAGAGACGAAGTAGTAGGTGAATAAAATTATAGGTACCTAATGTTGTGCAAGCTGAATTCCACCGTATTGCGTCGGAGCAAGACAGGAATTAATTAAATCTTTTTGCGCAGTGATCCTTCTGTACGTTAGTACTATTAATTGGGTACTTTCCTGTAGTTAAAATAAATTATTTAGCTGGACTTATTAAATTAATAATGGTAAAAGAGTGAAAACAGTTGCGTCGGTTTTTATTTTTTCGTTCTTATTTATTTTTAATCATCCATCCAACGTTTAATAGTATATGATTTGACTATTAAATATTATGACGTCACAAATATAGTTTTCATACAATTTTCCTTATAAATTACCGTTTTGACGTTTAGAAAAAAGTAACTAATTTGACTGGTCAGTCAAATACCCAATTATTCTGTGGTTTAGGGACGGATCCGTCTCGTCACGTGACCGCGAAAAGTGCACTCGACTGTTTTGTTCCGGATCCGGGCATGTATATAGAGTGTTCCTGTTTGTCGAATATATTTTGGTGTTAGAATATTTTTCTAAAATATAATTAAATATTTATTTATTTTATATAAATATTTATAGAAATAAATAAATTTAATATTTATATTTTTTAAATTATTTCACCAGTAGAATACCACACTTCTGTACTTGATTATGGAGAAATATTATGTGACGCCCAGCAAAGTGAGCACGACTCAGTTATCATACAAAAAAAATGACGGGTTGCACTCCGGGAGTGCCGGCAGAAGTGAAAACTTTTTCTATCTTCGTTATATACAGAGAAAAAGATAAAAAGAACATATTATACCGTACCATAAAATATCTATAATATAGCGCCAATCATAGAACCTATCACAAATTTTCTGTCAGAAGAAATTAATGAATTATAAAAAAAAAACACAAAAAGTAATAAACTACAAGAAAAAATAATCACAAAAAGTGTCAGAAGCCCAGGTTCGAACCCGGTACTATCTGAAATCATAAGAACTTACAGTCGAAGCGGTTACCGCTAACCTACGAAGCTTCATAGCATACCTAACAAAATGAGCAATCTCTAGCTGACGTTGTATGACGTCAGTCGTCGGTTACGGTTCAAAGGTCAAGTGATCCTGACGCAAGTTTAACACTTTTTACCCATCCAACGCCGCTAAAGAAGTTTTCACTTCAAAAACAGTCTATATTCGAAGGTACCAGAATAAATCGTGCTTGTACTTAAATAAAACAAGTTTTTGTTTTAATATTTATTTAAAAAGTATATAACAAAAATATAAAAAAATAGTAAAAAAAATCTACAATGCATCTAGGGTGTGATATTCACGCCAGCATTCCCCGACGCAAAGGAAAACGTCACACACACTGCAGACTATGTTGGATTTTTTTTGTTTTTTTTTGGCAGCACACCGGACATAGCGACCTCTCTTAAATTTGTCTTGTCGCAACGACGTACGGTCTGCAACTTCCCTTTGTTAGGGGAAGTGGCCCAAAGATATATTTAGCCGTGCAGAACGTACGTCGTTTGTGTGCTGCCGCGGTAGAATATTTGGCACCCCGTACCTGCGTATTAGTTGTTCCGCCAAAACATATCTAAATTGCCTGTGTGACATTTTTCTTTGCTGCGAAATTTCAGCATTTTCGCAATGGATCACGTGGGCATTTAATATGCTGACGTTGAGTAGGCGCCGAAAAACTTTGATGTACCATTTTAGACCCCGCTTCCTTTCTAAAAGGTACATCGAAAGTTTCTGATCTTTAAGATCGACGCCACCCATGTACCGATTGTAGTCATGCACTACAACGGGTTTGACGCAATAATCCCTTCCTGCACGTTGCCCCAACGTGGTTTCATTGTTGTGGTAAGTGGACAAAGACCACAATGAACACTTACCACTTGGCCCCGGGGTACACATTTTTCATCGATAACTTTTATAACCTGGGGCGTATCTAAACGGCGCCGGTTCAATGTTCCGACGACGTCGGTCATTTTAGATTTTAAAAATCTGGCCAGTGACACAGAATTATAAAAGTTATCCATGAACAACGTGTACCCTTTACCTAAATAATCTTGCATGAGATTTATTACAATTTTGGCGGTCGAACTGGTGAATCCAAAAAGTGGTTGTGTTGAGGCAAATTTGCCTGTATAAATTATTGTTTTTAGGCAGTATCCAGTTACCGCCTCGCAAAGCTCATAAGTCTTTATGCCGAATCGTGCTGCTTTGGATCGGATGCATTGCACCCAACTTAGACGCCCTTCCCAAAGCAGCAACGATTCGTCAATAGACAGTTCCTTGCGAGGCGTGTAAATGGCTTTAAATTTTGAATTTAGGTGGTCTAAAAGAGATTTTATTTTAAATAGTTTGCGCTCCTCTCCACGCGTTGTGGGCAATAAATAATCATTGTCGGCAAAGTGCAGGAATTTCATAAGCAGCCAAAACCGTTGCAGTGACATGAGGCTACGGAATTTCGGCATGCCCAATATGCCCGTCGACCAATATTCATCGATACGGCTCCTGACACAAATACCCATCAAAATCATTATGGCCTTTAGGCTATAAACTTCGTCGGCCGAAGTATGATCCCAGGCGTTTAGCCTGGAGTTGGCGGCAAGGGTATTTGTTTCACCACCCGTATCGATGGTATGCTGGGCATAATTGTTGGATTCATCAACAATCGTGTCCATTATAGGCTGGTCCCAAATTTGAGAAAACAGGTGAAATGGATCCGTTCCCTCAATTTTCGGACCAGCCTCTTCGTGAAATGCTGACCTTTCACCGCGGAATGACGTGAGATCACCATCCCAGATGTTCTCCCTTACTTCTCCTGATGGCGTGACCTCTCTTGCTTCCTCTTCGCCTTCGTCGTCTTGAAGAATCTGCTGCAGTTCCTCCAGAGTGCGGTTTTCGTCTTCATCAACCTCACTGCCAGAGTCAACATGCAGCGCTTCTGCAAGAGCGTCGTCGAAGAGCTGATAGTCATCCTAATGAAAATAAAAAAAAACTTTCAACACCGAAAGCGCAAACAAAGCAAAATCATCACATGCGTATAACATTAGTGATAAATAGAGAAAAGTTAGAAATTCCAAGAAAAACTTACAAAAAATGGTTTATGTAAATATTAGTTAAAAAGTAACACAAAACCCAACACCTCTCATGCACACGCAAAATATTTCATGTAAATTACAAAAGGGGTTTGAACATCTTTTTATGAGAGCCTGGCTTAGTGGTAACAACAGTTTGTGAAATTTGTGAATATTTTCCAAAACAGCGGCGCACCAAAGATCGGCGCACTGTGAAACCTACTTATATCGATAGAGGATCTATAGGCGACCAAAAAACGTCGTATGACATAAAGTCCTACGTCGCAAGGTTTTCGAGATAATCTAAGTTAAAGATTTTGTGAACAAATCCAGCTGGTAGGTATGAAGATAAGCGCGTTTGAAAATAAAAACAAACAAATAATGTTTTCTGCTTTATTAAACACATATAAAGATTATGTACATAAATATTAATGAAAAATACTAAACCAAAAGACATAACATAGTAATAATAGTGTTTAATATTACATAATTAGCCTAAGATAACACTACGATATCTTTATTTATATTTATTCACTGTCCTCACTCTGATCAAAAGACCTGAATATTTCATTTAAAAAAGGCAGCAGGAGGTTGAATTGTATTTACCTGATGCCGGGCCCACGCTAAGTACCTAATAATATACATGACGTGCGCGCAGCATTCGAGTGTTCTTTTTCCAGTTGGTGGCGCCAGTTATATTGAAAATTGGATTACAATTAAAATAAATTAAATTAAGGGCACATACATTCCATGTATTAATCCCAATCCCATAATCAAATCCGCATACCGCATATACCTACGTTCCTTTATGCACTCGAAATGAGAAAAGGAACGACCGCGATCACCACGCCACGCGACTGCAGCGGCGAAGAAATTAAACAGTTTGAAAAGAAACCGTCACCGCGCGCGCAAGGAGCGCTCCCGCACCCTTACAATCGTGATTGGACCCTCGGACGTGTAAAGAACAACCCGCATCCCGCAAGAAAAGGAAGGTTACGCCGTGCACGGCGTAAAAGTATCAAGTCGGGATTGGAGCTGAGGTTGGTGTACCTACCTACCGGTCTAATATCAGCCAGGTCAGTGCATTCCTTTTACTCCTATTCCCGTCTGTTTTGCCCGTGCGATTACCGCATTACAGTCCACTACGTCGAAAAATAATAATTTAATAACTGGCGTAACCACCAGTTAAGCAGTTACAATAGTGTCCTATAATTTTATTCCTGCCTTCTAAATAGCTGTCTATCAAAATATAAACAAAATAAACTCGAGCGCTGATGCCGAGAATGAATTTTAGCTCGAACCAGAATAGGGTCGTTTGCTACAATGCCGTATCGATTTAAATCATAGTCAATTCTAATGTCTTCATACACTTCAATAAAAAAGCTCCATTCCTTTTACATGCTCGCCATAATAGCTTCTTGCTGCTGTACTTGGTACGGCCCCAAAGATATTAGTAGCAAATCATTGTAGAAACTGTTCGAAACCTTCACTAGCATCTATGTGTTGGAATGCAGCTCTGCGATGGTTGAAATTATTTTCAATAACCAGTTCGCTTAAAGGATTTGGGGTATCCTGTTTCAGTTGAATTTCAGTGATAAACTCATTGCTAAGCTCGTGATCCGTCAATCTTTTACCATATGCATTTATTAAAGCACATGCTGATTCGTATCTCCTCATTTAAATGGGGTGCAGCAATATTGACGAATTGGCCGCGTAGAAGGGCGAGGCGGGGGACGAGGGCAAACCAGGTAAAAATACCACATTCCTTTGCAGAACAATGAATATTGTTTCATTATCTTATTATTATCGTCACCTGGAGTTAACCTAATTATAATTATAATTATTATTATTATAAGTCAAATCAAATCTCGCGTTTTGAACGCCATGTGGTATTTTGCAGTTATTTTATTCATGTTTTTTAAATAAACAGTGGCATACCAAGTATTTCCTGTTATTTTTAGGTGATTAGTATAGTAATATCTACTATGGCATTTAATTGGACGATTCTTTCAAACAGGATTTTTAACATGGATTATTTCGAAAACCTTGCGCCGGAGGACTTTATGTCAATAACATATTTTGTTTGTTTATCGATCCTCTATCGATATAACCATCGTGCGCCGTTGTTTTGAAAAAATTCCGTAATTTTCGCAAAGTCATGGTTATCACTATGCCAAAATGTTCAAACTGCTTGATGCTTAGATACAGGGCCGTCTTAAGGCTATATAGCGCCAGGGTGCGAAGCTCAGACTGCGCCCCCTCCCCCCGGTCAACAAAAAAAACGCAATAAATTTTTGATGTTTCATTTATTTTTCTCTAAGATCTGTAATCCATACTTTTAATATTATAAATGCGAAAGTAACTCTGTCTGTCTGTCTGTATGTTACGCTTTCACGCCTAAACCACTGAACCGATCTTGATGAAATTTGGTACAGAGGTGTATTAGAGCTCGAGAACGGACATAGGCTACCTTTTGTTGCGAGAAAGGGGGGAAGAAGAGGGGAGTAGGGCCATGAGATGAAAGTTAGTCATTTTTGAAGATATCCTGATGAAATTTAATACAGAGATAGATTAAAGCTTGGAAACGAACATAGGCTACCTTTAATCGCGAAAAAGGGGGTTTAAGGGGAGAGGGGGGGATAGGGGACGAAAGTTTGTCAGTTTTGAAGATATCCTGATGAAATTTGGTAAAAGGATGAATTGGAGTTAGAGAACGGACATATGCTACCGTTTATCGCGAAAATGGTCCCCCCTTTTCACGATAAAAGGGGGGAGTAGGGCCATGAATGTCTTCTATTGTGAAATTTGGTACAGAGAAAATTTAAAGCTTGGGAACGAACATAGGCTACCTTTGATCACGAAAAAGGGGGTAGAGGGGGGGGATAGGGCCAGGGGATGTTAGTTTGTCAATTTCGAAGATATCCTGATAAAATTGATATAATATAGAGCTCGGCCTGCGCCCCCTCGGGCTACGCGCCCTGGTGCGGCCGCACCCTTGAACCCCCGGTTAAGACGGCCCTGCTTAGATAATGCTCATCATCCTCACCAGTACAGTAGTACAAGGGCATGGGGTTCATATGGAAGCCTGAAAATAATAGAAAAGTATTAAAATCTACTGGCTAAATTAAAAAAAAACTTACGCCATGCTTCGCCTCATCTGTAGCAAGGAGCTCATGAGCCGTGGAGGAGCGAGGGACCTCTGCCCCCAAAGGCTGAAAATAGTTTATTATGTTAATAAAAGTAAATATGCATATAAATAATATGTGATGAGAAATAAGAAAAAAATACCTACATTAGATTGACCCTCTACCGGTAGGACCCGTGGCCTCAGGTTGGACCCATTGTCGACGAAGTCCACCATTGCTGAGTCGACTTCTATATTTTCAGGCCGCCATGGCTATAAGTCACGTAAAATATTAAATAATAGTAGGTTTCTATATCATAGGCCAAAGTACGATTGGGCATTAACATAAAAAATACTTCGACTTACCCGAAGTGTTCCCGTGGCACTCCTCAATAATATTACTTGGTCTCCCGATACACTGAGAGATCCATGCGGGGAGGCATCGACGGCCATGGCGACAATAAATTCGTTTTGGGAATCAGAAATTGTTTCTGTAAAAAGTTATATAGTCGTTGGCTAATGGAAATTATAAAAAAAGTTAAATAATAATAATACATTTTTATTTGCTCAAAAAACTATACATTTGTTAAGTGGACTAGATCTACAAGGATTTCTTGTGTTATTACTAATTTATGTATTATTATTATTTGTCAAATAATATATAAATTACTATGTATTATAATATATTATTATAAATTGTCATCATCATAATAATTATAAGTAAAAATATTTAAAATATTATAATTATAATTATATTTAAAAACTTATTATAAATTATTACTATCTTCTTAGTGTGATACCACTAAGAATATATGGTTTGGGCTTTGATATGAAAAAACTATATTTCTAATAACTTTTTGCTATTTTCGTATAAAACTGATTATACTTTTAGATATTTGATAATTTTTCCTTCAAAATGATATAAAACACTCATATAGGTGTGAATATACTTTCGAGAAAAAATTACTTAGAAAGTTACGCTTGCTAACGGCCAGTGTAACAATAAGCTTTTTGATATAAAGATTACTAATTATTTATGAGTATTTTTTTCATTTCTCTGTGTAGATATATTATTATTTGAATAAATATCACTATGAAAAAAAAAACAAATAGTATTCGCTTACCTTTTTATAGTTACATAATTTCACGAATAACTTGAAGCACAAACTCGCAGCACTCGCTCGTAAAGTTCAAAATTTTAAACTGATTTACTACCGCTTTTTTTGAAGAAGAAATACTGACAACCGTTGAATATTGTACATTCATTCACATTCATTGTTATTCGTTCAGAAATAAATAAAAACCATTACATGTTTCATATAACGTTTATTTTAGATTAAAACAACTCTGCCCATTCGTTTATTTTCTTTTTGACAGTTTGAAATTAGTGACGCCCTTGCACGTTACCGATTCTATTCAAAATAATTATCGATTTTATTTAAGAACAACTTTCATACGATTTAATACATCGACATAATTTAATATAAATATTAACTAGCATTTATCAGGTTTTTAAAAAATATACACGAATATTTTTTAATTACCAGAGAAATTTTGGCGACATGATAGGTATTCGATACTGAACACATCCATGCTATAAAAAAATAATAAAGTAGGTATGTATGTCAATTTCTTCCTCAAAACCACCTAATTTATGTTCACGACCGTAGTTCACGACGTACAAAATTTTACTCAATGAATATGAATATGACTAACGCGCTCTTTTTCTACTAAAGTTCGCTCTGCGTCCTTGAGCGTGGTGCAGTGCCGGGCGGCGCGTCTGCCCCGCACATACCTACCACACCGCGCTACACGTGCCGGCGGCATCTCTTTGATATTAATAAAATTTAAATCATAAATGCAATATGCAATGCAGTTCCGGTTGTAACGTCTCGATCCGCGCACACATCCTAATCAATATCGACATTATCGAGATGGCGTACCAATTTTCCAATCGCGAATACGCATTAACGTTACGTACTTATTTTTTATCCGGTGAAAATGTGAGTGCCGCTTTACGGATGTATCGTGATTTCTACCCGAATGCCCGATAGCCAAATTACTCCACGATGTTGAGCGTCTACCAACGTCTGTTAGACCACGGCTCATTTCACGTACCGACGCACGCACAAGGCCGGGGTAGACCCGCCGTATCATCCAACCATGGTATCAACCATGTTGGATGATATCCCACTCGCAAGCTTGCGAGACCTCTGGTTTCAACAAGATGGTGCTCCACCCCACTACAACATCGCGGCAAGAGACTACCTCAGTACGCAATTTGAAGACAGGTGGATTGGATGGGGGGTTCGGTCGCGTGGCCCGCTCAATCCCCGGATCTGACGCCAATGGACTTTTTCATGTGGAGTGAAGTGAAACGTAGAGTGTATGTCAGTGAACCCAAACCGTGTGTCGTGAGTGTATGTCAGGACCTCCGACAAAGGATAATTGTCGCCTTCGATGAAATCCGGCAACAAAGAGATATTCTCCTCAGTTTGAAATCGAACCATGATCGAACTTGTTAAAGCAGGCTCGTTTATGCGTCCAAAATGACGGAGGACATTTCGAGCAACAATTAAAGTAGGTATTAACTATTCCAAGTTCTTTAGTACCTACCTGCCAGTTGATAAGGTACTTAAATTTAAAAGTACTGAATTACCTACGTTAAAAGTTAGTGCGGTTTTATCATTGTTTACTCAGTACACCCAAACTTGTCTTAAACACGCTATTAAAAAATTACTGCCACTAGAATCAAACTCGTATGACGAGCATTTTAACTATTTAACCAATTAACCATACAATAAAATCGTACTTGTATTTTGACCTTGAAGACTGCGTCGCCTGTCGTGCATTGTTGGGCATTCCCGGAACTGTTCGGCATTTTTACGATGAAAGTTAAAAGTTCATTGATGACCTATTTACTATCCACACATCATGCGTAAATAAAAAGGTGTCTATGCATTTGTGAGATTTTAAAAACGGTAATAACTTTGTTTTTTTGTATAGTTGGGTATTTGTATTATTCCATATATATTGAAGTATATACTCCATATCAGCCCCTGCAATTTCTCTGCTAATTAAAAATTAGTAGTGTATAAGAAATAAATAAATAATAAATCAATAAAATTATACTATTTATACATATAAAAATATAAGCTATAAGCGCATTCATCATCATCATCAGGCTATATTAGTCCACTGCTGGACATAGCCCTCCCCCAATGAGCGCCATAGCGCCCTGTCTTCAGCTTGCCGCATCCAGCATCTGCCTGCAGTCTTTCTTAGATCGTCATCCCACCTGGTCGGAGGGCGTCCTACACTACGCTTGCCGAGTCGCGGTCTCCACTCAAGAACACGTTTACCCCAACGGTTGTCGGTTCTTCGTGAGATATGGCCAGCCCACTGCCACTTCAGCCTTTGAGCTATGTCGATTACTTTAGTTCTCTGTCGGATGTATTCGTTGCGGATTCTATCCTTCAGAGAAACTCCGAGCATAGCTCTCTCCATAGCTCGCTGAGCGACTTTGAACTAATGGACCAACTCTGCCGTGAGTGTCCATGTCTCGGCTCCGTAGGTCATGACGGGTAGGACGCACTGATTGAAAACTTTCGTTTACAAGCATTGCGGTATGGATGACGAGAAGACTCGGCGTAGTTTCCCAAACGCTGCCCAGCCCAGCTGGATCCTCCTCTTGGCCTCCCTCTCGAAATTGTTTTTACCTAACTGCAGAACCTGCCCGAGGTAAGTGTACTCAGAAACGATTTCGAGAGGGTGACCATGTACGACGACCGGTATCGGATCAATGTGGCCATTGATCATGACTTTGGTTTTGTCCAAATTCATGCCAAGACCGATACGTCGCGAGGCTGAAGCTAGTCCGCCCAGCATCTGGTTCAGCTCCTCTAGCGACTCCGCCAGTAAGACAATGTCATCTGCGAATCGTAGGTGTGAGATGTAGTCGCCGTTTATGTTAATGCCCTTTCCTTTCCAGTTCAGCGTCTTAAACATATCCTCCAACGCGCTGGTGAACAGTTTCGGGGATATAGCATCCCCCTGTCTCACTCCTCTGCGCAATTGGATCGGTTTAGACTGCTGGCCCTGTACTTGGACACTCATGGTGGCGGCTTCGTACAGACATCTCAGCACCTCAATATAACGATAGTCTACTTGGCATCGCTGTAAGGATTCCAGAACAGCCCAGGTTTCGACAGAGTCAAAGGCCTTCTCATAGTCCACAAAGGCCAGACACAGGGGCTGATTATACTCTTCGGACTTCTGTATAATCTGCCTCACTGTGTGAATGTGGTCTATGGTGCCATATCCTCCGCGAAACCCGGCCTGTTCCGACGGCTGGAACTCGTCGAGTCTCCTGGCGAGACGATTCGTGACCACTCGTGAAAACAGCTTATAGACATGGCTCAGGAGCGAGATGGGTCTGTAATTCTTAAGAAGGATTTTATCACCCTTCTTGAAGAATAGCACCACCAAACTCCCGCTCCACGCCTTTGGAGTTCTCCCACTGTGAAGGACGGCGTTAAAGAGGTTCTGTAGTTCCTGTATAACAGGGGCTCCTCCAGCTTTCAAAAGCTCTGATGTTATTCCGTCCTTTTCCATTTTTAAGCTGCCTCAGAGCTGACACGATCTCGTCTTGACCGATGTCAGGCAGTTCGTCAGTGTAGTGGCGTGTCAGGGTGGCTCTGGAATCGTGGTCATCTCGTCGAGTATGAGAGGCATGTGCAGCGTACAATCGGCCGTAGAAATCTTCTATCTCGGCGAAGATCCCTGGCTTTGACAATACGGTCCTCCCGTCGTGCGTTTTTAGCTTCGTCAGGTGGCTCCTGCCAAGCTGCTGAGTGAATACTTTAGACCTTCGGTTTCGCTCTATCGCCTCTTCGATAAGGCGTGTGTTGGAGCTCCGAAGGTCGCGCCGTACCATCTTCGCAATTTGCTTGTTCAGGTCTGACCTCTCCGACGAAGTCGCTTGGGTGGTTTCCCGTCTTTTTGTCATCAGCCCGAGAGTCTCAGACGAGAGTTTGGATATCCTGCCAGTCCGCTGCGTTCTACAGAACTTGATGCCGTCATCTCTCAGAGTTTCGACCAGATTGTGTAGGCTCTCGTCAACGTCGTCGATGGGTTCCAAGGCAACAAATCTATTCCCGAGAAGCTGCTGGAACATCTCGGTGCCCGCCATGATATGGATTGGGTTAGGTCGGAGCGTGGACTTCATCAATCGGCTTCTTTCAAGCTTTAAGTTGATATTCAAAGAGCCTTGGAGAAATCGGTGATCAGATCCGGTATTAAACCAGTTGATCACATTATAAACAGGTTATCACTAGCAATATCATAACACATTGCGTCACTGACCCGGCGACGCCATATTGTTGTTACTTGCCATGCGACGCTTGTGTCACAGTCACTGTTTTTCGGTTCATTGTGTATTCTTTTACAATATCATAAGTTGAGTTGAGTATTTATATTCCTCCTTATCGATACGTAAATTCTTCAGTTGAGCATACTTAAGTTCTCAATATGCCGAAAGGAACTGTGTTAAAAGGACAATCGAGGGAGTTTGTGAGACGCCTTCAAGAATACTTTGAGAAGGAATGTCGTAATGGTGCACCGCTACTACCAATATCGCAGGTTCGAAACCGTGCAGCTGCCGCCTTAGGAATCAGTGTTCCAACAGTTACAAAAATTTCCAAAGAAGCCTACGGCAGCAGTGGTATGCAGCATAATACGCTCTCTACACCCAAGAAAAAACGCCAGCCCTGTAAAGTTACAAACATTGACGATTTCGACGCCGATGCTTTTCGTCGTCATATATACGAGTACTACCAACGTAAAGAAATTCCGACTCTAAGAAGAATGGTAATTTCACTGAGGAATAGTGGTTTGTTCCGGGCCAAAAATCGTCGCTAGCTAAAGTGCTGAGACAAATTGGATTTCATTTCAAAAAGTCTGATAAGAGAAAAATCTTATTGGAACGCCACGACATAGCGCTGGCTCGATGTGACTTCCTAAGAAAAGCTAAACAAATCGAAGACTGGTCGAATGTGGTTTTCACCGACGAGACTTGGCTCAATGCTAATCATACTGTATCGAAATCGTGGACTGACGACACTGCAGCATCTACTTCGGCTGTACCTATAGGCAAGGGCGAACGCCTGATAATTTGTCATGCAGGCAGTGTAAAAGGATTTGTATCAGATGCTCTACTCACTTTCAAATCCAAAAAATCTGGCGACTATCACGAAGAGATGAATTCAGAAGTATATGAAAATTGGTTCAGGGAAATGTTGACATTACTAGAAGAACCTTCAATTATATTTATGGATAACGCGCCCTATCATTCACGGCAAATAAATAAAAAGCCAACGCAATCTAATACCAAAGACGAGATTATTAACTGGCTTCGTGATAATGGCGAGGATGTAACTAATTCATTATTGAAAGCAGAACTAATAAGAATTTTAAATTCGAAACGTCAACCTAAAAGATACGTCGTCGATGAAATGGCAGCTGAATATGGACATACTGTTATTAGAATCCCACCGTATCACTGTCAGTACAATGCCATCGAATTAATATGGGCACAAATCAAAGGGAAGGCAGCAAGAAACAACACAACGCCGCCGTTTACAGCGAATAAAATGATGCAATTATTAAATAGTGCGTGTGGTGATGTGACTCCTGAAAACTGGGCTAGTGTCGTGGAGAGAACAAGAAAAATAATAATATCTGATTGGGATCGAGATGTTGCAATTGACAATATAATAGAACAAGAATTGATTATTCGTGTAACAGAGGACTACTGACGAGTGTAGTGTAACTTATGAAGAAGAGTCTGATGAATCAGTGTAATAAATAATATTAATAAATTTACTTGTTTAATTTGTATACCGAATAACCTAGCTAGTTTGTTAAATAAATATAATATATGTGATTTTCCAAGTATATTTGTTCATAACTCTTGATTTAAACTTGACGTAGACGTTATTAACTATGCGTTTCAAAATTAAATTTCACTAACACGTGCATACTTACAATCTAAGGCAGCTGTCGAAAAGAAAATAAATCAATTTACAAATAATCGATTTGAAGACAATTGATGATCTTGAATTGAAGATCTGTTTTATAGTCTGTGTCTGTTTGTTATACTCAGGGCACTTCACTAAGTTTTCGGTACACTATAACCTTGTACGTGCATAAGCGTCATATTTTTATAAAATAATCCATACATATTGTAAAAAAGACGCTCGTACAAGTTTCCACAGAATCTGTCAAAAAGAAAATAAACGAATGGACAGAGTGCTTTGGATGACGAAGTAACAACGTCAGCGGCGAGATTTTTTCATTTGGTCTAGCTCTGTTAATATTGCTATAAAGTTGTCTTACTTTGCATGACATAAACTATATACTATATTCTTTTAAAGCGCGTTGCTTACAAGATTAAAAAACTATTAGTTTTTTTTTATTAATTTTCTTTTTAAGGAAAGGATACATTTGTGCCCTTTTTCCACCAACATGTAAATTATTTTGTAGTTCTGTCCATATTTGAGCATTAATTTTGGATGATTTTGGAATAAAAACAGCTTGTTTTTTTGCATAAATGTTGTATGTATTTACAAATTAAGAAGTGTATACTAACTTGTCACGAAAAAAGTAATCAAAACTTAAAAATAACATTACTTTTATCATTATTTTATAATCAGTCTTCACTCTTTTGTAACTACTATCCTAAACAAATATTACCTAGCAAAATTCTTTGGCACTTAAAAATATTAATCAACAACTAAAAGTATATAAACATAACAATATTTTTTGTCGTAAAAATACAAACAATTCTTGTTTTAAAAGAGGTTGTTGAAACATTGTTCATAAAACTATGGAACTATATTTGAATTTATTAATTGACGAATGTCTTCTTTTTTTCGGTCAGGGATTGGTAACTTTTCGTTGTACAGCTGGTTTAATGTTATATCTTCAGGTCCTTTTTTGTTACCAATACGGCCTGTTCGAACTTTTGCTTCTGTCCAATTGTCTAATTTGTAGCTGCACTTGTATTGGTAGATCTCTGAATCTTTAGTAAATTTAATAGCTTTTATATCCGACATTTTGAAAGAATTGCCATCAACATTCTTGTTTACGTTCAATTTAACGTCATCAGATAACATCTTCATATCAATGAATGAATCAAAGTTCATTTCCTTAACAGTGAATTGATTACCCTTTTTCTTTGCATTTTTAATAAGACTGATGTATTCTGCTGGAGTGTATATCGGCCCAGCTTTTTTAGCTCGCTTAACATTTTTTTCTATCACAGAATGGACGGTCCGCCAATTATTTTTGTCTTCAAGCATCATTAATAAAATTTTACTACGAGATTCCATTTTGTTTTCTGAAAATTTTATTAAATTTAACCGTTTCAAGAAACTAATGAAATCAAAAATAATGTATACTTTTCATAAAGATATAAAAATACTGGCGATAACAAATTAATTGAAAATGTACTACAGTACATTTAGAAATAATACCTATTTATTACACTAATTTGCAATAACGAATAATAATTTAAAATCAAGTATACACAAATAAGATTGCAATTTGGAATGATAAAGACGTAATTGCCACTATGTCCATTCAAATAAGATTGCAATTGGAATGACAAAGATATATTTACTTTTAAGACCAAAGTATTAAAAAAATACTGGACGGACAAGGGCACAACTTTTTGAAAGACTTGGTCCTTCCAATTTTGAAATTACAAACTAGGCATAAGTGTGATAGATGTGGCTTTGTCGCTCCAGAAATCAAAAACATTAAGGGGCATATTTACCTTTAAGGCGTTAGCACTCCAAGTGACGATTGACCGTCTCCCCGCCGACGACGCAACTGACCAATGAGACTATGTCGCGTCAGTAGAATAAAAAAAGGCGCCAATAAGACAAAGCCACTGTTTCACCCTGGCGGTCTTTCGAAGGAATTAAATGAGTGTCCTTGTCCCACCAGTTGAAAAGGCGTTTTTAAAGCATTTCTGCATACTTAACTCATTTTTGCAATTTTTGACAATTGTGCCCTTGTTCTACCGATGGTGCGATATGCACTTTATATGAAATATTTTATATATACATTTTATATGAAACGATATTTTCAAAATTTCCCGAAAATTGTGTTTAGACGTACACTATCAATATTCAATTGAGGGAATTCTCGCCAGGCGTGGACGAGCGAGAGGCAATTATTTGCAAATGTTAGACTTAGCGACTTTTTTCTGTCCTTTCGAGAGTCATTAATTTGCGGGCGACAAACTCTCGTCTAAACGGGCCTTAATCCTGTCAACCCATCAATCAACAGTGGCCGTTCCATTATCAGACGCGCGTATTTAGAATGGGTGCGCAAACCGCATATTTTTCTTACCTCAGAAGAAAAATCACAAATGCTCATAGCATTACGGTGATAAGGTTGAATTTGCTATTTTAGCTTTTAGAATAATAGCTTCGATCCGAAGCATGTTTTGACCCTAAATCTTAGTACTAACGCGGGGTAACAATTTTTATTTTGGAATTGCATAAATCAGCCAGGGATATTCAGGCATCAATGTTTAATTGTGTTTATGTAATAAAAAACAAGAATAAATTTGACATAATATTTATTGAAAAGGTAATATTTTTAGAGGATTACAAAAAAATAAATAGAATCTTAGCACAATGAAAACGTTAATAATAAAATATTATTACTCTTAGCTTACAACACTTCTAGCAAACTATAAAATGTATGAAATGCAAACATGAATTCTGAATTCTATAGAAAGTCGTAGAGTCTGGCAGCTTCGTGTTTCTCTGCTCGCATCAGAGAAAGGAAAACAGGCCCCCGCGCCTCAGGCACGGCGACTACCGACGTAGTCGCGAGACGTCACTCGGCGCGCGCTTGCTCGACCATCGAACACAAGAACGCTCCTCCGAACCGACACACATTACATACTTTTTATTGATAAGCAACAGACTAACGCTAGAATAATTTTAGAATTTCTTGAATATTCAGTCTAACTTGTGGAATAATGCGACATTGAATAGTGATTTGAAAAGTACTGCAAGCGTGGTACTGTTACACACGTGGGGGTAAGACAGCACATGAATTAAAAAAAACTAATTTGTCCTTTAATGTGGTACAGCATAGAATTGATATAAAATAAAACGGATGCCTAACGTGGCAAGGAATTCCGAACTTTAGTTATGACGTCATAACTATGCAGACGAAACTTTTGATGTAATTTTATGATATATCAATAGTGTGCGACTGTAGTACGGTATAGAGGTGTCTAGTTCTGGAAGAGCGTGCGCGTGAAGTCGATATAGTCGAGCGCGTTGGGGATGGGCCGCTCTGTCTTCTGGTCGATGTAGGGTTTCATGCGAGCCACGCAATAGTCTGCCATCTCCTTCGTGAGGTTCTGTAGAAGAAAATATGTAGTTAGTTTTAGGACATGTCCATTTTCAGTCTTCGTAAAATTGGTGGTGGGTTTATTGAAAAACACGCGGTAGTACAAGAAAAGGTACAGATCTTCATAAAATGTACTGACACAAGAAAACCAAGCCAACTGATGAATCTTTCCAGAGGTTATGAGGCTTGTTATAGAAGTGATAATAGCAGGTTTAAAAAGACCACATTATATGTTTCATATTCTGATTTCATATTTTCAAATAATCATATTTTAACGATTTACATTGCTGTCATGTTTCATTTATGTATTTTCATAAAAAGTTGTTAAATATTACAAATGTAAAATCATAAAATGAAACACACATTATGGCTTTTTTAGACTTGCAGGACACACAAAATTCCCACGGATACAGGTACGACGCCCCTCAGCGTCGCGTCCCCAGGGAAGAAATAGGGGAATTGGGTGAAATAGCCCATGCAAAAGGGTAGAACACCTGTGCGGTCAACGGTGTCCACTAATGAAAGTATACCCCGGGACGCATATCTTGGATCTCCATACGGGATAAAATAAATGTGGGCAGCATTAAATATAAGCTCAAGTCCTATTTTTGACAGAATTGTAGGGACACCTGCTGTCCTGTTAAAAAGTACGGCTCTGATTGCAGTAGATTGTGTAGATGTCTTGTTTACGATTTTTGACGATTGTTGTACTTTTTTTTTTCTTCTCTTTTCTTATACCAATTTAACATGTGCAATATCTATGAGCCTACTGAATATGGAATCATATGTATCGCACACAAGCTCCAGTAGCTTTAGCGATACATGAAGTAAGTTTAATTTGTTTATCAGAATACATACATTCTGATAATTAAACAAAAAAGAAAGAAAAACAAGACGCGAGACAAACGAGGCCCTCGCGCGCGCAGATTGTTTTGTAAAACTGAGCTTGGTGAATTTGAGCTCGTCCACCGCCGTAGTACTACGTATCCTCAAAAGACAGTCAAGAAACGCATACTGCGTACTGTGTACGTTTTGAGCACATTTTAGGTCGCTGAATCATCTTCTGCGTAATATGTTTTGTATGAAAGCTGGTTACTTACAGCGTAGAGCTCATCCTTGGTGACGTAGGCGCGGTCCTGGTGCGCTGTTATGGCGCGGAACGCGTTCTCGATCTCCTCCGACGAGTGCACGTTCTCCGTCTCCTTGCTGATCATGAACGCCATGTACTCTTGGAGGGACACCTGCCCATCGCGGTTCGGGTCTACCACATCTGGGAAAAAGTACAATTTGTGATTGTAACGGCCTTAAAGCTACTGATAGCTGGCTCGATCAGGGTGTTGAGTCACGCTATAAGAAGATGCTGATGGAGATTCAAAAAGAAAATTAAATTCAATGTAAAAGACATTGAAATTTATTAAATTGATGTCTTATTTTTGTAATCGTCAGAGGACACTCGTCAAGCGTTCTCGACAAGCGTTACGAAAAGTGTGATCGGGCGAGGCAAACAGTTGAGTTGAGACTGAGATATAAGTTAGTGACGATAGCAAGAGTTAGAATTCGTTTCGTATATTACTGTAGAGGCTAGAGAGATAGGCGCGAATGTGTGATTTTCTTTCTCTTTTTCTCTCATAACCAGTTACGATGCAGCTAAAGAAGTTTTACTTCAGTCGTGTGGTCTATAGAACACTCCTTTTCTTTGGTAAAGTTTTAGAGCAGAGGTGGTCGGTAACTTGGTAAAATATTAAGCTAATACCAATGGGGACTGTGTTTTCAGTGTGAACCCCCACTGCTGATGCCCCGATACTCACTGAGTATAGCCTCGAACTCGGGGTCGGGCTGGCCCTCCTCCACCATGGGCAGGTCGTAGCCGAGCGCGCGCAGGCACGACTTGAACTCGTGGTGGTTGAGGCGCCCCGAGCGGTCCTTGTCGAAGTGCTTGAACATCATCGAGAACTCCTTCAGGGCGTCCTCGCTTACACCTGCAAATGTTCGAGTACGTTAGTCATATTTAACAATTATAATGAGAAGAGATAAAGTTAAGATGGGAATTGATGAAGTTTTATACCAATAGGAATAAGGTCAATTCGGAATAGGTTTTAATTTAATTTAATTCTTTATTGTACACACGCACAATACAGAGATCATACATAAAACATTTAAAGAAACATGTACAAAGGCGAGCTTAACTCAAAATGAGTTCTCTACCAGCAAACTTAGGAGTAGCAGAGAAGTATATGGTAATGAAGGGAGATGTGAAGTTAACAAAAAATATAGGTCATTTTTGGAATGAGTCCTTTTAAGAATAGGTGGTTTTATTTCAAGAATCAATTCTCATTTTCATAGCTCATTGTGCGTACTGCTCCCAGTCGCTACATGTGAAGAAAGATTGCCTGCCTGTGGCGAGAGGTTATTGTGTGACTTAATTCACACTGACTGAATGTTATTCTGAAATACGGTCCTTAGATGCTGGTAATGACGTAGCGCTTACCGGAGTGGTTCCTGGCCTGTATCTGTTGCTCCAGGTTGTGCTGCATGCGCATGGACAGCTGGTCCAGCTGGTCCCACTGCTGCGCCAGCCCCACGGTGCTGTGCTCCGTGTACCGGTTGTCTAAGATCAGGTGTTCTTCGAGAGCCGCGCCTGGGGATATTCATTGTTAATTGTAGCTTAACATTTTCGAGACAACTTCAGGGTGACAATTAGGTATTGACCTGTAGTAATTTTTTATTTATTTATAACACAATACAGATTACAATTATGATTATAACAAAAATAAGATTCAACAATCAGAGTCTGAATTGCAATCCAAAAACTTGTGTAAATAGAAAAACCAAGAGAAATTAATGAACCCTAAGTAATAACCATTCAAAGGAATAAATATTTATAGTAGTTAGTTAGTCAGTTACCGATTACAGATTTACAGAGTTGGGTGCAGAATAGAGTGAAACAATAAATGTTGAAACAATAAATTAAGTCTGTGTTATTTTTTGCCAAATCGTTAGTCAATCAAAGAATCAATTTCGTTTATTCAGTTTAGGCACATAAAGAGCACATATAAACGTCAAAATTTTACAGTCATGTCAAGAAATTACTAATATAATATTAAATTAAGTAAATAAATCATTTGAAAATGATTCTTTCGCTGGTTCAGTAAGTTGGTTCTACTGAGAAGAGACCAGCAAGAAACTCAGTGAACAATATTATCGTTTCTTTTTTAAAACAATTTGTTTTTTTTTTTTTAAATAGATTTGTATTGTGCGAGCAAGCAAAAAGATTAGAATGACCATGCATTTTTATCAGCAAATTATCAGTATATCGTCAGCAAATTATTGTATGTATGTAAATTATTTAAATCCAATTGGCTGTGGAGGACTGATGGCAGTCGTTTCACGGAAAATATTGAAGTTCCGCTACATCTCAGTTAGATTAAAAAGCAGTCCCCAACTGATTTGTCCCCTACGGCCGTGGTCATGAGCTAACCCCTGTCGTGTAACCTGGTCGAAACTTTCGGCAAATCAAATGTTACATTATTATAAATCATGGAACACAATAGTTTGAAAGTTAGTATTAGTAGGGGAGGTGACGATGCCAAATGTGTGGTTACTCGAGCGTCGCGGAAACCTATTAGAATTTTCAGATTAGATGATAGAGAGAATAATGGTATGCAATGTTTCCACTTTTAGTGGTGGGTTAGTTCTACATAACATCATAAACATATGTCTTACACTGTAATGCCGCAAGTTATGTATTACTTTGCTCTTATTTAATGTTATTAAAAATCGACCGCGCTCGAGTAAATTCAGACCTCATTTTTTGCAATTTTGCTACCTTACCACGCCCTCAGGTTACGCTTAAATCGCCAGATTAGCTAAATTGATACTTGGTATTTAGAACCCACCTTATCTTAATGTAACGCGTACATGTAAATCCAATGGTGAAATTTTTCTTGACGCCCCTACCCAGGCTTTTACTGGCTGGAGGAACTTGTCAATATATAAGGTATTCTCCCTCATATTAATCTGACGCGCTGGATTAATTACCGAATTTACTTCTACACCTTCCCTACTATATTGTTTGATTACCTTGGAAGATTGGGAAGCACGCTAACCATTTCTAATAGTGTTGGGTAGCCTGGCAATATATTTTTTAATGGCAATTAAAGTTTGCCCAATACTGCTTGCTAGTAAGGAGAGACACTCACCCAGTTCTTCGAGGCGGCGCAGGTCGGCGCGCCTGGCGCGGACCTCGCCGGCGCGCTGGCGGAGCGTGGCCAGCTGCTGCTCTAGCGACCCCGTGCCTTCCATCATGGACGTGCTGTATACACAAGTGGGAAGGTTACTTCCGAACTACTCTACATCAATATGAACCAATTTTAGGCCTGGCCATCCAGACTCATCTCCGAAATCCTTATACTTCACAATTACGAAAAATACCCTTAACACTGCCGATGGTGCCATGGGGATGAAATAAATACTCTTGACACTACCAGTGGTGTTATGGGGATAGAATATTACCCTTGACACTACCAGTAGTGTCATTGGGTAGTGCCACGAGGCTGTCACTAATATAACGTTGAAATAAAATGGTTGTGGACGTGTGCAACACCAGGGACGTCACACTCGTGCTGCAGACTCCTTAGGTACTTTCTAAAGCCCTTCTTGAAGAACCCCATATTGTAGTCGCTTGGAAACTATTGGATAAGGGTGAAAATCGCCTCTTGAATGGATTAAGTTGAGAAAAGAACATGGGTTCCTATCTACACCAGAAATATATCAGTATTTGATATTCAACGAGGATGGAGTCGTGGGCACAAGGACTCAATGTTATTTTATATGACAACATACGAACAAACATTTATTTTTCAAACTTAATTCACGATGAATGATGAGTTTGTTAACTTTATTAAAAAATGAGACATTAGTATATTTCTAAAGTACACTCGGATTAAAAGTTAGACATCTAGTAAAGTAAATATATTTACATGTGACTTGAAAAAGTAATAATGTTGACAAGCCAGTCTGTAGTAAGCTGAACAGTAAAGACAAAATAGGTATGGGCACGTACAACAGCTATTGTCGGCTTGGCAAAATGTGGGTGTGGCCATATTTGCATACCTCCAGTACAATATCAGGTATTTATTTGCAGTTGACTATTAAATCTCCAATTTTAACATATAGTACTGCTGATATCATGCATGACTCCTCTTTTCATTATCTGTCTTGCTCGCATTGCCCTTTAGAAACGTCTTAATGACGTAACGCACGTCATTTTGACAATTTGTATGACCGAAGGATTCGAATACTAACGGTACCCCTAGCACGGACAACTATCGTAATCGTATTTAGAGAACGAAGCAACGAGATTGGCCGCCTGCCTACTTTGAATTCGTGTGTATGTGAGCCGGCTAATTGCAATGCTTCATTCTCTCAATACGTTTAAGATAGTTCGTGCTAGGGGTACAGACGTATTATAGTGTTAAGGAGACTGTGGAAGAACTAAGTGTAATGTTCCACCGAAGTTGAAAGCAAGGTAAGCTTTTAAGGTCATTAAGATGAATACTGGATCCTAATAGAATATATATAGTATTCATTTATCCTTTCAAGATCCTCTTCATTTAGCCGGCAGCGTTGAATATTTTCAATGTGACAGTGTAAATGTGTTGTTACAAAATGTGCCGAAATATCAGAAACTTAATAAAATATGTACGGCAAATACCTGATATCTCTAACAGTAATGCTGTTCAATACTAAAATATGACTTTGCCAAGCCGCAAAACTGGTGATAGGTAGATATGTTTAGTAAAGGCACGCGACACTGAATACGTTACCCATCCCAGCCTAGCAGCCGGTACCTGTGTGCACACCATCACGTACATCAATACCTTTGTCATTATTGTTGTCAATTTTTCGTTCAACAAAGATTCATCGTTAATATCATAAGTATGACGGCCACTTGACGGCAAAAGGGTCGCCCCTGATTATGTGGAATCAAAAATCATGTTGGCGAAATGAGGGGTGTTAATACACCTCTGTCACCTCTTCGGGGATTTACAGGCGTGCATACATTATGTATTTTTAGAACTAATATTTTGACAGCATTTTGAAGGCTAATGAACAGACTGGCCACAAACCGCAGCTTACAGGTTCAAACCTCGGTCGATATACTTCCCGACATGAGCCCACGCCCAGTGGGGTTCCTCCAACCCGATTTCTGCTGGCTTCACATAATGCGTAACAAAATAGATGAGAGTAATTTTTTTTCCACCGGTTAAAGTTTAAAAATTTTCACCACTCCTAATGCAAGCAGTGTAACTTAGCTGAAAGGGTTTAGATAAGGCTCTCATAAAAATATTACACAATGCCATCTAGACCCAAACTACGCAAAGGTTGTCATATTGTTATCGAATATACAGGGTGTATTTTTGAAACGGGGCAGTATGGGGAAGTACCTTAACCGTTGCAGTTACAGCAAAACGTTCTTAGAAGACCTTCCCTAACTTTTTGACATATTTTGAACTGCATTCACAGATTTTGTAAAAAACTTACAGTTGGCAAAAAAAAATGCAAAAAGTCCAAAAATTTTTTTTTCATTCGATTCTATTTCATGTGGGGATCAAAAAACTCTATGAGACCATTTTAGCTTTCAGTACTAGGAAAGACAGAAATCGCCAAAAACGTTTCCCATACATTTCGGCAACAGAAACAAATTTCTATGATGGTCTAACTTTTTGTTATGGCCAGGAAGTGGGTAGAATTGACTGTAAAGTAAATAAAAATAATTTTTACCCTCAAATTTCGAATTTGATTCGAAAATCTGTGTGTTATTCTTAGTTTCAGCTGAGAAACTTCGTATGAGTTATTAATTAAGGATTTTCGCTAAAATGTCTTCTAATCGTGAAAAAATTGACTTATTAGAAGCGTATTTTGTCAATAATCGAAATGCGGGAGCTGCATTAGTGTGGTACCGCAATAAGTATCCGTTGCGGCATGTGCCAACAAGAAAGGTTATTACAAATCTTTTGAAAAACCTGGAATTGCAGGGTTCTTTCAAAAGAAAGCGGCAGCCTCGTGTGGACATGGACACGGAGATTGCGGTTCTAACTTATGTCGAAGCATATCCAGAGGTATCGTCCAGGCAAGTCGCCCTTGAAGTAGGTGTATCCCACTCCCTTGTGATAAAGATATGGAAGAAATACGGCTACAAGTGCTATCGATATGGGCGCATAGTTCAAGTGTTACATCCGGGTGATGATGTTCGAAGGCTTACTTTTTGCAGATGGCTAAGAGGAAAAATAAGCAGAGATCATGAATTTTTAAATTACATACTGTGGTCAGACGAAACGAATTTTTCCAATAACGGTATGTACAACAGAAAAAATCACCACTATTGGTCCAAAGAAAATCCACTAAGAGTTACGGCAAGTCATAATCAGGTTCGCTTCTCATTCAACTGTTGGTGTGGTATAATGTCCAATCGAGTCATAATGGTGGAATTTTATGAAGGGAAACTGAATTCTGCCATGTATAATGAAGTCATTTTACACCATCTTGAAAACGAGATGGACGAATGGCCCCTGTCGGAATTGCGAAAAGTTCATTTTCAACAAGATGGTGCTCCGCCACATAACAGTCACCTTTCACGTTCCAATTTGAACCGCCTATTCGGTACACAGTGGATAGGTACACATGGTCCAACACAGTGGCCACCTCGTAGCCCCGATCTAACACCACTTGATTTTTTTTATGGGGCTTCGTGAAAAACGAGGTGTATAAGACGACGTACGCCAGTGTTCAAGAGCTCAAGCACAGAATAATTAATAGTACTAACGTACAGAAGGATCACTGCGCAAGAAGATTTAATTAATTCCAGTCTTGCTCCGACGCAATACGGTGGAATTCAGCTCGCACAACATTAGGTACCTATAATTTTATTCACCTACTACTTCGTCTCTTTCTATCGCGTACCTCTCATCTCTTCTTACGCCTGTTAGGGTTGCCTTCTTGTGAAGAAATGAATATTTGATTACCAGTCCAGTTATGAACCTGTTACTATTTTTCTACTTATGTGAAAATGACAACTTTAAACATACCTACCTAGTATTAGATGAAAAAAGTATTTTATTACAATGTCCGCATATTTTAACATAAGACGATAAGCATACTACTACATTTAGTATTCTTTGCTACTACACTTTAGTGTATTTGTTAAAATTGAACATACCATTTACGTGTTTAGTTACATGCCGTACGACGCAAACACGAAACGGCTTAAACTAGTCCGAGAGCCGACACCCAAAAATCATGTTGGTAAATTATTTTGATTTGCGCCAGCTAAATTGAATGCGCTTTGAAAACAGTTCGTATTTGAATTTATATTATTGTTAGGAACTCGGTTCTCGGATACTATAAGCTTTGTTGGAACTGTATTTGGTTTCAGTTGTTTGATTGTCCTGATTGCAGAATCTTCAAAATGATGGGAGCAGACTTCGTAGCTTTTAGCTCTCAAATTTTCTTTGCTTAGTAAGTCCTCTCGTCTTATTAAAATCAGCCACTCTCGGCGCCTAAAATAAAATAGACAAATGGTAGTCAGTACGGAGCAAACACACATGTGCTTATGGTCATTGGTTAGAGTGAAGCAAACGGGGCACTGAGGAGCACAGACACCGTAGTAGTCGCTCGTCGCCGTCACAGGAACAGTCCCCGTTGCAGTCGCCATAGTCCAGTCTCTATACAATGAAAATTTTTCTAAGTGTTTGATAATCGCCACGCCGAGAAAGGTTAGGTGCGCCAAAAGTAGTATAACTTCAAAAATCGTATCTCCTAAGCTAGTAAAAATCACTGGACATACATGGGGGTGGCTCAAATACTCCTCAATATGGGGCGCCAAATTTTTTGGCAAGGAGAGCTGGCCACCATGTATTGTCAAACTTAACCTTAGCTCTCGGTCTATATACCCGTCAGACTAGCCAAAGTGCGCCAAAGTATCTAATTATCATGTTCAGGTGAATAATATTAAATATTATGCTATTCATTTGTATACCTATTAAATTTATTACTTCAGCTCTCGGACTATAAACAAAGAATACTAAATATCGTCCCTTAGCTAACAACACCGCTCAAGTCGAAAATTGGCGGTTTTTACATTTTAATGCCATTGGATGAAGCTGCGCATTGCGCGTCGAACCATTGGTCTCATGAAATAGATTTCAGCCAATCAGAAGCCGTAATTAAAAAAATAGTGACAGCGCTCAAGTCGGTTGGCGTCGCAACACCGCACAAGTCGTTAGTCTGTCATCTTTTGATACCTTAATCCCTAACATTTTCACAAACAACACCGCCTAAATCTAATAAAATATCAGTCAACACCGTACAAGTCATAAAATAAATGTTACAATAAAGTAAATCGTCGTGATGAGAGCTGGCGTGCGTACAGAGCACAGAGAAATATATACAAGAATGAATGTAGAAGGGAGAACAGAACAAGCTGGAAGGCGTTCTGCGTAGGGGTTGAAAAACAACCCGAAGCAGCGCGACTAGTGAAAACATTCTCCAAAGTGAATACAAAATGGGCAGTATAAAAAGAGGAGAAGTGCTACTAACAAACCCAAAGGATATCCTTAAGGTAATGTTGGAAACACACTTCCCCGAATGCGAAGAATACAAAGAAAACGACATGCCAACGGACCCAACACCCATAGAGTGCCGGGATTCAAAGGCAATCATCACAGAGGATCATTTACGGTGGAGTATACACTCGTTCCAGCCATACAAGGCGGCTGGACCGGACGAAATCTTCCCGAAAATGCTACAAGTAGCAAGCAAGTATATGGGTAATGATATTCTGACTCTTTACAACAGTAGTATAAGGGCCGGCTATACCCCAAGCAAATGGAGGGAGGTTAGGTCAGTCTTTATCCCGAAACCGGGGAAGACAACATACCAGGAGGCCAAGGCATTCAGATGCATAAGCCTCTCATCCTTCCTCCTTAAGACACTAGAGAAAATAATCGATAGAATAATAAGAGAACAGATAGATAAAAATGGAATCCCCCTCCACAAAAACCAACATGCCTACATGGAGGGAAAATCCACTGAAACGGCCCTCCACAATCTTGTAACAAGAGTTCAGAGGTCCATAGATGACAGAGGATACGCACTGGGATGCTTCTTCGATGTAGAGGGAGCTTTTGACAGAGCCACCCCGGACTCAATAGAAGACGCCCTGGATCGTGAAGGAATAGATCCAGACCTATCAGTATGGGTGAAAAACATGCTTAAACATCGACTGATAAAAGCAGAAATAGCAGGAACGACTCACACGGTGGTAGCGAGAAGGGGATTCCCTCAGGGAGGATGTCTCTCGCCCCTACTGTGGTGTCTACTAATAGACGAATTAGTAAACAAAATAAACAGGATGCATATATACACCCAGGTGTACTCGGATGACGGGGTGCTCCTGATCACAGGCAAAGTCCTCAGCGTCATGTGCAATATCATGAACAGAGGCCTGAAAGAGACACTGGAATGGTGCAGGAGTAAAGGTCTCAACCTCAACCCTGACAAAACCAAAATAGTCCTATTCACCAAGAAAAGAAAGATAGGCAGAACTGCACCAGTGCACCTAGACAACCAAATCCTGGAAACAGTGAAAGAGGTTAGATACCTGGGTGTAACACTGGACAACAAACTCGCCTTCAAGACCCATATAAGTAACACATGCGCCAAAGCTAAAATGGCCATGATGCAGTGTAAAAGCGCAATAGGGAGAACCTGGGGAATGAAACCAGCGATAGTGCTC
Source organism: Eilema caniola (assembly GCA_949126895.1). Lineage (NCBI taxonomy): Eukaryota > Metazoa > Arthropoda > Insecta > Lepidoptera > Erebidae > Eilema > Eilema caniola. Next base: position 28,623,729 of record OX421462.1, on the reverse strand, counting down.
TGGATTTATAAAACAATAATTCTACCCAGAATCTTACATGGTGCTTTAGTATGGTGGCACAAAGCCACAGTAAAGGACAACAAATCAGAACTAGAGAAAGTCCAAAGACTAGCAACCATAATGACTACAGGCGCGATGAGAACAACACCAACAGCCGCGCTCGAAATCATATTGGGACTTAACCCCTTGGACTTAGAAATAAAGAAGAAAGCAATTGAACAATGGTTCAAACTTAGAAGCACTGGCCAGTGGATCGGAACCTTTATGGACAAAGGCCACGCCAGCATTAGTAAGGGCTACGAGGAGAAAATGTCGATGATCCTCTGCAACAACGATCTGATAAGAAAGGAGAGAATCTTCGACAAAAAATACAGAATACACATAGGCTCAAGAGACGACTGGAAGACAGATACTGGTGGCACTGTATGCTACACGGACGGCTCCAGAAAAGAATCGAAAGTGCGAAGATGGATCGGAGATAAATAGAGCTATACCTCTAGGAAAATTCGCCAGCGTCTTCCAAACGGAGGTATACGCCATTAAAAGATGCGCCGAGATGGTCAATCACCTGAATAACACAGGAAGAGTGACAATCTACAGCGACAGCCAGGCTGCGCTTAAGGCTCTAAGCAAAGTAGAGACAACATCAGCAATTGTGAAAGAATGCAAGGAATCCTTAGAGAAACTGGCTAAGAAAACTGATTTGACCATCGCATGGGTACCCGGACACAAGGGAATCACAGGCAATGAGAAAGCGGACGAACTAGCCAGAGAAGGAGCAGAAGAAAACTTGGTGGGGCCCGAACCCGGGCTGCCAATATCGCACAAGATCACCAAGGGAGTAATCAGCTGCAGTATCACAGCCGAAACCAACAGAAGATGGAGATCCAAGACCGGATTGAGACAGTCAAAGATCTTCATAAAAGGCATTGACAAGAAAAAGACAAGCCAGCTCACCAAACTTTCAAGAGGGGACATGAGGCTTGTCATAGAGATAATAACAGGACACAGCAGACTTAACAGACACTTAACAGTTATAGGTGTGAAGACCGACCCCATCTGCCCGGAGTGCATGGAGAGCGAGGAGACCAGCCTCCACCTACTGGCAGAGTGCCCCATGTACTCCCTGATCAGATGGAATCTCCTGGGAACGGACACACTGGACACAGAGGAGCTACGAAATCTGAAGGTGGAACGGATCGCGAGCTTCTGCAAGGAAACAAAGAGGTTTGAAGGGGCACCGTGAGGGCTGGAGAACCAAACTCTCCCTTAGGGGAGGGTCGGGGAAATGGATGAAATGGCCCGCAGAAGCCGCGGATGGATCATCCGTCCGGCCGTCCGGCGTCCCCAAATTGAAATAATAATAATAAAGTAAATCGTCAAAATAAGTATAATTAATTATTTCTTAACCGCTAACTAGAGTATGTATAAAAAAGCAATAGAAAAAAACACAGATTTTTTAAATATAGTTTTTTTCGTCTCCTGTAAAGTTGGTAAAAATGACTTAAGCGGTGTTGTAAGCTAAGGGACGATATTACCTATAAGCTATAAGGTAGCTTTCATATATTATGTAGGTAAGAAGGTTCATATATTATGTAGGTAAGAACTAATAAATGACGGCGTTATGAAGGGACAAACATAAGAAATTAAAAAAATCGAATTGAGACCCTCCTCCTTTTTTGAAGTCGTTTAAAAAGAAGGAACTTGGAGCTGCAGAAATTACGTAGGCTAGGTATCGTCCGTACCTACCTACCTATAGTCAACGCGCAATGCCCCACAAGGACACTCGAAATTAGAAAAATACGTCGAGGCGGGTGACAGCGGAGTACGTTGACCCCGATGGGTCCGATCCAATAACCCTCCCAGTTCAAAAATCTAGCTGGCTAGGTACTTACCTACTTCGTGGTCTACCTATAAAATAAGTAGTTGTAGTCTAGTTACGCATTTTGAACAGTAGCAGTGGTAGGTTGGGTTATGGGTAGGTAGGTAAGTACCTTAAAATTTTAAAATTTATGAATTTGGCAAAATTACCTTACAGCATCTTTGGGAAGCGAGAAAAAAGATAAATCCGGCATATTTCTATTCGAATTCAAATAGCCGAACGCCACACAATATCGTCTGTCATATTTTCTTTTCTTGTTCATTCTAAGGTAGGTACTAGTAGTAGGCACGATCAAGAGAGAAATAGTAGATTTTACAACAAGTGCACAAAACGAACCATTTTTATCCGAGACTTTTAGCAGCCCGAGCCGGAGGCGAGGGCTGATAGTAATGTCGAGGATAAAAATGGTTTTGTGGACGAGTTATAAACTCTGCTTTTCACTTCGATTGCGAGGAAATAAAACTGTAGTATAACATTTCTTTAATTAAAATTCAAAGTAAAATTAGAACAGTTTTGGATACTGAAGGAAATTGTTTTTCCGGGCATATTAACGGTATTTTTCTGAATTTGTGAAGATGACATATTGTGAGAAGATGGCATATTATGTGAAGATGGCTCTGACGACAACAAGGAATCTCTGGATGTAGAAGGGACTGGCTCGCTTGGGATTAAATTAATGGCTGCCGTTATACGGTCGGTAATCTTGCTTTTGTTCTCTACGGATTCTTCAATGTATCCCTCAGCAACCTGATCCGACTTCCACCCGCCATGTCTTTTCAGCATTGTTAAGTTTGCTCCCGAATCTGCTAGAAGGGTGGCTGAGGTCCGGCGGAAGCAATGACCCGTGTAATTTTCGGGATTTTCTAATTTTAGAAAAGTTGCGATCTGTTTGGGAAAGGCTGCAAATTTATTGCGTCCTATAACTTGCTTAGTGCACTTCCCATTTTGATAATTGAGGAAAAATTTATTAGTCGACACGTTTTGAGGACGTAGAGCTTGGTACTTTTGAACTATATTTAGGTAATCTCCTTTGACAACAAATGTTCGCTCTCGTTTGTTTTTTGTGTCGGGTAAGTTTATTGCTTGCAAAAGCGTGTCCGTCTTGACGTCATTTACGGTAATATTCGCAAGTTCAATGCCACGGCACGCACCGCTTATGCCAAATATAAGTGCCACCTAAAACAAAATTAATAACTTTTATACACTTTGGAACAAAAGAGCAATAGGTATACGAGCAATAAAATATGAAAGGAATGTGTATTACGTACTTTTGTGGCCAAATATTTTTCATCTGGAGCGGTATTTAAGAAGGTTTCCACTTGATTAGCTGAAAGGACCTTGCTTTTCTTGCTTTTGTGCCCACTGGAAAGCCTCTTCAACAAAGATGTAAGCTTCGAATAATTTTGTATATTAACATTGTCCTTCATTTGTAATGTTGCTTTCAAGACGGCTGAAGTTTTTTGGATAATTCATCAAAATAACTCAAAAGAACACTTTCCGAGAACGTAGTTACTAGTTTTTCTTTTCTCCAATTTACAAAATTATCGTAAACTTTGAGATATTTTTCCCGAGACTTTGGCGGTAATATCTGTTGAACAACTCTCTGTGCATTAATTTCCATAAGCGTATTAGGAGAGTGTGTTAAATCCTCTTCTTCACTGGACATTTTTAACAATTTTAGCAAATTGAATCAATTAATAAACGCACGAAAAAACAAGAGCTGTTTCCCGCCGCTTTATTTTTTTTTAATCTTACGACATTGAGGCGTGGGCTGCAGACCTATACAGCCTACTATAAAATTAATTTTGTAATAATAATTTTCTTAAATGAATTAAATAACCTACCGTACTTGAATTTAAATTTTAATATCTTTTAAGTCTTAAAAAACACATAAGGCAAAATAAATTAAAGTGAATGTTATAAAATAACAAATTCTATCTATGAACTTCTTATTGTGTTAGGCTGTATGGCTCATTTTCTTTGCCTTAATATAGATACATTTATGAGTAGATACGTTAATGCCCTTGTGCACAAAATTCGATTTTGTGCAGCCTATATCCTGCACAAATAAGCACTTTCAGAGCATGAGAAGTGAAAAAAAATGTATTTATAAAATCCCAGCCGAGCGCGAGCATAGAAAACACCTCAAGCGTTCACACGAGCGCGCGCGTGACACTCGACTAATTTTTAATCCACTCGGCCGGATACTTCGTTGTAGGTATATAACGGATGTACTGCGCGGAGTGAACCACGCCTGGCTCAAGGATGCATTAATGACCATTTTACGTAATATTCATCCCAGAACATTATTAGCCGCCATTCGTTCAGTGCAAAAAAGGATAGACTTATGTATTCGTGAAAATGGAAATCATTTTGAGCAATTTATTTCATAAACCAATTTCTTAAATGTTTAAATGATTTTTTTTATTTAAAAAAGTTCAAAATTTTACCTGACCTATGAGTTTCGAGTTGATTTATCATATTTCCGTACGAAATGTATGGGAAAGGTCTTTGGCGATTTCTGTCTTTTCTAGTACTGAAAGCTAAAATGGTCCCATAGAGTTTTTTGATCCCCACATGAAATAGAATCGATTGGCATAAAAAAAAAATTGAACTTTTTGCATTTTTTTTGCTAACTGTAAGTTTTTTACAAAATCTGTGAATGCAGTTCAAAATGTCCCAAAAAGTTAGAGAAGGTCTTTTAAGAACGTTTTGCTGTAACTGCAACGGTTAAGGTACTTGCCCTTACTGCCCCGTTTCAAAAATACACCCTGTATAAAAATGAAACCTCCCAAATGTATGTACGCGCATATTTGCCAGAACAAAAAAACATACCGCGTCTCGGTGAGCCACTGGTGGAACGCGTTGGCATGCTTGGCGAACTCCTTGCGAAGCTTGTCGTTCTCCTCCTGGCGGTGAGCCTCCTTCGTCAGTTCCACGTCGCGCTCGGCTGCACAAACAGACCGTCATGTTAGCAAACTATTTAGTTACTTACTTGAACTTCATATCGGCTTAAAGACTTAAAACAATGCTCCCATAACGATATTCTGCTCTGATCCACCCACTCAAAAAATTTATAATCGAGATGCCTAGTTGCGGTTTAGGAAAAAAGTTTTCTTAGATCGCAACTAGTTGTGAAATAGAAATATAATGTACAGTGCTCCGAGCATGAATAATATTCGAATTCGTAACGCAAACGTAACTAGAGAACGCAGCAATGTGATTGGCCGCCTGCCTACTGTGAACCAATCGCAATGCTCCATTATTTCGATACGTTTACGTTACGAATTCGAATGTTATTCGTGCTCGGAGTACTGATTCGCAACTAATTACAAATCACGGTAGTGAATACGGCCGGAGGGAATGGTTATAAACTACACATGACTAAACACATTCTCAAAGAGCTCGAGCAATTTTGCAACCTAGTAAGGGTTACGAGATTTTTTTTACTTACGTATTATAGCTTTAGAGCAATATAATTCGTAATTTTTAGATATTTCAAGGAATCAAAGAATTAATTTTGTTTATTCAGTTTAGGCACTTAAAAAGCACATATGAACGTGAAGTGAAAATTTTACTGTCATATCAAGAATAATTAAAATAATGTTAAATAAAGTAAATAAATCATTTGGGTTGTGAGAATCGATGCTATATCATTTAGTAAACTGGTGGTTTTCTAGCAGGTTTCCTCACGGGATTGTAAAAATGAAATGTCAATTTCCTCCAAGTAAAGCGTACGCAGCGCACTGTTTTTTTATTACTTTCTTTTTTAAGTCTGAGGAAATCTCCATCCAACAGAAACCATATAGTCCATTACAAAGCGCTCGCTTGACGGTATTATGTTTTCACCCTATCACGTGGGACCTTCTTCTTCGGCCATTTACCGACGTGAAATATGTATGTGTGTAGGAAATGAAGAAATTGGCTATCACAACGATACCTACTTTCAGATCTTGGAACACTTAAGTATATAATACTGACCGATGATTTTGCGCAGGTTTCTCCATGTCTCCTCGAGAGCCTCCATAGTGAACCAGGTGTAAGGGTTGGCGCCCACGTTGAACGACTTGATCTGCTCGTCCAGGGCCGCTAGCGCTTCGAAGTCGCTTTGAGCCGACGACAGCGAGGCCTGTGAAATTTGGACCATATTTGAATTTTTTTAAAGTGGTTTTTTCCTATAGATTTAGATCGGAAAAATGTGTGTGTGACCAGTTAAGACAGGATTTAAGCCCACGACTCTTACAAGAAGAATGCTCGGACACATGGATTAGATGTACGAAATTTTCAAAAATACATTCGTTTCTTTGATGAGCTTTTATATGATAGGCACATAATAAACCATTACAACACAACTGTCTAATTGGGGAACCATAATGTAATGATACCTGTAAAAATAGTTTATTTTCGAAATATATACTCAAAAAATCTCTAAAAAGTTGCAACATGTCACAGACTTCAGTGTGAACGCAAATGTGTTTAAAGCTTGTATACAACTTGTTGTCTATACACATTATGTCAATAAATGTATAAAATAATTGTGTTTTGACAAGTCTTCTACAAGATTTGTATAAGTCTACAACTTGTTTCTTGGTGAAAACGAGATGTTAGATTTATAATAAAGCTGTGTGTGGATGTCGTGTTCTCACCTGGAACTGCGCGTGCGCATCCCTGAGCGCGCGGATCTCCTCGATGGAGTTGCAGCGCACCGGGTCCGTGAGGTCCTCCTCCGCGTTCTCGAACCACGAGTTGAACGCAGACGCCTAGCAACAAACACATAGATTTTAGATAATACAGCCTAGAATGTCACTGTTTAAATTTGGTTACAATAATATCGTTCAATTGACCGTCACATTTGGTCAGTTTGCCGTCTCCACTCACGGCAGTATTTCGCTCCCTCTTGACTCGTGCTCTTTCTTTCTTTTTTAACCTGACCCCCCCGCTAGAGCCTATAGACTATTATTTTCAATCCAAAGACTCGTCCAAGACGGTACCTTCTTAGCGAAGGTGAGGTACAACTCCTCAATCTGGCGGAACTGGTCCTGCAGCTGCAGCAGGCGCTGCTTGCGCGCGGCCGAGTCGGCCAGCAGGCGCTGCCAGCGCCCGATGACGTCAGCGTGACGTTTGACGATGGCTGGCGTCTGCTCGTGTCCTGCCGCCACTAGCTGCTCCTTTAGTGAGGTGATGTTCTGGATGCCCTCGTGCTCGAAGGCTGTTAGACCTGTAGGGGACGAAAAGTCATGTATTGCATGGTTCGAAAGTGCACGCTAGTTATATGGAAAGAGTGGGTATATTGCGGCAGAGAATTATCACTTGCTTAGATCCCGGCACATATCTTTCGTTTTTTTTTTATTTGTTATATGATTTTTATGGTTTACGTAAAAGGTTTAATTCGAGAAGAATCTCCGTCTTTGTGTGATGACGGTAGGAAATGGTGGGCTGTTGATTTCTGCCTACTGTCATCCTGGCGTTGTTCTAGATTACAAATTTGAGAGCCCTGAATAGCCCTAAGTCCATTTATTTCGTCTTCTCCTTTTGGTTTGTTTTACATGGATCATGGTCTGACCTCCCACACCAGCTGGGAGTGCCTGCGAGTCTCGTCTGTCCATCAGCAATATGTATACGTTTATAGGTAGAGTTGGATTGATTCCCGACTACTTTGGCGGGGCACCCTTCCACCCCGTGAATATGTATATGTTTGTATGTGTGTGTGTGTGTGCATGCGTACCAGCGTCGAAGGTGTCCTGCTTGGTGAGTAGCGTCTGCACGGTGGACAGGTCGCGGCCGAACTCGTCGGAGCGCACGTGCGTCTCCTTGTCGGCGATCCACGACTCCACCACGTCGGCCTTCCACAGCAGCTGCAGGTACAGCGAGTTGTCCACCAGAGCCGCCTTGCGCCGCGCCGCCAGGCCTGTCAGCTTCTCGAGTTTAGCCTGTCGGGTATACCATATATGTCAGTATAAGAGAAATGGCTGTCTATCTGGCTGATGAGGCCATAAAGCTGAGAGAAAAGTGTTCCTAATGGTTACTCTCATTGCTTACACTTTGCCTTCAGCTCGCGATCATGCAAAGTGAAGTCATACTGACTTGATCTATATAAAAAGGCAATACTAGTTTTATGCACAGTTGAATTAGTTTCCTACTGTAAAGGGCAAAGTGCTATACGATTATATTCTTTCCAGCGCCTTTAATTACCAAAATCCCAAGACGATTGAACCACCACAGACCACGCTGGTTGAACCGCATTATATTTCCGAGGCCTACTAGAATGTTGTACTAACTTAACCTCCTTATTACAGGTACATAAAAGCACCATTAAGACGGTCCTTGCACACAACAGCTTACCGTTGACGTTACTAAAGCGATACAGTAAAAGCTACGTGATCCAAAGATGTATAGCTATATTACGGTGGATGTGGAACGTTAACGGAACGTTTAACGTTTACTATATGCGTGGGTTTGAAACTTAGCCTATATCCATACTATTATCACTTGTAATCTAATTTTGGTGTACAATAAAGAGTTATCTATTTGTCTCCTTTCTATACAACTCTATAGACGGAGTAGTCACTGCAATACGGTGTAAAAAATAACTACTACTTTGGTTCATATTTTTTATGGTCAAACGTTCGAAAACATAATTACGAGCAATATAATTGTCGCTATGAACATACCTGCAGCGCCTGTATGCGGTGCGACAGAGCGTCCGCGTGCAGGTTCCCTTCGGCGAGCAGGCGCTCCCCGTCGGCCGACAGGTCGCGCACCCGCTCGGCGCGGGCGGCCAGCTCGGCCTCCAGCGCCTCGTGCTTCTTGAGCAGGCCTTGCACGGCCGCCATGCTGTCGCCGCACTCGCCCACTACCACCAGTTGCTGTTTCTCACTGGACGATAAAATAGGGAATTATTTTAGTGACATTTTAAAAGCCGACTCCGAGATGAACACTTCAGATGCGACTGGAATTAACGCTAGGATGAAGAAAAAGATTTTAAATCTATTAGCATGTCAACTATTCAATTCAAAATCCATTAAGATTGGAAAAAGGAATGCTCTGAATTTGAACCAGCTTACCAGGGCGGGGGAATGCTCTGACGAACTGAGCTACATAAGCATATCTTGAGCATGCTTGAGCTTGCATGGGATGCAACATTTAACTTGCGGACAGTTTATAAAAGGAAAGATCATGAGACGAAAGCGAGTAAGATACCTCCCGCCAGAGCTCTCGGCGCTATCTCGCTCGCTCTCAACTAACGCTTTTGCTGTCTCTTTTTTACTTCTTCCCCCACAACGCCAGGCGTATTGCTCGGTACATACATCTTGGACCTTAAATGTGCTCTATATGCGCAGTGCACGTTTCTTGTCAGTCTTTTGAGGATAACACGTGGTGCTAGGGCGGTGGACGAGCCCAAATTCAACAAGCATAAACGATTGCAAAAAAATTCGCGCGCCAGACAAATCGACAAATAGCGAGACGAAGTCCTTTGGTCGATTTTCTCGCGATTTAGGTCCAAGTTACGTGTCTCGAGGTATACCATGGGAGCGGTACAGCACTCACGGCCAGTCAGTAGACCGTTTTGACGTCAGTATGCTCACCTGATCCAGGCTTCCTCCTCATCCACCTTGGCCAAGAACTGCTGGTACGCGAGCGACTGTTGCAGCTTGGCTCCTCGCTCGCCCGCCAGAGCCTGCAGTTCCGCCCACGCTAGAGCGAGAGCTTTCAAGCGCTGCTCGATTTCGGGGACGCCTGGGAGATAGGAAAAACACTCACTAGGGGTTATTCAATAATCCATACTAATATTATAAATGCGAAAGTAACTCTGTCTGTCTGTCTGTCTGTATGTTACGCTTTCACGCCTAAACCACTGAACCGATTTTGATGAAATTTGGTATAGGGGTAGATTAGACCTTGATAAAGGACATAGGCTATGTTTGGTTGCGATAACCGACATCCACGCGGGCGGAGCCGCGGGCAAAAGCTAGTTAAGTATTTAGCGTAATTTCATGATTTTTGAACACCATCATAATCGCATTTGGTAACATTTGAGCAAGTCCCTCTGCATTAGTGTGACATATTTTTTAATTTCACATCTAAAAATTATTAAATTAGTATATCAATTCTGGAATTAATTTGATTCGATATCGCCTTTGGGTTATGAAGGTCAGTTGGCAGTTGCTTCACGGCAAATGTCCAAGTTCAGCTAAATCTGCAGTTAGGCTGCTAAAGCGACCATAGACTAACAAGTTGTAAGCTTCGTGTACCACTGGGATTAACGCTAGGATGTAGAAGACAGTGAAGGCCTTACCCAAGTTGGACACGTCCATGAGCTTCTCGCCGGCCTCCTGCACGGCCTGGATGGCGGGCTCGTGGCTGGCAAGCTCAGCTTCGAGCCGCTTGTGCTTCTTCAACAGGTTCTGCACGCCGGTCAGGTCGCGCCCGTAGTCGTCTGACGCCACAAGGAGTTTCTTTTCTCTGTGGGTTTAAATCGGACACTTTAAATAATTTTCCCTGATGAAAGTTTAGTTTAATTCAAGTAAGATTTGACCAGATTTTTGCACCCAAGTATTTTATTGATTTATACGTTCAGCACGTACAGAATCTGACTTTGATTTAGCGCGTCAGGAATGAGAATCTGTTTTATTAGCATTCTCTCTATTGGGTAGCTCTACAGCTTGATATAGGGATTTATCAGACTTAATTAGAATAGGCCCTATTCTAATTAAATAGTCTGATAAATCCCTATATCCCCCATATACTCCATCGTTTTCTCCATAGTAAACACATCGATAGTAAACATCATCATCATGTTCCTGCCCACGCCCTAAGTTTATTTGCGGTCGGCGCAATATGTGTTTCTTTCATTCATCTCTAGTTGCAGTCATCTCAACATTCACAGTAAACATACAGCCCATAATTGAGTGTCCGCTATAAGCTCCCCTCCTACTTACGTGGGATCGAGAATCATAGTTGACGAAATTTGTTAATACACCGCTGCCTACCCCTTTAGGGATTTACAGGCGTGAGTATATGCACACGGTAGCAACCACTCACTTGATCCAAGACTCCTCATCAGCGATGTCCCTAAAGAACTGGTGCAGCGTGTTGGCCTCGTGCAGGCGGGCGCGGCGGTGCGCGGCGAGGTTGCGCACGCGCTCGAAGCGCGAGTTGATGGCGGCGCGCCGGGAGCCGATGTATATGCACACTCACTTGATCCAAGACTCCTCATCAGCGATGTCCCTAAAGAACTGGTGCAGCGTGTTGGCCTCGTGCAGGCGGGCGCGGCGGTGCGCGGCGAGGTTGCGCACGCGCTCGAAGCGCGAGTTGATGGCGGCGCGCCGGGAGCCGATGTATATGCACACTCACTTGATCCAAGACTCCTCATCAGCGATGTCCCTAAAGAACTGGTGCAGCGTGTTGGCCTCGTGCAGGCGGGCGCGGCGGTGCGCGGCGAGGTTGCGCACGCGCTCGAAGCGCGAGTTGATGGCGGCGCGCCGGGAGCCGATGTATATGCACACTCACTTGATCCAAGACTCCTCATCAGCGATGTCCCTAAAGAACTGGTGCAGCGTGTTGGCCTCGTGCAGGCGGGCGCGGCGGTGCGCGGCGAGGTTGCGCACGCGCTCGAAGCGCGAGTTGAGGGCGGCGCGCCGGGAGCCGATGTATATGCACACTCACTTGATCCAAGACTCCTCATCAGCGATGTCCCTAAAGAACTGGTGCAGCGTGTTGGCCTCGTGCAGGCGGGCGCGGCGGTGCGCGGCGAGGTTGCGCACGCGCTCGAAGCGCGAGTTGATGGCGGCGCGCCGGGAGCCGATGTATATGCACACTCACTTGATCCAAGACTCCTCATCAGCGATGTCCCTAAAGAACTGGTGCAGCGTGTTGGCCTCGTGCAGGCGGGCGCGGCGGTGCGCGGCGAGGTTGCGCACGCGCTCGAAGCGCGAGTTGATGGCGGCGCGCCGGGAGCCGATGTATATGCACACTCACTTGATCCAAGACTCCTCATCAGCGATGTCCCTAAAGAACTGGTGCAGCGTGTTGGCCTCGTGCAGGCGGGCGCGGCGGTGCGCGGCGAGGTTGCGCACGCGCTCGAAGCGCGAGTTGATGGCGGCGCGCCGGGAGCCGATGTATATGCACACTCACTTGATCCAAGACTCCTCATCAGCGATGTCCCTAAAGAACTGGTGCAGCGTGTTGGCCTCGTGCAGGCGGGCGCGGCGGTGCGCGGCGAGGTTGCGCACGCGCTCGAAGCGCGAGTTGATGGCGGCGCGCCGGGAGCCGATGTATATGCACACTCACTTGATCCAAGACTCCTCATCAGCGATGTCCCTAAAGAACTGGTGCAGCGTGTTGGCCTCGTGCAGGCGGGCGCGGCGGTGCGCGGCGAGGTTGCGCACGCGCTCGAAGCGCGAGTTGATGGCGGCGCGCCGGGAGCCGATGTATATGCACACTCACTTGATCCAAGACTCCTCATCAGCGATGTCCCTAAAGAACTGGTGCAGCGTGTTGGCCTCGTGCAGGCGGGCGCGGCGGTGCGCGGCGAGGTTGCGCACGCGCTCGAAGCGCGAGTTGATGGCGGCGCGCCGGGAGCCGATGTATATGCACACTCACTTGATCCAAGACTCCTCATCAGCGATGTCCCTAAAGAACTGGTGCAGCGTGTTGGCCTCGTGCAGGCGGGCGCGGCGGTGCGCGGCGAGGTTGCGCACGCGCTCGAAGCGCGAGTTGATGGCGGCGCGCCGGGAGCCGATGTATATGCACACTCACTTGATCCAAGACTCCTCATCAGCGATGTCCCTAAAGAACTGGTGCAGCGTGTTGGCCTCGTGCAGGCGGGCGCGGCGGTGCGCGGCGAGGTTGCGCACGCGCTCGAAGCGCGAGTTGATGGCGGCGCGCCGGGAGCCGATGTATATGCACACTCACTTGATCCAAGACTCCTCATCAGCGATGTCCCTAAAGAACTGGTGCAGCGTGTTGGCCTCGTGCAGGCGGGCGCGGCGGTGCGCGGCGAGGTTGCGCACGCGCTCGAAGCGCGAGTTGATGGCGGCGCGCCGGGAGCCGATGTATATGCACACTCACTTGATCCAAGACTCCTCATCAGCGATGTCCCTAAAGAACTGGTGCAGCGTGTTGGCCTCGTGCAGGCGGGCGCGGCGGTGCGCGGCGAGGTTGCGCACGCGCTCGAAGCGCGAGTTGATGGCGGCGCGCCGGGAGCCGATGTATATGCACACTCACTTGATCCAAGACTCCTCATCAGCGATGTCCCTAAAGAACTGGTGCAGCGTGTTGGCCTCGTGCAGGCGGGCGCGGCGGTGCGCGGCGAGGTTGCGCACGCGCTCGAAGCGCGAGTTGATGGCGGCGCGCCGGGAGCCGATGTATATGCACACTCACTTGATCCAAGACTCCTCATCAGCGATGTCCCTAAAGAACTGGTGCAGCGTGTTGGCCTCGTGCAGGCGGGCGCGGCGGTGCGCGGCGAGGTTGCGCACGCGCTCGAAGCGCGAGTTGATGGCGGCGCGCCGGGAGCCGATGTATATGCACACTCACTTGATCCAAGACTCCTCATCAGCGATGTCCCTAAAGAACTGGTGCAGCGTGTTGGCCTCGTGCAGGCGGGCGCGGCGGTGCGCGGCGAGGTTGCGCACGCGCTCGAAGCGCGAGTTGATGGCGGCGCGCCGGGAGCCGATGCCCGCGCTGTCGAACTGCCCCGACGACACCAGCGCGTCCGCCTGGCGGTTCATGTCTGCGCACAAACATACCAGGTTTCGATACAATCGTTTTTGAAGTGATAACTTCTTTAGGCACGCCGCACGCGTGACTTTAAGGGTAAGCTGGTGAGTGCGTTACGATAATTAGACATATCACAACACACCTCACACAACTCACATTTGCTGTTTCTATTTCTCGTACTAACGCAGGTTTGCGAGCGCCCCTGCATCAGCATTTTCAGGATATAGATATGTTTGCTGTTTCTTCAGAAAAAATTAAAAAGCTTGTAATGGAGAGGTCGAGTTATTTAGATTTATAAGTTCTAATTTGTTTTATACAAACTTCACGCTGAGTAGGAACGATGCATGTTAGTCTTAAAATATTTTGTGTAAAAATATTACGTGGAAAATGTTGTTAGTCTCACAGAGATATTTTTTATATTAAGTTATGGTTTGTAATCAATTGTGAGGCTGTTAATTTTCCCAAATAAATAAAGTCGTTACAAAAATTACGGCGAACGGAAGTTGTTAAGCTTGACTTGGGGAGTAAGTTGGATGAATGCGCTATGAAACGTTACATGACGTTCGAGCGAGGCGTACGGTTTTTTTAAATTCAATACGGCCAATAATACTAATTTATCAAGTTATGACAATTGACACCTCTTTGAAGTAAAAGATTTTTTAGGGGCGTTGATCGCTTTTTTAAATTAAATATAGTACACAAGTGGACTAGACACTTTTTTTACGTGCTGGAAATCCCCACGGATACCCCCCCTCCGGAGCCGGAGGGGGAGGTTATGTCGGACTCGAATCGACTAAACCGACGCCGTCTGCGGGTCGATTTGCTAGGCCGAAGGTGAGGTTGTCTCGTGACATATCCCTCGCACCCCGGCTGACCCAGGGCCATACCTTTCGGTCTGGCCCTCCTCGGGGGTGGACTAGAGGCTTGAGTAACTTCATTTTCTCAAACATGCTTGGAAATGTGAACATTATTTTGACAACCTTCTTCGAGATAAATCGAAATTGCTGTACATGCGAGCAGCGGCCGGCAAAAGTTGTATGAAAATCCATATCTGTCGTGTTTTAGCGGCCAAATAAATTAATATGTAAACTCATATCTGTCGTGTAATTTGAAAATGGAACCATCTTTTACTCGAAACCATGGTAACCAAAGAGGTAACTTGTCCAAGGCATTATTTAAATACAGAACTGGCTTGCAAATAGAATGCTGTTTATTAAGAAAAATAAAAAACAAATGAACATTTCGCCGCGTGAAAAATTACTGTTGTTCGTTGTTCGTCATTGATTTTGAAAAGTAGGTAACTAAAAAGTTCTGCCTAGATAGTTAGTTTAAATTGTTTGAGAAAAGCACTATACAAGCCTTGGCCACAACTGAGCGTTGCCGGACTCCGTAATGCGTGCCTCGGCTGCGCCTCGGCCCGCATACTTCACGATCGTCCGGCAACACTACAGTTGGCGGCCGCGGCAGTAATGTACTATTACTCGAATATAACATATTAAAATATAAATTATTAGTTGTATGTCTAACGCTACTGCAAGAATATTTAAATGTTTCTCACCATTGATTCTATCCTCATGGGCTTGAATGTCGGCTTCAACCAGCTGGTGTTTCTTCATCAGGTTTTGGACTGACGCTAAGTCCTTGCCAGAATCCTCAGATGTCAACAAGCTTTCGACCTGTCAAAATATCTATTTTTTAGCGACTGTTTGTCGAAAACTAAGTACTTAGAAACTTTTCCTCCTAAACACATCCCATTAATACATATAGTGACACATTTTTTCCAATGAGTTACCCACCCAGTTTTCAGCAGAGACAAATCTTGTAACTTGACTGGCACATTTTGCTTCTTTTACTTTCTTAAGTTTCAAAACTAGCTGATAGTCAGGGACTTTGCAAACATGCGAAATGTTTACTTTATGTCTATAAAGATTTATTATCTTGAGAATGTCAAACCGATTACTACATAACCTATAACTCATATATACCTCGGTACACATATCTTGGACCTAATTCGCGAGACAAGCGAGGCCCTGGCGCGCGCAGATTGTTTTTTTAATAATCTATGCTTGGTGAATTTAAGCTCGTTCACCGCCGTAGCACCCCGTGCTATCCTCGAAAGACATTCAAGAAACTTGTACTGCGAGTGTAGAGCACATTTTGAACAGAGCCACCTGGCTACGGACCCGCGAGCCTTTTGGAGTTACATGAGGTGTAGAAGGGGAAACTCAGGTAAACCCAGGTTAGTAAAAAACGGCCTCACATTAACAGAGTTGGAATGCGCAAATGAGTTCGCTCAGTTTTTTAACTCTGTGTACAATCAGGAGCCTGCAGAATTAAACGTGACAGCGGCAAGCTCGGTGGGGACGCCGGCGCCAGGGGCGAGGGTAGATCTTACTCGCCTGCGCTTGGGAAATGTGGGCACCGCGCTGGCTCGTCTGCCTCCCAAGCGTTCCATGGGCCCAGACGGTATACCGGCGTTCATCTTCAGGGATTGTCGCGTGGTGCTCACGGAACCTTTGTTGCACTTATTCAACGCCTGCATCGAGACCGCAAAATTTCCAGAGCGCTGGAAACTCACGCGAGTTATACCCGTACCAAAAGGTAGTGGGGGCCCGGACCCAAGTAATTACAGGCCCGTGGCAGTGCTTAGCACTCCAGCGAAGGTGTTCGAGGCAACCATCCACAGCTGCCTGTACGAACAAATAAGCACCCAGTTATCCGATGCGCAACATGGCTTCCGCCCCGGACGGGGGACTACGGGGAATCTGTTGCATTTAATGTCGTGTGTGGTGCCGGCGGTGGATGCTGGTTTGCAGGTGGATGTCGCGTATTTTGATTTTAAGAAGGCATTCGATACTGTCGACAATGACGTACTCTTATCGCGACTAGCCGGCGCGGGGTGCACACCGCATACGTTATCCTTCTTTTCCAGCTACCTAAGGGATAGATGCCAGTACGTTGACTGGGGGGGTCACCTTTCCGAGCCGTATTTCACAAGATCGGGAGTGAGTCAGGGCAGTAACTTGGGACCTCTTCTCTTTATATTGCTGATTAATAGCTTACCGGAAGAGGCCAAACACTCCGTGCCCTTGCTTTTCGCAGATGATCTTAAATTAGTACGGGTTATTAAAGACCACGTAGATCATGAGGAACTACAACATGACATAGATAGGGTTATGGGATGGAGCCTACAAAATAAACTTCATTTTAATGTAGCGAAGTGCTCTGTGTTGTCGTTCAGCCGTGCCCACTATCCAAGTCACCACCAATATCATATGGGGGGGGCTCCTCTGCAACGTATAACCGAGGTTAAGGATTTGGGTGTCAGCTTTAGAACGGATTTGCATTTCCGAGACCATATTACCGGTGCCTGTAAAAAAAAGCGTACCGAAATTTAGGGTTTGTCTTGCGTCAAGCAAACCAATTTTCTAACATAGCTGCTTTGAGGGCGTTGTATGAGGCTCTCGTAAAAAGTCACCTGGAGTTTAATGCGGTGGTCTGGTCTCCACACGAAGACAAATATAAAACAATGTTAGAGCGGATCCAGAATAAGTTCCTTCGTTTTTTATATTTAAAACAATTTGGTGTCTATCCGGGTTATCCACGATTGTATCCTACGTTGTTCGTTCTGGGGATGACAGGATACTATAAGTTGGAGGTTAGGAGGGAGGTGGCTTTGGCCACCTACTTGATTAAAGTGCTTCGCGGATTAATTTATAACCCGGCTATCCTGCAGGAGATTAGGTTGTATGTACCAGAGGAGTACGTCATGCGGCGACGCCGCCCCCCGCTGTTGTACGTGGGTCGCGCCCGTACCAATTTGCTGCAGATGGCGCCGCTGATGCGAGCGCTTCGTGCGCTTAACATGATGGCAGACCAACTAGATTTGTGTATGTTCTCATGCTCACTGAGTGAATTTACAAGGGCCAGTTATTTTATTTTGAGCGAACTGTGTACATGACTATACTAAGTAATTGACACTTAGTAGGTAAATAGGTTAGATATTATTTCTGTGGTATAATGTTATAATGTTATTATTTTGATTGGACATTGTTGCTATTATCTAATACCAATATTATGATATTGTTAATTTAATTGTAATCTCATTGATTTGACATTGAAATTGGAATATTGTGATTTGACATTAATGGAAACTTGACTTATTTATATTGTAATTGTAATTCCATTATTTTGACCTTAGATTATTCTGACTTGCCATAAATAGGAATTTGACTTATTTAAATTGTATAGGTATAGGTAACTGTAATCTTTTTTTATTTTACCTTAGACCATTGTGACTTGACATAGAATAGAAACTTGACATAAAACAGGTAATGTTAATTCTGATTTGATTGATTAATTATGTTATTCTTATCTTGATTGTATTGATTTTTGATTTCAACTAATACCCCATTGGTTGAAGTTAAAAATTAATATAATCAAGTGTATATCAACTGGGTAGTATATTGGAGTAAAGTCTAATTATTGTAAAACCATTGTATTGTATGTAATAGATATTGTAATTATTGTGGTCTACTACCATTGCATTGGGGACAACCTGTAAAAATGGTAGTATGAGGAATAAATAAATAAATAAATAAATATTTTAGGTCCAGGACATATGTGGACTACACTGTGAAGTAGCTCACCTCTCCTAGCCAGAAGTCCAGATCCTTGACTGCGGCGATGTAGGTGCGCTGTTTGTTGGCCTCCTTCAGCTTCAGAGACTTCTCGGTGGTCTTCTGCGTGAGGAACTCCCATTGGTCAGCGATGGACGCCAGGCGAGCCTGTAGGAGGAAAATAAGTGTTTAAATATTGTATACTACTACTCTCATTACAAGCAGTAGTGACGCCATTGGCCGGATGGGTGATCAGACCTTCTGTATGGGACGTTTCCACCCATTTTCCCTATATAACGACTGTCATAATGTTCTTATAGCAACCGGGGCCGACTTTAACAGCACGACCGGACCGATGCAACTACTCATATTCACGAATGCAAATATTTGCACTGAGCAGGGATCGAACCCGCGCCTCCTGCGTATCGGCTGCGTTAACTAAAACTACGCCACGGAGGCTGTGAATTATTGCAGATATTCTCAGTACTATAGTTTACTATGTTACTGTCAACTTTAGCTTGCATCGGTCACGATTTATTTAAATAACCCTTAATATGCCAGTCGCATGGTTACCGGCGAAATAGAATAAATATAAAGGCAAAGGCAAAAAAAAACTGTAAATATTACGTCACAGTTGTATTGTGTAATGATCGTGTGTTGTACCCACCTGTACCGCGTCTTCGCTACCACTGCACTGTCCTCTCTGCACGAGGTTGCCACCCATCGCCAGTACTGACTGGATACGTTCGGCATTGGCGGCCAACTCAGCCTCGAATGCTTGGTGTTTCTGGTGCTTGGATTGAATGTTAGCTGGGTCCTGGTAAATAGAAGATAAATTATCCATCATTTTCATTTGCGGTATACATACGTGTACGTATTTCATTACATACATATATTTTATGCTGGAGTATAGTGAAAGTGTAGAGGTGAAATAAATAAAATTGTTTATGCTGAGAACTGTAATGTGCCCATAATTTAAGGTTGGATTTTTATTAAACGGATACAACCGGAGTGGAGTGCAGGTGTATTAATCACGTTAATAAAATTATATTGAGATTTAGACAACCTTTATGCACCATTTGAAACCACTGCCAAGTAAAATAAAGCTAATAAATAATCCACCAATTGAAAACCTCGGTTATTTTGGCATTTACCTAAGGAGTGTTTTACAAAATCATACCTTGTAGCTCTCCTCGGTGGCAAGTTGCAGTTTCTCGGCGATCCAGTTCTCCATTTCATCAGCGTCACGGGAGAATTGTTGCAGCGTTTGCTCGTCACCCAATCTGTACGAAAATTTTCTTGTTTATCAGAGTACAGAAGTACATATGTTCTTACACTAAATCGTGAGAGGACGGTGTGGAGGTACAGGCCAGAGTTCACACATACATCTTCTTCTTTATCCTAGCGTTAATCCCAGTCGTATACGATATTTTTTACCTCCGAGTCTGAGGTCCGCTTTTTTCAGTCTAACTACGGGATTGGCTGATCTTAGATATTTTCCGTAAACTTAATTTGCTCTCCGAGGCACGACGAGACAAATTTAAATAGTCATATTCATGCAAACAAATATTTGCACTGAGCGGGAATCCAACCCGCGCTCTCAACGTAGCAGTCGCGTTGACATCACCACGCCATAGAGGTACACGACACATACACAAAGCGGTAAATATTTCCCATTTAAGTAAAGAGACTCTGTGGAAATTAGAGGTCTCATAGCAAGTGTGTTACGATCCTGAGAGTGCCTAGAACAGCATTTTCATTAGTTTCCTATAATAATACGAAAACACAATAAGTATAAAAACAATTACCTAGACCGCTTCTCGATGAGAGCCTCCTTGAGGTGGCGCCACCTGTCGAGCACTTGGCGCCTCTTGCCGTCAATGTCATCGGCCGCGTAGTGGTCAGTAGCCATCAACTGGTCAGCCAACGTCTGCACTTGCGCTATCTTTTCTTCCTGTTTAATAACATTAATAGATGAAGTAATAACTTTCGCTATACAAATCGATTAAGATAGGAAAAAATTAATCGGTTCGGGCGGTATTCGAAACTGCGATCTTTCCCTTATAGGAGGAATGCTCTGACCACTGAGCCGCCAAACCGTGCCTGGATTTATTGAAATTCTCCTATATATCCGTCTTTGCGGCAAGCTTGAATAATTAGCATAGTAAATGCTTTGTAATTTCATTCAACTTTCGCTATATTTAATTGAAAATACAATTTGTCGCGTTCAACATCTTCGGAAAATGAATAATTGTATGCTTTCAAAATAGATTAAACGTAAGCGCTAATCATCATCATCATCATCATCATCAGGCTATATTAGTCCACTGCTGGACATAGCCCTCCCCCAAGCGCTAATACCTTGCATTTAATTTTGCAAAAAAAAACAACATTTTTGAAGTGTATTCCTTTAGGATTTGTTGTGTTATAAGTCAAAAAGCATTTCTTCTTGAAATCTTTTAAACACCAGTTTATGTGAAGACTCCGGCAACATACTCAGATAACTTTTTTATCTATTTACAAACATTGTGTACTAAACACATTAATATCTGTAAGAAATGTTCATACAGAAAAATAACTAATAACTAATAAAAAAAAAAAAAGATACGTTCTGAATGTATTTATTTTGCGTACCGCTACACCCCCTTACAAACCAAATAAAAACATACTTACATGAGCATTGATAGCCTTGTCAAAGTCCTCGTGTTTCTTAATGAGCTGTTCTACATTGTCGGGTTGGCTGGAGTCAGCGGAATCTCCCGCGTCGGCCTGGTCCCTGGATGGTGCAAGGAACTGCTCCCGGGCACCCATCCAGCCCTCGGCCTGCTCGCAGTCGCGGTAGAACAGTTGGAGTTCCAGGTTCTGGTCCAACTTCATGCGGCGGCCAACCCAAGCCCTGAGCAGATGTGTATGTTTATTTCGTTGGAAAATATTATAGTGTGTTTTCCGATTCTAATTTCTGGGTCGAAAGTTGTAAAAACAGCTTCATTTTCAGTAGGAGACAGTGGCGAGAGGCTATAGTATGATAAATCTTTTTACACTTATATTTGTAGTGAAAAAAAGATTAACTTTGTACCTTTCTTTTCAACACTAATAAGAATGTTCTTGACTTGCTAAGTATCATTTTAAAAAAGCCCATCCGTTACATTGTGCTTGTATCATTTATATCGTAATAAAAATGCATTATCATCAAAATTGTGCGTTGAAAATTCAACCCCGCAGGATAAGCCGGTCAAATTGTAGCAAGATTTGATCTTTACAAAAACCTAACAAGTTAAATATAAATTCCAAGTCGAATATAAAATGAACAGGAATATTAAATGGAACACCAAAAAGGCACGTACTTCTCTAGTTCCTGTCTGGCGTCGCTCATATTGTTCAGTTTCTCCTGTATGTCGACGCTAGCGTAGTGACCGCCCTGTAAGAGCTGCTGACCGAATAGCTCTAAGGCTTGGAAGGTTCCGGCGCGGGCATCCATCTCCGTACGATGCTCCTATATACACAACAGATTATTATTTGAGAGGTCGACGGCTATTAACATAAGAGAATGGTGCAGAACCGATCTGATTTTTTAAAATTATGTTATAGGAGACTAGAGTAGTAGGAGGACAATCTCATATGGGATAAAAGTTGAAAAAGTGTCCAGCTGTATGTGCTAAATAACAGTTCAAAACCTTCCACAATGGCGTTGGTGGAGGCACAGGGGTTTTTTTTTTACGTTTGGGAAATCTCCACGGATACCCCCCTTCGGAGCCGAAGGGGGAGGTTATGTCGAACTCGAACCGACTAAACCGCACGCCGTCTGTGGGTCGATGTGCTAGGCCGGAGGTGAGGTTGTCTTTTGACATATCCCTCGCACCCCGGTTGACCCAGGGCCATTCCTCTCGGTCTGGCCCTCCTCGGGAGGGGGGACCAGGCGTCCTACGATGCGCGCCGGAGGCACAGGGTATGGTATTAATGTAGGATGTCAGTCGTAGGTTGCTAAGTACTGTTGTGCAATTCTCTAAACATACAGTGTCGAGGGCAGTACTGAGACAGCCTTGATACAGATTATCATTGGTCGGACCGGGTGACGTCACTCGAGAGATCGACCAATGACAATCTTGATCAAGGCCGTTGCAGCGCTCTGCTCAACGCTGTACGCTTAGAGAATGGCACAGCTAGAGAGTCCGAGAGATGTGCAAACAGGAAGGTAGGGACCACTGGAAACTCACAAGCGACTTACGGACTGAATTTAAACAGTAAAATACTTCGACATGTAGCGAACTTCGAAAACACAAAGATCGACAAGTCATTGCTTCGACAGACAATTATTTGACAACACACACCTTCAAATTACCACTACTACGACAGACGATTATTCAACAGACAATAGATTAGACAAGTCACATCTTCGAATGACCAATACTTCGAATAATCATTTGTCGAAGTAGTGGTAATTCGAAGGTGTGTGTTGTCTAATGATTGTCTGTCGAAGCAAAATCTATTAGGTTAATCTATGTGTTTTCGAAGTTCGCTACATGTCGTAGTATTGTACTATCTAAATTCAGTCCGTAAGTGCTCACAAGCATCCTTCGACATCGAGAGAGGGTCCTTTACATTATAGACTGATTTGTGAACATTTAATTATAAAGTGTTTTAAAGTTGAGTATATAAAAGAAAATCATTATTCTTAATGATGTTTCTATACATCGATATTTTAACACACTGTGATAAACATATATTCATGTTCTTATTCATTTTATTGAACACATTAATTATTGTGGAATGTTAGGAAAAAGAAAATGTTGTTGTACACGACACAGATACTGAAAGTATAGAAAGTAGACAAAATCACAAACACACCGAAAACACTGTAAGAATCACACAAAAATAAATGCAGTACAGTCAACAGAAAAAGTAGGTTTACTTCGAAAAATAATGTGAATACTAAGAAACTTTAACAATATTTGCGTTTTTCTATGGTACTTGTAAAATGATGTAATATTTCTGTGATATTTGAATACAATTTAAAAGGGACTTAGATTATAATTCCAAGAACGGAATTTAAGAAAAATTAAACGAATTCTGTAGTAACATTTTGTGAAGCATCACGAATAGGTACTTTTTAGTTGACCAAACTTACATCACAACATTGAAAATCAAAAATAAAATCTCAAAAAAGGTAAATCTGTTAATAAATTATCGTGTTTTAACTGTTAAGATCTGTTTAGTTAAAATGTCTGTTTGGGGAACTAACCCCGCCCTCTAATATTAGATAGTATAGTATACAGTAGCACATCAAGTGTTGTGTATTATTGCGTATATGCATACACTGGTGTATATTATACATATTCTTGCAGATCGCATTGTACGTTTGTGTCAGTCAATTGTGTGCGCACTTTACTGCTGTATGTTTGAAGGCATTAACATTGTAAAATACGCATATTTTAACGTTAAGGTTAAATATTATCGCAGTATTTATGACGCTCTGTTGTATCACTTATTTATGACACTCTAGATAAGATCATTAGTTTTTGACGCCGCCTGTACTATATACTTATTTACTGTTAATACTATTTGACAATCACAAGATGAGTGAGAAGAGACTACCCGCCGCTGGATCTCTTTCTCTCTCATCGGCTTACTTTACCGCTTACGCTGTCGCGCCGCTTGTCGCTGAGTTAGCGGCCGCGGCCTTGGAGGTTGTTCTAGTTCTACTATTGATAGCTTAAAATAAAAAAGTGAGTTTTGACCACCCACAGTCATACAAGCAGCGAGCACACTACCGCACACAACGCGACACGATCAGCAAGAATATAAATGTTAGGCTATGGGCACACATGCGTGCAATGCGTCTGACCTGCGGCATTATGCCGTACCGCGCGTCTATCTCCAAACGCTGGGTCTAGAAATACATCCACCATCTGTTATTTGAACTTCTCATACCCAATCAACACCAATAGTTGGAATTTAGATACTATCATACATAAATGAGACCAATGTTTGTAATTGACAGTTTGGATTGCCGAAGGAGATACTTAAAAGACTATTTATACTGTTGATATATTTATAACGTGCTTTCCGAGGCGCGACCGGACCAATGCAAATACCCATATTTATGCATACAAATATATGCACGGGGGGAGAGGAGGGGGGGGTCGAACCCGCGCCACCTGCATATCGGCCGCGTTCACTACCGCTACGCAACGGAGGCTGTGAATTATTGCAGATATTCTTAGTACCGTAGTACTCAATAATCTATAATGTATCAAAAAACTAAATCGAACTCCTAGCTACTTCAGCTATGACGTTTAAAATGTGTTGCTAGACTGTAGCAAGAAGGGAAATGATATTGTCTAGTTACTCTATAACTGAAAGAATATCATACTGTCTTCATTTGCCTATCATGTGTTGGGCGAAAAAACTGTCTAGAATATTAACAATTATTCGACAATGTAGTAGATTGTTCCTTCTTTTGATATATATATTAAAACATATATAAAAAAGTATACCTCGAACTAAACTTAATATCGGTTCGGAAGTTCGTACGTAAACGGATTCAGGACAATCAGCGTTTAACTCACTCTCTCTTTTCAAACGCCATTGGGCTGACCCGTCATTAAATTTGGTTTGAGGTATAAGATCTTTTGGATTTCTAATTTTATTCATTCTAGCTGTAAATCTACTCGTCATTCAATGCAAATATATAATGCTTTCACACCATTAGTCACCTATGGGTATATAAACAATGCTTAAACAATATACAAGAAGTATATTATATTTCATGGTTAGCAGTGATTGTTTGGTAGTGTATATTACCTGGTGTCTTTCGAGGAGTGCTTCTGCGCCGGTGACGTCATTAGCTAGCTCGTCTGAGCTCACTAATGCCATCATGGAGTTGATCCAAGCCATCAGATCACGGTAGTCTGATAAGAACCTGATAAGAGAAGATACCATTAAGATTCCTTATGATACTGTTTTATACTGTAGCATCGCTAGCTTAGTCCCGAGTTCACTTCCTAGCCATTACGCTGCCGACATCGTAACTAATAAATTTAGCTAAACGTTAATTGGAGACGTAAACGGACACACTAGTAATTTTGTTTTGTAATTTTTTATATTCTCTAGATATTATCAAATATACTCAAAAATAAGCAAGAGAAAAGCATGGCTCTGCCACTTAGAAATGGTAGAGCAAACCTTTTCGCCATTCGTATGGTACGTAGAGTGAAAAAAGGCAGTCTCAAAATTATGTTAATAACAAGGCTTATAAAGCACATCAAGCTGTTTTATTGATTTAAATTGTATAATTGTCCGAACTAAAGATTTGTACTAAATATGAATACAATCAGTCAACAGGAAAGGGGGGAACAAAGGCGTTAAGATCATTTTGAGTACTTTGTTCGTCAAGATCGATCTGTTGCTGACTGTACCCAATAAGTACCAGTATGCTACCTTTCCAGTACGCTACATCCCTTCTATTTTTCTCCTTTCCCACAAACATATATTCAACGTGATTCTTCATATACAGTAAGGGGAACGCTTTAAGTACTCCGGGTACACAAACTACAATATGTAGTGTGTGTAACTGTGTACTACTAAAAATAAACTTTTTTATTTTAATTTTTCGTATTTAATTAGCATTATTTATTCTCCATTGTATTAGGAAAGATCAATGAAACGACAATCTTATAAAAAAAAACTACACTACAGAAAAAAAATGGCGCCAAGCGCGTGCTTATTTGTACTGATGTTCTTTGAGCTTTACTTATACGATGGAAACTAAATAATGCTAAGGAAAGAACAAAAAAAAATTAAATAAAAAAATATTTTTTTTATGCCAATATGAAGTGTACCCGGGGTACTACCAGGGGCACTCGGCTTCGGGAGCGTTCCCCTAACATCCGGTATAGGACAGCAGTAGATCGTCTACGCACCTCTGCAAGTCATAAGAGTCGAGCAGTTTCTCCTTCCGGGCGTTAGCCCGCGCCTGCAGTTGTTGCCACGCCTCGTTGATCTCGCGCTGCTTGCTGTAGGTCGCATCGGCCGAGTCGCCGTGTGTCGACATGAGGCGGTTGGCGGTGTCCTCCAGTTGGCGGATTTTGTCGCCTAGGGCGGCTAGGTCGCGTTCTAGGCCCTCGTGTTTACCTGCAGAGTAGATATACGATGTAGTAAAGATGATGTGGTGACTGATTACAGATTATACAGATTGTTAAGTGTTGTAGGTTTTACTGATGAAGAAAAATATTAATTCGTAATTAGAGAGCATCCCTAATTTGTTGTGACTGAAGAAACGAAATGCTTAAACACAACGTTATGGACAAGGGACTTTTGTGCACGAATGAACTCGGAAAAGTAATCCTATCTGCCAAATCTAGGACATTCAACAAGACACAAAGCTACCTGAACCCAAAGTAAGCATAGCATTTCTTATAAATACTTGCATATTATACATAGAAACACCCAGAAAAACGTTAGAGTTTTAGTAATAAGTCAGACATGACAATTTGATTTGTCCTCGTCGCAAAACGACCTCCATGAGCGACGGGCCTGGGGATGACGGGTGGAGCGGCCTGTCATGCTAGCAGAAGCAGGCCAAGGCAGCGCCTCCCCACATCTGAAGAAGGCCCTGTGTTATTTCTGGGTCGGCCGGCGTGCGAGAGTTATGCCTTTACCAACCTCACCTCCGGCAACGTATGATAAACGGGGTGCGTTTTCGGCTAAGCGTTCACCTATCGGTAACGCACGCAACGGACGTATCGCATCAAACGGATTGATTTTGCAATGCGTCCATCTGATCGGCAAGCATCGCAAAAGTTGCCTCTCGGAGCAGCTGCGTCGGCATTGCCACTGTCTCCGGCATTTCCGTGGAGCTTTTGAACATGTTAAAAAAAGAATCCCACTCACGCTGCAGCGTCTGCACGGATCGCAGGTCCTTCCCCAGGTCGTCGGTGGCGAGCGCGGCCTCCTTCTCCGCGATCCAGTCCTTGGTCTCGTCCACGTCGCGGTGGAAGCGCTGCACCTCGTGAGCAGACCCTAATTGAGCCGCCCGCTCGGCTGTCAGCTGCTGCAGCGACGTCCATTTGGAGTTCAGTTCCTGGAAAGAACAGAACAGTTAGGTATAACAGCTGAGGAGTCTGATAAGTTGAGAGTCATCATCATTATCATCAACTTTGCGTTTAAGTCTCGGTTGCATCGGAATCTGCTTTTTTCAGTCTATTGCGAAACGGCTAACCTTCAACATTTTCCGTGAAGCGCCTGACCTCCATACCCCATTAGCATCAAAATTAGTTAATACTAGCTGTCGACCGTTTTTAGGGCTCCAACTGTGTTGAGTCAAAATAGGACTTTGATGCATGCAAAGTCTCAGCCCGATCGATTTAAAATTGACAAAGTTTCATACAAACTTTCATCCCCTATTTTATCCCCTTGGGGGTAGAATTAATCAAAATCCTTTCTTAGCCTACGTCATAAGATCTACCTGCATGCCAAATTTCAGCCCGATCCGACCAGTAGTTTGGGCTGTGCGTTGATGGATCACTATGTCAGTCAGTCAGTCACCTTTGAGTTATATATATGTATATAGATTATTATTATGAAAATATTCTATAGTTGCATTTTATTGGATATAAAAAGTTTTAGTCGCGCACACTCTCCCATACTGCATGATTACCGCATAGATGAGTCACCGATGGTCAGGGTCACGCAGGTCAAGGATTTAGGAGTGAATTTTAACACAGACCTAAATTTTCATGATCACATCATACGTTGCTGTAAAAAAGCTTACAGAAATCTGGGTTTCTTGCTTCGTCTGGTGCGGGATTTCTCAAATATTAATGCGGTCATCATGTTGTACAACGCCTTGGTAAGAACACAGTTAGAATGTAACGCAGTCATCTGGGCTCCACATGAGGCTAAATATAGGCTGATGCTGGAGCGAGTACAAAACAAATTTGTTAGGTACTTGTACTTACGGTTATATGGAGTATACCCGTTCTATCCGCTTATGTATCCTACTTTATTTGTTTTGGGTATGGTGGGGTATAACGAACTGGGAGTCAGGAGGGAGCTCGCACTCACTTCGTATCTATTCAAGGTACTTAGAGGGAGGATACATAATGTGGATATCTTAGGGCAGCTAGGTCTCTGTGTTCCGGATAAGTATGTGTGGCGGCGACGACAGCCGTGGCTGCTGGTGGTGCCGAGGGCTCGGACGAACCTTTTGAGGGAGGCGCCGCTGACGCGCGCACTCCGTACGCTCAACCTCATTGCTAGGGAGACGGACTTATTCTTTTGTACTCTGAGTGAATTCACAAGGGCAGCTTTATTTGTAATATGCTATGTTGTGTAAATATTTGGTATGCAAAGCTAAAGTTTTTGTACTGTCTTGTATTGCCCTGTACTGTGTTGTATTGTCTTGTATTGTCCTGTATTGTCTTCTATTGTTTGGTATTATTTTGTAGTGTCTTTTATTGTGTTGTATTGTCCAGTAAGTAGATATCTAGCTTTATATGTATAAATGGGTACACTATCGCATTGGGGTTATCCTGTAAAGGTGGTTGTATATATGGAAATAAATAAATAAAAAATAAATAAATTTCTAATATAAAGACCTCAAATCTCTCGATCCTAGTTTCAAGCTTGTGTCCACGTATCGATAATTTCATCATAATTACAAATACATGCGCTATCGATTGAGTTGTACTAGTACACATTGCACATGTAGTGCTAACATATGTAACATAACAATAGATCTATAATTATAAGGTATGATAACATACGTGACATTTTACATGAAACCAAATAAGTTTACTCAATAGCAAACAACCACTGGACACTATTTTTTATCGATAGATAGAAATGTGTTTAATTCAATTGTAATACAGCGTTTACACAGTTTACTTGATGAATTTCATTAAATTGCAACTATGTGTACCTTATACTGAAATTAATGGTATAATTAATGGATTTTCCTTATCTGTTAACTAAATGGAATTCTCGTGTTTTACACGTTATTATTGCACGTTAAGCCATCCTTCTCAGTTGCCATAGGTGAATCTATGACAGTCGTTACGGGTCATTGTAGCCTTCAAAAATCCGACTAGTAGTAACTACAGAACTTCAAGTAGACGAGCCAATAGGTTGCGGAAGGCAGATGGCAGTCGCTTCACGGAAAATATCCAAGTTAGGTAGCATCACAGTTAGACTAAGAAGCCGACCATAACTAAGTTGGAAAAGGCTCAAAACATGAATAAACATATTGACTAAAACATGGGAAAATGTTGTTCACATATAATTATAGATAGATAGGTTTATTGTACACCAACATTAGATTACAGGTGATAACAAGTATGGATTAGAGCACTTATAGTTAAATGCACAATGGTCAGCCTTATCGCTTAATTACAAATTGAAGTGTAGCTGTCACATTTAAATATAAATGACACATAGTGAAATCTGTTCTTCTATCAAGTTCTTTTTCGTCTGGAAATTAACCTTCTGTTTAAAAAATAAAATAAATGCAATCGAACCTGCATCTGCGTCTTGATCTTGAGCGCCGCCTCGGTCTGTCCCACGGTCATGAGCTGCACGGCGATCTCGTTCATCTCGGCGAGGCGCACCTCGTTGGCGCGCAAGTCGTTCTGGAAGTCGTCGAACTTCTTCTGCATCACCTCCACTTGCTCCAGATCCTCGCCGACGTCTTGCACTTGGGCGTGCATTTCCTGGAATAAGATTTATGTTACAGGTGTTTTAAACGTGGTGTTTTTGAGAGAATCCTCATGACGACTACTATTGAAGACAAGTTCTCAACACAAACAACTCGTGCCTCTCTTTACAAGTGGTAATACGTTTGTACAATAGAATAGATCGGTTGTAGTCGAACTCACCCAAATCGAACTTACCCAAAAATATCTCACCCAAAATCAAACTCACCCAAAATAAGTCACCCAAGTTCTAATACTGTTACTACCAAATATCATAACATACTATTATCATATTGCTTTAATTAATATTATCATATTGCTACAAAAATGGATTTATTCTGCATGGTCATAAAAAATTAACCACGAAGGCCTAATGCGGGAGCTTCGCTACGCCCCGCTCCCGCATTAGTTTTCTAACCTCACCTATTCAAGTCTGATTGTACAGCTTTTTATAACCCAAATATTAGAATAAAACACATTTATTTGATGATGATTTTTTGGTGAGTTGTATTTGGGTGAGTTGTATTTGGGTGAGTTGTATTTGGGTGAGTTGTATTTGGTTGAGTTGTATTTGGGTGAGTTGTATTTGGGTGAGTTGTATTTGGGTGAGTTGTATTTAGGTGAGTTATTTTATGTGAGATTTGTTTGGGTGAGCTTTTTTCGGTGAGTTCGATTTGGGTGAGTTTGATTTGGGTGAGTTCGACTACTAGGGAATAGATCGATCAATGTTTAGGATTGACACACGTTGACGACTGTCATAAACGTCAAAATAAGTGTCAATACCACACATTCATCATTATATTCTAAAATAAACCGGCCAAAGAATTGCCACTTGTCTAGGGGTAGGACACGACGGTATTTACGTCCAATTGAGCAGTCCGACTGGGGACAGAATACCGCGGCCATAATAAACTCGTGTTGTGTTCCCGGCGGTGAGTAGGGTAGCCAGAGCTCACTAGTGAGTTTTGTGCTGTCAGTGGGAAGACCAAATGCTATTCCTGCTTTGTCTTCTACACTGACGGTACAGAAACCCTCTGTATCATTGGAGCCCTGGGCCTGTGTCCTATCTAGTAAACAAAAGGGTTTGAAGCAATATACCTTATCCTTGATCCACGTCGCGAGCTCAGCCGCCTCACGAACGAGCACGTAAGCCTTGACGGTCTCGTTGAGTTTGTTTTGGCGCTCGCGAGCCAACCCCAGCAGGTTGTCATATTGGCCCTCAATCTGTAAACAACACACATTGTTTAATATTATGGTACTTTTGATAATAACTTTAATGTACTTAAAGCCTCGTATTGAGTAGACTAAAAGTGACACACAATACGTTAAGCCCGGTACGCACCTATGAACAAATTTGTTGCGTTCCAAGATACGCAACAATTTGGTTGGCACGTGTGTAACACTAACGAACATCGAACACTCGTTCGTCAAACCTGTTCGCGGCGATCCTATCCGTAGGTTACGTATGGAAAGTCAAAGAGTCAGTCAGAACTCAGACACCAAAATTCTTTCCGCTACTTTAAAAGCGAACACTTCTAACGGTGCTGAGTTCGCGACAATTGTTCGCGTCCGTGTTCGGATATGGCGTCCAGAGGTACAAACCAAATGTTCATGTTTGATGTTTGTGTTCAATATGTTCGTGTTCGTACGTACGTAATATAACTATGTTGTGCAATATGGCGTGCGTCAAAGGTTACCTAAAGGTAAGACGCTTTAGATTGATTACGAGAGCGTACCTGGTTTTGTCGGGCTACGATCGAGCTGGAGTCAGCAAGGTTCTGCTGCGACGAGGATAGTCCAGGTTCGATCTTCTTCACGTAGGCGGCAGGTACAAAGCCCTGGCGGTCGTTCACCTCCACCTTCCACCAGTCCTGAGGATAGAAGCAACATTCAGATATTGTCTTATAATGACATATTAATATGTGAAACAGGAGGTATTATTTTATCTAGCTCCGAGCGCTAACCCCGATTGTACTTCGCTTCTACTCTGGTGCTTGGGGTTTCCTCCCGAGAAGGTCTTCTCGATACCAGAGATGGCCCTAGGCACCAGGCCGACCGAGATATATCTCAGGCAATCTTAAACCCGGCATTTAAAGACCCGAGACGGCATGCGGTTTGTTTGGTTTGAGTCATGTTTGGTTCGGTTGTTATAGCAGCACGAGAAAAGGGGGATCTGCTCTTGTACTCTTTATTTTTTAAATGGTTTATTTTGGTTTTTACAGGAGTGCCTATCAGCCCCAGCACCTAGGGGAAAGCCTAAATCTGAGCCTCAACGTCAATAAGGGAGGACGGATGGCCAAGAAGATGCAAGTCTCGGTAGGCCCCATATAGCCTGAGTGTTAACACTACGTATTCCTATAGGTTGTATTACCATGACCTGCATTTAACTGAGCCTTGGAACGTGATTACGTTATTTCAATTAGTATAAAACACGTAATACCTATAAAATTAGCAATTACCGTATTACTATGAACCTTTATAAAAACACGATAGCCCGTAACTGTGACACTGTTAAGTTTTGCATAGAACGTAAATTAACCTCAATGATAATTGTTAACAAACGAGCAGTATTCAGTTACAAATTCAGTTGTATTTTATTTGACGTAGAAAGTTTTTAGTGTTATAACTTTTTCTAGTAGCTATATAACGTTATATCTTAAATAGTATGATCCAACTTTATGATTTAAAGATTTAATTTTTCTAGTAATAAAAGTAAGTATTGAAGTTTATAAGGCAAAACAAACAAAATTGACGAAAGAAGAAGAGCGGATCATGAGTCTTCATAATGCTAGCTTTGGATGCAACTAGGCCCGGGCACCTGAATGTAGAAGAGTATATAATGCAGACAGATTTCAGATATGTGATTTCACGCAATCGGTAGAGTCCATATAACACGACTGCCATAAGTTTTTTTTATCATAGAGCATTTAGTGGGGTCCGAATACGTGTAAAGACTACATAGAAATTAACATGCTGTTACAAATTAGATTATATATTATTATTGCCTCGACGAAATTTTCGCGATGTTGGCGTGACAGGTACGTAGGGACGTCCTGAGTTAACAAATGGACAGAAAATTTACTGACGGCATTCGGGATGAGTTTATACAGGTCTATTTTTCGAGATATGCATATGCAAGGACATAAAACAATGTAATAGAAAGTACCTTTATATTTAGTTATTTTATTCAAAGGCGCGTGAAAATGTGAAAGTCTATAAAACGTTGTTTGAGTTATGAATTCAAAAAATTCAGCCATTATTGGTTTGCCCTCGAAGTTCGAGTACATGAATGTAGCACATATTGTCAATTAACCTATCTATGAATATATCAATCGCCATACAATAGCCAATATTTGTAGCATGTCTGCAGTTTATTATCGCAATCAATAATAACGTGATGTATTTTGTACCAACATGCAATAAAAATAGTATAATCATTAAGAACCAATAGACGTAATTGGCTAATTGAATTGAAAATCGATTCCTCTGCTTGGAGAGAGGAATCAAGAAAAGATGTGAACTACACATTATATGAATGGGTGAGAATAATATGCTGTGTGGACAACAAAATTGGGACAAGAAGGCAGGTATAAAATAGATAATTACTATGCAAAATCACTTGAACGTTTGTTACGTTTTCGTTTAATTCAAAAATACCAAGTAGTTACTGTTTTACAGGCATTCTACTAGGTGTGCAAAATCACTTGAAAGTTTGTTATAGTAAAGATTTTATATGTATAGGTATATAAATACACTTGTTTTCGTTTCATTCAAAAATACCAAATAATTACTGTTTTACAGGCATTCAAAGTTCTTAAAAATATCGAGTCCCGCTTGAACGTGTGTGACGTTACATTCGCCGCGTGCTTTGAGTTCTTTGCCGCTACCCTGGGTTTTACTAGAAATCTCAAGAAGTACTGCTGAATGAATGGCCCGTTCCTCGATAAACCCATTCATCCATACTAATATTATAAATGTGAAAGTAACTCTCTCTGTCTGTCTGTCTGTCTGTATGTTACGCTTTCACGCCTAAACCACTGAACCGATTTTGATGAAATTTGGTACAGAGGTATATTAGAGCTTGAGAACGGACATAGGCTACCTTTTATTACGAGAAAGGGGGTTTAAGGGGGGGAAATAGGGGGCGAAAGTTTTTATGAAAGTTTGTCATTTCTGAAGATATCTTAATGAAATTTGGTACAGAGGTAGTTTAGAGCTTGGGAACGGACATAGGCTACCTTTTATCGCGAAAAGGGGGTAGAAGGGGGGGGGGGGGGGAGGACCTTGGGATGAAAGTTTGTCATTTTTGAAGATTTCTAGATGAAATTTGGTACAGAGATAGTTCTAGCTTGGAAACGGATATACGCTACCTTTTATCGCGAAATGGGGGGTAGAAGGGGGCGGACTAGGGCCTTGGTATGAAAGTTTGTCATTTTTAAAGATTTTTTGATGAAATTTGGTGCCGAGATAGTTTAGAGATTGGGAACGAACATAGGCTACCTTTTGTCGCGAAAAGGGGGGTAGAAGGGGTGGACTAGGGCCTTGGGATAATGGTTTGTTATTTTTGAAGATTTCCTGATGAAATTTGGTACAGAGATATTTAGAGCTTGGGAACGGACATAGGCTACCTTTTATCGCAAAAAGGGGTAGAAAGGGGGGGGATATGGCTATCGGATGAAAGTTTGTCTTTTTTGGAGATATCCTGATGAAATTTGGTACAGATATAGATTAAAGCTTGGGAACGAACATAGACTACCTTTTGTCGCGAAAGAGGAGGTTAAAGGGGGGGGGGGGGGTTATCCTGATGATATATTTGGTACAGAGATGAATTATGCTTGGGAACGAACATAGGCTACCAATTGACGCGAAAATGGAGTTAGGGGGGGGGGGGGGTAATAAGGGACGAAAGTTAATTTGGTACAGGGATTAATTAGAGCTTGGTAACGGATATATGCTACCTTTTATAATTGGATAAGGACTAGATAGTTATGAATTATGAAAATTATAAAAGTTTGTCATTTTTGAAGATATCCTGATGATTTTACAATTTTGAAGACATCTTGATGAAATTGGTATAGAGATGGATTAGAGCTTGGAAATGGATATAGGCTACCCCTTATCGCGAAAAAAGGGATAGAAGGGGGCGGGGGAAGGGGAATAGGGCTATGGGTTAAAAGTTTCTCATTTTTCAATGGCACAAAAAAAGGAGTGAATGTGGCATAAATAGTAAGAATTTATTTTAAGATGTCCTCATGAAATTTGGTACAAAGGTGAATTAGTGCTTCGGAACGGACATAGTCGAGTAGCGAACCAAAAATAGAAGCAAGTGGATTGGCAAGTAGAGATTGTTATAGGAACGAGTGGATAGGCGTGTAAAGATCGAAAGTCGAGTAGAGTCGACTACAGGGGCGAGTAGATATGCGACTAGAGAGCCAGTGGAGAGGCGAGTATAGAATCAATTAGAATGCAGTAAAGGGTTGAGTATAGGCGAATAGGGAGGCGAGTGGAAAGATGAATGTAGTGGCGAGTAGAAATCGAATAGAGAGTTGAGTAGAGGTGCGAGTAGATAGGCGAGTGGGGAGAGTCAAGTAGAGAGGCGAAAAGAGAATCGAATGGATGGGCAAGTAGAGAGGCCAATGGAAAGGCGAGTAAAGAGAAGAGTACAAAGTCGAGTAGAGAGGGGAACAGAGAAGTCAGTAGAGAGAAGAGAGTCGAGAACAGAGGTGAGTACGTAGTCGAGGACAAAGTTGAGTAGAGAGGCAAATTTAATGATCAATAGCATCGGATCAACACTAAGCGATAACCGACATCCACGCGGGCGGAGCCGCGGGCAACAGCTAGTAAAAAAATATTTCTTGAAATCATACAGTAGTTTCTGAAATTTCCAGTGAAACGTAAGACAGCGCCAACTAAAGCGGACTTGGTATAAATGATGGGACGTGACACACAAATCAATCGCTGTGCGACCACTTCAATTGTCCATATCTTGGAAATTAATTAATGTTTAGAAACAATTATTTTAGGTGTCTTTCAACATAGAATGCAATAAACTGAAATTCAGAATTAGGGAACATTCTCCATTATGATAGCACCCTATTCTGATAATAATAATAAAAAGAAAATACATTTACTAAACACAAATGCTAAGAAAAAAATATCTGCAATATTTATTGGATCAATAGTCTAGTAAAAGATCATTGGTCGTAGTTTGAGCTTGTATTTGCCTGCGACTTCTGGAATAGTCATTGTTGTTGAGTTTCCTATTCAGTTTTTAGGAACACAAATTCTAGAAACATGCCTGCAGACCGATAAGTTTGCTCTCTTGGGGTCAAGAAATATACTTGATTATTTGATGTAATGTATATCTGTCTACTCTTTTTGACAAATACGGGCGTGAGTCTATGCAGAATATCGCTAGTGGTAAACATTCAAATTCTGTGTGGTCCCTACTGGTATACGATTTCCGGTCACGTTAATAATATGATTGACATATCCTCCGATAGTGTGACGATACAATGCCATTAAAATACACCAATAGACTTATCAAATTAAAAGGTGATAGACCTGAGGCTTAGCCACATATATTATTAGCTGAAGCCTGTAACTCCCTAATCTCTTGAATTAGTCTGCACCGGGAACTCGTCAACAGTAGTAGTAGTAAAGAAATACTTCTTGTAATTGCGAGATCATAATAGTGAAGAGCTAATTTTAATTTTAAAACAGCAAAGAATGCTGGGAGACATTTCTTGTGAGATATGCTTCCAGACCAGTTCCAACCTCGTCAATTCGGTGAACGAACGACGAACTTGATACTTCATGTGAACTATACTTTTCCAAAAGTTATTATTAATATATGGACCGAACCAGGTGTAGAGACACGCGTGAGCATACATGTTATTATTTCCTTGAGCATACTAATTATTATTTCCTAAGTATTCGACACTTGTATGAATTACAATGCAAATGAGGCACGCACGTGTGTTATCTTCTTATCCCACTTCTTGTGTACAAACAGATTCTCAATCACTATCACACACAACCAACTTAGCACTATCATTTTATCTACTATCACTTTAATATCACAGAATGGCTCACTAGCTATACAAACTTATCACATTTTTAAATAAAATAATTAGTGTAACACTGGCAACTTATAAATTACATCTTATCTGTCATAAAATACGAGTAAAAAATAATTTGTAAGATTTCAAGTTCGGAACATTATTTTTTTTACTGTACACTGTTATCACGTTCGTTCGGTAATGTGGCCTATCGTGAAATGTTCACTTCGCGGTTTTAGCGGGTGTTACGTAAGCAGGTTGCTTGAGCCAGATAAAGCAAGTAATAACGGATTACACAGAGTAGTTTCATTCATAAAAAAAATAACTTTACTTGATGTCATTCGAAACAAACATTATTATGATTCTCTCATAGTATGATGTGATTTATCAATCATGTCATGATTTCTATATGAAATTTTAAATCAATCTAGTTCGATAAATGTGTTGGAGTTAACTGATAACTACAGCGTCGATTATCCGAAGTAATTACTAATTAATTCTTCATGAAGTGAGTATTTTAATGTGTTTCTATATATTTCGAGTAGAATATTATGGCACAAGCCATTCTCCTCAACGTATTCCCAAACTAGTGCGTCAGAATTCACGTCTTTTCACGTTCTTATTTTACACGCAGCTATTAAATTATTTCAACTATAGTCTAGTATACCGTAATTTCATCAATAATGGATTCACAGAATTATTCTAAATATTACTCCAATACGACACCTGCATGAATGGAATAGTGTAAATATATTATATCATAAAGAATGGTTTGAAGCACATTGTGTACTATACCTAGAATAGAACAATTAGCTATTATGCCCTTATAACAAATACTAGTATATAAATAAATATATACTCTAGTCTAACATATACGTTTACAACCTACTAAAAATGCGTACTAGCCGTTACGTCGGGCTAGGTTAAATAAATAAAATAAATAGCGATGGCAGTTTTTTGTCAACCATTGTACATCACATGCCTTATTGTCCATGTTTTATGAATACTAATCTACGAATATTTTATTCGTAGATACTAATAAATAAATGATAAATAATGTTCTATATCAGTGTTTGCCCATACATTGTTTTGCCATGGCCCGGTAATTGTCACAATGCTCCTTCGTGACCCACTGAATACTTTTTGACCCAAGCTGGTTCCTTATTTTTTACTAAAGAATCCAAGTTGGTTTCTACATTTATTTTTAAGGTAAACTAGTGTGAAAAACCCAACTTCTTTTAAATTAATATACGGTGCGTCGATCGATAGTAGGTATTATTTTTAAAGAAAGTGCGGGAATGGTGCGACTCGTCAAATTTATAGGAAACCTTATTCTCTATATTGACGTCTATCCAACGTCGGCTATGTACCCGAGGTTTTCGATATCGCTGATTGCGATTCTGGTGTCAGATTTGTTTTATTCAATTGTCATGAATTGTATATTATTGTGTATATTACGAATTGAAATCATTATAACGTACAATATTTATTAATTTCAACTGCCTGACTGTTCGATCAGGTTGCAATGTGATGGCCAGTGATTGTGTTAATTTCTGTTAACATATTTATGTAAATATTTAAGGAATTGTAGAATAAAAAATAACACGACATTTTTTTCATTTAATTTTAGTAATTTATATTGATTTTTATGTTGATTTATATTGATATTTAGATGAAATTAACGTAATTTATAATCCGGATAATACCAAGCATAAATAGCTTAATAATTTAGTTCAATAATAATGCACTCAACTTCGTCTGTATGACATCGACGCAATGCGCCTACATTACATTTTTTTTTAATTGCCCATGTATAATTAGACATTAACATAGTCTATAAGTGAACCTTCAATGTAACTACTAACAAATTATGGATGGTTATCAGAAATAAATGATTATAATAATAATAATGACCGTAGAAGTACCCTCCTTCTAAAGTTATGTGAATCTAGGATTGTTGCGCTTTCCACCAGAGACCTAAATTAACCTAGGTTTGTGCAGCTTATGTATATGGTCAAGGTGTTTGCCGACCTCTACAACGCGTGTAAGTCAATGATATATTATAAAATATAGATGCGGTGTCGGCACTTTAAAATGACAACATCAAATTTAGCTTATTGTCCTAATATTATATACAAACCGCAAGTAGCCTGTACGGTGACTTGGTTACGCAATATTCTCGTTCTCTTTCTTCATTCGAGTAAGTAGCTACAGTTTTTTATAAATACTTAGTGTTGACGCTTTTTTTAAGAGCCGCGATATTCCCGCATGCGTTGTCTAAATAAAGTTATAATATACGTCATTAATACAGTCTTATTATTTTTTTCAGTCGGTCAACTCCATACTTGTACAAAGTGTTCTTTATTGTGACAACCCTTGACTACGTTTCTATTTATAGAGAAATTGAACTACGGGTAAGCTTCTAGATAGTAATACTGTTTAATTGGCGTACCTTGTTGTTCGAGTTGAGCAGAGTAAGCACGTCACCGCGCTTCATGGACACCTCGCGCGGTGACTTCTCGGCGTAGTCGTACAGGGCGACCACGCACTCCTTGCCCGACACGTCCACCACCGGTGACTCTTGTTGCTATGTAAATAATAGTAGCGAATTATTACAATGTTTTGCTTTTATTATTGCTCGGGACACGTACCTTGGGCCTAAGTTGTGAGATAAATAAGGTCTTGGCGCGCTCGGATCCTTTTGTAATAATTTATGCTTAGTAAATTTGAGTCCGTGCTTTCTTCAAAGGACACCCAAGAAACGTGTACTGAGCTAAGGCACATTTATGGTACAAGATATATGTTGTAAGGTATACAAAGAATTTATAGTTATAAAATCTGTTTGTGGTGGTGAAAAAAAATATAGACAAGCAATTTAAGTTTAATATTGTTTTAGGCTTTGGTAACAATGAGCAAAGTGAGTAGAATCAACCATAAGTAGATGACCTAATTTTTTATCTTGTAGTCAGTTTAGTGATATTTAATTTTAACCTGTTTAACATATTATACAATCATAATACTAACACGACACGCATCAGCTTGCTCCCTAAGCGACTTGATAGTATTCCCAAAAGCCTCGAGATCCGACAACAAGGCCTCGTGCTTCTTCAACAAGGCCTCGGAGGAGTCCTCGTCCTTCCCGTAGTCGTGAGTATTCGCCATAGGTTCCTTCTCGCGCATCCACGATTCTGCTTCGTTAGCGTCCGCGAAGTATTGCTGCGCTTGTAAAGAGTCTTCTAGATCTTGTTTGCGCTGAGAAATAAAATTATTGGTTAGTTGGGAAATAGAAAAGTGTGTAGGAGTATTTATGGATTATTTTTCTTTATTTAATGATTTATGTACACATAAGAACATAGGTAGATATACAGGTAGAAATAGTAGGACAGAGCCTCTGCTTATTTTTATTATAAATCTCTTCCAGCAGACCTGCGAAAGGAGTGTCCTCTCGTTCGACACTGTGGTTCTGATACCAAAAGAGGTCATGCTGGCCGTCTCAAAAGCCTTAGGGGGCCCAAGCCTAGGTACGAGGTAATTGTCTTATTGAATGGTTTTACAACCTAGCTATTTGAGAATAAAAAGGGAATGGGGTTTTAGTATTCGAGTTGAATATAAATACACCCCTGTGTATCTTGGGGATTCCCGTGAGAAAAAACGATATTTTGTAGCGAGTGCTACTTACACTCACCTTGTTTTTGGAATTCTACGCTTCATGTTAGATTGTTCACACACTAGATTTACTTACATATTAAATCATAATTACACAATTACAATAATTATAGGTTTGGTTAATAAATTGTTTATACAGCTGTTTGCATCTGACATGTCAATCGGTCAGCGATCTGCCACAGATTAACAAAATGATAGCCAACTTATGAATAATCTATTTTAATGCATGGTTACTTTTAAATATAAATTTTAGTTAGTAATTATATTACTTTAGGATATATAAAAAATCATATTTTACCGATCCGTTTGGATTGAATAATTATGTTTGGTTTCAACTAAGCAATAGTTTAGAGTCTATGATTTGAGTAGCGTTTGGCGATGGTCTACTCGACGTCACGCTACACGCAATAAGTAAGTTTCAATATACAATATATGAATAAAACTTATTCCAAAACATAACGTAATATTTAGCCAATAAAGATATTCTTAATTCTGGTTAAGTATAGGAAAACAAAATGTAGGATGGTCGCTTCTAAGTACGCGTTTCTATTTGTTTGACAAAACAAATGTCCTTGGAATATTCTAGAACGTTGAATTTTGCGAAACGAATAAAACGATAGCGACATTTGAATAGCTGCACGGAAGTTACGTCCTTATGACGTAGCATTGACCGCTTTTTGACAATCAGAGCTTGAGAAAGGAGTGATGATGAAGGAAAATCTTTTCTGGTCGTTTTGCAAACTGGAGGTGCTGCCAGGTGCTTACAAATATTATAACAAGATCCGCGATAAAAGGTATTTATGATTTTATCAATAATTTTCGTGAATCGCGAGTGTTGATACGTTGTGCAAATATAGTGTTCTAATGAGATCGTATTTCTATTGTTTGCACAGCGGGTTTTTTTGTTCTACCGGACAACGGCCAGGGTATAGGCGATCCTGACGCCTAGGCCTCGCATGGCGACCTCAGCACCGACCCTCCGCAACGAATAACGGACCTGATTTGCTAATACGGTAACCGATTGTAACCGATCGGTCAATTATTATTTACTTTTGCATTCCTTTCACGAAAGACGCGGCAGTTGTACCCCTATTGAGCAACGCACCAATTTATACCTTAAATAAAGTTTCAATGCTGGTCAGAAGGCTAGCGTGAACTCCTGCTAAGTATAACCACCTACTTGTAAGAAGAGCATTTTGGTGATGTTGGCGAGGCACTGTGGCACAAACCTCATATTGTAATTTTTTATAACAGACAGTCGGTTGATATTCAGATTTGCTACCACAGTCGAGGGCGACTATTGGTAGTACATTTTGAGTCACCGTCTCATCTTTTTACGACACCATGGGGTGGTGATCTGTTATTATAATAAGACATAATCTTAAGAACATATGTTATTATTGTGTTCAGCCTGCATTCTTAGGTTATTTAACAATTATTATTAAACAATGTTGTAACAATTTACAATTAAACAGTGTTGTAAGTATAAAAGTGCTTTCTTTTCCGAATCCATTGCAACAGTAACCAAGTAATATCCAAATAACCAGACAAATACGGCCCTTAACCTAAAAGGTCCAATGTATCTGCTGGCTTCGCTTATCCAGGTAATTTTATAAATTTTTCATAATACTCTTATTGTTAGCGTAACAAGTATGAACGTCATCGCCGTTACGCTACAATTTATACGCTATTCATCCTTCGAATCTTTTTACCGACTCGGTTAGGGTCGACTTTCATTTAACTGGGCAATGGCTAAATTTCGACGTTTTAACTGGAGCCACAGCCTTCCATTTGCCTTGAAAGTAGCTCAACTGAGTTAGGAAGTCTCAGATGATGAGCTACTCCGTCTGCTCTACCTTCTTTTCATACGGAAATCCCCACAGATACCTCCCGCCGAAAGGACTCCAGTGTGTAGCTCCAGTGCCAGCGGTACCTGCAGCGCCTTCTCCTGCAGCTGCGTCCACTGCTGGTGCAGCTGCTGCAGGCGCGCGCCGATGTCGTCGGCGGCGAAGTGGCCCGCGTCGCGCAGCGCGGCGCCGGCGGCCCGCACGGCGTCCACGCGCGCCTCGTGCTGCGCCATCTCGCCCATCACCGCCTGGTGCTTCTTCATCAGGTTCTGCACGCCGATCAGGTCGCGTCCTACACACATACATATCTATATGTATAAAACAAACTCGTGTTAGTTACACTACTTATAACTGAAGAACGGCTATACCGATTTGGTTGAAAATTGGTGAGGATGTAGCTTAGAATCAGAAGACGGACATAGGATACTTTTCATCCCATTGAACCCCTTTTTAGGGTTAAAATGGGGATGATAGTTTGTATGTAACTTTACGCGTACGAAGTCGTGGGCGGCCGCTAGTTCACTATAAAGCAGTGGCCAGAAGTCCACATCACACGATTCCTGCTACCGTCCCAGTGGATCGCATGGTAAATGACAAATTTCTCGTTTGAAACTTTTTACCCTTTGCCACTGCTATTTACTTCTCAACTTTCCTTTTCACATAGAGAAGTGAAATATAAAAGTTATTTGATAAATAGGTTGCAATTGCAAGCCGTTATACCTGCTAATTGACAGACGAGGTTATGAGGCAGATTGATAATATGAACCAAATTGTATTGAATAGCGTTGACCTTTTGTAAAACCTCTATGGACAGAATATGAAGACTCCTTGAAATACCATAAAAGCATCGAAGAAATGAAAAAGAAGGAAACCTTTGAAATGTTTCAAATTACTATTATTGCTAATATTCGTTTGGGTTTATTCGGTACATTTCGATCAATAACCTTTTTTTTTTACTCAACACATTTCCCGCTCAGTGCCTGACAAAACTGACCTCTATTGGTAGACGCGATGATGGGTTCCTTCTCTCTAATCCAGGCGGCTTCGTCGTCAAGATCACGGAACAACTGCTGGGCTTGTAGCGAGTCGAGCAGGCGACGCTTGCGGATAGCCATCGGCTTGTCGAGAGCCGTGTAGCGGGTCACTAGAGCATCCTGGAGGAAATACAATGTTATAGAGTACTAGCTTATGCCCGCGGCTCCGCCCGTGTGGATGTAGTTTATCCAAAAGTAGCCATGACCTTTCTCAAGATCTAAACCAAATTTTATCAAAATCAGTTCAGTGGTTTAGGCATGAAAGCGTAACATACAGACAGACAGTGTTACATTCGTATTTATA
Organism: Eilema caniola; assembly: GCA_949126895.1. Classification (NCBI taxonomy): domain Eukaryota; kingdom Metazoa; phylum Arthropoda; class Insecta; order Lepidoptera; family Erebidae; genus Eilema; species Eilema caniola. The sequence continues at coordinate 28,579,908 of OX421462.1, read as the reverse complement.
ATATTAGTATGGATTTAGACGTTGAGAGAAAGGTAAGTTGTATTGTGTTGTATTTGTCTGCAACTGTTCATTCTACAACTGAGTTGTATATAGCAGGTCTTACTCAGCAGTACAAGAGTAGTAGAGTCATAATTCATATTAGGTGCCAGCAATTTTTTTGAACAAACTTCAGCATATTCGCGTATTTGCGGTACGAACTCAGAAGCGAATAAAACGACTGATCAACCAATGATGCAGGCCTACGAGCCCGAGATTGGTTAAATATAAACTTTGATAGGTAAATTGGCGCGCCTCGCATTTACCACCAAAGAACCTTACCTCAAAAAATCCCTTACTGCACAGCTAGAGTACATTGTCAAGAAGTTTTCCGGTCATTATAACTCGAATGGGCTGGCTCGACTAGAGTAGTACTTGAATATCAAGTTTACGTAGCAGTATGATGATTTACTTGACTTTGGTAGATAAAGTGAGGGGCAGTGTGATAAGGGAACGTTGTGGTGTGGAAGAAGATGTAGTGACAAAGATAGAGAAAGGGATGCTTAGATGGTTTGGACACTTAGAAATGATGAGTGAAAGTAGATTGACGAAACAGATTTATGAGGCGAAAGTGAATTGGCGAGTCGGTAGGGGGCGACCCAGGCGAACGTTCTTTGATCAAATCGAAGACGTTTTGAGTAAAGGTCAGGTCAAAAGTACCCAGAACCGACGCGCCTGTATGAAAACGCTTATGAAAGTAGGAGAAGCGAAAAAGGTGTGTCAGGATCGTAGCAAGTGGAAAGAAGTGGTCTCTGCCTACCCCGATGGGAAAAAGGCGTGACCGTATGTATGTATGATGATTTAATATGTTTCGGAAGAATACTGGAGGCCTCTCCCAAGTTATATGGGGATTTTTAAAAAAATGTTAGTTTTTTTTTTTTTTTTTATAAATAGGACACGTCAATTTGACTTTACCTCGCCTGATGGTAAGCGGAAGGTAAAGTGCTTTACAATCTTCATAGTGCAGTAGTGTCACAGTGATGTAAAAAAAAGTATATACCCGCTTAGCCTTGATGTTGTCAGCATCGAAATGTCCCCTCTCAATAAATTGTTCGGCTTGGTTGCGTATCGCCTCGATCCGTTCAGCGTGCGAGCTCACATCAGCTTCCAACAGAGCGTGCTTCTTCTGGAGATTCTGCACGCTGGTCAAGTCCTGGACACGGAGAAAAAATAATGTTAATAACGTCATGGGATAAAGTTTCGTATGTTAAGAAAAAGAAATGGTGCCTGAGATAAAAATTATTTTGGCGACCATGTTAGCCAAAATCTCAGACTGCAGTTTTTTCCGGTTTGATACTTTCTCAGGCCTGGTTCTAATAGGGCGAAGTGAATGGTTCTAATACCCCTCGCCCTCAGGCCTGTACTCACGGCGGCCGAAGATCGTTTAGCGACTTCCGGCATCGGACACGACCCCAGTGGGACGGATAAGTGCTAATTCGCTACCGTTTCCTTGCCACCGCCTCTTTTGCATGTATCACCTCTTAAAACAAAGTGGCAGAATCCTTTACGCTGTCGTTCCAGACCATAGCCGCTGGGCCTGGGGATGACAGGTGGAGCCAAGTCTGTCACTCTAGCGGAGGCAGGCCGCGACACTGTAATCCCCCAACCGACTTCCCACTTCGATGGCCCTGGGTCGGCCGGAGAGTGAGGGAAATCAGTCAATGAGTACAATAGCAGGCGGTACCTTGCCGTAGTCCTCGCTGAGCAGCTGGCCCTCCACCTCGGACAGCCACAGCTCGATGTCCTCGACGCTGCGGTTGTACTGCTGCTGCGCCGCCGCCTCCTGCAGCTTGCTGCCCTTCAGCTCCGACGCCAGTGCTAGACGCTCCCATAGGCCGCCCAGCTCGTTCACACGGGACGCGATTTGAGCTAAGGTTTCAGAGTTAAGATTACTTGTTAGTTAGTGTGATACGACTAACATATATGTCCAATCAGCGTCAGAACGATCTTGTTGTGTGATTCTTAATTCCAAGGTACTAAGAACAAATAAAACTATTTTATTGATTTAAATTGTATTATTATCTGAATTAAAGGTGTGTAACAAATATAGAACAATCAGTCATCAGGAAGTGGGAAAAACCAAGGCATTAAGATAATTAAAGTACTTTATTCGTCACGTTTGCTGCCTTTCCCTATCTTAGTCTTGCATTTGGCATAAAAGAGATACTCATTTGGTTAAGATTTTATGATGAGTAAATAGGAGTAAAAATAGTTGAAACTGCTTGAAATGGATGTACATTTTAAATGTTATTTATTTTGTTGTTGATGATGAAATGTTTTTCTTACAGAACCTCCTATCATGGATACTACAACAAAAGATAGTATCCATTTTATTCCAATTATTTTCCCTTGTCTCTAAAGATCACAACGCGAGACTGACGCATATATTGCAAACGTTCTCCATTAAATGAACTTATGCTTCTTTACAACCTAAATTGTATAAAAGCAGATTGTATAAAGCTATTCTACATGATAGTCTGTAGTTTACGTGAATATCACTTGATGTAATAAAACTGGTTTTAACAGATTTTATAGCGATTAAACATAAACTGGCGAAATGTGGGTGCTAGCCGAAGGTAGGCAGTACCTCTTCGGGGATAAAGGCGGAAGTTTATGTTTATGTTTTTTTGTTATAGCGATTTATTTCGTATTATGTACATTTAGCCTAACGGTTCCACAGCTACTGAAAGGAAGCCAAATAAATCACTACATAGTATAAAACAATGTCGCTTTTTCTGTCCCTATATCCCTTTGTATGCTTAAATCTTTAAAACTACGCAACGGATTTTGATGCGGTTTTTTGAAATAGATAGAGTGATTCAAGAGGAAGGTTTATATGTATAATACATGTTTAATATAGTAGAGGGTGCAGCGGGAACGGGAACTGACGCCACGCGGGCATAAATAAATTGGCGGTACGAAGTTCGCCGGGTCAGCTAGTATCAAATAAATCACGATCTCAGAATCCATTATGAACTATATTTATTTCAATGAAATTTCAAGCTTAATACACAATGAGCATGCTGTATTTAAATGTAAACGATTGATTCTACTATAAACTGGTTTCATTATATTTACATACATACATACATACATAAATATAATCACGCCTTTATCCCCAGAGGGTTAGGCATAGGTGAATTAACGCCCACATTTCACCAATCTGTATTCGGTCCCACGTAATAGGGGGTGAGCCTATTACCGTATTCCGGGCACTATTGTTGACCCGAGCCATGCATCTGAGGCTGAGTCTGGGCTGTACATATCTGTCTGATGTTGAAGTTAATCAGCCCTATCTAGTGTTCCCGGGGCCTATCGGCTTTTAGGCTTAAAATGAAGCCTATTAGTTCTTTTTGATGGCCATGATAGAATAGTAGGCTTTTAAAAGGCTACTCACTTTAAAAAGCCTAAAGGTTTAAAAAAGGCTATAGGTTTAAAAAAGCCTATAGGTTCAAAAATGCCTATAGGTTCAAAAAAGCCTATAGGCTTAAAACAGCCTATAACCTAAAGCGACTAAAGTCTTTTTCAAGTAGTAGGCTTATTAGGAAGCTATCTATAGCTAATTAGCCATTATTCAGATTATGACAGTATGAACTAAATAAGATTTACTTTTGTAGTGTGTTTATTTTTTTTTATTTTCAAAATTAATGAAAACAAATATTATTTGAAACTGGAAATACTTGCTATATATCATTTCCAAAAAAAAAATTGCCGTGATGATAAGCACATTGAAGATCTTATATGTTTACCACCCAGACGATTTGTTTTTATATTAATTAAATTTCCTGCCTTCGAGAATGGTTGATTAACTCAGGCAATCAAAGTTAACGCTTATGCTTATGCCCCAGACATAAGGGCGGTATAAAGACCGAAGTATTAGGTTAGATATGTTGCAAAAATATTCTCAAACAAGGGTATTTTCTGTACTATGAGTACAGTAGACGACAGCCAGAGGCGTCTCCCAGTACACCGAAAAGTTAGTTAAATAGTCATGCAATTTAAAACAATATTTAAAATCGTATAATTTAGTTGACGATTATTATACTCGAACAATAAATAAAATAGACCTAGCCTAAAGGACTCAAAATCTTTATAGGCTTTTAGCCTTTCAAGCCTTTTAAATATGCACCTGGCCTACAAAAAGGCTATAAGCCTTATAGTCCTCGGGTAGGCAAAAAAAGGCTATGAAATAGGCCTAGCCTAAAGGCCTAAAAGCCTTTTTAGGTTTGTATCCCGCTGTAGCCCCTTAATTTATAGGCTAGCCTTAAAAAAAAGCCTAAAAGCCTTTAGGCCCCGGGAACACTAGCCCTATCCCTTAGTCGCCTTGTACGACACCACATGGGAAGAGAAGGGGTGGCCCAAATTCTACTCTGCTGGGAACCACGCCGCTTATTTTACTTTATTATATTTAAACATAGAAATCAGGAATTAACAAATAGAGAAAGCGCTCACGTTAAATTATCGACAATACTTATAACTTATCAGTATCATAAACAACATCAGGTGTTCACACAAACAGAGCGCTTTTATTAATTGAATGAATACTCACGTTGGGCAAAGTGTTCCTGCTCGAGCAGTTTACTACCGGTGACGGTGATCTCGTCGATGCGTGGCTTGTTGGCCTGCAGCTCCTGCTCAAAGTTCTGGTGCTTCTGGACCTTGCCGTTCAGGTTCGTGGGGTCCAAGTACGAGTCGTCTGTCGCGAACTTCAGCTTCTCGTTGATCCAGCCTGGTGGGAAACGAAATATCATGGCATATTAAACAATATAGTATAAAAAACCTAAAAACCGTGGTCAAAGAATGACCTTCCGCCGTTCACGCTTCCCTATTGCATAGCATCAAATGAAAATAAAAATACCTAAGGCAAGTCAATACCTAAGAAGATTAAAAAACAGGCTTTTAATAAAAACACTCACCCTTAGTTTCGTCACAATCCCTCTCAAATTGCTGATACTTGTAAGCGTCTTCCAGCAAAGCTCGCCTTTGCTGGGACTTGTCCAGAAGAGCCGCTCGTCTCTCCAACAGCATTTCCCTTCTCTGCGCCACGTCATCCGCTGCGTAATGCTGACCCTCGATGAGCTTAGAGGCAAACTCGTCGAGAGCCTTGATCTTCTCCTCTTGAGCCACAAGTGATTTCTCAAAGTCTTCATGTTTCTTGAGCAGAGCTTCTACTGAGTCAAGAGAGTCACCGACGTCTTCGTTGGCAAGGAAAGCCTGTTTTGAGAATACGTTAGAAATTATTGGCAAGCATAAAAAAATTAACATCATCCTATTTTTTTTTTCTCCTTATTGCCTACTGTTGGAATGCCAGACAGCCCTACATGTCACCTTGAAGCGTCGGTAGCTTAGTGGTTAAGGAGTCAGCCTCACGATCGAGAGGTCCCGGGTTCGAATAATGGCCATTACACTACCGACGTGAACCCACTCCTAGCACAAGCAATTTAGCTTAGTTGGAAGGGTTAGAGGGAATATTAGTAATTTCGGTAATTTCGATAATTTCGGTTGCTAATATTCCTTTATAAAAAAAAAAACCAACGAAACAAAAACAAGTCTGCGCTCATGGGGGACGGAGAGTTTGTTGAACGACCTCTGGCGTCTGAGTCGCCTACGCCGCTCGCCAGGTCGGGAGGGTTCTAAATCTCAGTTCTTATCTATGTCTCGAGACATATATCTTGGACCTAAAATGTTTTCTATACGCGTAGTACACGTTGCTTGGGTGTCTTTTGAGGATAGCGCGGGATGCTACGTTTATTACAAAACAATCCGCGCGCGCCAGGGCCTCGTTTGTTTCGCGACTACTTGTCCCGGAGTATAACACTAATTGTACATACCTCTTGTTTGTGCATCCAGGCGTCGGCTTGCTCAGTGTCCCTGTAGAACAGTTGCAAGTCCATGCACTGTAAGTACAGCACGCGCCGCTGGTCCCACAACTGGTGCAGAGCCGCCGTGTCTCGCTCAAGCGTCTCTAACGCCGCGGACACTTCGCCCGACGCGCGGTGGCCGCTCGACACGAGGGCGTGGCCAGCCGCCCCGCAGGCCTGGATGACGTCAGCGCGGGCGTCCATCTCACCCTAGAGAAATATGAAAGGTATTAAAATATGTATGAAGCTCTATCCGCGTCCGCTGGGACCAAGACAACTGAAATTGGTCTGCTAGTGAGCTGTACAACAGACGTGCAGTAGAAACGTGAACCAATTTGAAATGATTTTCACACTGCAGTTGGCAAAAAAATATAGATATTTGTGCAATTACTATTACTCTTGGACTCTTGTATAACATGCTGAAGTTATATTCTTTTGAATTTTTTTTAAATATTACAAATTTATTTAAATGAATTGTGGACCATCTTTGAAATTAATACCATACTACCATACCATACTATGAAAATGAATTTGTTAAAGTTGTTCTCAAGTTATGACGTTCAGGAATAAGGAATTCATTAACTGACTTCAAAAAGGTAGAGCTTGTCAATTCAATTGGTATTTTTTTAATGTATGTACATCGATTATTTGAGATTTATGATCCGATTTACGTGATTCATTTTTAGATTAATGCAGAATAGTTGCTATTTGGTCGCATAAAGTTTTAATATAATTTGGCCCAGTAGTTTTAATTTTATGAATATTATTGTGATCTATTATATTTTCATGTTAAAGATTAAAGTGAAGAGCCCGACCTTGTGCTCCTGGTGCTTCTCGAGCAGCGCCTCGGCGCCGGGCACGTCCTTGGCGAGGTCGTCGGCGGCGATGAGCGCGCGGATGTCGGACACCCACGACACCAGGTCGCGGTAGTCCGCCAGGAAGCGGTGCAGCGCGTGCGACGACTCCAGCTCCGAGCGGCGCTCCTGTACACACATACAGATAGGCTCCCGTGAATTGTACAGGATTGTTGATACTACAGCAAAATTTGAGATTCAAGTTCAACGTTAAGGATATCCGTTGCGTTATGTCGGGGTCCGCCGCGCGACGGTACTGTTTCTTATAAAGTTATAGAGCAAAGTTGCGTTATGCAATTATCGTTGTTATAGTGTTGTTGTTATCGTCCGTGATACGATTCGTTCGTGACGCAACGCTGCGGAGGGCTTAAACGCTTGCATTCAGTAAAACGGTAGTTACGAACACTGATGGTAACAATTTACAAAACACAAAAAATCTGTCTGATCAGTCTCACCAAAAGTCCTAGAACGAAGTTTAGAACTAGAATCACATATTTGATTCTGTGTCTTGGATTAATGAAATAATGGAACGGGAAGTCTTAAATTTGAATTTATGTTTCACAATTGATTTATTCATTAGAGTAACTCGATTGTGTTATAACTTATAGTGATGCGCCAAACTCCCGTCCTACGCAAAAAGTAGGCAGTATAGCTATAATAGTAGATTAGTAGCCAAGGGCTGTAAGGCATCAATTGCAGCCCGAGATATTTAGGCGCACGAGCGCAGCGAGGGCGCCTAAAGTTCGAGGGTGCAATTTATGCTTACACCCGAGCTAACTACTCTGCTTTACATCTCGATTGTGAGGTATGTAGAAAAACCAGCAATTTTCAAATTTTAGGGACAGGTGTTTTTTTGGGGATGTTCAATTCAATTCTTGTTGACTGGCTTCTGTGTGTTGCCACAACTTGCCAATTTCAGGGTGTTGTAAAAGTTATTCGGTATTATGAGATTGTTGTCTTGGGTATGTTAATAATAAAAGATTTCTATTCCCGCCTTTCTTCATCTCTTTTTTTTAATTATTTTTTTCAAGAACGAAATTGAGCTACGCCGTTCGATATTTAAAATTCATGCCTATAAACTCATACGAAGACAAGGCTGAGTAGCGCAGCGACCTCTTTTGTCATTAGGCTGAATGCATGATGTCTATTGCCAGTATGACGGTTAGATGTACGCGTACTTTTTGAAAGAGTAAAGTGTTTTTTTTTTAATTACTTACCGCCCTAGGGCTTTTATAGCGACATTATTACCCTAGAGCGCTAATTGGTCACTTACAAGCCCCATTTGGGGGTAATAAGGACCTACTTACCGAACATGAGAGATGTAAAAATAGATTGAATATGACCTCATTTGGTGAAGTCGGTCAGAAGTTACAGTTTTTACTTACGAATACCATCTCAGTAGAGTTAGGGGATGAGAAGGTATTTTGGAATTAAATCGACTAAAACTTAAAAGTATTTCTTCACAGGTGGCGGCGAGTTCGAGCGCGAACCCAGTGTACCCTTGACCACCTGTCATTCAGCAATTTCGTTTACTTTCTGCTGTCAGAGAGGCCCGCGAGGGACAAATCTCGGGCTTGCTTCTGCTAACCCGACCAACAAATAATACAAATATAACAAAAATATTATTTTTATGGTCATTTATGAATAATTCCATTTTCGCATATATCATTTGACTATTAGTCTATACAATAAGATAAAGTACCGTTTGTCCTCATCCATGTTACGATTGTGCGTACCTTGGCCTTCTGCACGAGCTTCTGCCAGGCTCTTGTGATCTCGTCTCGCTTGGCGTGTATGGCGGGTGCGTGGTCTGCATGGATGGCGGCCAGGCGCGCCGCCTCGCTGTCCAGCGTCGACACCTTGTCCTCGAGCGCTGCCAGGTCGCGCTCCACACCCTCGTGCTTGCGCTGTACGAGACAGAATAACAATTATACACTTCTCATACTGAAACATTATTGTATTGTCCTCAATCCTTGATAAGTGTACAGATTAAATCAATCAGACTTTGGGAAGTGCTCCAAAATGTAGTTCGAAGATTCCGTTGCATGTAAAGATACCAAGTTAACAAAAGCGTGTTGAAAAGGGAAGGAATGTAATGAGGAGAGAGATGAAAAAAAAACCGACCCACAAAATACGGATAATACTGAAAAAGGACTTCATGTAAGATATTAGGGACTAGTTTGACTATATTATTAAATAGTTGATTTTAAGATATTTCTCTTACAGATGCTCATACCACTTTATCGTGCTATAGTTTTCTAAAAGTATGGAGTTCTTCAATCTGGATATGACTCAGGTTTCATAGAGTCAGTAACATGTACAGTCAACTCCAAAAGTAGCTTAACAAATTCTAATTTATTGATCACTATGGCTGCTAATCCTCTCATAATTTAATGAAATTAAACATTAAAAATATTTACTTAGTCCTATGGGGACTACAAAACTACATAAAACATGAAAAATGAATACATATTTTACAACTTTAAAAAGATTTGTAAATATATAAGTGTTAATCAAGTTACGTGGCTGACTGTAATATGAGGGAAAAATCGTGTCTGCATACATTACTATAGTAACACTTATCAGTCTACCAGTTTACGAGTTTACCTGTCTAACAGACCAAATTTCAATAAAATTTTGTCGGCAGCACAAGTGTAACGCCCCTGGTGTATCCACAGGCCACAGTGACCACTTTCTAGTAGGTGAGCCGTGTGCATTTCTGCTACCTTAGTGGTATAAAAAAAGTAGTACAGTACCTGCAGAGTCTGCACGGTGGCCAAGTCTCGGCCGTAGTCGTCGGACCCTAAGACGACATCCTTCTCCGAGATCCAGGCGATGGTCTCGTCCGCGTCGCGGTTGAAGCGCTGGATCTCGTGTGCGCCGAACAAGCGCTCCTGCCGCATCAGCGCCATCTGCCGGAGACGCTGCCACGCCTCGTTCAACTCCTACAGAGAGACATGGAAAATATCCAAGTTTAGCCAAATCAGCAGTTAGAATAGTAAAAACAGACCCCAGACTTCAAGTTGAAAGCTTCAGATACGACTGGGATTCAAGCTAGGAGGATAAAGAGTGACATGTTCGTTAGAAAAATAAGCTTCTACCTTGTATTATGAATTTCAGATTCAATTTATTTCACTTTTAGTCAAGATATTGGTAGTAACAAAACAGAAGTCGGTATACAGCTACAGACTGGATTTATTCTTTAGATGGCACTTCTACTCTTCAATTCTGTTTTCCCAGTGTGCTGCTACCTTTATTGCGTTCCTAGGAAGCATTCATAAGACCCTAGTATACTTTCACATTTTTATATTATTAGTACCATATTCTGTACATTGTGATATACTATTAAAATAAAAATATAAAAACCGAAATTAAAATTCAAAAAATGACCTTCCACCTCATTCTCAAGAACCAGAGCCTCACCATTAAACACTTCACACACTTACATCCTTCCTCTTGACGATGGTCTCCCTCTCGGGGTGGCCCTCGAGCACGAGCCGCTCGGCCAGCTGGTTGACCTCGGTGACGCGGTACTCCTGCGCCGCCATGTCCTTCTGGAACTCGTCGAACTTGCGCTGAAGCACTTCTACGTGCTCCAGGTCGGAGCCGAACTCGTCGGCGCACACGAACGTTTCCTGTTAATAGGTTAGGACGGTAAGTACAAATAATAGAAATAAATGTAATGTTTTTGTTTAACGTGCGCTAAATCCCCGAGGTAACGTCGTCGTCCCCAGCCCCTGCCGGAGCCGGTGGGGTTGGTTATGTCGGACTCCAACAGACTAAAACGCACACCATCTATAGGTTATAGGTTGCCAGAGGTGAGATTGGTAAAAATATATCTCTCGCACTTCGGCCGACCCAGGGCCATCTCTTTCGAGCTAGTCCTCTCAAATTATGTACCTAATCATTTTTTAAGTGTGAAAATAACCTAGGGTAGGGTAAAGGCGAATTTATCGATCCCAAACAGACTAATACCGCACTACGCTTTGGGTTTTCAGACGATTGGGTTTTAGATTGCCAAAACCATATTACTCGCAACTCCAACTTACCCAGCGTCATTCGATGACAGCGATTCGTGTTAGTTCTTAATAGGTCCGCCAAGCATACTAACTTAATTATTTTTTTGTAGAAATAAGAGAAAATTTATTTGTTAGTTATAAAAAAAATAACAATAACAAAAAAATGATTGATTACAGTACATTTTATGTTTGGAATTGAGAACAAAAAGCAAAATTTTGAAACAATATTCACTTTTCATCAAAAGCTATAGAAGCAAAGAATTAACGTTGCCTCAAATATGTCAGTAAACAGAACAACAGCCCATTTCAACTATTTTTGTAGGTACTAGCGTCAACATTATATTGTAAGACAATTTCACGCTCATATAAATGAACCTATTTAACCTTCATAGTCATTTCCCTAACAGACCGATTTTAATTATAGTAGCGTCGTTGATCAGAGTATCCTCTGTAAGACACTGGTCGCGGGTTCGAGTCCCGGATATTGACTTTTTTCGAATTTATACGATAATCTCTATCATTAACGATAACTTTTTTATAGCTATTTAGGTCATCAAATTGACTGCACAATGCCTGATAGTAAGCTGGGGTGCAGTCCAATGAATAGTGGCCACCATTACAGAGGCTTTCTTGACGGCCTCGACAGATGTTTTGTTACACTACACCTAAAAGAATCCCGGGTCCTTCTTCCTACAGTCCCGGGTCCTTTAAACGGGGCGTGAAAAATCGCCATCAAGCTGTCAATCGCATCAAGTGCCATCATTCTGTCATGGTATGTGTCTGTAATGGTGACCCTTTTGCCTGAGACTATGCTTTCAGCTTCAGGCGAGGTGAAGTCAAATTGACGATTTTTACACTAAAAAATAACTGTAAGAGACAGCAGCGTGAATAGCGCCCCTGGTGTTGCATACGTCCATAGGCTAGGGTAGCCACTTTCCATCAGAAGCTTGTCTATAAAAAAATCTTACCTTGTCATGAATCCAGAACATGACCTCGTCACAATGTCTTAGGAACTGTACAAGCACCAAGGCCTGTTGCAGTTTCATGCCTTTCTCGGCTAAGCGAGACAGCAGTAGCTCCCATAGGCGGTGTAGCTCGGCCAGGCGGCGGTGGATGGTTTCCGAAGCGAAGTGACCTGCCGAGATCATCTCAGACCCGGTGTTGTCCAACACTACGATGGCATTGGAATGAGCAGCCACTTCGGCTTCGAATGCCTGGTGTTTTTGGATCTTAGCCTGAGGAGATAATTATATTATTAGAATGTATAAAAAACAGGTAATATATACGCCTCTCTTCCTTCATGCGAAATGACTGGCAGTATATGGATATATATGAAAGACTTCCAAGCATTTTGCATGAAGTAAGAGAAGCGATTTTTTTTTATAATTATTGTATTATTACGGTTCTTTTTAACCACAGAGGCACTGCTATTCATTATTTTCATGTCTAACGTTTACCTTAATGGTTTATCTTACATAATTGCTAGTTGTTTTATACATTCATGGACATCTTCAGGATGAGAACTAGTTATAACGACGTGGCAAGTCGAAATCGAGCATCGCTTTTTATTCATTCTCTCAATTTCAGTTAGGTGGGAGTACAGAAGAGTAAAGTAATTTCGATAGTTTCAGATTCAACTTTGACCTATAAATAGTATAATACATCAATAAGAATCCCACATGGTATAAATATGAAACTTTAAAACTTGTTAAGCCAAACAAAAGCAAGAAAATCAAGTTTTAATTTCCATAATTAAACTATTTTTAATAACAAGCTTATGTTTGAAATATGCGGGAGAGTTTCTATTCAAATAATACTTATTCTCCTCTAACCTTTTTCCCAACATAGGATTAGCTTTCAGTCTGGTTACATAAAGTTTGAGCTTCGATAATTTCCGTGAAGCGACTACCATCTGACTTCCAGAAGATTGGCGATTTCGAAGTTCACACTGGTATACACCGGTTTGTTAAACTTTACTAGGTTGTTCCAGGAAGCGTAACTAACGCCACAGACATTCGTTTGGCATCCAAGACCGAAAGCTTAACAAGATTTCCGAAGCATGAAGGATAAGTCCCACAATTATATAGACTGAGGTCAGTTTTAGAATGTATTACTTGTGTTTCTTAACTTATGCCATATCCCAATCATTTGGGGTCGGAGCAACATGTCATTCTTCCCCATAGATTCCTGTCAGGTGTCCTTTCCTTAGTCACTTCCCTTTGCTATATCCTCTTTCACGCAATCAATCCCTCCATCGATCAGCTTCTTAAAAGTATTCACTCAAATTTACCTGGAGGTTGGTGGGATCTTTGTAGCTCTCATCGCTGGCAGCCTGCAGCTTCTCCTGGATCCAAGATTCCAGTTCATCGGCATCACGCTTGAAGTACTGGAAACGGCGCGAGTCTTCCAATTTCTCGCGCTTGGCGCGCGCTTCCTGCTTAAAGTCTTCATAGCGGTTCAGCACCTAGGAGCGTTATGTATTAAAATAATGTATATTATCTATGAATTTCAATCCAAATGAGGTCAATTGACGTGATTTAACGTTTTTACTATCTATCAATACGTGCTGCATCAAGGACTAATGCCTTGATCACGCGTACTTACCGAGTAAACGAGCGAGACAGTGCTCTCAAGCCGAGTTCTCGTTATGTGTGAATATGTATACGCTATGTTCACACGTACCATGAACTTGGCTGTACGTGTATCTGCGGCTCATATGTATGATTGAGGCATTACGATATCAACCAATTAACAATTAATGGTGAAGTAATAAAGAAACATTGAGAACTCATGATAATTAAATCGAGAACTCATCAGTTGACAAGATTTAAAGCGAAAAAGGATCTAAAATTTCGGTCATGTAGTTGATTCTCCTTATGTTCTGAAAGGTTCGCTGTAAAGGTTAGAAGTGTCGGCTTTACGTTGTAGTTGTAGAGAGTAACATGCGTGCCAATCGTCTCACTACCTATCTTATTTTGCAATACATTATAACTATAAGAGCGTACGAAATGGTGAAGTGATATGTAGTAGTAATAGCTGAAAAGCGGACTCCGACGTGAAGACCTCGAATGCGACCGGGACTATCACAATGATTACGGGTCCTTGAAATTACTTTAATTGCCTAGGGATCCACGGACTGGATAAGGTTAAGAAATGCTGTTTTAGGGCTCAGAAGATTCTTATGTCAAGAGGTTAATTTGTACTTCTCAAGTTTTCTTTAAAGTCAAATTCTTCAAGTGTTATTACCTGTTCACGGCGCTCTTGAATGTCCTCAGCGGTCTCGAGGATCTTCACCTCCTTTGGTGGTGGAATTTGCTCCATGATTGTAATTCAACTGTAACAATAAAAACATATTTCACGTATAATTGCTTGTCTTGCATAAAATTGCATCCCTTGTGTTATAAACGAATCAGTACTGAATGCATGTGTACCCAGGTTCAATTTCCGGGTTGGACATAGGCATATCGTGTTATTCTATAGTGGGTTATGGTGCTATGATGCTAATAGACTAACTGCCAAATTACTCACATGTTGTTGAAATCGAGTGGGGTGTAATCTTAAGGGACGTTTAAGAATACAGGTTGTAGTCTTCAAAACTGTTTTCTAGTGATATTTCTGCAATTTTACGATACATCGCAGTGGATTTGTGCTTACTTCATATGACGTTTGTTTACTCCACTCAAATTAGGAAATTTGTCGAGCGAACTTGGGAGTGAATGGATGTTTTGTAACTATAACCGCCAAATTACTCAATTGTGGTCGAGTCGAGTGGAGTGAAGTCTCAAGGGATGTTTAAGAATACGGTTGTCAATATTTATCACGTGAAATTAGTGTAAAAACAGGCCAAGTGCGAGTCGAAGGGTTCCGTACCAGAAACAAGTCTAAAAGTAAAACCTTAATAATTTGTAATTATTTCTAGCGTCTACGTGTAGCCATTATTAATAACGAGCAAAGAACTGTAAAAAAAATTGATGTATGGAAGCCCCCCTTAATTATTATTTTTATTTTATTTTTAGTATTTATTGTTGTAGCCACAGTAAAAATACATAATCTGTGCAAATTTCAACTGCCTAGCTATTACGGTTCTTGAGATCTAGCTCGACGACTGAAAATGGGTATGAAAAGGGCTAAAACATTACGTTATTTATATGGGATTAATTTAATTAGTTATCATTATTATTTTGTTTTTAGTATTTGTTGTTATAGCGGCAACAGAAATACACAATCTGTGAAAATTTAAACTGTTTAGCTATTACGGTTCTTGAGATACAGCCTGGTGAGAGAGAGCGAAGTTTTAGTAATAGGGTTCCGTTTTTACCCTTTGGGTACGGAACCCTAAAAACGCTTCTACGTGAACTAAATACATAAATAGTCAGAATGCACTTCCGGCATTAGAAACAAACTTACAATCGTGCGTGTCTATAATATTAAGTAGGACAGGGTACAATCAACACATGACTACTACGTAAAGTATTTCTGTGAACAAGAACGATGGGGGATCGTTTATTTTTAGATAACGAAGAATGCATAAACTATTCAACAAAAAAAGGCCAGATCCGTTTTGTAAAACCACTATCTGGGGCCTGATTCTGCTTACGTAAAAAAAAAAAAAAATTACTTCAGAGTCCACTTCATGTCAAAAGCGGTATTTTCGTAATACAATTTACAAAAAAATACACTGATATGGTGATCGATTTTGACATTAGATCAAGGCAAAATTAATAAAAAGATTGTATTATTTCGAGAATTGCCCCTCTTTTTAATAAAATCGTGATCTTTTTTGACATGTAATTTTATTTTTTATTCTAATCTTTATAAATTAGCAAAATGCATTCAGAAAACATTCGAATTCGTAAAGTGAACATTGCGATTGGTTCATAGTAGGCCAATTGCGATGTTTCGTTCTCTTGATACGTCTACTTTATACGTATACGTTTAAAAGTACTATTCATGGGTGAAAAAAATATTTATTATTTACCCAGGATACTTTAATGTGGATGAAAGGAACCATATGTCAGGCTATGTCCTTTATTGTATGCCTAACATGTATGCAAAATTCCATAATGATTCGTTGAATAATAGACGTGAAAGCGTAACAACCAAACAAATAAACAAATTCACTTTTGCATTTATAAAATTGCTTAGGATTATATACCATTATATTTTTTCTTTCGTATAATGTATTTTCATACGTCATCGTTAGTTGGTAATAGATCTGAGATGACAAAATTCTTAGGTACTTATAGGCTTGAGACACCCCCCCCCCCCCCCCCCTTCACTGAATGTTAAAAAATCTGTACATCTAGGCAGAGGTGATAACAGCCTATCTATCTACCGGGCACATTTCCGTGCCCAGTATTACATCATGCTCCGTGGTATTACAGATATCGTGGTGCTACCACACGGCCCTTTTCGAGAATTGAAGACCGTTGTATTTGAGCTGGCTA
Source organism: Eilema caniola (assembly GCA_949126895.1). Taxonomy (NCBI): domain Eukaryota; kingdom Metazoa; phylum Arthropoda; class Insecta; order Lepidoptera; family Erebidae; genus Eilema; species Eilema caniola. The sequence continues at coordinate 28,563,691 of OX421462.1, read as the reverse complement.
ATATTACAGAGTAGAGACGAACGGTCAGTTGGTTATCTCATATACACTCCATAATTGGTCATTCACTTTAAAACATCTTTAACGAAAGTAAGACCTATTTATATAACCGTAAGCGTCATTCTTCCGTCTGATCTCATCAAACATGGTTTTAATTATATCAGAAGGTCAAGTTACTTGACATCATAGCTCACACAAGCAGAAAATATACAGAAGTTTATTTTGAAACGATTCTTATAAAGTGGTAAATCAGTTTACGTGTAGATAAGACGTTTTGCCGTAATATATGCACGATCTCAAGGACGTTAGAAGTGTCGTTCACTATGGACTATTTGGAACTAGCTACAGGCAGCCACATTCTATATTAATATTTTTAAATAATGGGTTCCACAAACTCGAACTTCCAATTCGCCTTAACTTCAAACCAGTTATGAGACTGCTTATTACGAAAAACAATCATAATGCCGTTAAAAATTAACATCACATATATCACTACTATGCGTTTCAAATAAGTTGATAACTGTCATAATGACATTTTGATACGTGTCGATAACTTCATTGTGTAACGTAAGGTCAGCAAATACATTTTTATACTTCACTGTTGCTTCACTGTTGTTAATATATTTCCAATTAAATATTTATGATGATTGTTGAACCATATTCCCTTTTCAAGATAGATAAGGATAGGGTAGGATAAGTACATACACATTAAGTAAAAATTAAATGATCGGTTCTTTTTATATTTATTTATTTTTAATCGGGCGGTAATCTTGAATTTTTGAATAATTATAATTACTAAAAAATTTGATAAGTGCTTAATGAAAAGAATTTAATAATTAGGTCGTTGTTACCATACACGTATGAACCTGTCCGAAATGGAAATTTTGTTGTTAACTGTACATTTTTCATGAATACGGAATGAAGTTGCCGCGGTCGCGATTATCTTCTCATTTGAAACGCATAGTACCTTCATTTTAGTATTTGGATAAACCCTTTTATTTTATAAAGTAAGTACATGCTATAGTATAATCCGGATAGTATAAGGTTACACAACAACCTAAGGTTACAATAGTTCCAATATTATAGGCGAGGATGACAACTCAATCCAATGGAGTGGATTCAATCAAACTAGCCCACAAGGTCGGCAATCATTTGTGTAGACTATTATATATTGTATCGATCTATGTAGGCTCTACACTCTATTATTAAAAACTTCTATACGCATTTTTTGATGAGCAACTAACTGGCCAGACATACCTCACGGATAACATTATTCTCGGAGGGCCAATCGGGATTTGATAATATCGTGCTGATAACGCTATTGCATTATCATACCGGTCAAAATCATAACCCTTCTTTTTGTTTTGCCGTATTCGGGCAAAAACTAACGCAACTGGGGCACTATTCTACTTGACAATAACTATTCATTAGCTTAGATAGCCTTTGGTAATTTCACCCTAAAATAGAATAATAAAAAAATTGCCGTTAATGTTCGAAATCGATAGTAACCGATGGTCAGCAGGCATTTCAACCCATTAAAACTTAATTTTAAAGCAAGCTGGCTGTGTGTGTTGCGGGAAGCTGCATTAATTTGCGTTAATTTTTGAGTGAGCGAGTTACCAATTCACACTTTAACATATTTGAGGGAATAACCTAGGAAAACCTGATATTCAAAGCACCATGGAGCGCAACTAGTAATCCATTTATTACACTGTTGATAACCACAATGAAATGATAGGTTCTCGTATTTGTTTACCTCAAGCACTAGTGACTTAGTCTACACTCTTGAAATTGTTGAAAAATATAATTTTCGTTATCAACACGTCAGGTACACATGATGTTATCTTGTCGATATTCATTTTAGATATTGAGTGTGATCTAAATATAATTTTAACACTGTTATCATGGAAACAGCTTAACCAATGAAAGCTAATCGCTATACAAACTCTTGAACATTATCATCATCTGTCCGAAAAGACTTAATTATAATTTTTCATGGATATTGCCCTGTTTCGAGCCTTTCGCGATTCCTTTCTACTCATATTAGTTCATAAAAGCGAAACCCTGTTTTACCAGCTTTTAATTCGAAAATGACAAGAGACAGCAATACACTAAAGAAACAAAAAATGCTGGTGGAAAAATGGGCGTGTAGAATTAAATACTTCTAGCTGCCTCTTCGAGTATTATTAGGTGTGAGTGTGAATATGTAGATATAATAATAGTAGTTTATGATACTGTTGCATAATAAGGGTTCTTATAATACGAGTGTGTTTTAAAAAAACGAGCCGTAGGCGAGTTTTTTTATATTATCACACGAGTGTTATAAGACCAAGTTATGTACAGTGTCATACACTACTTTATCTACTCTCATACTATAATACATAAACTAATTTATTTTATAAACAAAACCAAACTTTATTTAATATAAATGTAAAAAAAAAAGTTGACGCCAAGCCAAGGCCGCAAACATGGATTGCGCATGCGCGTTTCTTTTTTTTTCTTCCGAATTGGCCGTTTTTTTTTAAAGTAGAGGTTCAGTCCAGATGGAGATTGTATAGGTGTATCGTTATGATTAAAAAGTTATATTATGATATAGGTGTCCATACAAGACCTGTATCGTAATAAAACTTTTTTTTTGGCCTGTGCGTAATCTATACTAATATTATAAAGAGGAAAGGTTTGATTTTTTGTTTGTTTGTTTGTTTGTATGAATTGAATAGGCTCCGAAACTACTTGGCAGATTTGAAAAATTCTTTCACTGTTGGAAAGCTACATCATTCCTGAGTGACATAGGCTATATTTCATTTTCAAAAAAAATAGGCATCCTTACTAAAATTACGATAACGTAATCCAAGGTGTGAAAAAAATATCAAAAAACTACCTTACATCGCGTGCGCTGCGAAAACTATTGATGATAGAACAAAATGATATACTACATTTTTTTAGAACACACCATTATCTACAAAAAATCAGCGGCAGCATATCTCTAACTATTACAGTCATGTCACAATAAGCGTTTTTTTATTGAAAAAAAGAAATTAAAATACCACCGCTACAAAAAGCTCTTTATTTGTACCTTGGTATTAACCCTTATCAAAATAAATGATGTATTATTTAAGACTGCTTCAATATCTTTATATTACTTTTTGAATTATTCGATTCTGACAATCCATTCAAAAGATATCACGAGTTAAAAAAAATTAAAAAATAAACTGTATTCGGCTAGCTATGCGTTGAAGGCGTCACTCGGGCAGGGGTACGGGAGGGGGGTTAAGATCACGAAATAAACTTGCCGCGCGGCTCACTTGCGCGGTCGGCTCCCTACGTGATGGACGTGTGCGGAATTTACGCTTAAAATATTGTTCACTTAGTTATTAACCTAATAAATTACTTGAATATTTTTCATGATTTTCAATTTAATTTTAATAAATAGTAGGTAGTTGTGTACGTTGTAATATAGTAGCATATATAGCTTACAGTTATGCTAATTTAGTTCAAAGGCATTTTTTCTTTTGTCATTTTGAAATGCCTAAAAGATCAAGATCTCAACTTTCTAGAAATAGTTCCCAGGCCAGGGCATCAAAAATACGTCGAAATGAAGAATCTTCATCAGAAACTGAAAATCGTCTTTCAATTCATAGACAATATGTGGCACAATCGCGTGCTAGAGAGTCGAGTACCGAGCGTTCGCAACGGCTCGCTGAACAAAATATGAGAACCGCTCAAATACGCGCGCGAGAATCCAGTTTGCAGCGTTCTCAACGGCTCGCTGAACAAAATGTGAGGACTTCTCGAGTCCGCGCGCGAGAGTCCAGTCTTGAGCGTTCAGAGCGACTAGCTGATCAAAATTTGAGAACCTCTCAAGCACGCGCGCGAGAATCGAGTCTTGAGCGTTTACAGCGTCTAGCTCAACAAAATTTGAGAACCTCTCAGGTACGCGCGCGAGAGTCCAGTCTTGAGCGTTCGCAGCGCCTTACTGAACAAAATCTAAGAACCTCTCATGTGCATGCGCGAGAGTCAAGTACTCAGCGTTTGCAGCGGCTTGAAGAGCAAAATATCAGAAATATTCAATCTCGCACTAGGGAATCAAGCTCTGAGCGTTTCCAACGCCTTCAAGATCAGAGAGAACGACAACAGACGTCAAGAGCGAGAAGTCGCAATCAAGTTTTAGCCCACAGTAAAAGATCGGCTTTTAGATACGATCCACAGATTGATTATGCTCAACAGTCTTCCGTCCAAATCGGCGACATGAATAAGATCTGCCCTAAGTGTTCAGCCAAAAAATGGGTCGATGAAACTAATGGCATGTGCTGTGCTTCTGGAAAAGTTAGTCTCCCCAGTATTCAGGAACCACCACAGCCAATAAAAAATCTTTTGACAAATAATCATTCGCTATCTAGACATTTCATAACCAACATCCGTAAGTACAATAGCCTATTTCAAATGACTTCGTTTGGCGCCAAAGAAATAAGAGAGGGTAATTTTATGCCAACTTTTAAAATAGAGGGACAGGTATATCATCTTATTGGTAGCCTTTTACCACCACCAGGCCAAAATCCACAATACTTGCAGGTATATTTCATTTCAGACGCAGATCAGCTATCATTGAGGTCAAACATAGCTCCAACGCTGAAAATAGATTTAATTAACGAACTACAGACCGCACTGAATAGCCACAATGTATATATACGAAGCTTTAAACAAAACATAGAACGCAATTCTTCGGATAATTTAAAATTAATTATTCATTCCGACCGCCCACCACAGACAGCACACCCGGGTAGATACAATGCTCCAGCTGTAAACGAGGTAGCCGTTCTCTTGGTTGACGAAGAAAAAGGCCCCAGAGATATAGTGCTCCACGGAAGAGACGGCCAACTTAAAAGGGTCTCTGAGTTACACCGATCGTATGATCCACTACAGTATCCCTTAATGTTCGTGAAAGGAGAAGACGGTTATTATTTAACCATTCCGCAGGAAGGTACAGCGCGTAACAAAACTGTGACGTGCATGCAATTTTATGCATTTAGGTTGATGGTTAGAGCTAACTGTTTTAATGCATTACATTATTACAGGGACTTATTTAGTCAATATATTGTCGATATGATGGCAAAAATGATATCGGAACGATTGAATTACATATGTCGTAACCAACAGAGACTAAGGGCTGAAGAATACATTCATCTCAGAGATGCTTTAAATCAAGACGGAAATGTTGACCCATCAAATATCGGTGAACGCGTAATCTTGCCATCTTCATTTACAGGTTCTCCGCGTTACCTGCATGAAAAAACCCAAGACGCGATGACTTATGTCCGAAATTACGGGAGACCAGACTTATTTGTCACATTTACGTGCAACCCCGAATGGCCTGAAATTAAAGCGGAACTACTACCTGATCAGCGATCTTTCGATCGTCATGACATCATTTCAAGGGTGTTTCATTTGAAAATGAAGAAATTCTTAAATTTATTCGTTAAAAATGAAATATTCGGCAAAGTGAAATGTTACATGGCAAGTGTAGAATGGCAGAAGCGAGGTTTACCACACTGTCATTTGCTGTTTTGGCTAGAAACAAAAATCCAACCAGACGAAATTGATAGCGTCATAGTTGCGGAACTGCCCAACCAACAAAACGATCCGATATTGTACGATATCGTAACAAAAAATATGGTGCACGGACCATGCGGAGAACATAACTTATCAGCACCATGTATGAAAAACGGTATTTGCACAAAAAAATACCCACGACGTTTAGTCAACGAAACTCAGACTGGAGAGGACGGATATCCAGTTTATCGTCGTCGTGATGCCGCAAATGGAGGACTGAGCGCTTCGCTAAATATCAGAGGCAGAAATTTCACTATAGATAATAGTTGGATTGTCCCATATTCTCCACTTTTGTGCAGGACGTTTAATGCTCACATAAATGTAGAGTACTGTCACTCAGTTCAAGCCATCAAATACATTTGTAAATACATAAATAAAGGATCGGACCAAGCTACATTTGGCGTCAGAAACCCAAATGATGAAGTGGAAAACTACGTAAATGGCCGTTACATAAGTACTTCCGAAGCTGCTTGGCGAATATTCGAATTCCCGATCCATGAGCGGCATCCTACAGTTTTGCAGTTAGCTGTCCACTTAGAAAATGGCCAAAGGGTGTATTTTACCACAGAAACGGCTGTACAAGTGGCCCAAAATCCACGTAAAACAACATTGCTGGCTTTTTTTGAGCTCTGTAATGAAGATGAATTCGCAAAAACACTTCTTTACCACGAAGTCCCGCAATACTACACATGGGCCAATAATAAGTTCACCAGAAGGAAGCGTGGTGAGAATGTAGTTGGCTATCCAGGCATAAAAAAAGATTCCGCTTTAGGTAGAGTCTACGGTGTCCATCCTTCTCAATCCGAGTGTTTCTATCTTAGGATGTTGCTGCACCACGTACGCGGTCCAACTTCATTCCAGTACTTGAAAACCGTTGACGGAGTTCTGAAAGAAACGTATCAAGCTGCTTGCCGTGCTAGAGGTTTGCTAGAAAACGATGACCATTGGGAAAATACTCTCAGAGAAGCTTCGCTTTCTCAATGTCCATTACAATTGAGAGAATTGTTTGTGGTCATACTTTTATTTTGTCAGCCATCGGAACCATTAAAATTATGGAACATTTTCAAAGACGATTTATGTGAAGATATTAGACACAGAATCAGACAGCAAAATCAAGACATCACCTTACCATACAATGAGGACATTTATAACGAAGGTTTGATACAAATAGAAAATAAACTGTTGCAATTAAATGACAAAAGCCTAAGTGATTTCGGATTACCATCATCAGTTCGTACAGAAAGCAATGCAGCAGAGACTATGACTCATCGCTATGATACAAATAATTTGACCGCTTTTGTCAATGAAAACCTGCCAAAGTTAGTCCCAGATCAAAGACATGCTTTTGAAACTATAGTCGATAGCGTCATTCATGACAAAAGAAAAGTTTTCTTTTTGGATGCACCTGGTGGAACGGGAAAGACGTTTCTTGCAAATTTGATACTTGCTAAGATAAGACAATCAGGGAAGATAGCAATAGCAGTTGCTTCCTCAGGAATTGCTGCAACTCTCTTGAAGGATGGCAAAACTGCTCATTCTACTTTTAAACTTCCACTATCCGTCAATCTTGAACAACAATCTACATGTTCCATCCGCAAAAATGGACCTATTGGTAAATTACTACAAGACGCCTCATTGATTATGTGGGACGAATGCACGATGAGCCATAGAGCACATATAGAGGCCGTGAACAGAACCTTACAGGATCTAAGGAACTCCTCTGCAGTCATGGGCGGGATTACTTTTGTATTTGCTGGAGATTTTCGACAGACTCTCCCCGTTATTAACAGAGGCACGCGAGCAGATATCATCAAGGCATGCTTGAAATCGTCTCCCTTATGGACTACGATTGAAACATTAAAATTAAGGACAAATATGAGAGCTCATCTTCATGGAATCACTGATAGCGATTTCCCACAGCAACTGCTAAAACTTGGGGAAGGAATTTTTCCAACTCCAAATTTAAGCGGTCATTGTGACATTCTTCTGGATGAGTCTCTAGGCCAAATACTCCATAATTTGGAAAATTTAATAGATTCTGTATACCCTGATATCGAGAATTTGCACGAAAGAGACTTCCATTGGCTGTGTTCTCGGGCTATAGTATCACCTAAGAATGATACTGTCAATGAAATAAACAATCTGATTGTTCAAAAAGTCCCCGGCCAAACAAAAACATACAAATCGATCGACACTGTAACGAATATTGAAGATGCAGTCCATTATCCACAGGAATTTTTAAATTCGTTGAACCCTTCTGGACTGCCACCCCATGAATTGACGTTAAAAATCGGAATCCCAATCATGCTTTTAAGACATTTAAACCCTCCGAGCATGTGTAATGGGACGAGGCTGCTTATTAAGGAGTTAAAGGACAATTTAATAGTAGCAACTATTATCACTGGCCCAGCAGGTGGTCAACTAGCTCATATACCGAGGATACCGATGATCCCAACTGATCTGCCAATCCCATTTAAACGGCTTCAATTTCCGGTAAAAATTATTAACAAGTCCCAAGGCCAAACCTTCGAATTAGTAGGGATCGATCTGCGAAAGAAATGTTTTACTCATGGTCAACTGTATGTTGGTCTATCGCGAGTCGGAGCCCCTGAAAATCAATTTATTTTGCTGCCACAAAATAAAACAACATCAAATATTGTTTACAGAGAAGCTCTAACAAAATAAATGTATTTTCTTTTAAGGTTATGACCTCAATAATTGAAAAAAAAAACAAAAAATTAAAAAAAAATAATCAAAAAAAAGAAAAAAAACCCCAAAAATATACAAAAAAAAACACATAAATACAAAAAAATCATTAAATAATATCTGAATTTAATTATTCTTATTTTTTTTTTATTTACTCTTTTTTAGGAGCTCGACGCAAAAAGGGATGAATATGTGTCATATTATTATTATTATTATGAATGTGTTAAAATTAACAAATCTAAATGTAATGTTTAATGCCCGTGCGAAGAATTGGCGGTGACATATACCTACACCTACAATGTAATTTATTTATTTATTTATTTATTTATTTATTCCTCATACTACCATTTTTACAGGTTGCCCCCAATGCAATGGTAGTAGACCACAATTATTACAATATCTATTACATATAATACAATGGTTTTACAATAATTAGACTTTACTCCAATATACTACCCAGTTGATATACACTTGATTTCATTAATTTTTTACCTACCTCAATCGTTAATTAGTACCTATTCGACACACCAGTTATTAGGTGTACCGTGTATGTTATGATTAGGACGTGTGCACAAATATGGAAATTCAACGAAAAACAAAAAACTCGCGCATGAAGAATTCCATAAAATTGAATCATTCAACTATAGGTATGCGTATATATACATATAAAAAGGCATCCCTATTTCCCTTGGTCATGGCATTACGCGTGAACGCCTGGACCGATTTCGCTAATTCTTTTTTTAGAATATTCCTTGCAGTACGAGGATGGTTCTTACGCAGATAAAAAATAAAAAAGGGGTTAAGCCGTCATGGAAACAGAATTCCACGCGGGCGAAGCCGCGGGCATCAGCTATGTTTGTCATAAGAGTTCTGATTTCAATTTTATAATCTTTGTATTATAGTATCAGAGTAGATAAATACTTTCTCTATATTAAATTACGATCAAGAAAATGGCAAAACAAAAAATGCTTAACAGCTGTACTGTTCTGTAACAAATATTTGATGTCGAAATTCACATAAGAGAGCTCGCTCCGGATGTGTTCGCGTAGCTTGCATGTAACACTATCACTCGATTCGGTCGATTGACGTCAATGCCGTTCGTGATCTCGTCTCACTGATGGCAAATAGCGAATTTTTCGAACATGCACAAAGTATACTCTCTCATCTGAGTGAGACTGACAATACGATTCTGTTTCTGACCATAACTTCCCATCAGGGCTATGGTATGGTATGGTAACACGGGCTGGTATCCGCAACTCCACGTCATGGCGCGGTTTTTGCGTGAGGGTGGGCATTTCACTCGATCCACCCCAACTCATTGAAGAACGCCAGCAGGCTCTTCACACTGCTGGTGATCTCCCGGAGCGTACCTGTATTATTGAAGTACTTAGCCCTGTATGTGGCGGTTGCAGGACAGTGTAGGAGCACATGTGCCGCTGTTTCCTCCTCTCTCATGCAGGCTCTGCAGAGAGGGCTGTCGGTTATCCCTAAAATAAAAAGGTGTTTATTAAAGGAGCCGTGCCCCGTGATGGCAGCTGTAGCCATGCGTAGATGTTGTTTTGACAGTTGTCGAAGACGCCGGGTCAGTCTATGTTCAAGCACAGGGATTGCTTCCCTGGCCTGCCTGCATCCTTCCAGGTTTGTCCAGTATCTGTTGTGTTGATCTATCGTTCGTTTGTTTACGATGGTTCGTATGTATGCAAAGGGGATCGGTATTATGGGCTCAGGTCCCATTGCGACCATGTCAGATCCTCTCCTAGCAAGCTCGTCCGCAGCGTCATTGCCGCGCGAGCCGCTGTGGCCCTTGATCCATTGCAGGATTATGTTGTTGGTGTTGCCTATTTGGTTCAATTTACGATGGCACTCCAGTATCAGTCCCGAGTTTATAGTGTGGCTGTTTAAGGCTTGCAGCACGGCCATGCTGTCCGACAATATACGAATAGAATGTCCTTCCACTCTCCTGGCCATTACTGATGAGGCCGCCAGGGTTATCCCCATGCATTCTGCTTGGAATACTGTGTTGTGGGTCCCCAGCGGTTTCGAGATGGTGATGTTGAGGTCTTCTGAGAAGACGCCGGCTCCCGTGCCTTTATCCGTTTTTGATCCATCTGTGAAGATACGCATTTCTGCTGGGCATAGTGCCTCGCAGCGGTGATCTTCCTGGAGCTGGATTTTGTATTTCTTATCAAATATGTGCTGTTTCGGTACACGATCATTTATTGCTCCTATGATAGGCAGCTCAGCTGTAAGATCTGTGAGCAGTGATGTATGTCGTGTATTCCTGTCGCTCCATAGGTTTAGTGCCTTTAGGCGTATAGCCGCAGCTGTTGCTTCTTGGCGGATAAACAGATCCAATGGTGGGAGTCCGAGCATGACTTCCATTGCCGCCGTGGGGGCGGTCTTCATGCATCCCGTGGTTGCCCTACAGGCTAATCTTTGGGTCCGTTGTAGTTTAGCTGATATCGTACTGTTTTCGGTCCTTGGCCACCAGACAATAGCGCCATACGCTATCATGGGGCGGATCACTGTTTCGTAAAGCCATAGAATGATTTTTGGGGTAAGGCCCCACTTTTTGCCGATCATTCTTCTGCACTGCCAGAAGGTGATTCTGGCCTTTTCTAACTTGCTATCTAGATGGCTACTCCATGTTTTAATTTACTGTCTAGAATGAGGCCGAGATATTTGACCTCTTTTGACAGTTGGAGTTCAGTATCGAAGAGTTTGGGTAGACGGTATTCTCCCAGTACCCTTTTGTTCGTGAACATTAATAACTCTGTTTTGGTCATCAAGGCTATTAACTGCTTTATTCTTTCAATTTTCTGTGTATTTTTTAATGAATCTAAAAAATGTCGTTCGTATTTCAAAACTTTTTTTTAAATTTAAATACAAATAATATTTAAAACAATATCACACATCGTTCTCTAAACTCTAAGATTCAGAAGAAGATCATAAAATAATTCTAATGTCAACTTCGAGCATCAGTTGCCAAGCTGCTAAGTTGTACTATTGCAAATTGTCTGCTTTGTGTACCAGCCAGGCGATGACGGTTACATCACACGACCTTGTGACTCACTTCAATGTAATGTCTGTGATGATAACATTTTTTTATTCTTGCAAGTTGCAGTCCTTCAAGTATTTTGTATGAAGAATGACTTTTCTAAAGAATGCTATCTATATTATGGCATATTTATAACATGTTTAGAATAGGGATAATAAGTCTTTATCAGTGTACATAGTTTTATCAGTATTTGTGTCTAGGTATATACTTGATAAGAATTACTTTTAAGACATAATTTTTAAGATCCTGTTTTCAAATACACAAACATAAATATTCTTACCTTACCCTATCACCTCTCTATCTCATCCTAAGGGTGTCGTAAGAAGTGACTAAATGAAAAATATGCAAACGATGTCACTGCAAGAGAAGGAAAGCTACAAATAAAACCCTGTAATCACTCATCTGACCAGTGTGGAAACAGGATAATTGACTGATTACTCTGATTAGACATACATATTCTCACATTTGGGAGTATGGGACTAAGGTGCCTTGATATTTTCACCTACAAGCTGCAAGTCCATACACCTCCTGTTCAACAGACAGCGCTAGCACAGTTTTCCATAAAAGCAGTATAAGCCAAACTAAAAGAAAGAAAAAACATCTTTACATTACTCCCGGTTGCATCCAGGGCTCACACCTCGAAGTCTGATATTCACCAAGCAAAATTGTCATAATTATGCAGTATATTTATAACTTGGAGCCAATTATAGCAAGAACATAGAATTTGTCACTTAAGCTGGTTTCCAGGAAATATATGGTTCCTATAATGTTTGTGTTTGTGTTCCCTAGAATTAGTCTCATGAACTTTAATTTACAAGATATAACAGCTGGATATTTTGTTTCAGTATTCAAAGTTATATGCTAATGTATCCAAGGAAGTGTGAAGAGAAACAATTGTCTCTAAACTATACATATAGAGTGAAAGTGAAATTTATATATGAGTTATTTAGACATTTTACACATACAGAGGTAAACTTACACCAATTAGAAAGTAAAATGAAGTTCTTTCTTATATACATACATTTATGAGACAATTTGTGTTGGGTAATAAGAGTACAGTCTCTCTAAGAATTGAAGATAAGTTCCTGATAACTAATCTGCAATAAAAATGGGTCTTAGGTGCTCTAGGGATCTGCAGTCAGCACAATATAGAAAAACTACAGTACTCTCATAATAAAATCTTCAAGTTTCAATTAATTTGAAGCTAGTGGCTAGCTGGAGAGTTAATTGTAAAAGTGGAAATTAAAAATAATCCAGAAAATACTACTATGAAACTTACAATATTAGTCAAAATTTAAATATTTTAGTAATTTATTGGTGTTTGCTTTGTGCAATTCCATTTGTATTTTGAACAGTGGATTGTCCATAAAAATATAAAATGAAATAGGTTTTTATAAAATTCTAGACTGAGTAAAGTGCACACTTATTTTGTTTTAAGTGGTGAAATTTTTTGAAACAGTATTGTAATTTAAAAAAAGTAAAACACTCACAAGCAACTAATCACTGTTTCAGGAGCTTGTGGAAGTAAGGTGCTCTAAGTATTTCCAAATGGTATTTACTAAAAATATTTATACATTTACTAAAACTTGGAACACACTGATAATACTGCTCTTATACAGTGCAGTGCAGCGGCCCAGATCAGCTGTGACAGTTGACTGCACATACTGTGCCCCTCAGGTGATCAATACCAGTGCAATCTGATCTAGCACTGCAATACATATAAAGTCATAATATCTTTGTCAATGTATGGGTGGGGCTCACTTGGCAACTACAAGTAAATTAGTGATAAAGCAATGTGTATAGCTGAGTCATAATTGAGTTATAGTTTAGTTATAATGTTCATATGAGAAACATCATCAACAATAAATCAGATGCTTTTGACATGTTTCATACAAAAATTCTGTTAGGAAATTAAATTTAGAATGTATTGTAAGTACATTTACCTTTGGGAATCCCAGAAGTTAGCTCTCTAAAAATCGATATACAAAGCACTGCAGTATATACAACACTTAGTATTCTGTGCACCGTCTAGATTATACTGACGTAGAAAGTACAACCAATGCGACAACGCACTGCTGGTCTAGATTCTATTCCATCGCCCTACCGCCCGGTACAACTCGACACGCATCGACTCTCATACTACAGCCGTCAATTACATGCTCTGTGACTGCGACTGCCGCCGGCACATTTACCTATAACGACCCCACATACTTCCCTCTTATATACAATGACGTAATGCTCCAAAATAAACCTAATAAGGATAACGGCTGGAGTCAATTTTAGACTTCCGCAGGAAATAGGAGGATGTACATTACTGTTTTTATACGGTACAGGTTCTAATTTGGAAGCTCGCTACTCGTATTTGTGACCCAGTAGTCGGAAAGTTGGACATTTTAATTGGAATTCACCGATATATGGGTGTGTCATAGATAAGATTTAAAAGATTTCACGGCAAATTATGGTGGAAAAGCAAAGCAAACTTTAGCAGGAACCACAAAACTTACCTTTCACTTTAAAATATCATAGAATTCACACGATTTTATACACTAAAATGAGAAATTTCTGTTTAATCGTTCGTTCGACGTGCCTTCGCGTCACTTCACTTACTAGAGCAATGTTGCCAAAGAAATATTTAACTGTCACTGACCTGTCAGCACAGAACTTGAATAAACTTTTTAATCTATAGATGTTCGTTGATTGACCTCATTTCGTTTTTATTTTTTATTTTTATACTTATAAGTACAGCACAAAACTATAAATCAGTGCTTTTTTTTGACACCAATTATCTTGCTTACGAATCACTATAATTTTGGTTTCTGGGTAAGTATTAATGGTAAGTAAAGTTATTCTAAAGAGAAGAAAGAATTTAACACAATAACACAATCGATTTATTTATAACCTCTTAGCTTAGGACTCTAAACCAATGTGGTTCAAAATTTTTATTGATAAAGTATTTACTCGCTTAGTAGAAAACCACGAAAAAAAAAACTGTAGAAGGCCACTGTGGAAAACGGTTAGGTTGGAGTTGGGAGTATGGGAGCAATTTTATTCACTTTTAATTTCTTGAAATAGCAACACTGGAAACCAGTTGTCAAAAATTCTTGATTCGCTTGGTTCGTCCTGTGTTTGTTGTATCAATTTGTATGTCAATTATCAATTAACCCTTGTTTAATGATGGCCTGTTGATTATTAAAAAGCAGTGTTCGGTACCGATAATATCGATGTGCAATACGACGCTTGTGTAAATCATGGCTTCTGGAGGTGAAGACCTATGGCGCGAGTGCGCATCCTGGCTGACGAGATGTGGCTTGCTACGTCCCGACCATAAGGCAAATTGGGATACGAGTTCTATCCACGACCTGGCGTACACCTTGCGCGATGGAGTGCTACTGTGCAATCTCTTGAATGTGCTACACCCGGGCTGCATCGATATGAAGGACGTCAACCAGCGGCCTCAGATGGCACAGGTAATTTGGCTGTACCAGCCGCGACCTATAGTCTAATTACTATAAAACTATTAAATTGGGCACATAATAGTAGCACGCGTGTAGAATTCCCAGCTCGTTCATTTGTAGTTAGAATTTCGATACAAGGTGAACATATTTACTAAAGTAAAGGTGTTTCTCGCCCATAAAGTTACACTTGTATTGAATTACTTAAACATTAGTCGTGAACAAAATCAGTATAATTTCGTCTTATTCAAATAGAATGTATAGATATGCTCTAAATGTACAGTTATAATGTGATAGTGTTTAATTATGCATGCAGTGTTGAATGAAAGCTTGCTATTGATATGTATGTATTCAATTCAAACTGAATATATGTTCCGGTGTTATCTGCATCATAAACTTGCTGTGAATGAAGAGAGGATGCTTACTATTCACTTTCAATTCATTAAATTATATTATCTTAATATTCATTATACATATTATAGAATAGATAGTAAACGCATAAGACAGAGCAGTTACATATGATGAATTAACATATTGTATTCTGTTATGGATATATTTTCTTAACCTACAATTGAATTGAAGATCAGAAAAAATGTTATTTGAGTAAACAAGAGCAATTTATTCAGAAAAATGAAACAGGTGTAAATTTAAAATGTGCTGATAAAATTGTTTTGAAGATTCTGATACCTGATTGTAATTGCAGATTTGTGAATCTAAACCATCCAGGGTCTAATATTTTTATTTTTTTTTTGGAAAATATTTTAGTTACTTAAATTACTAGTAGTCCCTCTAACCCCTCGAACAAAGCTAAACCTCATAACCTCATATGGAATTTGTTCACTTGTTACAAGGACCTGCCTATATTCAAAGATTATTAGACTGTGAGTTAACATTTTAACTGCCATAGGGGATACATGTTCCCCACCAGATTCTCCCTATAGGCCGAAGGACATAGTGCTTACCATACTCTGAATAGTAAAATGCCTTTTCTGTTTGATTCCATTAGTTTGTTTTGAAATAACAATTCAGCAGACGTTTTATTTCAATACATAGAAATAAAATATATAATATGTATTATAACATAGTAACTGTAAATATTTAACTGTAAATATTTCTGTCTACTATAAGTCAAGTCATGCAAATTAATTAATGCTATTCAAATAATTGATATTGAAATAATCATACTAAATTTAACCTTGTCAGATGAAAATTTTGCAAGCAGACACTACTTGGACAGTGGAGTAATTATTTTTTTAAATGTTTTTGATACTGTGCTTTATGTTTGACCAGATTTACATAAAATCTGAACTAAAATTTTATTCATTCACTTTGACTTTGACTTATAATTAAAACTATCCTAATTAGATGTACTATACTCCGCACGCCGAATGATGATCCCTATGACGTTTCAACTGACAGTTGTATTAGTTATGCGAAACAATTTCGATAAAATACTGTTTTTTCAGGCAAATGTCATGTCATTCAGCCAGGTCATTCAACATAATAAGCAATATTTATTTATTTTGAAAAAAAGACTACGCGCATTGATGGACATAAAACACTAGATAAAAAAGTAACAGCCTTATTATATTTTATTTTACTATACTTTAATGTTTATTCAAATTGCATAATTTAAAGAATTTAAAATTCTTTTTGAATTGAATTTTAAAGAATTCATAAATAGCTGGCAATTATGGATTACACTGACTGGAATCAAGATGTACAATACGACAATATCATTGACCAACCGTTAATAATAAACGTCACGGATAGCTGCAGTTCAGACTCAGATTTTGAAGATCCGATTGACCCTGTATCAGATTCAGATTGATATAAATAAAATACAAACTCAAAGCATTTGTTTTATATTTCCAACAAATTATCGATATTTTGTTTATCGATGTGTCCCTTCTTAGTCGATAACAGTTTGACGACGTAACTTTTGCAGCACGTACCATGTACATTTGCATTGAGTTTTTTTCTATTATTTCCGAACATTACGTAATAATTTCTTAATATTCTAGATTCTAGATTTTTTCGTCTTTTTAATGGACCTCTAAAATGAAATGAAATGTTATTTATTCAAGTAACTGAGACTCATTTAGGTTAGTAACAATGTTTGCTTATTTCTATGTTAGTATGACATAATATAATTTTAAAATTCAAAAATTGTCACCGCTTCAACATACCTGAGGAGATTCTGGAGCAGCGGTTAATAATACAGCAGTCATATCTATTTGCAATTATACTCAGGATGCCATTGGTGCTGGCTCGCACCCGGCGCACCAGTGATGCACATCTTTTTCGCATCACAGCATAAAAACAGTCGACCTGTCTCTCTGCAAACATTTGCGATGCGCTGCAATAACGAGGCAGCCGCAATAGCATCCTGAAGGCATCATTGTACTGTACACGAAGGGCGCTGTACGACTTCTGCGTATAATGCACCCACAGACTACTGGTGTAGAACGAACTGCAGTAAGCTTTAAAAAGTAACACTTTTACACTGTCCGAGGCACGTGCAAACCTGCGGGTAATCATATTAGCCCTCACCGACAGCGCCCTTCGCTCACGCTCAATGTCATCATCATCCCTGAGACTAGTCGTCAATGTGTGCCCGAGGTACTTGAAATTGTGCACCCTTGCTAGGGGCACTCCATTCAGTTTGACAGGTGGCACTATTTCCGGACATTTATTCCCAGCCCCAAAACACCATAATAACACTTTTTCTTACATTATATAAAAGACCGTGTGTTCTTGCGTAATTTTCACATATTGTGGTAAGCTTCCTTAACCCGCATATTGAGGCACTGAGCAGCACCATGTCATCTGCATAGCTGAAGTTGTTGACACAATGTGATAGGACGTCAGTACAATGTTAAGCGCTAACGAACTGTCATACGGATCATCATTCAGCGTGCGGATTTTAATTATAATGGCTGTTTTCAATATGAGGGTTATATAAAAATGTCAAAATCATATTTTTTGGTTCAAGGTCATCATTCTCTGTCTACCATTGCCAATTCTGCTTGCATCCAAAGCTTGCACTTTAGGGATTTTATAATATAGAAGTAGAAATTTTAAATTATAATAATATTAATAATCTCCAAGGATCTTGGACATGTTGAACCTGACTCCAACATTCACAATTCCTTATAATGATTGTTGGAGCATGGGATACTGATAATTAATTGCATACTGTTCTTTAAAAATCTTTAACGCTGGCGTGAAGCATACATATGACATCTTAAATAGGTGATCACAAGAATTTGTACAATTTTTTAAATTTTTCGGCTTCTCATCTACCTGTATCAGGTGGTTCAGTCAACTGGCTGGGAGGGTTCCATCCTCCGTTTGACGATTCCCGGTGTCCAATCTAATTCACATTAGTATGTCTTGCATGGCTGATGGCCATTGGCCCTACAGCAGATATGACCACTGGCCAGCCCATTGCCACTTCAGCTTTGTCGGATGACCTTTATCACGAAATTTTTATATGTTGTATATGTCGCAGCCAACTAACTTAATCAGCCGTTTAATTAACCGCCTAGCTAGACTCTTTACCAAACGGCGCCGTTCAATTAGCGGACTGAATGGTGTTCAGCCATTTGATTAAACGGCTAGGCAAATGGCTTGGATCGATGACGTTTAATTACTTGCCAAGCCTTTTAATTAAACTGCTATAAAAATGAGATTTTTCTGCATGGTTATAAAAAAAGTAACCGCGAAAGCTAATGCGAATTCTAACCTTACCTATCCAAGTCGGATTGCGTAACTTTCTCAATAAATCTATCACTAATTTTCTGTGAATACCACGCTGCCTACCCCATCGGGGATTTACAGGCGTAAGTATATGTATATACCTATGTAATTTTCTGTCTTAATTCGGGATGGTGCCCTATCTTACAAATAGCCGAAGCATTAGCCAGCCATTAGTTATTAAATTTTGTAATAAACGTAACGGCTGAATACCATTCAAGGCCGTTCATTGAATGGCGCCGTTTTGTTAACAGCCTAGGCAGTTAATTGAACGGCGATGATGAGACATGTTAGTGTTACCCATACTACAAGCTATTTTTACTTGTTTAATTTAGGTCTTGATTGATAATGCAGGATTTGCTTTTTATGGGTCTGGGTAGCGCAGTGTATTTTATACAAACTACCATCCCCTGTCTTAACCTGAAAAGGGGTTGATTTCTAAAGATATATTATCAGTATACCTCCACACCATCTATAAGCGCATACATTTTAAATTTCAAGTTTTTTCAAAAACATAACTTTCATACTACCTTCCAACCCGCGTGTCCCTCCTTAGGGGGACGAGTTTTGTAAAATCCGTTTTTAGCGGATGTCTACACCCTATAGGAACCTACGTGGCAAATTTCAAGTATGTAGGTGTTATAGTTTCTGAGATCCCGTGATTCGCTTTTTGTATATCTAATACACTTCCACGCTACTATTATAAAGAGGAAAGATTTGTATGTTTGTAATGAATAAACTCAAAAACTACTGGGCCGATTTCAAAAATTCTTTCACCATTGGAAAACTACATTCACCCTTAGTAACATAGGCTATATTGGATTTCCACGGCAACGTTTTTACCACCCGTGCGAAGCCGGGGCGGATCGCTAGTGTCATATAGATTTAAATGACTTATTCCCTTGCCCCCAGTTCCTGTGCATGCGCAACATAAAGGTGTTCCTGCGCACGTGCCACGAGGTGTTCGAGCTGCGCGAGACGGACCTGTTCGACCCGTCCATGCTGTTCGACCTGTCCAACTTCCACCGGGTGCTGTGCACCCTGGCCAAGCTCAGCCAGTGTCCTAAAGCGATCACTAAGAACGTCAAGTAAGTATATTGAATGACTAGCCATCCGCCAGCGTGAATCTCTTATCTCTCGGTCTACTCAACCGATTGCAATTGGTCTACACAAACTTAGGAATTACGTTCAAATAGTCTTTGCGTCGAACAAACATTTTCAATGTACAATTTCATAATAGTATAGAAGATCTGAAACTAGCGCGCTTCCGAATAAACTGTGAGTTTAAACAAATAAAATTATTTAGTGAAGCTTCGAAACATTTCATGAATACTGTAAAACCGATGTAAGTAAGATTTACAGTGGAGTGCTCGTCCGTATGCACGCATACATACTGCGCCTGTTTCATGCAAATTTACTGCAGATTATTTGCACAAAATCGTACAAAAAACAGGATGGAAATTAAATGCTAATATCACGGTTACGGGCACCCCCATAAGCGTGAGATTAGCATTTATTTTTTATAGATATTCATCCAAAAAAAGCACAATTTTATGTATGTACCCAAAAAATACAAAAATATATACAAAATATATACATATATAAAATATATATACAATACAGAAACTGAAGTAGCAGAGAAAATCATGGGTCATGGTCCGCGCTCCGCGGGTTCGATTCATTTATCGCTCAGCCCCTCTAGACAAGTGGCAATTCGTTACCCGGCGTTTGATGGAATAGAATGACGAATGTATGGGATTTGACGTAAATGACAGTCGTTAACGCATGTCAAATACGTCAAATCCCACACATTCGTCATTCTATTCCATCAAACGCCGGTTAGCGAATTGCCACTTGTCTAGAGGGGCAGTTCTATGTTATAATATGTCCCAGGATATTATTATTAACCTGTTCTACTAAATTATATGACAGCTTTTCTACTGAATTAGGACCCATTATGAAAGCATCCTTAAATAGCAAATACTCCAAAACAGTCGGCCACTCGCCGGCTGTTGGGCCGTTGTTTTTGCACGCCCACAACTACAGTTTGAGTTGGTTTCGGGTCTGAAGTTTAACTTAGACAAAGGGACTCTGTCCCAACAAACTTTTTGTACGTTTCTGTAGAACTGCGTGACGTCATAGAAACGACTGACACACGATCAATCAACTGACCAATAACCCAATTATATTATGTTCACAATTTCTCCTACTACCGGGGTTTTTTTTTACGTGCGGTAAATCTTCGCGGATACAACTTCGGAGGCGAAGGGGGAGGTTATGTCGGACTCGAACCGACTAGACTGCCATGCCGTCTGTGGGTCGATGTGCTAGGCCAAAGGTGAGGTTGTCTCGTGACATATCCCTCGCACCCCGGCTGACCCAGGGCCATTCCTCTCGGTCTGGCCCTCCTCGGGAGGGGAGACCACGCGGTCCCTGACTCGCCCCCGGTATGGGGTTTGGTGAAAGAAAACTTAGCTATGAGTTTATACAAAAAATATGCCATGTATAGACCAGGGTAGAAGCCTTTAAAAATAATAAAAAGTGAAAAACAATAATAGTAGGATGAAACCCATTAGAAAAGGAGGGGAATATTATAAAAATGAAAGGAAAAATAAATTACGGGCGATCTGAGGTCGGGAAGGGGATGGGGTGAGTTTTAAGGGTAAAAAACGGTTTTTCTCGATTTCCGGCAAAACTAAAAGTCCTATAGAAAAAAGTCAAATGGCAAAGTTGTAGGTAATAAAAAGATCTAAAACTTTTGTACTAACACTTTTTTCACATAACCTCAAAATTTATGTGAAAAATTCAAAAAACCAAGACTGGTCTTTTATTTTTAATTTTTATCTGTTTCAAATAAATTTCTTTTTTCGTGAAATTTGGTCAAAACTTACCTTTTTATGTCCCAAATACGCTGTAATTTATTTGATTAGAAATATTTATTTTAGCACCTTATTTTGAATTAATATCGAAAAAGCACCCTAATTTTCAATCAAAAATTCACCCGTCAAAATATCAGCTTTTATCAAAAAGTTGGTATGTTTTCTGTTCGATGAAATCTCTACTTTCCGATGTTGAAAAAAAAAACAGTTAGTTACTCCCATGAAAAAAATTTTTCAAAATACATAAAAAATATATAAATGTATATAAAATATATATCGTAAATATATTTTGAATAACTAACTTTAGGCCGATTTTCATGTATATTTCATATATTTTAAATATATTTTTCTCAAACATGCAATGAAATATAGACATTACGTTCCTCTTAATAGGCTGCAAAGTATGAAGTTTCAGGCGTGGCTAGGAACAGAGGCCGGCAATGTCCTCTTTTTTAATTTCGATTCCACATACATTTTTGGCAAAGGCATCGACACTCTGCCACTATGGGAAAAAAAATAAAACAATAAACGACTTGGTACTTAGAGCAGTTTTATTTACATAAAAAATCCGCATTAACATAACTAATAACACATTATTATCAATTGTTTTCTTAACTATACATATAAACATTGAAATATTAATATTTAATTTAGTTGCAACAAATTGACATTTATAACAATGACAAGTGTCACCGTTCGTTCAGAAACGTGAAACATTATAATGAACATAAATGTAAATGTTTACTGTTAAAATCAAGCTAAAATAGACGAAACAGTACTAAACACGTGAGTTTTAGTTTTATCTTGTTTACTTTTAATGTCTTTAAAAATAAATCTTTAATATTTTTGTTGTTTATTTCATTGCCTGTTTGAGAAAAGCACTATACATACCTCGGTGGGAAATTTGGGGTTGCCTGCCTCAGACCTATCCTGTCTATATGTCTTCGGCCGGCAACCCCTTTCTTCCCGGCCTCTGTAGTAATGTACTATTAGATACATTCAAAATATATCTTAAAAGACATAAAAAACATAGCTATAAATATAAAAAAATATATTTTGAATATATCTGAAATATATTTGAAATGTATAAAATATATATGAAAATCAGCCAAAAATTCGTTATTAAAAATATATTTACGATATATATTTTATATACATTTGTATATTTTTTATAGATTTTTAATATATTTGTTATGTATTTTGAATTTTTTTTCTTCATGGGAGTAACTAAATTTGATTGTGCAAAACACAGGAGATTATTATTTTTTAATCTTGTACTAAAATATCGTCATATTTAATCTTTAGGTTAAGCATACTATTTTTTAAAGAAAATATTACTATTTTTATGTTTGAGTTAATTTAAACAGATAAAAAATAGAGATAGTATTTACCTTCCTATGCAGATTCGAACAGTTATCTTTTTTTTTAAGTAAACTTGTAACATGTAATCTTACGTTTTTCGAGTAATTAAAGTGTAAATTTCAATAAATAATTAAAAAAGAAATTTCGAATCGAGTCTTTTTCGATTTTTGGCATTTTCTGAGAAGATTTACTATTGTAACATATTTTTTTTTTTCACCATCGGAAAGTAGAGATTTCTACGAACAGAAAACATACCAACTTTTTGATAAAAGCTGATATTTTGACGGGTGAATTTTCGATTGAAAATTAGGGTGCTTTTTCGATATCAATTCAAAATATTAAATAAGGTGCAAAAATAAATATTTCTCATCAAATAAATTACAGCGTAAAAAAAAAGTGTAAATACAAAAGTTTTAGATCTTTTTATTACCTACAACTTTGCCATTTGACTTTTTTCTATAGGACTTTTAGTTTTGCCGGAAATCGAGAAAAACCGTTTTTTACCCTTAAAACTCACCCCATCCCCTTCCCGACCTCAGATCGCCCGTAATTTATTTTTCCTTTCATTTTTATAATATTCCCCTCCTTTTCTAATAGGTTTCATTCTACTATTTTTTCTTGTTATAAAAATTATCGACATTGGTCTATGTAGTAAATATGTCATGTAGTAGTGAATAAAAAGAAATTTACCAGAAAACGGTGCGCTTACATATAACACCTATTTAATTAAATTTTAAAGCAATTAGTATGTACTGTTCAAATCAATTTACGTTAGAAAAAGTGAATGCTCCAGACTGGTTCAGGTCCCGTGTTGAGCATGAGCACTCACTTTTTTTAAATATAAACCGGTCGATTTATATAATACCTTTTTTTTACGTGCGGGAAATCCACCACTGATTAAACCCCCCTCACCCTCCTCCTTCGGAGCCGGAGGGGGAGGTTGTGTCGGATTGTCGCCCGTCTGTGGGTCGCTGTGCTAGGCCGAAGGTGAGGTTGTCTTCGACATATCCCTCACAGAGGGCGTAGGTCCGTTCTGCACGATCTATATAATACCTATGTTTGTGGAGCGAGTACGAGTTATGTTTAAGAGCTTGAGATTTTTCTTCAAAAATCTTTTCGCAGAGCCGGATCTTTCGCAGAGCTTTATCATACTGCGATTTCTTTGTAAAAGATATCATTATAATGTGTTATAAAGATACTATCATGATATCTATTATCCGTTATCTATTACCGCTTATGTTATCTACTTATAGATATATCGGTTAAGCTTCCGTTTTCGTAGGAAATGCACTCATTGAGTCATTAAGTGATTGTAATTATGCTATTTAGGATATTGCTGTCTAGTGAATAACTTTCGATTTCCAGGGTTGTTATTAATGTCTTTTCTATACGACTATATGAGTTTTTTTTCTAACTCTTCTTCTTCCGCCCTCTCTATATTTACCTTCTTTTTTGTGCAACGCCCGAGTAGCTTGCAGATCAAGTATTGCAAGCATTTCCTTACCATTTTGTAACAGTAACTGTCGGTGGTCCCCCCTACCGAGGAGGGCCAGACCGAGAGGAATGGCCCTGGGTCAGCCGGGGTGCGAGGGATGTGTCACGAGACAACCACACCTTCGGCCTAGCACATCGACCCACAGACGGCGTGCGGTTTAGTCGGTTCGAGTCCGACATAACCTCCCCCTTCGGCTCCGAAGGTGGGGGGGGAGGGGGGGGTATCGGTGGGGACTTAACGCACGTAAAAAAAACCATTTAATAACAGTTCACCAATAGTGTGCCAAAAGGTTAGCCGTGTGCTTGCTGCCTTAGTAGAAAGGTAGAATTTGAAGATTAAACCAAATGGTCAGGAATCAACGCGATCATGGTTGGCATTCCTTTGAATTGCCTGATGTTTCAACGAGCATAGAGCGATATTATATTTTATTAATTTATCCGAATCCAAAAAACGAAACACCGCGGATATATCCGCTGCCTGACTCATTCCAGAAATGGCGAAGGCCAATGTATGCCGTACGTGAATAATTGATATACACGGAAAGGCGTTGCGGAAAGGCAATAAAAGAAACATTTATTAGTTTCTCTTGTTTCATGAATATTTTATTGTCACTGGCTTATTACACGATGCCTCAATGCGCAGCGGCCATTTTAGTTGAGAAATATAGTTAGCTACTTAGATATGTCGGTAGGACCAAGAATTCTAAGAACAACTGTAATGCATTTGAATGAAATTTTGAAGCAATTGGTATGCTTACTTTTCAAATCAATTAAGATAGGAAAAAGTGAATCGCTCAGGCGGGACTCGAAACCGCGATCATTCACTTACAGGGGGAATGCTCTGACCACTTAATCGAACTGTAGTGCAATAAATTGACTTTCATAATGTTGTGTGAACTTCTTGCCGGAAGACTTTATCTTTTGGTTACCATCAGGCAAGGTTGACGAGACCAATATAAAGAATATCTATTTGGAGTTTCTTCTATGTATTGAAAGTTAATACGGTAAAGTTCCGCAATAAACTTTTTCTCTCTCAGAGATCCGCGGATCACTCATCCCACTTTTCCCACTGTAATATGAAAGTTAATGAAGATATTAGAATGTTTATTGTACAATCTCGCTGCTGGCTGAATCAGATTTGCTACAAGGATATATTGAAGGAGGTAGACGCGACGGCTCTCTGACCGGGATAGTAACTCCGCTCTGCAGAATACCGCAGCCATAATAACCTCGTCCTATGTTCCCGGCGGTGAGTAGGGTAACCAGAGCTCACTGAAGAGTTCTCGTGCTGCCAGTGGGAAGACCACAGGCTTATCCTGCTTTGTCTTCTGCGCTGATGGCGCAGAAATTCTCTGTCCTTATTGGGCCGACGGTGTGACTCCTCTAGTGTTGCACACGTCCATAGGCCACGGTAACCACTTTTCATCAGGTGGGTATCTGCCACCTAAATGTAATGGCGATTGTAGTAAAAATTGCTAATAACTACCTCGAACAGCGACTTGCTAACTCATCTTGTAATTAGAGTCGTGTATGCCGATCTAATAGTAACAAATCAGTAGGTATGTTCATCTTTTCATGTTTTTTTTGCAGTAAGTACATTACTGTACGTCCAAGTAACGTTTTAAAGCGATGTGCTTGAATATTAGTGTTTTTTTTTCGCACGTTTTTCGTATAATATAATACGTAATGAACGCATATTGTAAACGCTGTAACTGCTAGCTACAATCAGGCGTATACTTCAGTAAAATTTCGTTGTGTGTCCTTATCTACTGAAACGAAAAATTACGCTGACGATTTGTATCACTGTGAACTGTGAGAGAAGGAAAACTCGAAATAAAACCCTGTACCAACCCATCTGGCCAAGGTGGGAACAGTAGGAAACAGCTTCCCAACATTGGGGAGGCTTATGTCCAACAGTGGACTACGTACCGACACTTGTATGACCGATGATACCGAGATCTAAACCAAACGTAGGTAATTTTTGTTTTGACAGATCATACTGAATACGTTTTTTATTTACTAATCGAATTGTTATCACACGTTTTTGAAAACGTGGGCTTTTTAATCATACTCCTGCGTGGCGTTGAGGTACCTACCTAAAGCATTCGACTGCTAAGTCAGATGACGCTCGAGTCCCACACAGTGCAAATGTTATAATCCATGAAACTTAAAATTAGCCTATTGCAGTTCACTCCTGGACATAGGTCTCTCCCAATGTGTGCCAGGGACTATATATACTTAAGACAAATATAAATACAGCGTTTATTACAAAACTAGCAGATCTGACAGACTTTGTGTGGCCGCGGTCCGCTAGGTTTGTATACGAGTTTCGAAATAGACTTGAAACATCTATCACACAGTCAATGTAATATGTATAAACAAAAAATAAATAAATAAACCATCAGCCTTAGAATACTTACTTAATAAATAGACAAAAAGCACCTAATTTATTAAAAAGGGAACTAACACCTATATGTAGCGCCATTAACTGGATGCAATAGTGAATCTGATTCCAAACTATCTAGGGACACAGAAATCTAATAAAACGACGAAAACACACATAAAAATTTTCATCAGAATCGTTTCAAGCAAAAATATAACACTATTTGTATTGTTTCAGACCGTTCTCCGCCCAGAGAACACTCTCCGAGGAGGATATTTACAAAGATCTGCAATCCGTGTAAGTACTTACTCTAACATGCAAACATTAGCATATGAAAAAAACCCTTACTACGAGTCGTAAAGTCACATGTTTAACGGTAGCCGTTGTAGTAGCGCGAGCGCCACACTCGAGCCGCCCCCATACAACAGCGACATGGAAATTAGCCCGGCCCATGCTGCGACTTCGCACGAAGTCCCCTGGGTGCAATTTACGATCCCGAGCGCGACTTGCGAAGACCGCGTCGAGGAGATCTACGAGGATCTGTGTTATGTGAAGTTCACTTCGGCCACGCCAGAGGTTTCGATACGTTTCGAATATTTCTAGTAGTGGTTACGTTTGGTACATTTCAATGCTGTCTGTTGTTTTTGAACGAAATGTTAATAGTGTTACGAGCTGGGATTCGTGGCAAAGAAAAATGTTTCTGCACTAAAATTGTGATGAAAAATACTTTAATAACACCTACGTTAGGGCTGGGTTTCACTAACGATAGCACAGATAACATAATACTAAAGTACAGATACCTCATCCCATACAAAAAAATGAGGCCATCATAACTCGGGCTATTTTACGGGCTAAATTTAAATATTAATATTCGCCACTAGATGTCAACAATATAGCCCGAGGTTCAGCTTACGTTTTACAGTAGTAGCTACTAGATGGTGGTGTATTATATTTTCAACGATAAGAAGTGTCATACATAAAAGACAATATAAATAAACATAGGTAGGCAGATTATGACTACTATTTATTTAAGAAGATTGACTGTGAGTGATGTTAGTAGAGACCGCATCTCCAAACTAGCAATCGGGCTTTTTCAAACAGCGGATCTTCGCAAGAAAAAAAGGGTAATACCCTCGTTTGCCGGATAAGAGGGTTCTTGAGTGTGTTGAGTACGAATTTGATGTCATTTTTGGAATCCATAATGGCCGCCGCGGTGTCCTAGCTAATTTGCAATATGGGTATGGTTTATTAGGTTTTTGAGTATGCTTAGTGTGAATTTAATGTCATTTTTGGGATCCAATATGGCCGCCGCTGTGACTTACATAAATTGCAATATGGGTATGGTATGGTCTAATGAGTTTTCGAGTTTGCTGAGTTTTGGTCTCCAATATGGCCGCCGCGCTGTAGGTAGAAAATTGCACCATGGGTATGGTTTAATAGGTTTTTGAGTATGCTGAGTGTGAATTTGATGTCATTTTTGGAATCCAATATGGCCACCGCGGTATGGTCTAATGAGTTTTCAAATATGCTGAGTTCGAATTTGACGTCAGTTTTGGCCTCCAATATGGCCGCCGCGCTGTAGATAGAAAATTGCAATATAGGTATGGTTTAATAGGTTTTTGAGTATGCTGAGTGTGAATTTGATGTCATTTTTGGAATTCAATATGGCCGCCGCGGTGTCCTAGCTAAATTGCAATATGGGTATGGTCTTATGGGTTTTCGAGTATGCTGAGTTCGAATTTGACGTCAGTTTTGGCCTCCAATATGGCCGCCGTGCTGTCGGTAGAAATTTGCAATATGGGTATGGTTTAATAGGTTTTTGAGTGTGCTGAGTGTGAATTTGATGTCATTTTTGGGATTCAATATGGCCGCCGCGGTATCCTAGATAAATTGCAATATGGGTATGGTCTAATGAGTTTTCGAGGATACCGAGTTCGAATTTGACGTCATTTTTGGCCTCCAATAGGGCCGCCGCGCTGTAGGTAGACAATTGCAATATGGGCACAGATAACATAATACTAAAGTACAGATACCCCACGCCATACAAAAAAAATGAGACCATCATAACTCGTAGAATATACTGCTTCCGGGCTGTTTGGCCGTGGTCGACCACGGCCAAACAGCCCGGAAGCAGTATATTCTACATGCAACGCCGGCCGTTAAAGCCTGAAGACTTATACATCATAACTCGGGCTAATTTGCGCATTATTTTTAAATATTATTCTTCACCACTAGATGTCAACGAAATATCCCGAGATTCAGTCTACATTTCGCAGTAATAGCTTCTAGATGGTGGTGTACTATTTTTGTCAAGAAGTATAAATAATTAATCTAATATTCTCGTGTCACAATATTCGTTCCCATACTCCTCCGAAACGGCTCGACCGAAGTCCAAGAATCGGCTACTATTTATTTTTCATACTCCAGTCCGCGATAACGGACATCAACGCGGGCGGAGCCACGGGTAACAGCTAGTAATAATATATATTACCAAAGAGGTAAATTAATATAGATCGCATCTTCAAACTTGCAATCGGGCTACTACTTCACACTTCTTGTATGCTGAGTATGAATTAGATGTTAATCAAAGTCCAATTTATACAAAATTGCAATACGGGTATGATCTAACTTGTTTTTGAGTAGGTGTGCTGAGTACGAATTTGGTGTCATTTTTGGTGGTTATGTTGAACTCGAACCGATTAAAAACACACACCTCATGCCAGAGTAGGTATATCCAGTCGAGTTCAACATAACTGTTATCATCGGCATAGCATCGGCGGCTGACACGGTGGCACGGCGCAGTGGTGTCGGACTCGAACCGACTAAGCCGTCGCGGATGCACCGCATATATGTCGAGTACGACATAAGCACTCCCGCCTTACATCAGTACTTATGAACGACGTGGGCCGTCGGCATACTTAGAATGGGACAAGAATATGTAAATATCGTATGTAGGTATCTATGCACCTATAAACACGAATAAATATGACTAGGTTTCTACTCTCGCCATTTTGTTCCGACACGACGAACGACTCAAAACAAATGACTCAGGCCCCATGGCTTTTACTTGTGCTGCCGCCATTTGATCTGGGCCAGTTAAATCTCAAGAAGAAAACTTGCGCCAGAGTCGCATCCTTTAATCAGTGGGTGGTACGAATAGCTCAAAATTCCTCAGCCCCTTGACTTTTACATGAGCGACTGCCGTTTGACCTACTATCCTCAAAAAGCAAAATTGCACCAGACTCGCATCCTTTAATCAGTGGGTGGTACGAATAGCTCAAAATTCCTCAGCCCCTTGACTTTTACACGAGCGACTGCCGTTTGACCTACTATCCTCAAGAAGCAAAATTGCACCAGACTCGTATCCGTTAATCAGTGGGTGGTACGAATAGCTCAAAATGACTCAGCCCCTTGACTTTTACATGCGCGACTGCCGTTTGACCTACTATCCTCAAGAAGCAAAATGTGCCAGACTCGCATCCGTTAATCAGTGGGTGGTACGAATAGCTCAAAATGACTCAGCCCCTTGACTTTTACATGAGCGACTGCCGTTTGACCTACTATGCTCAAGAAGAAAATTTGCATTAGAGTCGCATGCATTAATCAGTGGGTGTACGAATAGCTCAAAATTCCTCAGCCCCTTGACTTTTACATGAGCGACTGCCGTTTGACCTACTATCCTCAAGAAGCCAATTTGCACCAGAGCCGCATCATCCGTTAATCAGTTGGTGATACGTATAGCTCAAAATGACTCAGCTCCTTGACTTTTACATGAGCGACTGCCGTCTGACCTACTATCCTCAAGAAGCAAAATTGCACGAGAGCCGCATCCGTTAATCAGTGGGTGGTACGAATAGCTCAAAATGACTCAGCCCCTTGACTTTTACATTAGCGACTGCCGTTTGACCTACTATCCTCAAGAAGAAAGCTTGCGCTAGAGTCCCATCCGTTTATTAGTGGGGGTGTACGAATAACTCAAAATGACTCGGACTCCTTAAATTTTACCTGACCGACCACCGTCTGACCTACGGGTCCTACCCCTACTGTTAGGACAGTAGAAGAGCTAATGGAGCTAATGGAATCTTTCAACAAAAATTCTTTAATTGAGAAATGGTCACCAAGTCACCAATCCTATGAGAGATTTGACATCGGTCTTCGAAGGGCTCCAACTTTCTTTAACGATTGCCATTTCGCATTTGCGATATTCGTGTAGAAATTTAAAATGCACTGGCCGGCAGCCACAGAGACTATTGTTGCGCTGGCGACATAGAGCGAGATAGGATGAATCGATCAAGCGAGCGAGAATGTCGTCTCATAGGAGCTCCTTATAGGTAGGTATATCATCCGCTCGCTTGGCTCGTCGCCGTGTGTCGTTGTATGTGCGGTAGGTACTACTACTACTGACTACCTTGATGTAGATACATTTTATTAAGTTCGCTTTATGTACTTAGGTATAAATGTTACCCTATTCCTGTTGAGTAATTGATCTGATATTAAATTTGATAGGTAGGTAGGTAAGTGAAGGCGTGTGTCTTTTCAGACAACAATATACCTGCCTGAGATGTCATACTTTCAATTAATAAAGCCGTTTAACTAAAAGGTATTACGTAGATACCTACCTACCTTCTTGTTATTTTCACGGTCACCCATCCTTAAACCGACCTGGCTAATATCGCTTAAAACTTCAAATGTTAAGAACGGTCACCCAGGGTTGTGCAAAAGTAGAAAGAATACTAATTTGGATACGGATTCTCAGTCGGGCGTCGACCACCGGGGGCCTAAGCTCCAAAACCCGGTACTTACCGATTGAAAAAGTAATTTTAAGAGTTCTAACTCCAGTGGAAACTGGAAAAATGCCTGTGGCAAAATTATATAAATTCATTATTTACACTACACCAACTCAGAAAGTACCCCAGTAGATAGGTAGTCTTTAAAAAATGAGGCAGAAAGTAGGTACCTACCGTTATTATTTCAGTAGAAATATGCGAGAAATATTCCAAATATCCTTTTTTTTTTTCAAATCCGTACTCAGCATGTTTAAAAGCCCTTGTTATTTCTAATAGGTAAGAAGCAGGTACTACCTACCTATCTAGTACTACCTACCTAACCTAGTATTACTTACACAAGGCGCGCGCCACAGGAGCGTTATTTTTCTTAATTTGTTTAAATTGCTTTAAATATTTCAAATTGACTGCTCCCCGCTTAATGGTAAACTGGGGTGCAATCCATAAAATAGTGACCGCCATTACAAAATGCTGTCCCTAGTTTGACAGTTTTGACACCCTCACAAGGTATTATGCAAGTGCCTTCTAATTTTCCCTTATTTTAATAACATTATTTATAAGTTAGAGCGAAAAAAAAAAATGACAAAATACATTTTGGCGCCAAAAATCCAACGTTTTGCTTTTGTTCACCCAAGTACTAATATGTGAACTAACATGAACAAATATGTACCCTAGAACACTGGGGAGAGTTATTAATTTTTTTTAATTTTAAACAAATAATATTATTATGACTTATCCTTTTCGCGTGGGGGGTTAAAAATAAATAAGCATTCTAAACGTTTTATAGGATTGTTTAATTTTCATTGACAAAGTGACAACCCTAACACTCAAGTTGGCGGCGTTGTATGTTCGGAACAAAGGGCGACACCTACGAAATTTCGTAGATTATAAAAACAGCGGTTTTCTTCAACAATAAAGGTGGTACGTTAAAAAAATACAGAACAGAAGTAACTTTTTAATTGTTAGTTTTAATCATACTCCTAAAATAATTAAAAAAGAAACTAATCAATTGTTAATTGCAGTAAATCTCGTTCGATATGTTTTTTGTTTGAGTAACAGCCGTGAAAATATAGAGAATTGAATAACACGCCATCTATTGTGTGTAACGTAGTGCACAGTATCGGCAGTATCATTATAGTACCGATAAAAGACGGGAAGGGCGCTGCATAATTATAACAAATTGTCGAAATTAGGTTTAAAAGTTCATTATTATATGTTTATGAGGAACAAATATTAAAGTTTTATGAGAAAATAATATTTATAGGATTCAATTCTTGTTCATTTAGAATTTTATGTTAAATTGATACACATAACGCCATCTAGAATATTTTATTAGTCACTAATAAAATTTGTTCGTAGTGGGGACCCAGTGACGATAGGAACAAGAATTAAGGCGAATTAAACGTTATCACTTTTTATGCGCGAAATTTTATGCAGTTCACCTCTGAACTCACTTTTACCAAACGTTTTTACTCATAAAAGTTATTTGAGTAAACCTTGAGTGACGTAAATTGTATCTAAATTTTATTATTTACTTGCTTTTGAATTGAAGTGTCTCTCTTACCAGGGCAATGATTCTTATTATACGGTCAATCAATTCAATTCATTATAGTCGCATCCATTCTGCCCCTGTAGACAAGTGGCAATTCGCTGGCCGGGCGTATCGTGGAATGTCAAATCCTATACATTCGTCATTCTATTCTACAATACGCCATCCAACGAATTGTCAGTTGTCTACGGGGGCAGGATACTTAACCTACCCTACTTTACATAAAATTGTTCCAAAAAGTCGAAACCTATTAGAGATTTCGTCGTTGGTCTTTACTACATTATTCTGTTAACCTTGTATTGCACTCAAGTAATACGCTAATCTACCACAGAATACATAATAGTAGGTACTACGCAATTCTACTAAGAACCAGGATCAATATGTTAGGTGCAAGACTCACGATACAGCCCCTCTAGACAAGCAATTCGCTAGCAGCCGTTTGATGAAATAGAATGATGAATTGATGTATTTGACATGCGTTAACGACTGTCATATACGTCAAATCCCATACATTCGTCATTCTATTCCACCAAACGCCTGCTAGCGAATTGCCACTTGTCTAGAGGGGAGGTAACTGCTTAGTCTAATTAATCGAAATGTACAACCGATGAGATAACACATTATAAAAATAAATTATTATAAATAAAAAACCCGACATGCTGAAAAGATCGAAACAAGCTGTATAGCAGGCGGTTCCCCTTAATTTTCATCTGGTTTGAGGTTTGCAAATGGATACCGCGTGCTATAAAGCTTGTTTCGATCTTTTCAGAATCAGTCGGGTTTTTTATTTATAATAATTTATTTTATTTTATACTTTTAAGTTATGATATATTTATATTTTTGTAATCGCCTTATAATTTCCTTCATTTTGATACCCAAGTCGATAAATTTGAGTGGAAATATTTTTTACCAACATACATTTTGGCCTCTAAAATCGAACATATTATTATTAAATCATTTATTTCAACCAATTAAGTAGGTCATATAAAATTTGTTAGTTTATAACTTAACCTTATGTTAGTAGTAACCATCAATTTCATTATAAATTATATCTACTAAACATAATTCAATTCATATTAAAAATGTCAAATCATATAAAAAATGTCAATAAACAATAACAATTAAACAGAAATTACCTACATGTCCCGATTTCTGAGAGCCTGCACCATACCACAGTGGTTCAGGTAGTGGCAGTCAAATCTCAACGCAAATACGCTCAGGACACTACTGGAGCCGCCGCCCCGTACCCTACGCACCAGAGATGCACACCGCTTCCGCATTGTAGTGTAGAAACAGTCTACTGGAGGCTCGGCAAACATCTCCGATGCACCACAGAAACGCGGCACACCCATCAGCATCCTGAACGCATTATTATACTGAATCCTCAGCGCATTGAAAGCTCGCTTCGTGTAACTGGCCCACAGGCTGCTTATGTAAAAAGGTGTACAGTAAGCCCTAAAAAGGGTAGTTTTAACTGGAGTTGAGCAACGAGCAAACCTACGGGCAATCATATTAGCACGTACAGACAGCAGCAGCTTTTGTTTCCATATTAAGTACCCAAGGACCATTGGGAGACGAATACCTTTCATTTGAGATATCAATCAATGAAATCTATGTAGTGATTCAGAAGATATGAGGTAATAAAGAATATTACAAACATACATACAAGATACGTGCGAAAGACATAACCCTTCTTGCCAGTCGGGTAAAAAGGAAACAATCGCAATGTACAACCAATGTTATATATCTAATATATAAAATTCTCGTGTCACAGTTTTCGTTGCCATACTCCTCCGAAACGGCTCGACCGATTATCATGAAATTTTGTGGGCATATCGGGTAGGTCTGAGAATCGGCCAACATCTATTTTTCATACCCCGATTCGCGATAACCGACATCCACGCGGGCGGAGCCGCGGGCGACAGCTAGTAACATATATAAAAAGCACATAACTATTGCCGAACTGCCGCCACTTCCACTAATACTGAAATTTTACATCCTAATCACGCACACGTAACTTATGCAGTATGTTTAAGTCTACCACATTCTATTCGACTTCATTTAAGACTTTTCTGTGAACCGACTTGAAAAGCAGGTTCACAGTTTGACCTGCGTGTTTGTAATATTGTTCGCGATTATCTCGCCTTTTTTGATACGGTTTTCTTTCTGTTTCCACTCCTTTCTCTCTCCTTCGCTACATCCCAATACTCTAGCTAAGTCCTAGGAAGTCGATCCGGTGCCGGGTTAACTTAGGAGTCGCAAATTGTTATTAGAATTTCATAAGCCACCATACTATGTTGGAAATTATTGTAAGACTGCGATTGATGTTCGGCTTTGAATGAATTCTATTATCTGCAATTAATACGCACGACACGATCGTCATTATAGGAGAAATCGAAATCAAATAAATTTTGTGAGTTACGTCAGAGTCCCTCTCCAATTGTCTGTTTCAAATGCTCATCAATGAATCCGTTTCAGTTAATTGTGCAACGAATGCGGTCGCTTAATTGACAATACTATCTATTTAATAACTTGGCAATTCAATTCTCAACTTAACCAAACTAGAAATAAGGTTTGAAGTACCTTAGAAATGTAATCACACTCTCTCCGACAAATTCGCGCGTTGCTGTGTTCACATCACATTCCTTTCTTTATGTTTTTGTAATGTTATCAAATGTAGCATCAGTATTTCTAAAGTAAGACTCGCACAAGTGAATCCATTGACCGATCCACGATTTTTACAATATTCTTAGAATAAGTAAGTGTCTTTTTGACGATTACTGATCACAAAGTTTGACCGTTTAGTTTTCTGGTAACAGGCTTGACGACAACCCCTCATTAACGGTTGCAAGGAATAGGGCTCACGGGTTTTCTTTATAATCATTACTTAAACTTTTCGTGCACGCCGATATCGGATGTTTCTAACCAGTCTTTAGGTACGTAACATACCAACCCTGTTTTTCGAAGTAGTCCTCTTAAGACACCATTTAGCGAAATTTAGCCCTATGTTATACGACCAGAACTAATTTGTTCCACGTGTCCATGCAAACAACCTCAGCATACACCTCTTTTAGCCTCACGTCGCTAGTTTTAATTAAACTAAATCACTGCAGCCTTTCGTGTGGGAGTGCTGTTAACTTTACGCTTTTTTATTATCTTAATAACTTTGTTGGAGCATGCCATGTCCTTTGTGAGTAAACTTTCATAAAAGAATTACTTGTATGAGATCGGCATCTAAATGAACTTGACATGTTTTATAGCAGTGGTCTCAGGTTGAGGCGTTGAAAACATTATTTACTTATAAAACCATAGTGATACAAATACTATTGCTACTAACGGGCCCTACCAATATCTCCAGGGCCTAAAACTCGCGGTGCACCAGCTTAAAAAACGGACGAGACTCTGGCTAATATTCTTAGTGCCCGGTAACGGCAATAGGTTTGCCATCTGTTAGGTGAGGTTAACAATGGATACTGGCGAAACGTGAGCGTAATAAACGCCTCTGTCTACCCCCTTCTTCATCGAAGCTTTTCAACTTGAAATCTGGGGTCCGCTTTACCAGTATAGCTGCGGATTTGGCTGAACTTCGATATTTTCTGTGAAGCGACTGCCATATTACCTCCACAGTCGTTGTTGGACTTTTGAGGGCTCCAAGTACCGACTGCCAAAGATGTCAGTATCGCAACCGGTACCGACGGCTTAACGTGCCCTCCAAGGCACGTTCAGACCAATACATATACCCATATTCATGCTTACAAATCTATTTTTCGTAACACAGGAGGCGAGGGTTCGATCCTCACTCAATTTGCATTGAGTAACCTGTGTAACGAAAAATAGATTTTATGCTGGGGTTTTAATGTGGGGTTGATTAAGGGAATAAAAGTGGCTATGAGAACTGTAAAAAGTAATAAATGTCTACCTGGCTAGCTAGTGAGACTGAGAAATGAAAAGATTGATTAACAATTTAGAACATAATTGTAATCGATATGAAGGGTTCTTACATGAATTTATGTATAGGTAGGTATTATAGAAATTAATCTCAAGGTGGATTCGCAATAAATATTCTGCCGTGGCGTTGTTTGATCCGTTGTGCAGAGATGGTAGTATGCACTTAGCTCGTTCACTCCCGGCTGCTGATGTTGCCGGCGTGCCAGGGTCCTCGCTGGTGTACCGTGAAGCACGGTGCGAAGACCCTGGAAAAAGAAAGAGTGCGGGTCAGTATGTCACATGGGAACTACGTCCGGTGACCCGCTAAAATAATAGCAGGTGAACATAATCTCCCCAGCGGCAAAACAGCGTAGCTAGAAGCTATAATATTAAATAATTAAGCAGTGCAGGCTGATGACGTGACCTCTGACCATAGGGGTCATCGGCCTCGTGTCACTAATTGGTAGGCTGAAATAGACACTTAGGTAATGTTGTCCAATCTCGCTCGCACAACCATAGACAAAATAGTTATTTAGTGTCGAAAATTACTAAAATATCGACTATATTAGAGAAATTATTTAAAATAGATTTATAAAAAATCTACAACGTTACACCTGTTCACTACCGTTACGCCACAGAGGAAGTCCTCTGCCTTCCCTTGCGGGGATAAAAACGCGATGTGTATCGGTGTCAGTAAAACTTTTTCACTTCTTCTGTGTTCGTTCGGTTCTCCTTTTCATTATTTAGTTTATTTTACTTACCCCAAAAGGAAACCATGCGCCATAGCCTCGTTCTGTTTTCAGCAGGTATACCGACTTGTTTTTGAGGTAGTTGTTCCCTAAAGATCTTGGTGGGCCTGATACGCTCCACAGACTTATGTCACATACCACATTATGCAGCAGCTATTTAAATTTCAGTAGTTTTGTTGGCTCTCAATCTGCCACTACAAATCTCTATTTGTTCAAGATGCCAGAAGTCAAGATAATGGAGATATATTCATTAGTGCCTAGCCACTTCAGTCAGCCACCACACACACGTTAATTTTGCAAAACACCGTTTCAACGTCAGTTAGCCCCTTTATTTGTGTCCCCTGAGTACCACTTAAGAAAGTTAGTGTTCGGTCATAATCATCTTTATACGCATAGACAGACAGGTGGTGTCTCGAGTTAATGGTTCTAAGAATAATAGACTGTAAATTCTTGAAGTAATTTTGCATTGGTCTTGTCTGATATTCCACTAATAATATAAATGAGAATGTTGAGTTATGACTGCAAGAGAAATAACGACGAAATGAAAAGTATTTTTGAAGTGAAAACTTCTTTTGCGGCGTTGGATGGGTGTAAAATGTTAAGGAAGCGTCAGGATTAGTTGACCTTTGAACCGTAACCGACGACTGACGTCATACAAGATTAGGTACAGACTATGTATTTTGCAAATTAAAATAGATAGCGTCGTAGCTTAAACGGTAAGCACTTCGACTGGAAGTCCTTATAGTTTCAGATAGTATCGGGTTCAAATCACCTGGCTTTCAGGGATTTTTTGTGATTGTTTTTTCTTATATAATTACTTTTGGTGTATATTTATTACTTTTGGTGATTATTTTTTCTTTTTGTAATTTATTACTTTTTATGATTATTATTTCTGTCTGTAATTTATTATTTTAAGTGATTATTTTTTC
The DNA here is from genome assembly GCA_949126895.1 of Eilema caniola. Classification (NCBI taxonomy): domain Eukaryota; kingdom Metazoa; phylum Arthropoda; class Insecta; order Lepidoptera; family Erebidae; genus Eilema; species Eilema caniola. The sequence continues at coordinate 28,525,053 of OX421462.1, read as the reverse complement.
TTTTCATAATTTATTAATTTCTTCTGACAGAAAATTTACAGAAAATAAGTGATAGGCTCTATGATTAGCGCTATATTATATGTATGGTATGGTATGTTCTTTTTTATCTTTTTCTATGTATATAACGAAGAAAGGAAAAAAGAAAATGTTTTCACTTCTGCCGGCACTCCCAGAGTGCAACCCGTCTTTTTTTTAATTAGTTATCTCAAGTGGGTCACTCGGGAAATCCCAATTTTTTGAGACGAGGAATAAATTACGAGATATCACGCCATGATTATGCTAGCGCCGTCCTGAGGGAGAGGGGCTACGGTGGTCTTGGCCCCGACCTGACTCAATAGGTACCTAATAATAAACAAAGTTTTACGAGAATTTGCATAAAAAATTCTCTTTATTTTCACTAATTTCTTAGAGCTTTAATAAATAAATATTTCGTATTGTAATAAAGCTTTTAATTTTCTTTTTAAGCAGTTCATTTTTAATCCAGTGGCCCCGCTGGAATATGAAATACTGTGCTATAACTAGTCATAGAATTATACTTATATATAGTTGGTTTAAAACTAAATTAAATCGTAAACCTCCATTATTGAGAACATATTATAGATCCGTTCTTCCCCCTCCAGATTGAAATATTTCTATTTGCTGTCCATGCCCAGTGTCTTCTAGCCAATGTTCATATGTATTTACCAAAATTTCTTTCAATCAAACCTTGTCCTGAAAATTCCTTATAAATATAGCAAAAAAAGGAATAGCTAACATGCACGTCTCTTAGAAACGACGCGTGGACCAACATTTGTGGCAATACTAACAATTGCTCTTAATTGATATAGTTTAAAAAATACTCTCTCCTGTGTATCCTCAAAATTCTAAATAGAGCTCTACTACTGTATTGCAGCCACAGTAAACTTACTTAACGAACGAGGTATCTAACGAAATTACAAAGAATCTCGTAGATTGATGCTGCAGTGGTAATTACTGTTACCCATTCCCCCGTTCGTTAAATCTCATCCCTTTTATGTGTCGCCGGACGCGTGGGGAGAGCAATTTGCCAAAACGTGTCCCACCCACTCGGAGCAGGTGGCCTACTATCATCTCTTAAACCAATATTATTTCAATCTTACATTACTTTCATAGTGTAAAACGAAATGACCGTTGTCTTCCGTCAGGATATTTGTGTTTTATGCCTTGTAAATCTAACAAATTAAACTAAATAGTAATGCCTCGGCATGTGTATTTTGTTGTTTTTCGCAAAACCCACAACAATACATGGAAATTTCTACATATCTATGGTTTTCCACAACATTTTTTATGATGTTTGGCACTTTAAAGAAACAATACTTTCTCTACGGTGCTTGTTGTTAAATATTTGGCATAGAGATGTAGAGATTTCCATGTTCTGCTGTGTGATTTGTTGCGCAAATCATAAGCTCTGGACGAGGTATGAGAGACACTTTTTGACCCATTCTACAACATAAGTAACACTTGTATCCTGACGGACATTGACATGACGGTCCCATTCGCACTATGACAGTCACAGAGTAAAATTGAAATATCATTGTTGGAGATAATAGTAGCCCCCCAGGGCACATCTCTTGCCTACACCAGTTGTAACATATTCAATCTAAATTCGGGGGAATGAAAATGACATAGAGTTGATTGCGTAAAGCGTGTTGCGTTGTCGTGAGGCTCGAATCGCGATAATTGAATGTGTTTCATTGTTATTCGACAGAAAGCTGTTTACGACACTTATTCAATGGACTATCAACTAGAGGTCCAATCGACGCAATTTATTTATTAGATTTCTACGTTTGAACGTCATTGAGGTTTTACCTATTATTATTTTATTGTCATTGCATTTATTTAAATAGTATTATTTGAATTTCGCTATATGTGAACGGCGAGCATACTCAAATGATGTTTGCACGTAAACAATAAATGTTTTATGAGAAGAAAGAAACCTTTTATTTCCATTTTTGAGCTGTCAGGGGGAATAAAATCGAAAATATGTTATTAGGTCCTTAGGTACATATGAAATTAGCGTTTTATATGGAAAAAGAAAAACTTTTTTTACAGTTTTTGAAGTGAATACTTCTTTAGCGGCGTTGGATGGGTAAAAACTAAAAAGTGTTAAACTCGCGTCAGGATCACTTGAGCTTTGAACCGTAACCGACGACTGACGTCATACAACATTAGCTACAAATTGTTTATTTTATTAGGTACGCTAAGAAGCTTCGTAGCTTAGCGGTAAATGCTTCGTCTGTAAGTCGTTATGATTTCAGATAGTACCGGGTTCGAACCTGGACTTCCGACACTTTATGTGATTATTTTTTCTTTTTGTAATTTATTACTTTTTTCGATAATTTTTTCTTTTTGTAATTCATTAATTTCTTCTGACAGAACATTTGTGATAGGTTCTATGATTGTCGCCATATTATAGGTATGGTATGGTATAGTATGTTTTTTATCTTTTTCTCTGTATATAACGAAGAAAGAAAGAAAGAAAAACACTCCCGGAGTGCAACCTGTCTTGTTTTTTATTTAATCAATCAGAGAACGTGCCGTTTTTATCTTTGCACTTTTGCCATTAAATGAGCAGTTCATTGATTCTTTTGCTCAAAAAACTGCAGGAGCGAGAATCAGCAAACTCTTTGAAGGCGTTTTGGACTGCCTCATCAGATTTGTTTTTTTTTTCAATTAAGAAATTATTCATATTCCGAAAAAAGTGGTAAGCGGTTGGAGCAAGGTCCGGGGAGTATGGTGGGTGACGGAGACATTCCACTCCTAGCTCTTCTAGTTTCGCCACCACCTGTTGTGCAGTGTGTGGTCTAGCGTTTTCCTGAAGCAGTAGTGGGCTAGAGCAGTTCACCAATCTCAGCTGTTCAACGGCTAGCTTTTCCACCGTGGTTTCCAATTGCAATAGAATACAGATCTGCCGTACCGTAAGCGCTTTTTTTTACGTGCGGGTAATTCCCACGGATCCCCTCCTCCGGAGCCGGAGGGGGAGGCTATGTCGGACTCGAACCGACTAAACCGCACGCCGTCTGTGGGTCGACGTGCAAGGTCGAAGGTGAGGTTGTCATGCGACATATCCCTCGCACCGCGGCTGACCCAGGGCCGTCCTTGTCGGTCTGGCCCTCCTCGGGTGTTTCTGCAGCGCTGGTGCCGCAATGAAACTCGTATTCGAAAATAATGAGATATTTTTAGTATTCCATATTGTGCACAGAGCGAGGTTAAAGCAAAATTAAATAGCGCGAAAACAAATTAATTATCACATTCGAAACACAAACTTTTTGTGAAATTGGAACTTTTTGTGGTTTTAACCAAACGCTAGATTTTTGAGATCAAAATGGCCAGTTCGATATGACGCCAATTTCATATGTAAAGACCTAATATTAAAAGCTACAGTACTCGACTGCAGGACTTGCAGTCAACCGTCCTCAACCGTCCTGTTAATGATTTTGTTAGTCAAAATGAGTCCAAATATTAACAGTCTGTAATATTAATATCTGAAAGTTTTCTCAATTTTTACAGCATCCATTTATCAGATCCAGAATTGATGGCATAGAATCACATGGGAATATAACCTTTCAAACAAAATTAATGAGTGTGTAGCGTAAAAATATAAAATATCCTTTTTGTAGTCTAACAATTTGGCTAAGATACGAATCAGTCTTGCACCATTCACTCATATAATAACGTGTACCTCACCTCTCAGTACATATCCCACATGCTCCCGCCCACGAGTGGAATGAGAATCCTTCAGTCTAACAATGCCGGCTCGAAATAACAATGTTTATGAATTACGCAGTCGTACACAACGCGTACTTAGTACCGCTATTTCTTGTTATTAAGGGAATGGAAACCACATGGTAGCGAGTTTAGAAGGTGACCTTCTTCTATAATATACACGCCTCAGTACGTCTTCAAATGGATGGAGAGAAGAGAACTATCTAATTTTGACTACATTGTTTGTAAGTTTGCAAAAGTGGGTTGATAATTGCGTAACGAAAAAAACATGAGTCTCCAAAATTTAATGAGTCGAAATCAGGATCCTTTGGTGACAATCAAAAACTAAGGCCAATGGAATTTCCTTCAAATGTAGGTAAACTATAAGATCCAACTGAATAGGAACGTTATAATTTTCTCATCATATCAAGATTTATGTTACATACTTGTTTTTATCTACGTCGAAACGGAGACGGTTAAGCTTAGCTAGCATAAGTGCTGAAAAAAGGGGGTCTGATTTTTTTTAGGGATTTTTTGACTGTTGGTGTTTGTTGATAATATTAATATTTATTTCTTGACCTAGCGACTTATTTGCCACTGTTCCAATTTCAAACGTGAGTGTCGAACTTGCATTCTCTGTATATAATGTCGTTAAAAATAAGTTAAAATGTTGCAAAGCATCATGATGGTCCGATTTACATTACATCGAAATGGTGGATCTTGTACAACATTTAATCCATACAATAAAATGTTAAATTTTTTCAATGTCAACATGTATGATTTCAAAAAATCTGAATCTTCAGATGAAGATGAAATATTTTGTGTATTAAATAACTTATAATAAAAAACTTGAAGCAAATTACAGCATATTATTTCTAAACCAATATATTTTTTACTGGGAAAACTCAATAATTAAGGCTATTTTAGGGGTTTTTGACACAAAGTTTAGGGATAAATATTTTTAAGTTTGGTAACACTGTGTTCAGTGAATGACGCCAACTGTCAACTGCAAAATGTTGTCTATAATTAGGTGAAGCTGCAATCGAATCATAGATTTAAGTATTAGAAAGTTTCAGTCGTAAAACGAAGCGAGTTGACAAAAGTTACGGAAGTCATTCATTATTTTACAGTACATACTTAAGTCCCGCGGATTAAGTTGATGACGCCATGCAAATTCTCGCGATTTCTTCAGTTAGACCTCCTTGATGCGGTTGCGTTTACGCGAACTCGATAACACTGGAGATAAGCGTAAGTTGGCAATAAAGTGCTTCTTAGAAACCTTGCTATGCCGTGTTTTTGTTTTGAGAATGTTCTTTGTAATTTGAGTAGTGTGAGGGCGTGGAAAAGATTGCCTTTCTCAAGGGGATAGGTACAGGTGTATACCTACATTTCGTTGCGAGTGGGTGTCTATTTTACTTCTTGGTTTCTGGCAGAGTTGAATATAATGGCCAAAATATTGTTAGGATGTCGTACAAAGTGACCAATAAATCTCCATTTCACTGTATACAACAAATCTTAAAACACGTTGAAATAAAACCACTTTTGACGGATTCTATCGCGATTTACAATAATTATTTACAATATGTACATTAGAATTATTTAAATAAGAATATAAAAACAATACATAATATAGGTTAACAAACCTGCAGGTTCAGGCGTCAAAGAATTCCTCTCCATCGACGTCAACTGGGAGGGTGGCCAGAAGGCTGGCGGCATTATCACGTTGAATGGCAATACTGATCCTTTGCGCAAGGAGTTAACCAGCCCTCTGGTCACGGGTAGCGTCTATTAACCGTTTGGAAATGTCTTTAAATAATAGACGGGCACTTGGACCTCATGATCCCAAACGCTTCTCGACCCCAAACGGCTCAAATATGTAATTATCACTGAAACTACTATATTTGCGCCGTTTGAGGGGCCTCTGCCGAAGCAGCAGTAGCGCAGGCACAGTCTCCAGTCCATGGAAGATGTGAAGGCGCAAGGGTGTCAGCATATGTTGCATTCCATACCAAGTGCCTTCCCATCTTCCAAGGCACCAACTACATTTCTTCTGGGCTCTTGCCATCATTGTGCACCAGACCAGCAGGTTCTAAATCGGCTGGAACCCTGGCAGTGACAACAGCTCGACGGATTATGTCATTGATGTACGCGTACCGTGAAAGCAGTCCCGCGCTCCTACTGCATGAGAGACCATGGTGTCCAAGGCTACCAACTTCTTCTCCACAGCGACATCGATGCGGAGAAACGCAAGGAGCATCTAAACGAAGGCAAGCAGCTATACGGAAAGTGTTATAATCTAACATGGTACCAATTATGGGCGATGGAAGGGCCCGTAGCCAAACACCTGATTTCCATTCCCCGCAGCCAAAGCCGAGCACGCTCCGCGACATTGGAGGTCGTAGAAATGAGATTCTTATCGTGTTGCAGAGCGGCACGTCCCATTGTCTTTTCTGGGAAGATGGGTTGGCTGGCAAAGCAGCGTTTGGGCAAAACATTTTCCAAGCACTTAAGGTTTCGGTCTTTCCTGGCACTTCTGAAATAGTTAGGGTTAGGATTTTTCTAACTAAATCATCTGTGCCGAAGATAAAAAAGCCGGTAGACTTACATCGGTAATTTTGCGAACGCCGAGCCCGCCTAGACGAACAGGCATGGATGCCTGAAGCCAGACTCGGTCTGTCATATGCATATATTTCATTCATTTCGCGATTTATATCATAATATCATGATATTTTCCAAAGTTTACGCGAATATCACTCATTGAAATAAGAAAACTTTTTAAGGAATTCTACCGCGATTTATTTTTTAATATTTATTTTATTATTATTTATTTTATTATTATTTATTTTTAGAAAATAAATAATAACAAACAAATCACTATGGAGTCCGTTAAAAAGTGGTTTTATTTCAATCATAATGTTAAAACACATTCTTAAGTAGGTAGATACTTGTATAAAAATTCGTATAATTAACTGATATGTATATGATACATGTACCTACGTACGACCGCGCCACGTCGTAATCAAGCTAATTTTGCCATTATCATCTCAATTAGACAAGCAGTCAGTATTCCTTTGACCTGACATCCGTATTGTAGGTACCTAATACTTGGAGAAAAATAATGTCCTATTCACTGACGAAGAGAGCAACCAAATTAAATACATACATACTTAGCTTGTTATTGTCGAAATCGTAACCCTCCTTTGGCTTCACCGTAGTTGGGTAAAAAGCATAATACCTCTTGAGAACAAAAAATGTGAGATTTTGCCCATAATAAGGGTAGTTGGAGTGGGAATGGCACTGGGCAATGTTACAGCGTCATGTGAATACATGTCATATTCAACCCGAGTGTATCCGCACCTTAAGTCGGACCAGCAGCTAGATACCATCAAATCATACCCTCGATCTATCCCGATTCGACTAACATAAAGTCACAAACACATTGGTTGTTGTCTGGCATGACAACTGCGGCGATAGCATCATGACAAAAAAGTAATTAAATTAATCAAAGAGATTCTATCTCTACAGCATTATCATGAGTTATTTCTTATTCAGTATTCGCGAAGACTCTTGACCTTTGAGAATATTATCACTTTTAGCTATCGATGAAAACGTAGGTGTAGAACAAGTGACGTGGGCGGTACGACATGGTTATCATCTATTTTTATCGATTCTTCCAGTTTCTCTTGTGACGTCAGCCAGTAAAATTGGTATTTTGTATGAAATTCAATGTGATTACTACGTACTTAACGTGGGATGTACGGCGGACGGGGACGATCGATCGTCGTGTTCACACGTAGTAACTCACCTGGTTATAGTAAATTGTAACGGTTTAGTAATTGCTCAAGGTATTTGTAATTATATTTTAGTGGCAAAATAAATGCTCTCTTATCATACACACACCGTATCATAAACGACTAATTGTATGTATTAAATAGGCCGTTATGTTCCATCATATTAATTGGCTAGCTCATACTTTAAAAGTGACTATCAGGCCACTTGAGTACCTACCTATTCATCATGCAAGCATTTTCTCTCCATATTTATTTCATTATTTTTCTTAACTGAGCTTCAGTGACATGGGACAACCTCAGACATCCTGACACTTACAGTTTTAGTTTCCTTAAATATTTGCAAACCTTAGGGCCTTTTCACTTAAGTGCGACAGCACATCGTATATTTTTTATTTTTACGACATTTCGTGGGAATTTCGTATCGAGGTGCGAACGTGCGACACATTCTTGAGATGCGATGTCACACCTCACACCATAAGTATTGCGGTTGAGATCTTATTGTGAGCATACACGTTAAAAACTGGTGTACTTGTGAGGTTGTGACCACGGGATATAAAATCGGGAAAGGGGATTAAAGCTTGTTAGTATAGAAACTGGTTTCACCAAACTTTACTACTATCATCATCAGACTTTTAAGTCGGAGCCCCACGAAGATTTACGGAGGCTGATCCAACCTCACCTACAAGCCAGCTTTCCCCTCGTGGTTTGAGTTTTGATGGCAGCTGCTCTCAAAAGTATATAACATATATAAATGATATGATATATAAATGAATATATTATAACTACATAAAAAAAGGAAAAAGGGAATCAGACCCCGGTTCTCGAGGTGAAAGTCTCTAATGAAGATGAAGTTATATGGTACTTACTTATATGTATTAATGAGCTGTGAACTTTCATGCAAATCCTAACGTTTATGGCCACCTTTAGTGGTCGATATATTTAAGATTACCGAGCCGTTACATTTACCAAAGAAGAGGTAATATTATCATTCTATAATCTGGTAGCTTTCTGACGCAGAAATTAAGTAATTAATCGTGACATTTTTATTATAAGTTTTGTAAAAGACAAGCATTGATGTGTACCAAAGGCGTTTGCAAGCATTGCCGGTGGTCGTTGCTTCAGAGCGAATAGTTCGACGCGTAGATACGCTTCACACACAGGCATGCCGCCGCTCATAACTTAGAACTGGAGGTACTGATGTGTAGCATTTGTGATAAGACTAATCTGACTGGCTATCGAATAATAAGATGAATTTTATTTATAAATGTTTATTTAATAAATGGTTATACAAAGCGTGAAGAAAAATCACAATACACAAATTGATACACAGCATGATAAAAATAAATGCAGTTCGGTACTAGCATTCCTACGAATGGCACTGCGTTTTTGCAAAGAATGATGCTTCTTGTAATAGAGGACAGCCCTTGAGATGTGTCTGCTCCGTAGAGCTCATGTTTTCAGACCCGGCTACTACAAAAAATTTCATAGTTAATAAAAATTGCCCGATCCGGGATTCGAAACCGATCACTATTTTTTATTTAATATAGTGTTCAAATTTAGTTGCTACATTGACCGACTGCAAAAAATTTGTATGGCGATACCGCGTTACAAAAAGTGCTTCGGTCGTCGCCGATTGTAGTATTATATAAAAACATTCGAACAAAAAATTTAACCGCCGAAATATGGGACCAACTTTGGGGTATACTCTTTCCAATAAAAAAGAATTATGAAAATCAGACAACTATGTAAAAAGTTATGTGTGCTAATATATTGCAATCTGAGTGAATAATCAATCATCGCCCATTTTCCTGCCCGGAGGGTTGGATTTTTATTTTAATATTTATATGGGACCAACTTCTGGATATAACTCCTTTTTTTCAATAAAAAAATAATTATCAAAATCGGACTACTCTGTAAAAAGTTATGCATGGTCATACATAAAAAAAATATACACGTAGACTTCTTCTGTGTTTTTTTTCGTCAGTTGAAAAGTAGCACTGATGCTGTGACCTTTTTGTAACTGATTTAATTTCTAGGCATCTTTAATTAAATATTCATAAATAAAAAGAGGCGTTAAAACGTGTAACTTATATCTCATACGTGAAACTTAAACTCCAGTTGGTATTATCTCAAGTGTTACTCAGCAGTATCAGCAAACACCTTGAAGATACGGGATCTAGGTGTGCCAGTTGTTAAGACTTGTCAATATTAATAAGGATATGTTAGCAAAGTTGGATGCACACAAACAGTCAGATTTAAAACTTGGCTCTAATTTCGTAATACAAGCATTTAGCTCAGCTTGACTCATCCAATTAAGTACTAAACGTTTCTTAGTCTACCTGGCATACTCGAAATGTCGGAATATAAATAAGATTATGAGATCTTATGCTAGGTTTACAAGGGTCGTCACCCTTGAAGCAGCGCGATTATTACGGCGTGGAGCAAATGGAGTGTCTAAATGGCAATTGGGCTAGGTCGCAAGTGACTGAAGTGTAAATGATCAGTTGCGGATGGAGGCACCCACACTTTTGGCTCAACTTTTTCAAAGTAAATGACCGCGCCATATGCGATCTTAGTCACCTGTATAAATGAGCAAGCTGAATCTTGACGGGATTTGTTAAGCGACTAGCCACACGGTGAAACCCCATCAGTCTAGAAATGCTCAACGTCATTAGTGTCATTTTAGTACTACTGTGTTTTTACTACTATCGAAGTTATCAAACTATGCTAACATATCCTGTGATTTGTTCTTTATCAGTCTCCATGTATTTCGGTAGTTAGTAATTTTGTCATAGTTGTATAGATGTACACATTGTCTTTTTTGTACACTTGTAAATTTTATAAAGGTGACTTCATTGCACTCTCTGTGATTTAGAAAATAGAGACTGCAACTGAACGCACATTTTTAAATAATTTAATTTATTATTATTTTGTAATTTTTTATTTTTACTTTTATCTTGAGAGATTACAAGGGTTGTACGGCTTTAATACTAGATTACACTTTCATATCATTGCCTTAGCTGTCACAACAGAAAGGTGTACCTTAATTCTAATAAGAGCCACATCGCGCTTCAGGCTAGCCGCTAGTGTGTTGTGGACCTTATAGACTCGTCGCCTACTATTCAACTACATCATTATCCAATATCTTGTATAATATACATAAGCCCATATAACCAATGTAATTTCATGCTGTGTACCCTTTATTTTACTTAGTATTCGCTTTTGTATTATTAGCAATTCCTGTTAATTCGTACAAGTTGTTGGAATTCTATGGACCTGACACGTCTCCATTATCTTTGATATAGCACTCGTGTAATGTCCACAGCTTGCCAATGCCAAATTGGTGTAGTCCATCATTTATCAACCTGAGCTAGATGGAGACATTCAAATATTTGATCTTCTCAGGTTGGATAATGGTTATATTGTTGCTAGTTATCCGAAAGCGAATTTTAAGCTTATGCATGTGGTTAATTGGGGGGGCGTGCGCAGCGGCGGCGCGTCCGCACCCACGAACGACCGCGAGGTGAATGAATATGCGAGCTACTGCGCCCGCATCCACGATGAGGAGATCTACCACGACCTGTGCGCGGTCAAGTCGGCCCGCGAACTGCCCGCCGCTGTCCATACGCCTGCTTTACATACAGTATGCGAGACTTTATTTTTTTTATTTAGTTTTTTGGTCTGGCGATGGTGGCATGGTATAATTACATGTGGTGGTATTTCTAAGCGCCTTATTCCATAGATAGCACGAACTTTAACTTTCTATAGAATGATAGTTCGATAGTTATGACATTGCGAGTATCCAGGATTATCCAATGAATTAATGAGTTTGTAACTCCATATTAATTAAATTTTTAATCTAGTTGTTGATAACTACTTTGTAGTGATTAAAGCAGCAGTTGCCTATTCTTCTTCATTTAACTAATTGATACCCAATCAAAACATGAATAAGGGGTCTAATTTATGAGTTACAGAGCACATAGTTTCCAGGAGTAAAAAAATACATTCCGTATCGTCTTTATTGGGAATGGCTTATCTATCAAACTCATCCGCTGTTACGCACTACACGGCTAAAAACTTGCCATTTTTATTCGGATTTCCGTCTAAAAAACTTTGAATGCTATTGAATTCCTACATAGACGGACGAGTAAGAAATTTGTTCACTGAATTCTTCATTCCGCCATCGCACCACGGTCACAGCATTTTTACAACATGGCTATTAGTTGTGCTATCACTATTTTTTTCTATGCTTCTGTAGCGTTCCGTTTCTTGTGATAAAAATAAATGGATATCTCGCAGTAAGTGTGTAATAGTTATAAATAAATTGCGGTGGGTGAATAAATTGGTCCGAAAGTGCTCTCGAGTTTTAGAGATCGCAAATAACATGTTCTAACGACAAATTGGTGTCTAAAGTCTAGACTGACAGCTCCCTGAATATACAAAATATAATGTGTTTATATATCCATGATAGATGAGAATCCATTAGAATGGAGATCCAAGCAACTAAAATATGGGGTTCGTCAAGAAAAGCATTAAAAAATTCCTACAGGATCGGCAACCCGAATGTGACGCACCTGGTGTTGCACATGTCCATATAGGCAACAGTACTTTCCTTCAGGTGGGCCGTGTGTTTATCTGCCACGTAAGTAGCATAAAAAGGCTACAATGTAAAGGATTCAACTTAACACAAAAGTTGAGATGCAGACATTTTCCCATTTTGCTGTGGCATCAACGTAACTGAAGTGCATTCCAACGATCAAATACCGTATAACAACCGCAATTATGTGTTTTGAAAGGCTTGAACAGTTAGTCGGGCTGATAGCGCATAGTCATACTGGTCAGTGAGATTTGATGTCAGCTTGGACGCGGTCGGCCACGTGCGTTTGGATTAGTGTTGCCACGCTTGCCACTATCAAACTTGACCCTTTTTTTCTAAATGCGCTTTCTTCGTCGAAATTCACCTTCAAGTGGTCGATACTATCGCAAATTGCCTACAGTCTAGAAGCTATTTTTTATATGGAAAGTGGTTACCGTGACCGTGGCCTATGAACGTGCAACACAAGCCTGCCGACCCTGCAGAAACCTTCTAATGCCCTTCTTGAAGTACCCCATATTGTAGTCGCTTGGGAAAACCACAGCAGGGAGTAAATTCCACAGCTTACATATTATTATTTATTTTTTTAAAGAATATTAGCAACCGATATTATCGATATTACTAATATTCCCTCTAACCCCTCCAACTAAGCTAAATTGCTTGTGCTAGGAGTGGGTTAACGTTGGTAGTGTAATGGCCAGGATTCGAACCCGAGACCTCTCGACCGAGAGGCCGACTCCTTAACCATTAAGCTACCGATACTAATGCACACTTTTGAGATTACACATTTGTCTGTTTTTTTTTACAATTTACTAAACTTATAGCTAGCAGATCAATAGTAGATATATACAAATGAAAGTTAACAGTAATAATTAATAGTCATAATGCTCCTAGAATATCCATTGCGCTATTCTAAGTTCATATTGAATCGCTGTTACAATCTCTGCACTTTTGATCAATTGAACGGCAGCGCTACAGATGCATATTATGTAAATATATATTATGCACATTGTAGAAACATACAAGGTTCATATTTGCTTACGCCACTGCACTGCGGGACGAATCGATAGTATGCACATGTAAAAAAAATTGCATGCAACTTTTTGCTGCAGCTTTAAAATTTTATACTAAAACTCTTCTTACATTTTTACAGCTAGCAACATCGTCTCACAGCTTAGAGAAAAGGGATTACGTTATTAGGGAACTGGTTGATACAGAGAATAACTACGTGGACGTGTTGAGCAAAATAATCAAATATTTCCTGAGGCCCCTCACTCCGTACCTCAAACGGCAAGACGCTGAGGTAGTGTTCTTCCGTATCGAGGTGAGAATTCAACATTTTTGTACATTTGTATTGTTAGTTCTTATCTGTCTTCTATCAAAGCCATCACGGTACGGACCACCATTTCACGTTCTCAACATCTAGTATGGTGGTCCTTATGATCTGGACGACATTGTACATTTTGATGTTTAAAATATCACTATAATCTGGTGATTTTAGATAGGGTTTAGTTTCTCGCGGACATCGCTGGCCGCGTTCGAAGGCGGCTCGGGCGTCGGAGGGCGCAAACTGACCTCCGCCCCCCATGAGCGCGGGCCTGAGGGTGACGGGTGGAGCCGCCCGTCACCCTATCAGAAGCAGGCTACGGCGGCGGCGCATCGTAGGATCGTAGGACCCTGGGTCAGCCAGGGTGCGAGGGATATGTCACGAGAGAACCTCACCTTTGGTCTAGCACATCGACCCACAGACGGCATGCGGTTTAGTCGGTTCGAGTCCGACATAACCTCCCTCTTCGGCTCCAAATCCAAGGGATTTCCAAGGGAATTTCCAGCACGTAAACAAAAAAAAATTGGGTTTAGTTTAACGTCTTTAGCATGTAAAACTGGAACTGTCGAATCTACGCCATATAAAATAAAATCTAGTTCTCAATGCACGCAATCACGTCTCACATCGCATCACGACTCTTGAAGATCTCAATCTCTCTCGATCTTCTCTTATGAACGCTTCAGATGCGACAAATCGAGTCGCGGCTATCAATCTATTTATGAATATTATAATAAATTAAAACAATACTTATACATTGTTTGATTTATATAATTTTAATTGTTTGTCCCCAGCAACTGCACGAAATCCACTCAGGATTACTACGACAGCTAAAACTGGCCACAGATGCATGCGTGCCCGGCAATGGTGCACCGCGGCTCGCCGATGTTTTCCTAGCGTGGCGAGAGCGGTTACTAGTGTACGGGGACTACTGCTCTAATCTCACCAATGCTCAGGAAACCTTGAAGATATTAGATGCCAAGGATAACACCTTCAATAAGCAACTTGCGGTGAGTACATAAAGTATAGTATGAACGCGACCGCTGTACCGCACCCTAGGAAAGGGCGGCGTTTCGAGGAACGAGGTCCAGAAAGAGAGAGCATGAGTCGAGAGCGAGTGAAATATCACCGGACTGACCAAATCTGACGGTTGATGTGATACTCGATACTCCCCCCGCGGCCCCGTCTCGCCGTGCACATACCCAAGGCGCGGTACAGCGGTTACGGTTGGTCTATTGTACGTCCTTTCCTTACCTTTAATTACTAAAAACCTTATTAGTATTAAGTCTTTATGGTTCAATTCGGCTTGTCCACAGAAATGTCAGAAGGAGCACAGCGATGGTCGGATCCAGCTGCGGGATATTCTGTCAGTGCCGATGCAAAGGATCTTGAAATATCATCTACTTCTGGATAAATTGGTGCATGAAACTCAACCGGTGAGTAGGTATATCTAGAATAATAATTAGAGTATATCTAAAATTTTAACTCTTGCAATTCACCGAATATACTTACTCTAATGAGATACTTTAGTCACGTTTCCAAATTCTGTGTGCTTTTAACAGTGAATAACGAAGACCGAAGTGAATATATCGACCACCTCATGGACTATAAAAAATGCTTTTCTTTAATGGTATTTAAAATTGATTACCTTAGTAAAAGTAGCTTAGCTTTTTTTCATTTTTTTAAGAGTTAGAAAGTACCTGTGGGCGCGGCTTCTCCAAAAATAGCACACTCTAGTAGAGTATAAAATGAGTTGCGAATTGATTTGCCAACAGAATCACGAAGAGTTTCGTGGGCTGGAGCGCGCCAAGGAGGCGATGGTGGACGTCGCGCAGTACATCAACGAAGTGAAAAGAGACAGCGAGGTGCTCACGCTACTCGCTAAAGTGCAGGTACCGCTAGTACTCTTTTATTCTAGTAACCTAAATAACTAGTTGGCATTCCTGTTAACCCCTCCAACTAAGCTATGCCAGAGTTCGTACCTGAGACCCGTCGATAGTAAGGCCGAAGCTACAGAAGCCAATAAAAGTAAATGTGTTATATTTCTATTCGATTCTGATGCGATTCCTGCTCAGTGAATTCTTTCTAAAAAAGGATAACTTTATAACGTGTAATCGAATGAACTCTCGGAATTATGTGTGATTATCGGAATACATTATGTAGGAACATAATTTTACAAAATATTTGGTGATTCAATTCTATGAATATATCTTAACGTGCCTTCAAGGAGAGTATAGTGGACTGGGACGGGGGCGCGATGGGCGCCGGGGGCGGCGGGCTGGCGGCGTACGGGCGCCTGCTGCTCGACGGCGAGCTCAAGGTCAAGGCGCACGAGGACCAGAAGCTGCGCCTGCGCTACGTGTTCGTGTTCGACAAGCTCATGCTGCTGTGCAAGCAGCAGATGAAGGTAGTCACCACCACTCATATCCATTTGTAACTTTAATTTGTGATTAAGATAGGAAAAAGTGAATCGCTCAGGTGGGACTCGAACCCACGATCTTTCCCTTACAGGGGGAATGCAGGATTTGGATAGCTTCAGGTGTGGCTCGGTGGCTCAGTGGTCAGAGCATTCCCCCTGTAAGGGAAAGATCTTGGGTTCGAGTCCCACCTGAGCGATTCACTTTTTCCTATCTTAATCGATTTGAAAAGTTAGCATAGTAAATGCTTCAAAATTTCATTCAATTTAATCTGTGAGTTCTTTGACAGAGAATGTTACATGTTGCGAAAATGTCCGTAGGACAACCAGTACTCGTACCGCGTGGGCGTGCGGCTGGCGGAGTACCGCGTGGAGGAGGGCTGCGCGCGCAGGGCGCTGCGCGGCGACGGGCGCTGGACGTCGCACTTCTACCTCGTGCGCCGCACCAAGGACGCCACCTTCACGCTCTACGCCAAGTCCGACGACGCCAAGCGCAAGTGGGTCAAGGCCATACGCGACGCCATGTGAGTATTCCTAGCATAGCATTTTATACTCCTAGCGTAGCATTTTATACTCCTAGCATAGCATTTATTCTCCTAGCAGAGCATTTATACTTATTTAAGCATACATATGTAACAATGCCTAGGCTAATACAAAAAGGTGTATTCACGCATACAAATATTTGCAATGATTGGCAATTATGGCCGCCTCCTCTACGTTAGAAGACTTATTATCAGGTTATCAAAATTTCGTGCTGTAACAGACGGGCCTCACCTGAGTGCGCGAACTCGGTTTTGCAATACAAACGCAAACACCTTTTGATCAGCTCACGCCCATTGATGATATTGTACAGTTTGCACACTTTCCTGCCTGTAACTATTGTAGCTAGAGCAGGAACATACGTTTCCCTGTGTGCCTCTGTTTGACCCAGCCGCAAGGCCAGATTCCAATTTAATTCTGATATAGCCGGATTACAAAAAAATAAAACAGATCTATTCATTCGAATAATTAATGGTCCATTTAGGTCCAAAGTCTGGGTATTAGGCTTGAAGACTTGCTGGTGACTCGCTTAAGAATTCGCAGCTGTATGAAATTTTGTCACAATTTATATTTAATCAGACTTTACCCTAACTTTACCTACCCTACTTTGCTCAAAATCAAGGTGTATAAACTTTCTATTACAAAATTATTTTAATTAACGGATACAATGGTTTTTACTGATTTCTTTTGATGTATTTACAATATTTTGATGAAAATGTTATTGTAGTCGTGCAATATGGTTAGGACCCATCCAATGTTAAGGAACAATCATGTGTTTTATTACTGTTTAAATTACTTATTATCGGATATAATACAAATTGTTAGTGGATGGCGTCTAATAAATGACTTTAATTGACTATTATACAAAAATTATAACTTCTAGGTTACAAACTGTTGACTGACAGCCACTTACTACTATTGTCTATGTACATACTATCATATCAATCTATATAGCTTCAGTAGCTAAAATTATACATAAGGATGATTATTTTAGACAAATTATATTTAAAAAAAAATTATATCCCTATTACAAATATTATTACTTCACACTAATACAAAAGGGGGCGTGGCCGTCTCGTGATGCGTACGACCTCTAAGATATTTTAACATTATAAGGGTCCGTTTACACTATTTTAACATAATTTTAGTTTGGATTTTAATTGGTTTACGCGTACTTATTACTATACGGGTTATTTGTCACAAATTTACGAGCACTGAACATTGTTTTCATTAGTTTTAAAGTCTGTGCAGGGGTCAGTAGCGAATAATTACTGTGCTCTAAATTTCAAATTATATAATTTGTGCAATTTTGTAATATTTGTGATCTCCACTAGTGACAACTTGGAGCCCCCTGGCTGCCGGAGTACGAACCACAAGTTTGTGTTGCACACGTTCAATAAACCTGCCACATGCCACCATTGCTCCAAGTTTCTCAAAGGCAGAATATTCCAGGTATGCTTTTGTAATTTTAAATAAGCGCGTAGCTTACATGTAGCCAAATTTCAATATTGTTCGTCCAAGTCTTATCTAGTCCAGCTAAAGACTGTATATATAGTCGATGGTGAAGTCTGAAAATTGTCTCGACTCCGGTTACTATCTTAATATATATAAATCTCGTGTCACAATGTTTGTCCTCAATGGACTCCTAAACCACTTAACCGATTATAATAAAATTCGCACACCATGTGCAGTTCGATCCAACTTGAGAGATAGGATAGTTTAAATCTCAAATTATAGTCCGATTCGCGATAACCGACATCCACGCGGGCGGAGCCGCGGGCGACAGCTCGTAGTATAGTATAGAGTTAAGACCGATCGCGAGGTCACGAAAACGAGGTAAACAAAGGAAAAAAAAAGACATTACCTGTGAGCGAGTGAGATCCCGTATGCTAAAGGCGGGTTTTCACGTTACGAGTAGGCTCCCACCGAGTCCGCTCATATGATCACTCGGATGTTCTCGTAACGTTTAAACACGCTAACTAAGTCAACTCAGACGACGGCATCCGATCAGAGTAGACTGGAACGTGGTTCTACTTTTAGCACCACACTCGAATCACCGTGCTAATTAAAAAATGGCGTCAACTGAAAAAAAGAGACGTGAACGTGAGACTATGAGGGTTATGGCCGAATATTAAGGTATAATAAAAATTGGAATGCAATTAATCATTATATTAATTAAATAATTATTAAAATAAATAATTATTAAAATAAATAATGACCATCAATTTCAAATAATAAAACTTACAAATTATATTTTTAGAAATAAATTATAACAAAAATATATACCTATATAAAAAGTAGCCCTCTGGTATCGAGCACAGGGACTAAGTTACCAATTATTATTATCGTATTTTTTTTCTATTATTTGTTGTTTATTAAGTTTTATTTCCGCATAATAATTGATGTCGTGTATAGAAACAACGAGATAAAATGATACTCGGACGCTTTTTAACTCTTAACATGTAAACTACCATCCAAATACATTCATATACGAGCAAGCTCGTACGAGTGAACCCATTCCGAGCATACTCGTAACGTGTAAACGCGGCTTTACAGCGCTCGCGGTCGGTCTATAGTTAATACTCTCTTTTGTAAAGCTCATTGACCATGTGCAGGGTTACCTGTGTTCCGTGTGCAACGCCAACGCCCACAAGGAGTGCATAGCACTCTCAGGCCGCTGCGGCGGGGGCCTGGCGCCCGCACCGCCCTTACCTCCGCACCACCACCAGCCCGACCAGGCGCTACACTACTACATGTGGTGAGTACCATCCTATACCAGATGTAGGTATACTCCAGGACACCCATCTAAGATATAATTCGCCAGACATACGAGGCCTTTTGTAATCTATGATTCGTGAGTTTGAGCTTGTTCGCCGCCGTAGCACTCCGTATAAACCCAAGGAACGTACTGTGTGTATAGAGCACATTTTAGGTCCTATGTCCCGAGGTATAGTAAGACTATTGTCAAGATAAAGAATGTAAAATTTATCTGCAGCAGTCTTACATTATAGGGTCTGAAAGAGAGGTGGTCGTTGTTTTTTCCACTTCATTAGTTCGCCGTCAAGGCTTTAAGGTTAATCCCCACTGAAAGAGCAGCGGCCGGCAGCGGCACAGAATAATTAATAGTACTAACGTACAGAAGAATCACTGCGCAAGAAGATTTAATTAATTCCAGTCTTGCTTCGACGCAATACGGTGGAATTCAGCTCGCACAACATTAAGTACTTATAATTTTATTCACCTAAACTTGCTTCTCTTTCTATCGCGTGTCTCTTATCTCTTCTTACGCTGTTAGGGTTACCTCTTGTGAAGGATTGAATATTTGATTACCATTCCAGTTAAGTACCTGTTACTATTTTTCTACTTATGTGAAAAATCACAAGTCGTTTAAAAAGAAGGAACTTGGAACTGCAGAAATTACGTAGGGTAGGTATCGTCAGTGGTACCTATCAACCTATAGTCAGCGCGCGATGCACGTCAAGGACACTCGAAACTAGAAAAATACGGCAAGGCGGGTGACGACGGAGTACGTTGACCCCGATGGGTCCGATCCAATAACCCTCTCAATTCAAAAATCTAGCTGGCAAGTACCTAGGTACTTCGTGGTCTACCTTTGAAATAAGTAGTTTTTGTCTAGATACACATTCTGAGCAGTAGTACTGGTAGGTTGGGTTATGGGTAGGCAGGTACCTTAAAATTTTAAGATTTATTAATTTGGCAAACTTACTTTTCAGCATCTATGGGAAGCGAGAAAAAAGATAAATCCGGTATATTTATATTCGAATTCAAACAGCCGAACACCACACAATATCGTCTGTCATTATTTTCTTTTCTTGTCCATTCATATGTAGGTACCTACTTTAAGTAGGCAGTAGGCACGATCAAGAAAGAAAAAAATAATCTTAATATATATAAATCTCGTGTCACAATGTTTGTCCTCAATGGACTCCTAAACCACTTAACCGATGAAAATAAAATTCGCACACCATGTGCAGTTCGATCCAACTTGAGAGATAGGATAGTTTAAATCTCAAATTATAGTCCGATTCGCGATAACCGACATCCACGCGGGCGGAGCCGCGAGTGTTTTTATAAAATCCCAGCAGCGTTCACACGAGCGCGCGCGTGACACTCGACTAATTTTAAATTCGGTCGGCCGGATACTTCGCTGTAGGTATATAACGGATGTACTGCGCGGAGTGAACCACGCCTGGCAGCGGCTAATTGAGGCAATATATTGCAAACAATTTTGAATCGTATGAACGGAAGAAAAAGACTCGAAATTATTTGAAAGCGTGGCGCTGCGAGATGTAGCCTTCTCGCAATCATGTCTAGTAACAAACTCTGGCTGCCGGCGGCCGCTGCTCTTGCAATGGGAATAGGCATTACTTCTAATTTGCCGTCTTCCTCAGGTACGTGGGCGAGATGGGGCGTGAGACGGCGACGGCGCGGCTGGAGCGGCGCGTGGACGGCACGTTCCTGCTGCGCGTGCGCCCGCACCCCGCGCACCACACGCCCCACACGCCCAGCCACGCGCCCAACGACACCAACTACGCGCTCTCGCTCAAGTACGTGCACACCGCTATATAGTACTACACAGGGCAGACACCGAGCGGAGGCGGCTGGAGCGGCGCGTGGACGGCACGTTCCTGCTGCGCGTGCGCCCGCACCCCGCGCACCACACGCCCCACACGCCCAGCCACGCGCCCAACGACACCAACTACGCGCTCTCGCTCAAGTACGTGCACACCGCTATATAGTACTACACAGGGCAGACACCGAGCGGAGGCGGCTGGAGCGGCGCGTGGACGGCACGTTCCTGCTGCGCGTGCGCCCGCACCCCGCGCACCACACGCCCCACACGCCCAGCCACGCGCCCAACGACACCAACTACGCGCTCTCGCTCAAGTACGTGCACACCGCTATATAGTACTACACAGGGCAGACACCGAGCGGAGGCGGCTGGAGCGGCGCGTGGACGGCACGTTCCTGCTGCGCGTGCGCCCGCACCCCGCGCACCACACGCCCCACACGCCCAGCCACGCGCCCAACGACACCAACTACGCGCTCTCGCTCAAGTACGTGCACACCGCTATATAGTACTACACAGGGCAGACACCGAGCGGAGGCGGCTGGAGCGGCGCGTGGACGGCACGTTCCTGCTGCGCGTGCGCCCGCACCCCGCGCACCACACGCCCCACACGCCCAGCCACGCGCCCAACGACACCAACTACGCGCTCTCGCTCAAGTACGTGCACACCGCTATATAGTACTACACAGGGCAGACACCGAGCGGAGGCGGCTGGAGCGGCGCGTGGACGGCACGTTCCTGCTGCGCGTGCGCCCGCACCCCGCGCACCACACGCCCCACACGCCCAGCCACGCGCCCAACGACACCAACTACGCGCTCTCGCTCAAGTACGTGCACACCGCTATATAGTACTACACAGGGCAGACACCGAGCGGAGGCGGCTGGAGCGGCGCGTGGACGGCACGTTCCTGCTGCGCGTGCGCCCGCACCCCGCGCACCACACGCCCCACACGCCCAGCCACGCGCCCAACGACACCAACTACGCGCTCTCGCTCAAGTACGTGCACACCGCTATATAGTACTACACAGGGCAGACACCGAGCGGAGGCGGCTGGAGCGGCGCGTGGACGGCACGTTCCTGCTGCGCGTGCGCCCGCACCCCGCGCACCACACGCCCCACACGCCCAGCCACGCGCCCAACGACACCAACTACGCGCTCTCGCTCAAGTACGTGCACACCGCTATATAGTACTACACAGGGCAGACACCGAGCGGAGGCGGCTGGAGCGGCGCGTGGACGGCACGTTCCTGCTGCGCGTGCGCCCGCACCCCGCGCACCACACGCCCCACACGCCCAGCCACGCGCCCAACGACACCAACTACGCGCTCTCGCTCAAGTACGTGCACACCGCTATATAGTACTACACAGGGCAGACACCGAGCGGAGGCGGCTGGAGCGGCGCGTGGACGGCACGTTCCTGCTGCGCGTGCGCCCGCACCCCGCGCACCACACGCCCCACACGCCCAGCCACGCGCCCAACGACACCAACTACGCGCTCTCGCTCAAGTACGTGCACACCGCTATATAGTACTACACAGGGCAGACACCGAGCGGAGGCGGCTGGAGCGGCGCGTGGACGGCACGTTCCTGCTGCGCGTGCGCCCGCACCCCGCGCACCACACGCCCCACACGCCCAGCCACGCGCCCAACGACACCAACTACGCGCTCTCGCTCAAGTACGTGCACACCGCTATATAGTACTACACAGGGCAGACACCGAGCGGAGGCGGCTGGAGCGGCGCGTGGACGGCACGTTCCTGCTGCGCGTGCGCCCGCACCCCGCGCACCACACGCCCCACACGCCCAGCCACGCGCCCAACGACACCAACTACGCGCTCTCGCTCAAGTACGTGCACACCGCTATATAGTACTACACAGGGCAGACACCGAGCGGAGGCGGCTGGAGCGGCGCGTGGACGGCACGTTCCTGCTGCGCGTGCGCCCGCACCCCGCGCACCACACGCCCCACACGCCCAGCCACGCGCCCAACGACACCAACTACGCGCTCTCGCTCAAGTACGTGCACACCGCTATATAGTACTACACAGGGCAGACACCGAGCGGAGGCGGCTGGAGCGGCGCGTGGACGGCACGTTCCTGCTGCGCGTGCGCCCGCACCCCGCGCACCACACGCCCCACACGCCCAGCCACGCGCCCAACGACACCAACTACGCGCTCTCGCTCAAGTACGTGCACACCGCTATATAGTACTACACAGGGCAGACACCGAGCGGAGGCGGCTGGAGCGGCGCGTGGACGGCACGTTCCTGCTGCGCGTGCGCCCGCACCCCGCGCACCACACGCCCCACACGCCCAGCCACGCGCCCAACGACACCAACTACGCGCTCTCGCTCAAGTACGTGCACACCGCTATATAGTACTACACAGGGCAGACACCGAGCGGAGGCGGCTGGAGCGGCGCGTGGACGGCACGTTCCTGCTGCGCGTGCGCCCGCACCCCGCGCACCACACGCCCCACACGCCCAGCCACGCGCCCAACGACACCAACTACGCGCTCTCGCTCAAGTACGTGCACACCGCTATATAGTACTACACAGGGCAGACACCGAGCGGAGGCGGCTGGAGCGGCGCGTGGACGGCACGTTCCTGCTGCGCGTGCGCCCGCACCCCGCGCACCACACGCCCCACACGCCCAGCCACGCGCCCAACGACACCAACTACGCGCTCTCGCTCAAGTATGTGCACACCGCTATATAGTACTACACAGGGCAGACACCGAGCGGAGGCGGCTGGAGCGGCGCGTGGACGGCACGTTCCTGCTGCGCGTGCGCCCGCACCCCGCGCACCACACGCCCCACACGCCCAGCCACGCGTCCAACGACACCAACTACGCGCTCTCGCTCAAGTACATGCACACCGCTATATAGTACTACACAGGACAGACACCAAGCGGAGGCGGCTGGAGCGGCGCGTGGACGGCACGTTCCTGCTGCGCATGCGCCCGCACCCCGCGCACCACACGCCCCACACGCCCAGCCACGCGCCCAACGACACCAACTACGCGCTCTCGCTCAAGTACGTGCACACCGCTATATAGTACTACACAGGGCAGACACAAAGAGGAGGCGACTAGTGCTGCGAGTGGACGGCACGTTCCTGCTGCACATGCGCGTGTGGGCGCACCGGTGTTCTTTATTTGCACAATCACGAAAACCTATCTTAATCGTATACTTATCGAGAGCACGGAGCATTGAGATTGGCTGGTTCTAACACACACAGGTTGACAGTAGGCAGGCGGCAATGCTACGTTCTTTTGAACTTTACGATTGTAATAGTTTTTCGTGCTCGGGGCACTTATTCCATTCACACATTACTCCAAATATTAGGCCTTCACATAAACGGAATTGGCGCTTTTTAATTTGTATTAGCTGTTGCCCGCGGCTCCGCCCGCGTGGATGTCTCTTATCGCTTAGTGTTGAGTCAACATAGTAGCTTTATGCATGCAAAGTCTTTGCTAAAAAGCGGTTTAAAATTGACAAAGTTTCTTACAAACTTTCCTCCCCTATTTTATCCACTTGGGGGTAGAATATAACATAATATAACATCTGCCTGCATGCCAAATATCAGCCCGCTCCGTCCAGTGGTTTGTACTGTGCGTTGATAGATCACTATGTCAGTCAGTCAGTCAGTCACCTTTGAGTTAAATATATTTTGAGATAACCATCTAAGCCTTTGCGAACATTTACCATATCTAATAACACAATATTATTTTATACTAGCTGTTGGCCGCGTGGATGTCTGTTATTACTTAGTGTTGAGCCGACGCTATTGAGCATTAAACAGCCAGCCGATGCTATTGAGCATTAAACAGCCAGCCGATGCTATTGAGCATTAAACAGCCAGCCGATGCTATTGAACACAAATAAACCTCTACTCGCCTCTCCACACGCCTCTATATTTGGCTCGTTACTCAACTATGTTCTCAAACTCTAATCCACCTCTGTACTAAATTTCATGAGGATGTCTTCAATCCATCTCTGCACCCTAATTTAATTTTCAAAAAAACAAACTCATACTGTTTTTCATTCGCTATTACCCCTCCCCCTTTATCCCCTTTTTCGCTATAAAAGGTAGCCATGTCTGTTCCCAAGCTCTAATCTATCTCTGTACTAAATTGCATTAGGATATCTTCAAAAATTACAAACTGTCATCGCCTATCCCAAAACTCCCTTTCTTGCAATAAAATGTAGCCTTTGTCCGCTCTCAAGCTCTGATTCACCCCCGTACCAAATTTCATCAAGATCGGTTCAATGGTTTAGGCGTGAAAGCGTAACATACAGACAGACAGACAGACAGAGTTACTTTCGCATTTATAATATATACTAGCTATTGCCCGCGGTTCCGTGGATGTTGGTTATCGCGACTGCGCGTTGAGACGACGCTGTTGAGCATTAAATTTGCCTCTCTTCTCAACTTTGTCCTCGACTATTTACTCGCCTCTGTTCTCGATTTTCTACTCGCCTCTATATTCGACTCTCTATTCGACGTTCTTCTCGCCCCTATAATTGAATTTATACTCGACTCTCTACTGACTTCTCTGCTCCCCTCTCTACTTGATTCTGTACTCTCCTCTATACTTGCCTTTCCATTGGCCTCTCCTCTATACTTGCCTTTCCATTGGCTTCTGTTCTCGCATCTCTACTCGCCCATTCGCTTGATCGCCCCTCTACTTGACTCTCCCCACTCGCCTTTCTACTCGCCTCTCTATTAGCCTCTCTACTCGACTGTCTACTGCATTCTATTTATTTTATCGTTCCGAAGCTCTAATCCACCTTTGTTTCAAATTTCATACAGAAATCTTCCAAAAAAAAACTTCTTACTATTTATCACCTATTCAGTCCCTTTTCTTGCACGATTGAACAATGAAAAACTTTAATCCCCTAACACTACCCCCCTCATTCTACCCCCTTTTTCACAATAAAATATAGCCTATGTCTGTTCCCTAGCTCTAATCTATCTCTGCAAATGGTTTTGATAAGGCTGTAAAGGATATTATTCCTAACTGTAAAATCAAACTTCATAATCAAAGTAAAAACTGTCAACCAATTAACTCAAGTATTCTCTTTCAGAAAGCTTCAAAGCATAAGATTTTTAAAATCATACAAAACTTAAATTCACGAAAAGCCCCAGGACAGGACGGTATTAAAGTATCTGACATTAAATTAGTAGGCGAAGATATCTCTGTAGCAATTGCGAATTTAATAAACTGCAGTGTTAGCACTAGTTGTTACCCGGATGGTTTAAAAGAAGGCGGTGTAAGACCTGTATTTAAGAAGGGTAAACATAGTGATTATTCACACTATCGACCCATAACATTACTATCATCGATTGACAAAATCGTCGAGAAGTATGTATGCGAACAAATACATAGTTTTTACAGAAAGCATGATGTACTATACCACAATCAATTTGGGTTCCAATCAGGAAAGGGTTCTTCTAATCTTTTATCGAAATTCTCAGATGAGATAAATGGTCATTTAAATTTGAAAAAGCATGTCCTGGTATTATTTATTGACTTTTCTCAGGCTTTTGATACGCTATTGCATGATGAGCTTAAAAACCGGCTTGATCATTGTGGTATTCGTGGTCCGTTACTGGGCTGGTGCGATGACTACCTAAAAAACCGGACTTTCCAGGTGAAGGTAGATAATACGTGCAGTAAACCTATTACGATAACGGAGGGCACGGCTCAAGGCTCAGTCTTAGGGCCATTACATTTTTTGTCTTATGTTAACGACATGAGCAGTTGTGTTAAATATAGCACATGCTACCAATTTGCAGATGACACGTGCCTCATAATTGCGGATAAAGATCCAGATAAAGCATCTGATCTAATGCAACAGGATTTAAATAGTTTAACAAGCTGGTGTCATGATGCTGGCCTTGTTCTAAATTCTAAAAAAACCAAGATTTTAATCATTAAATCACCTTATGTCAAAAGTTTACCTACAAAAAATCTAATATTACACGACCATAAATGCATGCATTCCGATTATCTTTCTTGCAAATGCTTACCATTAGAAGTCGTTGAAATATATCTATATATATATAATATCTTGGATTAACAATTGATAACAAGTTTAATTGGAGTAATCATATTGATCGTGTATGTAACAAGTTACGACAATTTCTTGCAAACATCACCATACTAAAAAAATCGAGTTCCCTATAAGATAAAATTAATGCTTTATAATTCCCTTGCAGAGTCTTACGTTCAATATGGCCTAAGTAGTTATGGTCGTACTTATAAAACTTACCTTAACTTAATATATAAACTTCAACTAAAATTTTTAAAAACTATAGTGTCAAATAAAGTACGTTTTCAATTCCAGAATAATGAATCAGGGTTATTTAAACACTGTAAGGTATTACCAGTCCAGACTCTCTGTTAAAAGAAAACTTTTTTAATGAAGGTTTAAAAAAAAAAATTGATCATCCTGTGTACACTCGGGCCATTGCTCATAACCGGTTGTATGAACCGCGCGCAAACAATGCGTACGGCGAACGGACAACCAACTACCTGATTCCCCGTTTAATTAATGAATTACCACACAATATTATCGACTCATTAGCTAAATCCAACATAAAATGCAAACTGAAGTCATACTTTTTGTTGAAGGTGTGACTTACCTATTATTATAAAATAATGGGTCGTACTTACCTTCAATAAAAAACAAAAAAAAAAGTAAAAAAAATAATTGGATATTACAAAGTTTCACACTAATCTACCTAAACTTAAAGTAATGTTTAAATTGACTTAAGTAATCCTCACTACCTAGCTCCTTACCTACTTTTGTATTATGATTTTATTAGACAAAATGCTTTATTATCTAAGTAGTCATCTGACCTACATTTGTAGCACATACCGATTTTCTTAACATTATTTCGTTGTAGAATAACTAGCAATAGTACAAACCTTAGTGGTTTTTTGTTGCTATGAAATTATTGTTTGTTTTATCAAATTGTAGAATGTTAATAAATAAAAAAATAAAAAAAAAACAAATTTCAAGAATATTTATAAATAACAAACTTTCATGTCCTATTACCCCTCCTCCCTTTAACCCCTCATTTCGCTATAAAAGGTAGCCACATCCGTTTCTAAGTTCTAACATATCTCTGTACCAAATTTTATCAGGATATCGTCAAAATTGACAAAATTTCATCCCCTAGTCTTATTCCCCCCCTCTACCCCTTTTTGCGATAAAAGGTAGCCTATGTCCATTTCCAAGCTCTAATCCATCTCTGCACCAAATTTCATCAGGATATCTTCAAAAGGACAAACTTTCGTATAAACTGTCATCCCATGTCCCTACTCACGGTACCTTACAGTACAGGGTAGCATATGTCGGTTCCCAAGCTCTAATTAATTCCTGTACCAAACTTTCGTCCTCTATCAAACCCCCCTCCCCCCCCCTTAAACCCTCCTTTTACGTGACAAAAGGTAGCCTATGTTCGTCCCCACGCTGTAATTCATCCCTGTACTAAATTTCATCAGGATATCTTCAAATCTGACAAACTCTCATCACCTATCCCCCCCCCCCCCCATAACCCCTTTTTCGCGGCATAAGATAGGCTATGTTCGTTTCCAAGCTTCAATCTATCTCTGTATCAAATTTAATCAGGATATATTCAAAAAGACGTACTTTCATATAAACTTAAGGTAGCCTATATCCGTTTCCAAGCTCTAATCCACCTCTGTACCAAATTTCATTACTATATCTACAAAAATTACAAACTTTCATCCCCTATTTACCTCTCCCCCTTAAACACTCTTTCTCGCGATAAAAGGTAATAAAGCTCTAATACATCTGTACCAAATTTCATCAAGATCGGTTCAGTGGTTGAGGCGTGAAAGCGTAACATACAGACAGACAGATAGATTTACTTTCGCATTTATAATATTAGTATGGAAGTATGGATTTTACGAGTAACACCAAGGAAGCCCATTAATACTTTGATCACTGTTCACAGAACGGACAACACAGTGAAGCACATGCGTGTATGTCGCAAGCCCATCGACCAGACGCAGCATTACTTCCTATCAGAGTCGCGGTTCTTCCGATCCATCGTCGAGCTCATCACATACTATGAGAAGACTAGCCTGTCGGAAAACTTCGAGGGGTAAGCTAAAGAATGACTCTTACGTTTGACACCGGAGACCCAATTTATACGATAGACTAAGCATTAGGAGTGCCACAAGGATATGTAGCAGGGCCGGTGTTGTGACAGACAATATTGATTAGAGTGCCACAAGGAATTATTTTGGACCGATTTTGGAGGATTGACCTGACTACCTGATATTGATACTGTAGTTGTAGATCGCTTCATATATCACTCGTTAACAAACTAAACTCCTCCGAATAGTACGAACTTCTCTACTTATACTATGGCATACTTTAATAGTTGAGAAGTTTGAATAGTTTATCGAATGCATCGGAGTAAGTAAATTGATTTTTAGATTTGACATAAGCATTCGATTAACATAATCAAATTGTGTTCTAGTTTAAATTCAAACCTACGCTGGCCATTTCGTCGCGTGGTGGCCACCGTGATCCACGACTTCACGCCACTAGAGTCCACGCAGCTAGCCCTGAGGCCTGGCGCGAAGGTATTGGTGCTAAGCAAGGAAGGCGACAGCCGGGGCTGGTGGAAAGGACGGACTCTTGATAAGGTGGGTCGTAATATATAGATAATAAAATTAATAATTAATAATATTCCACGATATTATTGCGATATAGGTATTGCTTTATTTATTTTAATTATTATTATTGAGACGATTTTCTTCCTGATTATCATAGAGAGTTTTTTGCTGGATGATAGTTACTTTACTGATTCTAGTTTTTCGCAGTCAAGTATTTAGCATTTTATTTTGATGCACTCGGCCGTGTGAAGTACTCAGCGTAACGTTCACACGTACAGTGCACTCGGCCGAGTGCACTATTTCGCCACTTCACCTAATGAGTGTGATCAAGGTAATACAACGGGGATATATTGCAGGGCGACAACCGCTCAGGTTACTTTCCAAAGGAGTGCGTGCGCGAGGAACCCGAGTGTATCGGCGCGCTCGACTGATGTCAGCTGTGCCTCGCCGAGCGCGAGCTGCACTACGGGCCCACCGACACCGCCGACACCACCGACGCCGCCGACACCACCGACCCACCCGACCTCGTGTGAACCCCCGCGCGCCGGGCGAACCCCCACTGTGTGTCGCGCCCCTGCAACACCGTCTGAGTGTCGATAGACTGATGTGAAAATCAGATCTTATTGAAGCCCCGACTCAGGGGAGACGTTTTAGATGAGGTAATCATCAAACAGCGGAGTTAAAGTGACAGAGACGCAATTATGATCTTTATTTTTAAAGTTATACGAGTTATAATTGTGTAAAGCTATCGGTGGGTGTTTTCAACTGTCGAAAGTAAATTTAAGTAGGGCGGTGTAACGAATTGTCGAGAGTGTAAATGTACCCTAATAGTTTAATAGTGAGAATCAAACGTGTAAATATAATGTATGTAAAACTGACACGCGAGAGGCGGTTGCTCGAATTCTTATCGATTTTAGGAACTTAGGAACAAGCTTTTTTTTGAATTCCAAATCGTTCAGCATTTAGTAGAATATGACTGGCCGACATGAACGTGTAATCTGGCTTTACTAGCCCACATGTGAGAAGCTGTACTCTGATAGTGTACCCTTATTGATATTTTCATGTTGGCCAGTTCTCGAGTGACTGGCAAAAAAATCTCATGAATTTAAAACATTTTTTTAACAGAACATTGAACTTACATCTATATTTTTGACATACGATGATATTGAAAACGCATTTAAAAAGCTATTAAATGCGTTCGTTTAAAAATTATGAAATAAAATACATATATCACAAAATATTGGGCTATGAACACACTGTTCAACACCAAAATCTATTGTATAGTGATTAGATATATTGTAAAGAGATGGATATTATTTAGTTTAATATGGATATTTGTTGTAGTGGCAGTAACTGTGTTACTTTGTATATAGTTCACTTTTGTGAACCCCGTGTTAGGCCGCGTACATACATCGTCAGGTGTATTCAAGGCAGAGGTTATATCAATATTGTATGCTTTAGACCGCGTTGCAATTTTTTTAACAAAGATTTAAAGGCCTTTACACACGACCTACTCTTAGTAGTGTGTTTGATATCGATTTGATACGAAAATATTGTAAAATTTGTAATGTACCGTATCTACTATAATAATATTTGTAAAAATTTCACTATATTTGGACATCTTAGTGTCCTGCTCTATAATATATCTGATTGCAGAGCATCTTTTTAAATTAGTTTGACTCAATTATTCATATTATATAATTACGATTTCTTGACAATTAACACACATAATAGACTCAATGAAAATGGTCCGGTAAGTTAAAAACTGTTAGAACCCTTTATTTTGTTTAAATTTGTGCCTAATTTTGACTGAATCTGACTATTTTCTGCAAGCGTTAAAATCAGTAAAGTTTATATTTTAAATTAAATAACACATTGCTGCGCAAATTTTGACTTAAGTAGTAATTATGACAATAACTTGGCCTATTTATAGACCTATGTCGCACTATGGGAGAGGCCTATGTCCAGCAGTGGACTACAATATAAAAATAAAAATAATATTGATTGCTTGATTTATTTTAACAATCAATGAAGACTCAAGACATTACTTGAACTTTTGAAGGTATCATTAGAATACAAATATACATTTTTTGACTATAAGAAAACGGGCCTTTATAGTGAGTAACCATTCGTTATTGCAGCGCGTTCTAAAACTACTATAGGCTACAAAGTATAAGGTATCTTATTCCTATAGCCTCAATATAGATATAAACGCAGTGAATACTACGCAGAACTTTCGAGACAAAACCTCTAGTCGTGTGCGCGGGCTTCACACGAAGCAATCTCACTCGGACGTTAAGAATAAGCATGAAATATGTGCAGTGCATATAAATATTTATGTGTAAATGTTCTTCACTATATTCCAAATGGCTTTGCTAATTAATAAATAACTTTCACCCATCTAAGCCTACCCACCCAACTAGGCCTACTTAAGAACACCGTAATGCCTTCTAGCCCTTCTGCCAGAGTAAAAAGTCATCCACCGAACTAGGCCTACTAAAGAATACTGTATTGACTTTTAAACCTTCTACCAGAGTTAAAAGTCACCCACCCAACTAGGCCTACTTAAGAACACCGTATTGCCTTCGAGCCCTTCTGCCAGAGTAAAAAGTCATCCACCGAACTAGGCCTACTAAAGAACACTGTATTGACTTTTAAACCAGAGTTAAAAGTCACCCACCCAACTAGGCCTACTTAAAAACAGCGTATTGCCTTCGAGCCCTTCTGCCAGAGTTAAAAGTCACCCACCCAACTAGGCCTACTTAAGAACACCGTATTGCTTTGTAGCTCTTCTGCCAGAGTTAAAAGTCACCCACCCAACTAGATCTAGTAAAGAACACCATATTGCCTTCTAGCCCTTCTGCCAGAGTTAAAAGCCATCAACCGAACTAGGCCTACTAAAGAACACCGTATTGACTTTTCTTTTAACCCTTCTACCAGAGTTAAAAGTCACCCACCCAACTAGGCCTACTTGAGAACACCGTATTGACTTTTCTTTTAACCCTTCTACCAGAGTTAAAAGTCACCCACCCAACTAGGCCTACTATAGAACACCGTATTGACTGGTAGAAGTATAACCCATGAGGGTGTTAACCTGTGTTTGATTTAAAGTGATTTTACAGTCAAAATCACTTTAAATCAAATTACCATCTCCACCCGTCGCATATTTTTTGATTAGCAAAGTCATAATAACTAAACGATCTTTAACTGTTGTAAATAGTTTGCTCTCTTGGTCCCAGTTGGCACGTATTGTTGGTGATGTTTGATGGTGCGAAACGATGCTTTAATATAGATAAATATGTTATAGGAATATCAATGTCACTTAGTAATGGTTGTAACCTTAACTGTACGTTCTAATGCGTGGAAGCGTTCTGTCTTAGAACTTTCGGGTTGGACCACACTTAAAACACCGCACTCTTTACGAATCCTAAACCCATAGTTTGTAAATATGGATGGATGAATGGATGGATGTTTGTAACTCTTTCAAGTAAAAACTACTGAATGGAGTTTAATGAAGCTTTACAATAATATAGCTTATACATCATAATAACACAGAGGCTACAATTTATAACGATAACCGATTTTTTTTTTGTATACAAACTATCGTGAGCCATTTTACAATTCGATAACTTTACTACGGCTATACTCACGTCTCTTGTCAGGATGCGCCCGACTAGTTTCGGACCCGACCGGAGTCCTTATTCATGAGCAGAGCATCCTGGCGCGGCGACGTCCGGTGCTTTACTGCGTTCCCAACGTTGGCGCTGCCGTCGCGTGCGCTCGGACAGCGGGGGGGGTATTCGGCCGAGTACGGGACAGTTCGGCTGTCCTCGCTGTCGTATCTGTGTCGTCATCGTCGTCGCTCGGTGCGCTCACCGTGTCGCATTCCTGGTTCGATTCCCATTTGTGGTACATCCATTTCAAGGCCGGTTTCCAAGCTGGTGACAGTGTCCATCCCTTCTCTCTGTTGAAATTCGGACGACGGCTTATTTCAATCGCCTCCCGTACTTTTCGCGGCACAAAGTATGTTTCTTTCGCTAGTACGGAGGCCTTATCAAACCATGTAACGAGCCGTGTCCGTCATACAGGCGTGCTCAGCGACTACCGACCTATAATATTGGTGTTTTTCATGCACCGTATATGTTCCTATTCGAGCGCATCCTGACGAGTGACGTGAGTATAGCCGTAGTAAAGTTATCAAACCGATATAATAGCTATAACCGACATCCACGCGGGCGGAGCCGTGGGCAAAAGCTATTTTAGTTAAAAAATTAAATAAGTTTTTTTCGAAGAGTGACTAATAGCCACGTAGTGGATGTTTTTATTTTGTTTTCAACGTCAAACTACTAATTCAGCAGTAGTTTTTAAATCATTTTTTGATTCTGTTCCTTTAGTAGTACGTAAGTATACGGTATGTATAAATACCAATCTGGTTCTCCATAGAACCTGATGTTACTCTACCTGGTTAATTAATCAATTCCTAGACCTACAATAAAAGTAGAAGCACTAGAATAAAGTGATTCGCGACTTCTTCATCCTAGCGTTAATACCAGTCGCTTCCGAAGCTATCACATCGGACTCTGGGGTCCACTTTTTTCGAATACCCACTCATAATAGGTATAGTGGCCTCCTTACTAAGTCAGGTCCAACCCTTACGCCATGCGTCCTATTCTTGTAAACATTGTATACTATCTACATAATAATTCGTCCTGCCAAAACCTAAGGAGGTTAGAAACCGTCCTTGGCAGTCTATAAGTTCTTCAACACACGCATTGGAATGTACACTATCCTTTTAATAATGTAAGTATGTGTTAAATGTCTGTTCTTCGTACAAACTACTTAAATATAGCACTTCCTAGTTCACCCACCATGACGGAATATAATGCTCAACTTACGTTAAATTGTGTAATTAAATTTTATTTCAAATATTTAGTTCTAAAACCCTTGTTTAAACGAGGATGCTATATTACTGATTCCAAGACTTATCATTTCATAACAAATTATTGTGGACCTACCATGACACGCATAAGCGATCGTGAATTCGGCAGCGGTTCAGAAAAGAAGGATTTTGTTTTTTTTTTTACTTTACCTCGCCTGATGGTTAGCTGAAGGCAAAGTCTCAGGTAAGAGGGCCACCATTACATACATATATAGGGTGTATAGGTCCATCCCGCTTCCTCAGGATCGCAGTCACAAAATCGTGTTCTATTTGTCTCAGATGCATTATATTATTTGATACTACACCGGTCTGTCTAGCAAAATAACACACACCAATAATGTAAATAAAATAGTTTAAATCCCGCTTTCATTGACCCGGTGATTCGAGAATAAGGCGAATTGACCATTTATTATTAATGTCTCACAAGTTTATAATTATATTTCCTTAAGTACGGTGTAGTGAGATGAAGTGCCAAACTAACACATTCACTTAATTTAGCTAGCAACCATATTGATGGAACCTAGCCTTTCTTGTGTAGGGCAATGCAATAAAATTTATTTATAAGTTGATGACGTGCTTCATTAGTCTGTGGCAATTTCTTTTTATCGTTAAATAGTACACGTTATAAATGCAAAAAAAAAACAAGATGTAGAATTGTATTATCTGCTAGATTTCGTTTATTTAATATCTGTTTTACTCATATTCGCCGGTCCTAATAACAGCATTCGGTCGCTACAAATATATTAGTGTCTTATAAGAGATTAATAGCGATCATATAACTACGATACTCCAGAAGTATACAAAGTATTGAACGAGTACTACACGTACCACTAAGGATCAATTTCCACTGAAAGAACCGCGGCTACCTTTTTAAGGAATCTACTACAAACCATTTTGAAACTTATCTACGGGAAAAAACATTCAAAGTCATTTGAGGGCAAAGGAAGGCAAAATTTGGGGACCCCTGGCAGTTGTCCTTACAGTAGAAATTGACTCTAATAGAATAAATTATTTTTAATCACCTCATGTACCGCGGTTTTTTTTAAGTTAAGCCTGTCTACCTTTTCTTGAAAATCACAACAACTATCGAAACGCAATATACTTATATAACAGCGACCTGATGTTTCAGTGGTTAAGACCACAGTCTCGTCTACATTCCAAAAAGTATTATTATTTTCATTAATTCTGACAATGTCACAATTATTTTTTTCATTCGAAAATACCGTGTATTTTCTACATTATAATTTTTTAAACATCTAAAATAAATAAATAAAAATATGTTTTTACTCTAATCCATTTTACAATGTTTCCATCAGTCAGCCACATATCACGAATGTTACAAAACTAGGTAATTCTAAAACTCTTCGAGCTTTACTGTTAATGTCACAATTTTTCAAAAAAAAAAACTAAATTATATAAAAATGTTGCAGTAGGTACTAAGTTCTCTTGTGCAAGGGTCATGCATAACATGTTCAGTATAGTTTGTTATAGAGCACAAAAGACATGCTTTTAGTTTTTTTTAAAGATTTTATCCATACGGCAATACTATTAAAAAAAAACAAATCGATATTTAAATCTTAAATAATTATATTTTTGGTTTACAGACAAGATTTGAATGTATTATCCATAACACTTTATACTATACCATTTTATAATTATTAGTTGAAACCTCAAAACCCTTAAATGCCTGGTACACACTAAGCGATCGATTAACGCGAAGGGTCCTGTTTTGACGTCTTGTGTGAAGCAGGAATCATCCTACGTTCGACAAACTGCGATCCCTGCGAACTAATCCCACTCGTTTGCCTTCATCCAGTTAGTGTGTACCCTACATCATATCCGACTCAAGTGAACAGAATGCTCTTTAAGCTCTCATTTCTTCTGTAGATCGTGTAAATATTGTTGAATTATTATTGTTGTACTACAAATACTTAGGTTCCATGACTCCATGTCTATAGCAATGGTACTTTGCACTATAAATATTATGATTCCAAACCCTGTTTAACCTGAAATCTTTAGATAGAAGATATACCTATTTGTTCTTATTTTAGATGTAAAAAAAGTAAGTGAAATGCGTGAAAAATCATTTTCTACACGCAATAATTATGGTTGAAAGGATATATTGATTGCTTAACAACGATAACGTACATACATATACTCACGCCTGTAAATCCCCGAAGAGGTAGGCAGAGGTTTATCAATACCCACATTTCGCTAACTATGATTTTCGGCCCCACATAACAGGGAGCGAGCCTATTGCCGACAAGCTGGGCACTTAGTAATGGGCTGTCTGTATACTGGCAGACGGAGATGAGCCCTATCACTTAGTGTAACGATCACAATGCAACAACATAACAAATATATCTTCTATCTATAGATCTATAATTAATTAGATAGGGTAATACTTTGGGCTAAAAATGTATAGATATATTAAGTACATTATAGAATTTAACACTGAAATATTCTATTAAAGAATGTGGAAGTGGCTATTTCAATATACATTATAGAGTGGCTCGCACCTCAACGTAACAATGCATGCATGAGACGTGTTCGTTCAGGAATGAAGCAATAAAACAAATCATTACATATTTTTATTAAATCAATTTATACAATATACATAATGTTATAAAATTATTGTAAATAGAAAAAAAAGTATTCTCTTCCTTGATGGTTACTAAGCCACTTCCTTCCTGTCATAATAACCTATATATAAATAAATAAATGTTAAATGAATTTAAATGTAAATGTTAAATGGATTTAAATGTATCTCGTAAACACTAGTGCCACTTAAATAAAATAAATTTAAAACATATTGCTTGAATATACCTCTGGCTATAATCACAAAGTAAACACTGCTTTATAAAAAAAAAGTTGTGAAGAAAAATATATCTATGAATTAAAAAAAATAGTTTCTTGTCCATGGTGACATTTTTGTCCCGGACGTTGTTATTTAAAATAAATATAAAAAAAATATATGGAACTTGGTAAAGAATGAATATGGTTGTTGTGAATTAATAGATATATATTTTTTCTATTAAGTTGGACTGCCGGGATGGCGTGAAGTGTCACGCGTGTGCAGTGGGGTAGGTAGACTAACTAAAAGATATTATTTGCAACCGATTATTATTTAACACGTTTATTTATGCGAAGCAGTCGCGATATTGTCTTTGCGAATCATAGCTCTCATTTCTAACCTACCTATTAATTCGTGCCAAAATATGTTAATTAATATAGCCAGCGTACCTATTATGATCTCTAGTTGTGTTTAACTCTTGTGAAATCATATCGTTTTAATAGTAATTCCGTAGAGTGCGTAATCATTTGACACTTTAATTTCTTTCTTTTTTTATCATATACGGGGTTGGTACACCTTAGAGGCGTTAACATATGATGGATATTTTTTGTGTATAGCCTTGAAATGTTGTATGGCAGTGACGAAGGGTCCCTATAATTCAATTACTAGCGTTGTTCATGACAAACTAGATCACAGTAGGTAATTTTTTTTATCACCGGCTTCCGTTTTACATAATGTCATCCTTCGTCACTGGTGCATAGTATGCGTGGTTTCAATTAACGCCCCTACTGTGTATCAACATGATATGATGCATATTCAGTTGCGTGTAGACGAAGTTTTAAATATCTAATATTATCAAATCATCAAAATATCTTTAGAAAAAATGTATTCCAAATATTATCTTCAATCTAGATAAATGTTATCTCAGTGTCAAATGGTTATCTATGTCACGATCACTCTTATTAGTGCTGTTCTAACCAGAGACAAAACGCCTACTCTCTATCACAAAGTAACGCTGATGAATTTTGTAAGGACCAATCCCGCAAAGTGAGTTGATGTTCATTTGAAATGGTCACTAAACAGCCCTGCGGCTAATAGAAAAAGTAGATACATAAGTTTGATACTGTTGGAAATTAACGCCAATATAACTCATTAAAAAATTATAAATAATACCCCGAATAAATCGCGATAGAATGCTTTACAAGAGTTTCATTTCAGACTGTTTACACTGGAGATTGATGGCACTTGGTGGAATCTACTACACATATTGAATAATGATAGCACTAAAGGTTTAGTTAATACATAGTAAATGATTTTAAACAATTATATTTCTAAATACTACAATTCGAAATATACATAAATGTATGTGTGTATATATAATTGTTTAAAACCATTATTATGTATTAACTAATATAATAATGCCGTGAGGTGAAACCGGTCAGGTTAAAAATAAAACAAAATAAAGTGTGGAAAAGTACAAGTGCTATCATTATTAAATATAGTTTTATTTCAAAGTATATTGAGTCACTTGTATTGTTGGTTTTGATGTTCACATATTAGTACCTCAAACTCCACTACATGGCATTGAAAGACCTAAATCTATTATGTGACTGTATGAAA
The DNA here is from genome assembly GCA_949126895.1 of Eilema caniola. Taxonomy (NCBI): domain Eukaryota; kingdom Metazoa; phylum Arthropoda; class Insecta; order Lepidoptera; family Erebidae; genus Eilema; species Eilema caniola. Next base: position 28,486,058 of record OX421462.1, on the reverse strand, counting down.
TACGAAGGGAACATATGGCCATTACCACGGACAGCATGGGCACAGTTGTAACATCTTAGGAGTTTTAGGCGTCATCTTAAGTCGCAGAAATCACATTTCATAACACAGCTTTGCACTCTATGTACAGCACTAATAAGACTTAATTTCGTATCCATATTTATGAACAGGATTTAATTATGTATCTTTTAAAATGTACCTAGTTGTAATAGTAAATTTTGTGTTATACTTTTTAATGAAATTTTTGTATGAAGAATTTGGAATGCTCAAGACGTGACTCGATAGCTCAGTAGTCAGAGCATTCCCCCTGTAACTGACTGTTCGCGGGTCAAGTAATGTATTATAAACTGTAGATACGTCGTGCATTATAAATAAATAAAAATATTCCACTACATTTCACACAACGCTATCTAGATCCATGGGACGCATAGCTTAACTAGCTTGTGTTATGGAATCTAGAATGCAGATAGACATACTTAGATACTTTTTTTGTAAATGCATACATAATTATACATAGAAACACCCAGACCAATGCAAATACCCATATTCATGCATACAAATATTTGCACTGAGCGGGGACTACCGCCACGCCACGGAGGCTGTCATTAACATGGCAAATACTAAATATTAAAAAAATATAGCTTTTTTATATGAATAATAATGTTATAATAACGATTTTTTTTATTAAAGACGTTTTTTTTTCTGTAGCGCAATGTCGCGTCGTCGTGGATAATATTATGAGATTATGACCAAACTCATCGCTTTAAAGTCTTCACAACGCATCTACAGTTTATGATACATCATCGGTCTTAGCGTTTCACTTTTTCTTAGTCGATTTGTGTTATACGTCTGCATGTGTGGAATGTTGGTGCTAACTTAGTTTTGTGTTCATTACGTTTCCAGAGACGCGCGTGCGTACCTACTGTTTATTTGAGTATACAGTGTATTTTGATATTATTTATGTTCACGTTTGTAAATAAGTATACAGAAACGGCATATCCTTGTTCTGTAATTAGGTAAGACTCCACAATAAATACACTGTCGGTGAAACGTATTGTTTTATTTATTCTTTAAACAATAATCTAAAATTTGTAAAATAATTACAAAATTAGAAATAATAACTAAATTACGCAATTAAAATAAGATTGTTTTGTTCAGACTAGCGATAAAAGGAACAAATCGACATAAATGCCGATTTGAAAACTAGAAGTATTTTCACAATAATTTTGAGTACGTATAACACCTAATTATAAAAGATTATTTTACAATTTAACGAATTACATTATTCTGTTGAGAATGTAAACACATCATGACTAATTTATTGATTGACTTAACATGTACAGTCAGCATCATTAAAATGTCGCTAATAAAAGTACTCAAAATAATCCAAATACCAAAATACTTATTTTATATTCGTTATTAGAGTACTCAAATAGTTGTAAGTATCCAGAGTGGCTCAACTATCTTAACAATCGGTCTTGCATTGTCAGTTAGTAGAGTATTCATATTCATATACACAATCACGCCGGTCGATGGTATCCAGTCAAGTATAATTTCAAAAAATCTAGACATTGTCATTGAATCGCATATTGTTTCCCTTTCTTACTTGTAAAGCCATCCCTTTCACACAATGGCGGGATGATAAGGAATGGGTATATGAGTTAGAAAAAGATACAAAATGTGTCAATTGACAATGTCTCTTGTATTTTTTTATAGTTGACCGTTACATAAGCCATGAACTATCAACTTGCATTAGTAAGAAAAGTATGAATGTCTAGATTATTTGAAATTATACTTGACTGGATACCATCGACCGGCGTGATTGTGTATATGAATATGAATACTGTACTAACTTAGATAATACTGGAAGACCGATTGTTAAGAAAGTTGGGCCACTCGTGATTGTTACAACTATTTGACCACTCTAATAACCAATATAAAATTGGAATTTTGGTATTTGGATTATTTTGAGTACTTTTGTTAGCGACATTTTAATGATGCTGACTGTACAATCAGCATAAAAAGTAGATTATTATTAGAGCAATCGTGATATTTACCATGTATTGTTTGGAGTTTACATGGTAAATGTAAATATTGCTCTAATAATCATGTGGGTGACCATGATAGAGTAGATGATCATTTCAGAATTTTAAGATTAGTTTTTGAAAAAACTAATTAATAAACTGAGTAAAAATGCTAAAATTTTGATTAAAATACAATTAATCATTTTCATTCTTATTTGTCATTTTGGAATCTATGCAATGATCATCCACTTTGGAAAGTGACTATACCTATCCTAAACTTAATATAATTAGAAAATGTTCTGGTCCCGTTATTTTACTGTGAATATGCTTTTGAATCATTAATTGTCCCCCTTTTTCGTGAGACGTTTGGTTTACTTAGATTATGCGGTTCTTCCCAGAATTTAAACTATTGGGACACCTTTTTCCATTAAACTTACCGATAAGGGTCAATCCTCCCTGAAAGGGCAGCGGCTTTTTTAGGCAAAATATTGCAAATAATTTGTAATCTTATCTACGGGAGAAGAAGATCATAGTCATTTGAAGGCGAAGGAGGCGCAGAGTGGCGCCGCGCGGCCGAGCGCGCCTGCTCGCCATCATTTCTAGTACAAAAGTCTGGCCGCCGCCAGCCGCTGTTATTTCAGTGGGGATAGACCCTAAGTGTAAGTGCTATTCATTTTTTTTTACTTCTGCATCAAAGGAGCACCAATAAAACTCTTAGGAAAGAAATTCCCTGCTGATATTCTGGTATTTACTAGGAACAACGGCTATGCTCAGTCAGCATCAAAAGTTATAGAATACTAAAATTACTAAGAATAGGTAAAAAAAAAAAACATTTTCAGAAACAAGGTTTAAAATATTTCATATTTTGTTTCCCAAAACCAATAGGTCAGTAAATTTATATTGTTTTGTGTTAAGCCACTTTTGCCGCCGAATCGATGGTACTTCAATATTCGCAAGAGATTACACCTTCTATCGAGTCGACGACATATTCGATCATATTCTGTTTTCCCTGCTACCAGGGGTATCATATTCTGCTTTCCCTGCTACCAGGGTTACGTTCTCGAAGGCTGTATCTGAAGACCGAAGTTTTCTTATAATGCTTAAAATATTTTTATCCTACTTCAAATCCGGTGTACTACTGCCCAAATACGTCCTTAGATCTGTGACGGTAGATCTGATCAATTTGGCGGGGATGGTCTGTCGGTTGAGTCGTTTGTACGCCGCGTACCGGTGGCACCCACCAAAGCTGTAGTAGTAGTTACCGCCCTCAGAACCTTTGATCCACAGGATATCTATCGGAGGCACGTAGCCGGCTTCTTCCTCTTTCTGAAAAAGTAATTTTAAATCGATTAAGAATAGGAAAAAGTGAATGCCCAGGTGGGACTCGAACCCACGATCTTTCCCTTTTTTATCGTATAAATGTCGGTAGATGCCTCCCACCGTCGCCCTAAGACGGTAGTATAGGAGAATTTGGATAGCTTCAGGTGTGGCCCGGTGGCTCAGTGGTCAGAGCATTCCCCCTGTAAGGGAAAGATCGTGGGTTCGAGTCCCACCTGGGCATTCACTTTTTCCTATTCTTAATCGATTTGAAAAGTTAGCATAGTAAATGCTTCAAAATTTCATTCAAAGTAATTTTAGTTATGTTATTCTTTTATTGGAGGTGGTTTTCACAATATGGGGTTCTTAAAGAAGGGCATTAGGTTTTTTCAGGGTTGGCAGCACGAGCGTGATGTGATTCCCCTTGTGTTGCACACGTCCGTAAGCCACTGTAAACACTTTCCAACAGGTTGGCCGTGTGCTTGTCTGCCAATTAAGTGGTATAAAAAATTTGAATTTTGATGGTAGTCGCTGATGATACTTTCACATAAAAATATACTAAGTGCTTCACATCTTAGCATTTTTTCCGGTTACATCCGGGGCTGAAAGCTCCTCCTCACGGAGTCCCCACTGCGTTTCTGGTAATGACTTGTCTGACCGCCGATCCACGAAAGAAACAGATACGCCGGATCCGTGTTCGTAAATCAATAGATATAGGTACTAGATGGCAGGCAAGGTTGAGTTAGCCACTGGGGGTGGGCAAGTCGACTGAGCTGACTGAGTATGCACTACCTCCTCCAATATTTTCTTTCAAGCGACGCACTCACATAGGTAGGTATATCTACATAATTCTTCCTATCAAGTAATCCAGTATATTAAGATTGCAATGTATAGTAAACGACTACAAATTGTAATTACCATAACATGTTTGCGTCGATAATATTGACAAATAACACGTCACGAACATTTTCAGCAACGGATCGCACTTACCTAAACATATGAATTAAGATAGGTAGGTATGTTTATCGTTTACAAATATGAAAATAACGAATCACCTCTTGATAATTTTTATATCAAATCACATCGACCCCTCGTATTTTGAACACTATTTAGGTTAGTGCTTTACGATAAGCATTAAACATAATATTTTTTCTAGATAAGTAAACTGCTAGGTTTTGTTTTTTTTATTAAAAATAAATTTAAGTAATCGTAGGTTAAAGATTACAGTGTAGCTAATAGGTATGTTACTTAAAAATGTTAAATAATAAATACATTTCAAGCCAATTGTCTCGATAGAGCCACGACCTAAGTAATTGAGAGACCTATTTATATATTTGTCCACCTATATATGTAGGGCCTCATCACCAACATTGAAATAATATTATATTTAATTACTTAATTCTGTTTTCAGCTTACGAGGGTGAAGGCTCGACTAGGGCTGCTCGTAGAATCATGGGATCTGAAAAATGTCCCCAGTAATAGGCGGTAGCTCACCCCTATTACGTGGGGCTAAAATGTAAAATACCCACAACTCTGCCTAACCCTTTGGGAATTTAGCAATTAACTTAGTAATAAATACGAGTCTGCAAGTCATACTTGCTAGTAATTGTTTTATCATTTAGAAAGGGCTTACTTTCAGTAGATACTTTATTTTTACACAAAGATAGCGCAGTGGTTAGGGAGTCGGGTTTACGATCAAAAAGTCCCAGATTCGGCTTCTGGCCATCACACTACACGAATGTGAACCCACATCTAACATAAGTAATTTAGTTTATTTGATGGAGCTAACAGAATTACTCGGCTAAAATTTTATGGTTGGTTACTAAAATTCCTTTTAAAAAAGAGAGAATGGGGGCTTTGGCCGCTAGCTAACCGTGGTCAACTTCATCGATTTGACTGGTGACGTAGTAGCCCCGGTCAGTTTGGGATGACCTATCAAAAAAGGGCAGGGCACGCTACATCCAAAAACCGAGATCTTGTATGAAAAGGTGTTAACCAGTCGTTTCGTTTTCTACATTGCACATTCACTCGATAAGTAAAGATAATAATATTATTAGCAAATGGCAGGCAGAAAAGCAAGTCCTCTCTGTGAACAGGTTTTGCAATTCAATTGGAACTTGTTTTCATTCGAGTTCCTAATAAGATTTTATGCATCGAGAGATAATTCGGGTCAAGAATATTATGTGTAGAGTAACTAGTACTGGCGCTGAATATTAATTTGAGCACTTATTTGTTTGATAATAGGTATTTTAAGTATTTACAAATAGAAGTATTTATATTATGCCACATAACTTCTTAAAATGTGTATGGAGACTAGGGCTTCACCAAGATTTTTGAGGCTCAAGTCAACATCATCTAGACTGCTCGCCGGTACAGCTGCTGATTCACGAAAGAGGTTCTGGAGCAGGCTTTCCAATCAGGATTTGAATAACTGCGGCAGTCGTCACCGCAAAAACAAGCATATGCATGCTTTTATATCTGTCAGCTTTTTATGCAACCTAGGAGTCCAAAATGGTCACATTTAGCGATACTGCTAAAAACGAGGCACGCTATTTTCCAGTAGATTTCAATAAATTCCTATAAAATTCGTAAAATTTTCACTCAAGTAAATTCGTTTGTCAGAGGCGAGTAACGAAAACATACGCAGGCTATATCACTGCGAAAGAAGGAAAACTTGAAATAAAACCCTGTACCAACCCGTCTGGCCAGCGCGGCGTGGAAACAGTAGGCCAAACCTCACGACATTAGGAGAGGCCCATGGTCAGCAGTGGTCAAATATGGTAGACAAATTATTGATTGATTGATCACTCATATGAGCAGAATCACAACAATTCATTTACGAAGCAGATAGGTACTAATTTCGTGTAAATATCGCCGCATGACGCAAATATTATCCTAAAAAGATTCTAATGAAGTGGCCTTTTTAGACTTGCTGCTCTAACTGTGATGATGATAAGAGCATTATCTACTCAAAATTATGATGATGCCTAACGGCTCCATGTGGATGTCGGCTATCGCGACCAAACCCATTACCTACTTAAAGATGTAACTTATTTTTCTTAATAAGTAAATTGACTATTATTCTCGTTAACCAACTCCTTAGTTGCCTGCCAGCAATCTTTAAAAAACAAGAAGATACATCAACATTACCAAACCAACCTGTATGGTCTCCATGAGCGACAAGACTTTCTCCTCCGTCAGCTCCGGTATGAACGGCCGGATGATGACGGACATTGGGACGTCATGCACCTCCTCCTTCCACGCGCTGTGCACGCTGGTCATCCTCGGTGCTACCACCGACAACAGAATTCAACTTATGATACACATTTACTTATAAACAAGTCTTAAAGATACTTATTACCACACACTATCGCTTTATCGGATATGACTAGAGTACATATATTATATGGACAATTATTTAATCAATAGCTGTAATCGTAAAGATTGTTAGCTAATAATTTTTACGACCGCAATAGGCTCGCCACCTGTGGGACCAACTATTATAGTTGGCGAAATGTAGTTTTATTACACCTCTGCCTAACCCTTCGGGGACTTAGATGCGTGAGGTTTTTTAGATCGATCATCAGTCTGCCTCTACAAACATCGACAACGATGGTTCCCCCTCCTGTGAATTTTAATTAAATTAATGGTATTCCTAATCGTGATAACTTCTGTGCATATATATGTACTTGTGTAGGCATACCCATAACACCTTTATGTTATCTATAGCTACACCTAATAGTAGGTATTAGGTGTGTGTCTTTATGTCCTTTTGTACTTCTATACATTCAACCGATTGCAAAGATATTTGGGGGTGCTGCTGGTACAGTCGCCTTCAGAATCAAAAGTATGAACACTGACAAATAAACGATTTTGACATTGAAAATATTTGTTGCTTTTGATGATTAGTCCGTCAAATAACTGCACCCCGCTAGATGGTAAAAAGATGTACCTATTCTTATTTTTAAATCTTCAGAGGACAAATTTAATTATCTTATGTAAAGTTTTAGAGCTAAACTAGAAAAAAGGCATTGTAATGTATGCTGGTTCTTAGTTATTTTTGAAAATATTAATTAAATCTTCACAACATTGTTGAACGAAACTAAGGTAGGTTACAGATGGCATCTAATGTATTAGATACTCTGTGGACAGGTGCATTGAAATACAACAACGCATTTTAGTGTATTCATTAGTTACCTTCTTAGGTATTTAATATAAACTACAACTTATTTTTTCTGTATTGTTGCATAGTCACGCTTACAAGGTAAAACAAAAGCAAACGTAAGTAACTAACTACCGTATTCCGACATAGATCGATTGCAAATAGCATTAGGCATAGATTAAAAATAAAACTGTATTTGTAGTGTAACTAAGTACTCACAATTTCTTAGCGAAACCGAAGCAGTCAAGTTAACAATCGACTTTAACATAGGTGCTAAAGATCGCAATAGCCTTGCGTTCGGTGCCACAGTCCGCGCGTTACTAACTAATGCGATGACACAAACCTGAATCACACCTCGCACCGAGGTCACCTCGTCTGATAAAAATAAACACAAACAACTTGAAAAAAATGTTATTTACATACATATTTGGCGTTTTTACGATACCAATCAATAATTGATTTTATATTGCAGACTTTGGTGGATGCATAATCTTTTTTATTCAACTAAGGTAGCAAACACACTTGTACAGCCCACCTGCTGAGTAGGTTGAGCACACAGATTGGCACTACTACTACCAAAGAGTATACTACTACTCTCTACCATACATAATAATCTATGGATTGGCATAGATGGTCTATCGTTTCGTTGCCACATTTGTCACCCGTAGAGAGCACGAGGGCCGATGAGAATTTAGGAAACGCCTCTGGCACTGGCTATAACTCATAAATATTGCAGCATACTGCTTTATAATTATGAAGTTGATATTAAGCCGGAGAATGGACCGGCCATTCGTGCTAGGTAAAGCAGTATTTTCAGTGAATTTTGTTGTTTGGCAAGGCTATCATGATAATATCGGAAGCTTACGCAAACATTACATATTCAACTACAACTAACGACACCTAAACATAAACTTACCGATATTGTTACATTTGTTAGTTTGTGGTTATGGAAATGTCGCCGCCAACTAGCTTGATCAGCCATCCAATGAACTGCCTAGTCAGTTAACTAAACGCCGCCTCTCAATTAACGGCCTGAATGATATTCAGCCGTCTTGTTTATTAGGTACATCATTTAACAACCTGGCTGGCTAATGCTTAGGCCAATCGTAAGATGGGGCACCACCGCGAAATAAGATAGAAAATTACATACATACATATACTTACACCCCCGAGGGGATAGACAGAGGTGTATTTACAGAAAATTTGTGATAGGTTTATTGTGATAGCAGCACATTTTTTTTATATCCATGCAGAAATAAGTCATTTTTCTGTTTAATTAAATGGCTAGGCAAGTAGTTAAACGTCATTGATCCATGCTATTTGCCTAGCCGTTTAATTAAATGGCTGCACAACATTCAGGCCGTTAATTGAATGGCGGCGTTTAGTTAACTGCCTAAGCAGTTAATTGAACGGCTGACTGATAGATAGAGACAGAAAGATTCCGTGGTCACTGGTCAGTTGTCCAGTGTAAGTAAAGGTATCTCAATATGTTCGGACTATGTTACTGTTCTGAGATTTACGCCGAAGAGCTTTTTTATTGTTTCATTCAATTCTTGATTAATGGCTCTGTGCTTTTAGCATCAATTCCGCATATGTCCCCTAGTAGAGTGTGATGTTTATGACAGTAGGAAGGACGACTGATGCCAACTGCCGTACTTTAGTAGTGTGTAGGTATCTAGCTTATCATTAATGGTAGTATTTTCAAAACCATGGTTAACTAAAAAGGTTAAATAAAACACAAGTTATAACTACACAAAAATGTATTTAGTCAATCAGATGGTCGCAATAACATTGAACTCGTCGTATACATGTGTGCCCGCGCCGCCCCGCCCGGCCCACAACAATATATCATTCCAATAAATACTTCATCGTGAGGACGGCGCGCGTCGGCGGCGCGGTGCTAATTACAATGTTCCACAGCGTTAAACATTTCAATTAAATTTCCTTTTATTTCGTATACTGTTTCAGATATTTTGTTTTAGAACACATTAACACTAGCAATTTTTCATATCCAAACTATCACTAAGTGGAACTAATTTTTAAATTTAAAACAATCGTTCTAGATCGTTCTGCTTCGATGAATATGTACGACGAAATAAAATAACATTCAACTAATCCTAGCACGTAAATAAAAATTGTGCTTAAATTGTTAGCACCATAATTAATTATTTTGTTCTGATATTCACAACTCCTGTGTGCCGTTGGCGGCAGGACCGAGTTGAACCCCTTATTTCATAAACTGCTTGTTGTGTCAACGAAGGCATAGATAAAATCTTCGAAAGCTAAAAAGTCTGCGTTATTTTTATGAAACAAGAGGGTTTATTTTATTTGAGAGTCGTTATTCGTGAATTGGTTTGAATTTTTTTGAATTGACTTGAAAATTTTGCGATTGATTTGAATTTGTTGTGATATTGATACGATAAAGCTATAAACCACAGGTTTCGATTAGTTTGAATTGTCACATGTATTTCATACTACATGCATACTAAGTAGCAAAGAAACTCAAGTTCTCTTACAAATTACGAGCCATTCCATTTATCCTCGTCCAGTCGAAACCCGTCAATAGCTTACTATATATTCAGTTATTTATATATATTACACTGTATGTGTACCAGTACTCTAAGCACACGCTTGAAGATCACTAGGCCCTACCCCAAGTCCGGCACTGCATACAAAAAAGTACGAAAACGATTAAAATTGACTGGTATTTTAGAACGACTCCACATTAAAATCATGGCCGAACTGAGTGTGCGACAACTAACACAACCTTCGCTAATAAAATATTTAAAATTGCACACAATATGTGCGTCCGTACGTAACAATGTAACGATTGAGAACTGAGACTGCTACTTTACATTTAAGGGGATGCCTCCGAAAATTTCTTTAGTATCATTTTCTACCTTCACATGCAAAGAAACTATTTTTTACTCGATTGCCAAAATGAGTGCTTTGTTTTAATATTCATGTATGTATTTGGGCTTCTTTATTTACCATAACTTTTAAATGCCCGTACAGATTTGAATTTGGCATTATTACATATTTACTTTTGTATATTTCAACAGCAGGCCAGATATTTATTCCCGAGCTCATAGTGTTACCTTCTCACGATTAAAAGTATTGCAATACGACCGAGAATAACGTAAAGACGATGAATAATTATATCATGAATAATTATATGGTGAATAAATATATTGCAACACTGTCACTTTGTCGGAAACAAGTCGTGTCTATAAAAGTGCTGAGGTATCCCCTTAATGTCTAACCTACGTATCATCCGATATCCGTTCGAATGGCGACAAGTGTATATAAAAATATGAATATATTTATATCTGATGCGTATACATAAGTTTAAAGTGCATAAAGTGCTCGTATTGTTAGTACACAATTAACTGTACAGAGAATAACGTTAATATAATATAAAAGGCGTGTATAGAGTTACCATTCGAACAAAATATCCGTTGAATTTCTAGTCATAGAGAGTAAAATACATTTCTGTCTACCACTTTGAATATCTGCAGGCGAGAGAGGGCTTCGAGTTTTTGAACTATTGAAGCTATCTTTTAAATCTACTCTTAAAGTAGCAAGCAAATATTGCTTGATTCATATATCTTGGGACCAAAAATGTGTTCAATATGTGGACTTTACGCGCAGTACGCGTTCCTTGGATGTGTTTTGACGATATCACGGGGTACTACAGCCGTGGACGAGCTTAAATTCAACAGGCAGAGATTATTATACAATATTCCTCGCTCGCCAGTGCCTTTTGAATATCGCGATCTAGGTCCAAGATATATGAATCGAACAATATATTTTGTAGCTTATTAACGTTTGCAACACAAGAAATTACACACGTCTCATTACAGAGTGGAGTGTAGGCGAATTCACCATCATATATGTTTAATAATTCTGCAGTGAGACATCCTAATAATTTCCTTTGTAACTCCTGTCTTCACTATATCATCACTATCTTGCATCATTTTAAAAGTCAGCCTGGAAAGACAAAAGTCGAATGTACAAGTTTTCTGCCGTGTACTGCATAATTCAGTATGCAAGCAGCATCAGTTCAAAGCCGTGACGTACGGGCGCACCTCATAAGGACACTAGTCAGCACAAAATATCTGAATACTTACAATTAAAATATTACACTAGATTCACTTATACCTATCGTATATTTATATCCACCGTAGAATAAAAGATTATTAGAACGTATAAACGAGATCCTCGCCGTATCGATGTGATGATTAACTTTTGACGTAAGTATATAAAATTTACTAATACTGTCCAAATAATTACCTTTCGAAACCGAATTCAAAACAAATATAAATCGCTGGTAAATAATAATACTATAAAATAGTTGCCGTTCGAAAAACTTCATAAAATTATTACAATACTATAATAATAATAATTAATTAATTTATGATAATAATAAAAATAAGTTGTATATAATCCAGTCGAAATTAATAAACATCGAAATCCAATTTCTGGACATTTTAAATATGGCGTTAATTTTTTTTGTTACTCTTGGCGCTTTTTTTAGGGTTTTTATGACCTAGTCACTTGACATTTAAGTCACATCTTCATTTATACAATATTTCTTCACTTTTTGATGATCATGATAATGGATTGATGATATTAATGACGATGATGATGATGATCAATGAGATGATAAGCCTCAGTAAAGTTGTGGGCCTTTACTAGAAGCTCCCTAGGGAGATTTGGCTCGAACACGGAAAGTCACAATTCACTGTAATATGCCATTTTCCAACACTTGTGTGCGTTGTCCAAGACGTTATGACTAAAAATCCACCATTTTTACACATAAAACTCGAATTCACAACAATTTTGGAAAATAAAATAGCACAACGATGTGCCACTCTGCGTTTTCCCGCCAAAACTCTGGCGCTTTTTATTTTACTTTAAATTTATTCAAAGGTATTGGATACAAGTCCTTAAAGTCTCGAATTTTATTTTTTACTTGCATATTGCCAGTTTAAATGACGTCAAGTTTTTTTTTCTTTAATCAATTATATTGTCTATTAACTCATTTTAAAAACAAGAGAAGTGATTTTGCTGCCATTGAAATCTTTAGATGTCAGATTGTTTTTATTAATTTCGACTGTAAATGAATACTGGGTGCCAGTCCTATAAATTGTTAAGTAATACAAATAAAAATACGATTCAATTACATGTCCTTCCAAAAATATCGCTAAGAATATGTAGTCTAAAGTTTAGGTATAATGTGTAGTATACAATGTCCTAGGGGCTAGAGCGCGTCGGCGCCGTGAGTGGCGGTCGTCGCCGAACCCGGCCTACTTAAACATAATAATAGTAATGTAAATGGCAATTCTGTGGAAGCTGCACAATTATTATGCGTTGTACCCGTAACCTGGAACAATGGGATTGCGTCTGTTAATTTAATTACTAACCTTACTGCGTAAGCTACGGTTCTTTTTTTTAAATGAATGCTCGTAAGTCGTTCTTAGCTCACACCTATTTTCAAAAAGGATGTAATATAAAATCAGAACAGATGGTTACTTCACATCTCTTAAAATATCTAAATAAATAATTATAATTGTCTTTGAATAATATCCTTTTAAAACTATCTTTACTTTAGAATATATATTAGTCTGTTTTTTAATTTCAGATAGTAAAATGACATTACCTGTGTTGCCGGTTAATTGCAATGAAAAAATAGTCATGTGCCATCAGTATCGAAAGTTGTCGATAAATTAAATTTAGTACAGATTTTTGTAGGTTATTTTATAGTTAGCTGATATGGATAGTGTGCGAGACTAAAAAACATTTTAATTATAATTTTTTTTCTAAAAATGTAATAAGGCCAAATCACTTGTATCTAGGCCACAAACATTGTCGATAGTTTCGAGCACGTCACTAAGTACTAAAAGCTAGTATCATTATTTCACAATTTTACATTTGCAGTTGTCAATTTACTGTCTGAATTTAAAAAAAAAAACGGACTATAGGGCAGAGTTGAAAAGTCAAAGTCAAGGATTTTTTTTCAATGTTGAACAAAAAGGTCGTTTCTTTTTGATGTCAATAATAAATCTACTTGTTGAATTTACTACCGCTTCCAAGACGCTGGAAACCCATTGACGTGGTAATATAGAAATTTATATATTAGATAATGTCGCGAATTGACTTCACAAAAAATACACATGAAAACACGCGCATTTTGCGTGCGACCAATGCTGATCGGTGGCTGTATTTCATTGTGAAGGATTTAACCCATCAATGAGCTTCAGATCGAGGGTAACATGAATTGACCCTATAAAAAATGTAAAAATGATTAGAACGTACCTCCGCGATGGGGAGGGTGGGGAGGGTGGGGCGCGTGGGCGGCGCGCGCTGGCGCCTAGGGCGACAGATCCTGGTGCATGGGGTCGTAGCCGATGGAGCCGTCGTAGCCGGGCGCGGGCTGGTCGTAGGGCGGCGCGGGCAGCGAGTAGCCCATGGAGTCCTGCGCCGGCGCCGGCGACATCATCGGCGTGGCCGTGCCCGACGCCGCGCCCATGGAGTACGGCGACGCGCCTGCTGCTGCGGACACGCGCCGGGTTACGAGGAGCTACGGGGCTACGCACTCCGACACGCAGTGGTGGATGTCTTACGCTCCAAGAGTATACTACTCTTGGAGATTGTAATTATTGTGGGACAAATTCAAATTTGTGGGCTTCTATGTCTTTGTGTAGGTAGTTCAGGGCCTTGAGGGATTATTATGAGTATTGACAGTTTTGAAATAGTGTATGGACTCATCTAGTGATTTAGTTTTGACTACTAATATTCTCGCTAACTGAAGGGGCAGGGATCGAACCAGGTTTCCCAATCATTTCAACGAGTGACAGACAGTATGTGACTCTTAAGAGGTTAAAATAGTCATTTTGTGGCTTAATCAATTTTTCAAGACTTAATTTTTGTTACTTTTAGTCATTATGGCTAATAGTTACTTTACAATTTTTAGTCATTATAGCCAATAGTCATTTTACAACTTTTAATCAATTTGACTTGTAATTATAAAAAAGCTTCAGTAAGAGACCCACCACATAATAACTTAATGTTTTGAATCAAAAGATATATGGAAAAGTGTAATGTCTATTTAAAATATCTATCATTACTGTAATATGCCGTGGCTCTGGCTGGCGGCGAGCCGGCATCGCGGCCCCCACCGACCCAAGGCAAGTCTGTGTGCGAAAACGTACCTCGATGTAGCTCACTCTTCTATGCACACCCAAAATGGATGGCTAGGTGAGCTCGGCTATGTTCCAACTACGCAAGGGTAGTTTTAACATAGCAGGGTTAAATGCTAGTATTAGGGAGTAAGCTAAAATAATATATTCGTTGGACTTAATAGGTCTACATAGGCAGATTTTAAAAATATAATGCATCCAGGTAGGTAATGTAACTCCTTCATCCATTGATCTTTCTGTTTATAAAAACACATTTAAATTGATGAGTATTATTATAAAATAATTTGAGTTTCATCTTAAATATAATAATTGCCTGGACAGCAGTCTGAGTTTTGTCAATACAACAGTCAATCTCATCGATTGAAAGAATTACACCAAGTCCAAGCTATCCTACATAGAAAATGTCACTGTGTCCATCTAAGAACAAGATAAAATCTTTGTTAATATTTAAGTTTTTATGTTTGGATGTTGCTAAAATTATTACAATTTTATGCCCACATCGCACTTGCTGTTAGCCTATTCGCTAGTCGCAAGTGCATTGTGCTTCTTAGTATACGAACAAATGTCATTTAAAATATATAAATGATTATTGTTCATAGACAATTACAAAAGTCCACTTGCAGCATCCATCACAAATCCTTTTAATTGACATTTGTTTATAACTGAATACTTTTTAAAAGACCTGGCACTAGTAAATTAATAATAAAATTATTATAAAATTGTTCTAGCCATCCCCATGAGTTTTGTATAATGGTACACAGCAGTGAGCAGAGATAGTACATAGCAGAACAATAATTTACCGGCGGCTTTCTTGGCAGCATACAGATTGGCCTCCTCTTGAGCCTTGCCGATGTTCTTCTTGTAGCGGATGCGTTTGTTGCCGAACCAATTGGACACCTGCAATAATAATAGAATCAATAAAAATGTTTAAATGCAATATATGGCACTCGTTTATGCAGCAATTAGAAATTGATTTATTGCGATTTTGCAGGTTTGTTTACACACATAATAAATTAGTTATGCTGCACCAATAAATTGATATATGTGTGATAAAAACTGTAGTTCTAGGTTTTTTCAATCTCAAATATAAATATTTTTACTTGGTGCGGTTTGAGCGGTATAGTGCAATCATAATCATTTTTGACACAAAATCTGGGTTGTAAAATACATAGCTTTCAAGCTACTGAAAGTTCTAGCTATTGCTGGAAAGTATAAGTGTACTGAAAGGCATACCTGTGACACAGTTATGCCACACTTTCGTGCCAATTCCTCCTTTGCCTCTTCACTAGGGTACGGGTTGGAGAGGTGTGAATAGAAATATTCGTTGAGGATCTCCGAAGCCTGTTTGCTGAAGTTACGGCGCTTGCGACGCGCGTCCAAAAACCTGAAATTACGGGATTATTATATTTAGAGAAACAAATGCCACCCATTTTACGACCACGTGTATTCTCGAAGTAATGCTTGGGCCACAGTAACTGGAAAAGTCATACTACCGCCGCGGCAATGAAAGTGACTTATGTGGTTATGTAATATAATTATTAGTCATTTTGTGACTTAGTCAATTTGGCAGTTTTTTTTTTCGAATGATTTTTGTTTAAGTATTTTGTATTTAATACCAGATCACCAGTTCGGTTTTCGTGCACACCATGGAACTACAGAGCAAATACATAGGGTCACTCATACAATACGGCAAGCACTGGAGAGGAAAGAATACTGCTCAGCCGTCTTTCTCGATATAAAACAGGCCTTCGACCGTGTATGGCACAAGGGTCTCTTATATAAACTAAAGCTACACCTCCCAAATACAGCGTTTATGCTATTGAAGTCCTACCTACAAGACCGAATATTTCAGGTTAAATGCGAAGATTGTCTATCATCGATCAATCAAATAGAAGCTGGTGTACCACAGGGCTCCGTACTGGGTCCAATTTTATATACAATCTACACTGCTGACCTACCTGTCTCAGAAGAAATAGTTACTGCAACCTACGCAGATGACACCGCAGTTCTCTCTTGTAACAAAGATCCACACACAGCTTCTACAAAACTGCAAGAATGCCTGGATAAAATTGGATTATGGCTCAAGAAATGGAGAGTCGAAGCAAGCCCAGCGAAATCAGTACACATTACCTTCGCACTAAAAAGAGGCGACTGCTCACCTGTCACTCTTGACGGAACTATCCTACCACACCAAACGACCGTTAAATATCTGGGCATGCACCTTGATAGACGACTCACATGGCGAGATCACATAAAGGCAAAAAGAGAACAGGCAAATAAAAAGTTTGCAGACATGTACTGGCTACTGGGCAGACACTCGACACTACGTCTAGAAAACAAACTCTTGATATATAAATGTATCATTAAACCGGTCTGGACATATGGTATACAACTGTGGGGATCAGCGAGCCACTCAAACACAGAAATCCTCCAGCGCTTCCAGAATAAAGTTCTGAAAATTCTCTGCAACGCACCATGGTTCACACGAAACACTGAAGTCCATGAGTACCTAGAAATCCCGACAGTTAAGGAGGAAATAGAAAGTTCTACTTCGACCTATAAACAAAGACTCACAGTACATAGAAATCATCTAGCTGCAAAACTAATAAATAGCAAGGACAGCATATTCCGGCTGAAGAGAACGCGACTGGCGTCAATCTAAACACTAAGATGAGTTTAAAAATAAGAGATTAAATATCGATGGATGTGCAATCTCAACAGTTCTAGTACTTCAAAAAATCTGATTATAGCTCTGGGGCTGATAGCAGATTTAAGGAGACAAAAAAAAAAAAAAAAAAAAGTATTTTGTATGCTAAATATTCAAATTGATTAAAATAAGAAAAGTTTGAATAAGTTTAGGCGGGGTTTGAACTGCAAATTTTGTAAGACAAAGATCACAGGTTCAAACCCCACCTAGACCAATTCAAACATTTTCTATTTTAATCAATAGTATTTTTTTAATCATCAAGCTAAATAGTAATTTAATGGTTAATTAAAAATTGTGACTAATTTTATTAAGGTTTTTCGATAATCGTGGCAATTAGTCATTTTGCGATTTTTAGTCAAAATGAAAGTCATTCAGTTCAGTCAGTCATAACTCATAAGGTATATATATTAATAATTATTATAAAAAAAAGTAATAATGTGTGACTTACAGAAAACCGAATTAAGGGATTATTATTATTACATTTCGAAAAACCACCCATTTTCATACAACGTGAATTCTCTAATACTGGGGCCACGGGCGCGAACCCAACCCACTGGCACTGGTGGTAAGGCAGCTGTCGAACCAACCAAGCCAAAGAAGGTTAGAGTCCGAAAAACAAGGAAGGAGAGACGCCTAGCAGCCAGCATTAAGGCTGCGTCTCTGCTCTCCTCCACACCGCCATCTTCCTCGACAACGAGGACAGAGGCCAAAAACAACCTTAATTTTGCCCCCGGGGAGCGGAAACTACCGCCTACCGGGGACAAAGCAAAGGAGACCCAACAGCGGCCAAAAGGTAAGGAGCAGCCCTCTGCTAAGCGTGCTCTCAACGAGACGTCTTCGCCTCGCGGGGAGTACAAGAGGCAGAGGCTCGACAACTCCAACAAGGTCGCCAGCCGTAACTACGCCCAAGCTGCTAGCGCGCCCCTTAGTGTCGCAATCACATGCGCACACTCGGGGCGTATCAGCAAGGATGTATCCGAGCAGGTGCTCACCGAGATACAGAAATGTATCTTTGGCGATGCTGTAGCTCGGAAACAGACACAACCCCCAAAATTCAAAGCGAAGCCGCTTTTTACTGAAGGGGTTTTGAAACTGTGGTGTGCTGATGAGTACACACGCAGCTGGCTACAGCGTGCCATCGCCGAAATGGAACTCACGGCCAACGTAAAGTTGGTCGTGAAGAACCAGGCGGACATCCCTCAACGGGCACGCTGTGGTATACTGGTCCCTGATCAACAAGGGCTTCTGGAGGACGCGCAATATATAGGGCGCGTTCTGTCCTTCCAGAATCCCGAAGTTGAGGTACAAAAGTGGACCCTAATAAATGCGGTCAAACAAACCGCCGCGTGGTTCCTGGTGGTCGGAGTCCCAGAGGACCAGGTACCGACCCTCATGAAGGCCGGACGCCGTCTCTCATTTGGTGTGGGGACGGTGTACGTAAAATTCCAGGGTCGGTCCGGTAAGTTTACCGACGTCCCTCTGGGATGGGACCCCAAAACATGTCAAGTCAGACAAGACCTCAAGGCACCCCCGGCTAAAGAGGTGACTGATCCTCAGCCGGAGGCACCGAAAAAGGTGATAGCCGAAGAGGTCTCACCATCCACTCCCAACAGCGTCAGACAGGAGAGCGCACCCATGGAGGCGGAGGAGGCAGACGATGTGCTGACCTCGATTTCCGGCCTCCTGGGAGAAGACGCCGACTCCATGGACCTGTTCGTGGAGCTAAGACTTGGGGGGGACGATGAGGGAACAACCAGCGATGGTGTCCCCCTCATCCAAGATTAGCCTCCTTCAGGCGAACCTCCAGCACAGCCGAGCTGGGACGGCTCAGCTACGGAAATGGCTGGAGGTTCAACATACGGCCATCGTCCTGATCCAAGAGCCGTGGATCGGAGGAGGCCACATCCAGGGGCTCTCCAACTTAGGAGGTAAGCTTATAGTGACCAATGACCATGATCATCCTAGATCTTGCATATACGTCACAAAAAACCTTAAAACACAGGTCCTCACAGAGTTCTGTTGCAGAGATCTTACTGCCATAAGGCTTCACACACTGGATGGCGAAGACAAGGTGGTCACCCTCGCCTCAGCCTACATGCCCGAAAAGGAGGAGCTGCCTCCGCAAGACCTCATCCGACTGGTGGACCACTGTGAAAGGGAGAGGATGGAGGTCATCATCGGGGCCGACACCAACGCTCACCACCCGCTGTGGGGCATGAGCGCTCAAAACGAGAGAGGTAAGTACCTTGTTGAATATCTTTTTACTACCAACCTCACCTTACTAAACACCGGCTCTGAACCAACATTCGTCACTAAAAGGAGCCGCACAATCATCGACTTAACACTAGCGACAGAAAACGCAGCGGAGGCCATTACGGGCTGGCATGTCTCCAAGGAGGCATCCTGCTGGGACCATAGATGGATCCGATTTGACCTACAGGCAGGAACACTACAAATCCAGCCAAAACGAAATCCAAGAAAAACGGACACAGTCAAATTCGAGCGACATCTGACACACAAACTCGCTGAATTGCGCATCCCACAGATTCTCGAGAATACAACACAGATTGAGGAACAGGTAAACCACCTAACTAAATCTATAATAGACAGCTACCACATAGCATGTCCAGAAACCCTACCGCCCAAAACACCAGGCAAACAGCCGTGGTGGGGCCCAGAGCTGGAACGCAAGCGAAAGAAGGTTAGAAGAGCGTTCAACAGGGCGATGAACACATGTGCGGATGAGGACTGGGACACCTATCGCTCAGCCAAATCTAGCTACAAAAAATGCATAAGATATCGAAGCAAACAAAGATGGCGAAAATTCTGTGGTGACATAGAATCTTGCCAACAGGCAAACAGGGTGAGGAAAGTCCTATCACAGACGAAACAAATGGCACTGACCGCCCTTCGCAAACCCGACAACACGCTCACAACATCGCCAGAAGAAACCAGACGCATCCTAATAGAGGCCCACTTCCCAGGATGCGCTCTCTCAACTCAACTTCCCAACTGGCAAGATGAAACCATAACACCGACTGCCCGAGACTGGCAGTATGTAAACAAAGTGGTCTCTCTGGAAAAAGTCCAGTGGGCCATTGGATGTTTTCACCCCTTCAAGGCAGCTGGCCCCGACGGGATCATTCCCGCTATGCTACAATGGGGCAATCTACCGGTCACGAGTAGATTGGAGCGCATTTTTAAATCCTGCCTGGCACATAGATATGTTCCGAGAGGATGGAGGGAAGTAGGGGTCATCTTCATCCCGAAGCCAGGAAAGGGTGATTACACAAATCCTAAAGCACATCGACCGATCAGCCTGACCTCCTTCATGTTAAAGACCATGGAACGTCTGTGCGAGAGGGAGCTGAGAGATGGTGCACTAAAGCAATTACCACTACACGCAAACCAACACGCATACAGCTCCGGTAAGTCCACGGAATCAGCCCTCCATCTGGTGGTCAGCCGGATAGAGGAAGCGATCGAACATCAAGGCATCTGCCTAGGTACGTTCATAGACATCGAAGGAGCCTTCGACAAAACCAGTTTTGTCGAAGGCTCCTTCGATGCTCTGTCAAAACACGGCACGGAATCGGTACTTACAGACTGGATAACAAACATGCTCAGCAAAAGAGTGGTTCGCCTTGGAAAAGATGATCAAACGGCCTTGATAGCCAAAGGCTGCCCACAGGGTGGAGTAATTTCTCCACTCCTCTGGAACCTAGTGATAGATGACCTGATCACAAGGCTGAACAAAAACAGGGATTATACAATAGGTTACGCCGACGACCTTACCATCCTTATCTCCGGAAAGGTAGCAGGAACAGTCTGTAATCTAACACAACAAGCCCTACGCATCGTGGAAAAATGGTGCGAGGAATTCGATCTATCGGTGAACCCGACCAAAACAGAGCTAGTAATGTTCACAAACAAAAGGGTACTAGGAGAATACCGTCTACCCAAACTCTTCGATACTGAACTCCAACTGTCAAAAGAGGTCAAATACCTCGGAGTCATTCTAGACAGTAAATTAACATGGAGTAGCCATCTAGACAGCAAATTAGAAAAGGCCGGAATCACCTTCTGGCAGTGCAGAAGAATGATTGGCAAGAAGTGGGGGCTCACGCCAAAAATTATTCTATGGCTTTACGAAACAGTGATCCGCCCCATGATAGCGTATGGCGCTATCGTTTGGTGGCCAAGGACAGAAAACAGCACGATATCGGCTAAACTACAACGGACCCAAAGATTAGCCTGTAGGGCAACCACGGGATGCATGAAGACTGCCCCCACGGCGGCAATAGAAGTCATGCTCGGACTCCCACCATTGGATCTGTTAATCCGCCAAGAAGCAACAGCTGCGGCTATACGCCTAAAGGCACTAGACCTATGGAGCAACAGGAATACACGACATACATCACTGCTTACAAATCTTACAGCTGAGCTGCCTATCATAGGAGCAGTAAATGATCGTGTACCGAAACAGCACATATTCAATAAGAAATACAAAATCCAGCTCTATGAAGACCACCGCTGCGAGGCACTATGCCCAGCAGAAATGCGTATCTTCACAGATGGATCAAAAACGGATAAAGGCACGGGAGCCGGCGTCTTCTCAGAAGACCTCAACATCACTATCTCGAAACCGCTGGGGATCCACAACACAGTATTCCAAGCAGAATGCATGGGGATAACCCTGGCGGCTTCATCAGTAATGGCCAGGAGAGTGGAAGGCCACTCTATACGTATATTATCGGACAGCATGGCCGTGCTGCAAGCCTTAAACAGCCACACTATAAACTCGGGACTGATACTGGAGTGCCATTTTAAATTAAACCAAATAGGCAACACCAACAACATAATCCTGCAATGGATCAAGGGCCACAGCGGCTCGCGTGGCAATGACGCAGCGGACGAGCTTGCTAGGAGAGGATCAGACATGGTTGCAATGGGACCTGAGCCCATAATACCGATCCCCTTTGCATACCTACGAACCATCGTAAACAAACGAACGATAGATCAACACAACAGTTACTGGACAAACCTGGAAGGATGCAGGCAGGCCAGAGAAGCACTCCCTGTGCTTGAACATAGACTGACCCGGCGTGTTCGACAACTGTCAAAACCACAACTACGCACGGCTACAGCTGCCATCACGGGGCACGGCTCCTTCAATAAACACCTTTTTATTTTAGGAATCACCGACAGCCCTCTCTGCAGAGCCTGCATGAGAGAGGAGGAAACAGCGGCACATGTGCTCCTACACTGTCCTGCAACCGCAACATACAGGGCTAAGTACTTCAATAATACAGGTACGCTCCGGGAGATCACCAGCAGTGTGAACAGCCTGCTGGCGTTCTTCAATGAGTTGGGGTGGATCGAGTAAAATGCCCACCCTCACGCAAAAACCGCGCCATGACGTGGAGTTGCGGATACCAGCCCGTTATACCATACCATACTGGGGCCACACTAACGTTAAAAGGCTTTAATTATCGCGATAATAGACTTTTAATATAGGGTCAATTCAATTACTTCTTGCATATACTGACCGTGAACGCAGTATCATGACCGCTTCACAAGTGGACTGCTTCAGCTGCATTTGGATGGAGCTGAACTTCTTGTGGATGATCTGCACCATACGCTCGATTTCCTGGTGACAACACACTCGTAGTCATTTTGTTTATTGTTAAATTGATATTGAAGAGATATAAACTACACACATATGAGCAACCAACTAAACAAATACGTCGTGCACTTAAATCCTAGCGCAGTGTTTTATCCTAGGGTTCCTGGTTCCACTTCGAGTCAGTTTTAAAATTTATTTTTAAAGTAAACTAGTGTTGAATACCCAGCTTCATTAAAAATAATATGCGATGCGTCGATCGATCGGTGCGACCCGGTATTTTATTTTGTTATACCGCGTTTCCCGTTTGCGACCTGTCCTAGCGTTTTTAATCTCCACTTTCAAAATGTTATTTAGAAATTCCTAATAAAAAATTTCAGCTAAAACCAAGAATCAAATCCAGTGCCATACCATCAGTGCTCATCTTAGTCAATACAGATATAATGTAATAATAATAATAATAATAATAAAGCATATTTATTCAAGACCTTAATTTTACAACCTATTTTGAGTTAGTATGTTTCTTAAACTATGTTAGTAGTTAAGTTATTGAAGCCTTGACCCCATCCGGGTATATGCCTCCTCCATCTCATTCCAAACCTGTCTGTCCTTTGCTTTATCTAGCCAGTTTGTGCCTGCCACTTTGGCAATGTCATCCATCCACCTCATTTTTGGTCTGCCCCGATGTCTGTTCCCTGGGGGGCCTCTCCATTTTGTGATTATGAGAGTCCATCTTTGGTCTGGGACCCTGGCTACATGTCCTGCCCATCGCCATTTCATTTTTAGAGCATGTTTGAGTACGTCTGTAACATTCGTCCTTTTCCTAATAGATTTGTTGCTAACTTTGTGTATCCTCCTTAGCCTTAGCATACTCCTTTCCATGGCGTGTTGTGTAGCAAGCAATCTGTTTCTGGTCTTATTAGTGTACACCCATGTTTGGCTAGCGTAGGCTAGGCAAGGTAAAATACAGACATCCATTACGGTCCTTTTTAGCTCTGAATTATAAGATCCTTTTAAAATTTCTTTGTGTGACCAAAACTTGTTCCATGAGCTTCTAATTCTTCTTTCAATTTCTTGTTCATTACTGTCCCTGTTGAAGGAAATTTGTTTTCCTAGATAGATATATTCCTTTACATATTGGATCTGGTGCCCATCTATTTGTAAAGGTCTCTGCAGACTGTTTGTTAAAGCCTTAGTTTTACTGGCATTCATGTGCAGGCCAACTTTTTTGCTTTCGTTGTTCAAAGATTGCATCATTTGCTCAAGTTCTGAAGCCGAGTTGGCAAAAAGTGCAATATCGTCCGCAAATCTTAGGTGGCTTAGATGTTTATTGCCAATCCATATACCATTAGATTTCCAGTCCAATTTTTGAAATATCATTTCCAGAACTGCTATAAAAAGTTTAGGAGAGAGTGGATCACCTTGCCTTACACCTCTTTCTATATTAATTTCTTCCCCTTTGTTTTCCAATCGTATTAAACTTGTACTGTTTGAGTAGATGTTTTGGATCACTTTTGTGTAGCAGTGGTTTATATTGCAAGATGATAATGCTTTCCAAATGGAGCAGTGAGTGATGCTATCAAATGCCTTAAGATAGTCCACAAACCCTATATATAGAGGATGATTACATTCTTTACATTTTTCTAAAAGTTGTTCGATTGTATGAATATGGTCCATTGTTGAAAAACTGGAGCGAAAGCCGGCTTGTTCTACTGGCTGCGCGAGGTCTATTTTGTCTCCTATTCTGCTTAACAACAGTGATGAAAAAAGTTTGTAGATGCTGGATAACAAACTGATCGGCCTATAGTTACTGATATCTCTTGGATCTCCTTTTTTATACAGCAGGACAATTTCAGACTTGCACCATTGATATGGAACAGTTCCAGAAATAATGACCATATTAAACAGTCTAGTCAAGAATGTGATAAGCATTGGAGCTCCCGCTTTTAAGGCTTCGTTACTGATATTGTCTGGGCCAGGACTTTTTTCGGATTTTAATTTTTTGATGTGCTTCATTACTTCTTTTTCCGAAATTTTATCGTTTTTAGTTTCTGTTTCAAGCTCGTTATTCATAGTCTCTGTTATGTTGTTACTATCCGGCAGGTTTTTGTAAAGCTCTCTATAGTATGCTGTTGCACATTCAATTATTTCATGTCGTGATTTGGTTTCTTTTTGGTTCTGGCTGAGGTTTTGGATCCAGTTTTATATACAATACAGATATAAAATATGCAAATTCGTGTAATATTTTTAAACAAACAAAAAATTACTTGATCTAACATACCTTGGGCGTGATAGGTCTGGTACGGCTCTGCTCGCGCAACAAATTCATGACATGGGTGGTGAACTCGTTGCAGGCGTTCTCGTACTTGTCCAGCTCCTGATGATAGATCTGGCGGATCTGCGCCAGTTTAGCGCGGTAGTCGGAGTGCTCAATCGCGTTATCTGAACCAAAAGGAACCAATTTGGGTACAATGCGTCGTTTGAGATGCCAGGGTATGCTCAATTCACTGAGGGGACAATGTCTAATGAATAAACCTCAATGAACCTGTAGACAAGGTGAAATTGAAGTGAGCCTATGTAACTGGAAATAAATAATCATTGAAGTGTCACATGATCCACTGATATATGAATATACACACTTTAGCTTCTAAGCAATTTTGCTAATAGAATGTCACATTGTCCACAGGTCATATATCATGGTGACAATGTAAAGTAATGATGGGACGAATTCTATACTTTTGTGTGTTCGCTTGTCTTTCGGTTGATGTTTTTTTTATTTATTTAAATAAGATTACAATAGTAAGTATAGGTTTATCTTAGGTATGTGAGTACCCAGTATGACTAATTTAATGTGCCAGAGGTGTATCAGTCATCAGTATTTTTTTGCTTAGACAAGCCTGTTCATTAACTTAAGTTTATTCAATTTTTATATACTCACGCCTATAAAATCAAAGAGGTAGGCAGAGGTGAAAATTAATTATTAACTTTGACTTTTGTTTGATCATAAAATAATTTAATTAGTTACAAAACCAAAACGACAATTCTAATTTTAAATAACCAATGGATGTCTGTTTTTTTAACTTTTGCCTCACCTCAAATAAATAAATTTAATTTAATTTATTTATTTACAAATTAAAATTAGAAATATATACCCCATTCACCAGCTGCAGCAGATGCTGATGCAGCAGCACCAGCGCCTCCACCCTTTTCAGGCCCAGCTACCCCTTCAGCAATCAGCATGTTGTCAAGGCGCATCAACTGAGGATCTGGAGGTTCCTCCTCTTGGGTATTGCGGAGGGATAGAACTGTAACAAAGTTGATGTTTAATTTCTATTCATAATATCATTGGACTGAATATAAATGGTAGTATTATTACAGAGATTCTTCTTCCTATCCCACTAATATGATGAATTTGAGTAACATGTTGCGATATTTGTTATTCAATCATGCTCTAAAGGCTGAATGGATTTGGCTGGCCACGTTTTATCCTGGGCATAGATTCCTGTGGGTTTCAGGAACCTGATCATAAGCCCATGCAGGCAACAGCTACTATGTATTAAAAATATCAGTATATTCTGTCACTGTTGATAAAATGAAAGGAGGGTAGTTAAAGCAAAAGTATATAGTATTTGCAATACTGCTACTTGATGTATTTATCATAATATAAATCCCCATTGCTGGAAAGTCTCGCCACCCTACCAGTCCATCTTCCCATACCTAAGCAATTGTAAAATGATTCTTTGATGAACTTTGTAAAGAGAACAATTTTATGTTAGATAAGAGGCCATTATGTGATCTTCATTCTTACATAAAACAGCAGTAAAAGCAAATCAATATAAAAGTGCATACAAGAATCTTTTCGCTATATTAAATTCCATGACTGTTAAATATCTTATACAAAAGCTTATTTGGGTGCCAAAAATACTGCTTCAGGTAAACATTCATTTATAAAACAATATAAATATTTTGAATTCCACATTTCAATCCCGGAAAAGATAAACACCCAAAATAGCGTGATTCGATCGCCTTTTCATAGAAACCCTATACTAGAAACCCAATCGTTCAGATCATGTAATCTCCTGTGGGCTATAGCGAAAATATAAAACAAAACACCAGATTATATACCTGTTTTCTCTTTTATTTCACACAACACTGAAAATAGGGCAGGCTTCATTCTGTGACAATTTAGCGTGTGTTTTCTCGCCTGCGCTTCGTCAAGGCTCTGATCCGTAATGTTCATAATCTGCTGCAATATTTCGCCAATATCCTGCTTCCGCGCTTCGCCTTCACCAGACGCTGGAGCGCCATCACCACCAGCTAAGCCATAGCCCTGCGGTCCCATGAGCCCACCGCCGTGCGCCATCATTCTATTTGGATCGTCCATTGCTCTTCTGACTCAATACATATACACCTAAGCTTACACTAAGTACGTATACAGTTTTGTACGTTGTTAAAACGGATATTTAGAAAAATAACTCAATAAAAATACAACAATGCTATACTGGGCGCATAGCCACAGCTTCATCCCCCATTCACCAACTAGTAATAAAATGGCCGACTCCTTTGTGCTGTCAAATCTGAAATATTTGAAAAAGAAAACAAATAATTAAAACTATTTCTATCACGCTTCATCTCGGCATCATTTACGCTGTGAATTAACGTAAGAAAGAGATATCCGATATGGATGTTGCCAAGGTAAGTCATAATATTTGGTTTTATTACTCCACATAAAAAGTTGACAGAAAATGCACCTAGGTAAGTAAGTACTTACTTAGAATAAATACGTGCGAAGTTCATGAAGTGAAGACTGAAAAAAATTACTATGCGTTTCAAATGAGAAGATAATCGCGACCGCGGCAACTTCATTCCGTATTCATGAAAAATGTACAGCTAACAACAAAATTTCCATTTCGGACAGGTTCATACGTGTATGGTAACAACGACCTAATTATTAAATTCATTTCATTAAGCACTTATCAAATTTTTTAGTAATTTTATTTATTCAAAAATTCAAAATTACCGCCCGATTAAAAATAAATAAATATAAAAAGAACCGATAATTTAATTTTTACTTAATGTGTATGTACTTATCCTACCCTATCCTTATCTATCTTGAAAAGGGAATATGGTTCAACAATCATCATAAATATTTAATTGGAAATATATTAACAACAGTGAAGCAACAGTGAA
Organism: Eilema caniola; assembly: GCA_949126895.1. NCBI lineage: Eukaryota > Metazoa > Arthropoda > Insecta > Lepidoptera > Erebidae > Eilema > Eilema caniola. The sequence continues at coordinate 28,457,836 of OX421462.1, read as the reverse complement.
GTATAAAAATGTATTTGCTGACCTTACGTTAAGGCGCCCACACACTAACAGTTTACCGGACGATATAAATCTATCAGTTAATCGCAATAACCCACACACTAACAGTTTCCTTAACGATTTTGGACTGACGACTACTACGATTCGATAGTGTGTGGCCGCCGAACGATTCCGGACAGTTCTAAGCCGGACAGTCCTAGGCCGTCAAGGCGCCCACTCACTAACAGTTTACCGGACGACGGTCGGACGATATAAATCTGTCAGTTAATCGCAATAACCCACACACTCACAGTTTCGTTAACGATTTTGGACTGACGACTAATACGATCCGATAGTGTGTGGCCGCTGAACGATTCCGGACAGTTCTAAGCCGGACAGTCCTAGGCCGTCAGGGCGAACGAGCACAACGGGCCTGTCGATCGACGTTTCGTGTCAGTTTTTACTAAGATTTTATTCATTTTTTGTACATACTCGTCAATATTTCTTATGCACATAGTCCATATGGTTCAAAATAGCTAACACCTATTTCCCACAATGATTAGCACGTACTTATATAAGAATAACGTAGTCTAAGCTATTTTCAACCTTATTGACATCACAACAAATCTAGTTTTTTTTCTTATATTCGTGATCAGCAGCATTTATTTATGCGAAAAAACATGTAATTAAGAACATGTCAATAAGGTCGAAAATCGCTTGCACTGTTTCGTACTCTCTATGTAACTGATATAAGACCATTACCGGCAGGCGATCGTACGACCTAAAACTGACGACTCACAACTGCTAGTGTGTGGTCGCAAAACTGACAACAGGGAATTGCCGGCGGGCCAAAATCGCTTTAGTGTGTGGGCGCTATCGGCTTAGGACTGCAGGCCGCCGGACAGATCAGGAACTGCAGGCGGACTGCAGGCGGACTGTTAGTGAGTGGGCGCCTTCACACAATGAAGTTATCGCCACGTATCAAAATGTCATTATGACAGTTATCAACTTATTTGAAACGCATAGTAAGTAAGTAAGTATTTACCTGGAAATTAACAATACTATTTGTTAAGTTAACTATCATAATATACTATTTAATAATAGTAAGAACAGTTTACGTTTCTGAACGTTCGTGTTGAGTCAAAATGACATTTACATTTCACATCTTCAATTCTGTCAACAAATGATTAAAAGCTTCAGTTTACGTCCGAAGCGTAAATTTTAATCTATCTCTTTCACACTGCCACTGAAGCCCATTTCTTGTCGCTCTCAAATAAAGTCAAATGTTCAAAATATTTAATTCATAGTCTTCACGAAACTGTAAATTATTTCGTCATTTTCCACGCGACTAAAAGCTTATTACCGGCTGCCAGATGGATTAAATAGTGAAAGTAATATTATTCGTGCTCAGTTAAATGAGAAGTCTAGTAGCTTTAGTGTATAAGTGTAGTGTATTTAGTAAACATCATCCCCTTATCTGCAGTTTAATCAGATTCTCCCATAACCAGCAGTGGGGTACCAATAAACATCATCGAAAAATTAAAATACCAAATCCCCAAAAAGAAATTATCATGGCTGACCCCAAAGTTGAAGAAATTCTGGCTCCACTACGGGCCCTAGTTAAGGAACAGGGGGATTTAGTCAGGAAACTGAAGACTGAGAAAGCCCCCGAAATTGATATAAAGAAGGCTGTAGCGGAATTGAAGACTCGTAAAAAGGTTCTGGAAGACAAAGAACTCAGTCTCGCCCCTACGGAAGAGCTTTTTGATCGTGCTAAAATGGAGGACTTGATCAAAAGAAGGTTCTTCTATGATCAGTCTTTTGCCATCTATGGTGGTATTACTGGTCAGTTTGACTTCGGACCTATGGGATGTGCTCTTAAAAGTAACATGATCCAACTCTGGAGGAAGTACTTCATTCTTCAAGAACAGATGTTGGAGGTAGACTGCTCAATTTTAACACCTGAACCAGTTCTTAAAGCATCTGGTCATGTGGAACGGTTTGCTGATCTTATGACGAAAGATGTGAAATCTGGAGAATGCTTCCGCTTAGATCACCTAATTAAGGCCCATCTTGAAAAAATAAAAAGTGAGAAAAACACTACAGCAGAATTAAAAGCAGAAATTGAAGATATTCTTGTAAAACTTGATGGAATGACTGCTGCTGAAATGGAGGCACTTATGAAAAGATTTGATATGAAGTCTCCCATAAGTGGCAATGAGCTCACACCTCCTATTGAGTTCAACCTCATGTTTAACACCCAAATTGGGCCCAGTGGATTGGTGAAAGGCTTTCTAAGGCCTGAAACTGCTCAAGGCATCTTTGTCAACTTCAAACGTCTTCTAGAATTCAATCAAGGCCGCCTCCCATTTGCTGCTGCTCAAATCGGTAACTCATTCAGGAATGAAATCTCACCCCGATCAGGCCTACTCAGAGTCAGAGAGTTCACTATGTGTGAAATTGAACACTTCTGTGACACAAAGGACCATCCTAAGTTTGAATCTGTGAAAGATACCCAAATGTTGTTCTACTCTGCTGATAACCAGGAACAAGGTCGACCTGCAGAAATTATGACTATTGGTGATGCTGTCTCCAAAGGCATTGTTAATAATGAAACTCTTGGGTACTTCATGGCTAGGATACATTTGTACATGTTAGCTGTTGGTATAGATATTAAAAAGTTGAGATTTAGACAGCATATGGGCAATGAGATGGCCCACTATGCCTGTGACTGCTGGGATGCTGAATGCCTCTCTAGCTACGGCTGGGTAGAATGTGTGGGCTGTGCTGATAGATCAGCTTATGATCTAACCCAACACACCAAAGCCACTGGCACTAGACTAGCAGCTGAGAAGAAATTACCAGCTCCTAAACAGATAGAAGTTGTTGAAGCTGTGCCCAACAAAGCAACTATTGGTAAAGAGTTCAAAAAAGATGCCAAAGTAATCAATGATGCATTGGCAGCAATGGATTCTGCAGCTTTAGAAGAGCTACAAGCCAAGTTAGAAGGTGATGGAGAATATCTACTCTCTACTTCTAATGGAGACTTCAAGCTTACTCCAAATCTGGTCAGTGTGATGAAATCTCAGAAGACAGTTCATGTTGAAGAAATCATTCCCAGCGTCATTGAGCCTTCCTTCGGTGTAGGCAGGATTCTTTACTGCATCTTAGAACATAACTTCAAGATGAGAGAAGGAGATGAACAGAGAACCTATTTTGCATTGCCGTCTGCCGTCGCACCAATGAAATGCGCCGTCTTGCCGCTCAGCGGCAATACGGAGTTCCAGCCTTTCGTCAGAGAGTTGTCTTCGGCATTAACAGATGTTGATGTTTCCCACAAAGTCGATGACTCCTCTGGCTCCATTGGCCGTCGGTACGCCAGGACTGACGAGTTAGGTGTTCCATATGCTATTACAGTTGATTTCGACACTATGAAGGAACCGCATAGCGTAACGCTGAGAGAAAGAGACAGCATGGGACAGGTGCGACTGCCATTGACAGATGTTCCTGTTGTTGTTAGGGACCTGGCTAATAGCAAGGTTTCTTGGGCGAATATAGAGCAAAAATACCCCAAATTTGAACAACAGGAGAACGTGAAAGGCGTCTCCGCTTAGCTTCGTATTACGCAACATGTATGTCTGCGTTTGCACAGCCGTTTCAATAAAGATCTAAATTATTTCCATTGAACTAGATTTTATATTTATTGTTAGCTGTAAGCTTACCGCTGTTTTGAAGGAGCTGCATTTGAATGATTTAATTTACTCGATATTTCATTGGATTAAAAGAGATTTAATTGAAATCTACTTTTTATTTCAAAATATATTTTTAAACCTACCACATGTATGAATTGGAATTCAATTAGGTAGGGCTCACGAGCTAACTAAACACACCACATGTAGAATAGATTAGATACCACAAGCTGGAGTGTTTGATCGGAAACCACCAAGCGGTGCACCCCGGGCAATGGTGACGGTAGGACTGCTCGGAGACTCTCTGTGAGCCTCACTAGCTGAGGGTACAAAGAAGAGCAGGCAATGGGCGAATTTGGTTCTCCGGGTGTAGGCAAGGGGGCGACCGGAACATTCACCAGTCTTATCTAAATCAATCATTAAATCATTAGTGACGCCATCTTTTTAATCATTTAATAGTGGCGTAGAGACGATAGAACATGTTTATGATAAAGAATTGCTTCACATTGCTTCAATATTACACCTATACACATTTCTATATGTTGGGTGTCTGATCCCAACGATGGTACCAACTCTTTTTTATTTAAGTAACTTGAACTAGGTGACCTTTTTATAAAATCAAAGGTCATGAATCTTTTTTATCAATACTTCCTATCATAGGTAATGCCCGTCCTTTAGCACATTGAGCCAAAGGGACTGTTATTTTAATCCATGGACAGATAAACCATACATCTATGACTCAACTCTAGATTAGATGTTTCCAATTCCAATACTCTGTCCTAGTTCCCTGGAACTGTCCTCAGACTGATAACACTGATGACAGACAATTTAGTTATACCTAGGTCTATTATCTATTTTCTGCATAGGTACATAATTGTGTTCACAGCCCAAGACCCTCAGGGTCAAGCCACACACACAGCTGGTTCCGCTGATTGACATACGACAGGCACAGGCCTCCTCTTCATGCCCACGCTAAAATGATTTAACAGGTCAATGAAACAAACTCGTTCGAATTCAGAACATTTATTCATTCATATAGTCAATCATCCTTATCTAAAGCGTCGTTCCTTAGAGCGGTCCCGGTGTCGCGGGCGCTCCCGTGACCGCGAGCGCTCCCGGTGTCGTTCGCGGCGGTCGCGGTCGCGTCGGTCGCGGTCGCTGCGGTCGGACCGCTCGCCGCGTTCTCTGTCTCTGTCGCGCTCGCGTTCTCTGTCTCTGTTCCTGTCGTCGTTACGTGTTCTGTCTTTTGAGTACCTATGAAAATGAACATTATCACATCAGTATAACCTTTTAATACAAAATTATATCTTAGAAATGTCGTTTTGAAATTATGGATATTTAGGCGTCAATTTATATTTTGTAGTATACGGGATGCGTGGTGGTTAGAGGCTGCTATGGCAGTGATCGCACGTTTGATTACCAACCGAAGATACCTGATGCTTTAGTGGGCGAGCCCAGCTTGGGCATTTGTAGTATCGCAATTTGTATATTCACCTGTCGCCGTCACTGTAATCTCTTCTATCCCTGTCATCGTGCTCTCTTCTGTCGGAGTCCATCCTCCCAGGGTTGTAGGCGCCGGCCCCCGAACCAGTGTTGTTGCTGCCAGCCCCACGGTTGTTGAAGTTTGCCGCCGGCTTAGCTGCCGCCGACTGCCTGTTGTGCTCCCCTAGCCTAGTATTTTAGAGTAACATATTAAAAATATGTCTTCTTCTTCCTCCTACTGTTAATCCCAGATTTTCAACTTGGAGCTGGGGTTCGCTTTTACCAGTCTAACTGCGGATTTGGCTGAATTTCGATATTTTCCGTGAAGCGACTGCCATCTGACCTCCACAACCCAAAGGCGATATCGAAGCATTGCAATTAGACCAGTAGTTGGATTTTTGAGGGTTCCAACTACCCGTAACGACTGCCATAGATGTTCGTATGGCTACCAGGAGCGAAGGCTTAACATGCTCTCTGAGGCACGACCAGACCAATGCAATGCAAATACCCATATTCCTGCATACAAGTTTTGCAATGAGCTCTTGCGAATATAACGGCCGCGTTCACTACTGCTACGCCACAGAGGATAAAGGCCACTTTACTGGAATTATATAAGATAGTGTCATGCAGCAATATTTACACAAAATTAACCTGCTTAGTGAATTAATTGTTGTGAATCTGCACATATGAGTGACAATTTTACGAATTTTAAAGGAGTCTTTAGTGATTGATATTTAGTCAAAATTCATAAAATTACTAATTTTTATTGGAATAATATAACATATCCCTGTAATAAAAAACCTGATGATCCATTGCTGAAAATGGCAGAATGGCTGACAGTCTTCATTGTAGTCAAATCTAGAATGAAACTGATTATATTTACACAACATTAATGAATTTTGGACTAAAATATTATAATTCTACATACAACCCAAAGTTAGGCTTAGGAGCATGAAATGATCACATTTTGTGAACAGTTAAGCAGAACACTAGAGCTACCTCATATCTTCACATAGGTATCGTAAACTCACGATACACATGCAAATAGTTGGTAGATCAAACAAATATATGAGAGGGTAGAAAAAAAACATATGTAAAAATATCCAAAATGCAAGTTACCTACTTCTGCTCAATCTGCTTCTGTATGGGGACGGGTATTCTCGGGAACAGGGTGCTGAACCAGTCGAGCTTGATAAGCATCTGCCGCACTAGGGCTCCGATGGTCGTGGAGCCACCACCCCCGGCGCGAGGGTCCACTTCTTCCTCATCGTCTAGGTAGTCTGCGTACCAGTCGAATAGATCTGCTGGCGGCTGTGTGTAGCGAATGTACATGAATCCTGCATATAAAGGAATAATCATTAGAATTTCTAACATACATTGGGTGAAATGGCCCACAAACAAGGGCAGATCACCCGTCCGGCCAACGACGTCCTGCTAGCAGCCAAACGTACATTGCCATATTGCTTCCTTTTTTTACGTGCGGGCAATCCACACGGATACCCCCCCTCCGGAGGCAAAGGGGAAGGTTATGTCCCACTAAACCGACTTAACCGCACGCCGTCTGAGGTTCATTGTGCTAGGCCGAAGGTGAGGTTGTCTTCGACATATCCCTCGCACCCCGGTTGGCCCAGGGCCATCCCTCTCATTTTGGCACTCCTCGAGAAGGTGGACCACGCGGTCCCCAACTCGCCCCCGGTATGGGGAGACATGCATCGCGCGATGCGCGCCGCCGCCGTGGCCTGCTTCTGCTAGGGTGACAGGCGGCTCCACGCCTTCACGTCCGACGCCCGAGCCGCCTACGCACGCGGGTAGCGATGATCGCGGGTGTCTCGCTCATCGCGCCGCGCTCGCTCTGCTGTCTCCTTCTCGAGTATAACTTGCTCGCAGAAGGAGGCGCTGGCCGCCCACGCATCCGCGCAGCGGACCATCGCCGCGAGGAACGTGGACAACGCGTGAAATCTCGACCCCAGGGCCGTCACAAGCTCCTGCCACGGCGTCTCCCACACCGCCTCGCTCGCAGTGATGGCATGCGGGCGTTGACTCCTTGCCCGAAGTTTCCGTATCCGGTTATGATCAGCGTCTGACGGTACGAGAGGCTCCCGTGTGGCAAGCCCTACAACTGGCCTCCCTATGTGTTTAAGCATCCCCAGTCTTGCAGGCATAACTATGGTGAAGCTTGTACGTGTGGTAGGCACATTAGCCTACTGTCACCTTTCATGCAGGATTAATTATGCCTCATCATCATCATGAATGTGAGCCAAGACGCCAAGGTGCCCTAGGATGAAATAAGAGAATTAGCTCAACATCTCTTTCTGGCTCTTCTTCCTCCACTTCACTCCATGGTAGTGTCTGTGTTGACCAATAGATAAGTAAAATAACATTAATAAAAATCAAGCAATATTGCATACCTACCAAGTGCTCTGATGTAGGGCGAGTCTGTGTGCTGCAGAAGCCCGTTGACTTGCTTACGAGTAAGCCGCAGTGTGTACAGTTTGTATAATAAGCAGAATGCTGTGGACACAATGCCACCTGCCCCTACACCACGGACCTACAACCAAATACAAACACACTGTTAGCATTGGAGGTAACATACATCTAAATTAACTAAAAAAACTAAAATTAACTAAAATGATAAGTGTAGATAAAAACCCATAGTGTGTATATGTTTTGAACAGTTTTGTCTGACTACACTAAAATGTAGTTAGCACAGCAAACAAGGTGCTGTAAATTAAGAATGACAAATATGGAATTTAATAATAAGTAACCATTAAACTCATAGTATACCTCGACCAAAGATTTCACGAGTGTGGATTCACACCAATGGTGTTTGAGAAAAGAGAGCTAGTTAAACGCCAATTAGCCTGAATCTGCACTCATATGAACTTCCAAGCCGACAATAAATTTGGTTCAAGGTAAAAATACAGCTTATGGCTGACAATATCTAAATTTACTTAGTTGGAATAATTCATGTTCAATCCAAGGTTACTTAGGTAGGCACAGTTAGAGGGGATGACTCATATCTAAAATAGAATTCCCTTGGTCAAGCCATAACTGGAGAACTATGTTAATGGTTTTTATTTACCCCTTTTTTTCTAATTTCAATGCGTAGAAAACGTATTTCACGGGCCATAGCCACAGGCAATAGAGTATGATATAGGTAATTTAATACAAATAATACAACACTGTTGCACATACTCACGCCGCCACACATGCCCGTCTGGCCAGCGGTCTTGCGGCTGCCGCGCTCCCATGGCTCTAGGTGCTTGACCTGGTAGTAGATCTCGTCCACTACCTCATGGTATGTCTTCAGCTTGAATAGATGCACTGCAGATAATAACAATAGTGAATGAAAAATGTCAAGCTCTTCAAATTATTGGAGAAAGTATAGTGAAATGATACATTACAACACTTAATGGATAGATGGACAGTATGATAAACATAAATGAAATAAAGGCATGGTATTCGTGTCTTATAAAAAATTTGTAGTAATTTTATAAACAGGTCAACTTTCTCTTGTTTAGTGCACTATTTTCTTTATTTTTTACACTATGTTTAAAACAAAAATGTGTAAAGTAAGATGTAAAGAGAATAATTTCCCTTGTTCCGTGACGTAGACATTGAAAACAGTTATTGAAAATTAAAGTAAAACATTTATGTGGAACAAACGAAGTCCAATGTCCTGTGCGTTGGTATGTTTGCTTACCTACCTTTGAAGTAGCTAGAGCCCTGAATATTTGCTAATATTAGTGGGTTCAGGTTCATAGTTTGTTCATTACCCCATATCGGTAATACATTGTGCTGTTTGCCCGACTTGGCAGGCTTTTGCTGGTTGAACTCTGAAAATCAACACATATTAGTCACGAAATCCGAGTATAATTTCATAGAAATGTTTGCACGAAACCCACCTTCCACTTCCGACATCTTATACTAACCCACTACACTTGTATTATAATTTAAATGTTAATAGCACCCTATTAATTAGTGAAGAGGTTTATCTTAATTTATGATTCAATTTTTGTCTTCAATGGAATGCGACAAAACAAAATAGAGCATAATGGCGGCCAAGACATGAACGATTGAATGGAATGAAATCAGTCATTGAATTGAATGGAACCAAAAATGGAACGAGAATAAACATACCGGAAACACTACTGAACATGAACATTCAGATTAAACAGATAAAAAAGCAAAAATTTTCTTTTATGGTAACACAAAGTTAAAACGAAACGAAACGAAACTGTCCAATGACCAATTGTGTATTGGTGTATTGGATGTTGGATGGACCTATTCCTACTGGACCTATTACTTGCCTATAACCTGGAAAAACTTGGGATGAGATTGTAACTGAGGATCGTAAGGCAAGGAGTAGGAGGCCGCTATTGCAAGAACTGGCAAGAACATCCTGATTGATATTTTTTTATGCTATGGTGACAGACAAGCGCCACACATTTTATGAAATTTGAGTTAGATAGTCTATCAAGAGCAATCGAGAGTATTACTATGAAAGATAACAACAGAAGCTAACTTACCGGCAAACATTGATTTAATTCAAATTCCTTAAAATACAGCAGTAGGAACATGCTACATACAAAGTGGTTACATCCCCCTTTCAACGAATTGCTACTTTTGGCTCAGTAACAGGAATAGGTTACATGAAAGATGAATACTAATTAATTGTATCATTGCTTCTGGTTGCCATTCAAGGCTTGCACTAGCAACTGCCATTTGGAGCTAGACTTTATCCTGGATCTATATTTGCCCTCATTTATATTCTCTATTTTGTTATATTCTTGTAAATATTTTGTTTATACATTTTAGTTTTAGTTTAAGTTTAAAAATAATTTTGTAAATAGTTAAAATAAGCAGGTATTTTAATTGTCATTTACAGAAATAGTCTCAAATAAATCAAACAACAGAGTTATGTTAGCTTAGTTTACTTAAATATCAAAATTAATAAAATTAACATTATTTATTGTGTAGCAGTCTCTCGCAACAGCTTCATTGATAGTATAGTTCCAGGTTCATGCCATCATGGATTTCATCTGTGAGAAAAAGTTAAGGAAATAAAAGTGAAGTGTCTGTTTCACTCTTTCTACAGGTGCACAATTCTGTGCACTCAAACATTCATTTCTGGGTATTATGGACAATACAGGAATTTGCAAGGAGGATGGTGTACTGCGCTTCTCACTGTAACATGCTATTCCGCACCTTGATGAATGGGAGCATAAGTTGTCAGATAGCCAATAGAGTCAGCATAGGTATGCTTGTATAAGAGTTAATGAAATGAAGAAGATCTTTATAGGTACCTGTAACAATACATTTTAATATTCGGTTGACATATTGATATGAATAAAAAAGGATACAGTCAGATAACTTGATGTGATCTTTGAATACTGTGTACCATTTCTTAAGGACAATTTTGTCATGCCTCGTGCCTGTCTGTGCTGCTATTAACTTTTTAAGATCTCCAACGGTGTCATCGGGATTGCATTTTACTCGAACTTTCTTTCCAAGTCGGTCGTTGCAAGTTACTTCTAACATTATCTACAAATAGGTTATTATTTAGAACAGTTACATTGAACGTTAATAAAGTTATGCTATTGGAAATTGTTTGAAAATGTATGTCAAAATACTTAACCAGATGATATCTCACTTTAAAGATATGACAGCAATTCCGTTTAGTATTTTACTAACAAAACACTTGACTCACACAGGGTAGTAGACTCATAACACATGACACATGACATTTAAAAAGTTTTGTAAGTGCTCAAGAACAATACAATAGAAAGTGAAAGTAGTGGGAATAAAATCATAACAGATAAAAATCTTTTAACCTTAACTAAGTCATGATTGCTATGCTACGATTTCCTATGTATATGCTTTAGCATCAATACCCAAATACTGAGTTTAACATGAAATAGTAGGGCAATGTGATAATAAAGAATACTGCTGAAAACTTACTTTCATTCAATGAAATTGCTTCAATTTAAGGAATATCTTTAAGTAACTATGTTTTAGTTAGATATGTTATAGTTAAACTCAAAATAGGAATTTAACTGTTAATCTATACCTACTTTTAACATAGGATTTCCAAAAGTGCGAAATTCTGGAATGCAATTACAAAACGTTGATTACATTTTGACGTTTGTCGCATACCAAACATAATCAAATATCAAAACATCCTGTTGGTTTAATGTTTCTTTATCGTAAATTAGAATTGAAGTTACAGAATTACCACCTAAGAAGACAGTTATATTATTAAGTATATTTTTTATTTTCAGATTTGTATCATAAGTTATTAGTTAATTAATTATTTTGTATAAAGATTATTCGTTGAGCAGGAAGTGTCTTCCAACTGTCCACACGTCATTCGACAGCGAAAGACTGACGTGACGGTTCGGACGGCAGTGAAATTTCATTTTTTAGTGAATGTGCTTGTGAACCGTCTTCAAAAATGCAAATCCCCAATGAATATGTGTCGACAGCCGAGGACGTAGCAGATCAGGTAAGCTTTACCCTATTTCCACTTTCCATATACTTCATAAGTAATTTAGAAACGTACTTTGGATGGGATTGTCACGTCACCGAACTTATTTTCTTGTTGGCGCTTCATAAATAATTTCAAACATGTATATGATTATATATATGAGCATTGAGATAGGTCTGCGTGGCGAGCAGGCTTGGAAATAATTAACTTTTTAATATTCGCCATAAGTTCAATGGAGTTGAAACATTTAATTTTCAGCTAGCAGATCTACAGATGTTTCACCTTCTAACCTACTTATCTTAAGATTCCAATACTCAAATTGGTTTTGCAATACGTGAATGATAAGCTGGTTTAGTGCCATTGGTTATATATAGTGAAAACTTTTTATAAACAAACTGACATAGCTAACTAACAAGTTATAGAACATGTTTATGTGACTAAAACTCGTAGATCACCTCAATTAAGCAACCAATTGCGTTATAAGAAATATAAGTAGATTTTTATTTTCAAGACAATGTGAATTATAACCTAAATCAAATGGTTTTGCAACAGACTTAGATGTTTAAGTAAAGATAAGAATATTACATTATCACATTATTCTTGCACTATTAATTAGCTTAATAATATTATTACTTGGTAACTATAGCATTTCATAACACCCTATATATATTGCCATTGAGAAATTAGTTTATGTGATTTTTTTAATATGGAGCATAAAATCATCAATCAGACACATGTTGAAAAAACCATGTAGTTTATACTAGTCATGTTTTGCTTGTTTATGGGCTGTTTATAAAATGAAATTTAGCACCTTTACTTGCTACCTGTGCTAGTTCATTGAACTCTATACTAAATCAACCATCAAATCAATGGTTCTGAATTACCTCATACCTCAAGATAGACTTGTTCTTATTTTAAAATTACAAGTACCTACATTCTAGTTATAATTATTACTTAAAACAAATGATTACTCCTATAATAAAAAACATGTTAATAAAAAAAAACATACTATACATAATATGTTTATTTATTTAAACTTTCTGTACAAACGCGTACAATGGCGGACTTAATGCCAAAGGCATTCTCTACCAGTCGACCATAGGGTGGTGCAGAGCTTAGACGTGGTAGGCGCGAGTATAGATAATTGGTAGTATTTTAAATTCAATTAGATAATGAATACCTACAAATATACACATACATATATATACACAATAGATTAGTTTAATTTGTATATAGTCACATATATCCACACATATAAATATACATACATATACATAATAAAATAGAATACTATATTAGCGCTGAGTTGAATTTGCCACATCATTAGAGAGCAACTGCCGAACTTTTGACTTAATCAAGTCGCGGCTGGGGGACATCCTGATATCCAGAGGAAGTGCATTCTATGAAATAACAGATTGCACGAAAAATGAGGAGCCTAAGAAGCCTGTACTGTGGGAGGGACATAATAGTAGTTGGTTATTTGAGGAGCGAAGATTTTTGTCATGGTTCGAACATAACAATTGGAAAAAAGAAGTTAAGTAGGTAGGAGACGAAGGAGAATTAAGGATGTTAAAAAGAGTTGTAAGCGAGCGTACTATTATTTTCAAGTGCTGTTTTTTTAATGACAACAAAATGTACTTTATTTGTTTATGAATATATAATTCATAAAAATTAATGATATACCTTGAATCAAACTTAATGGCGGCTCGGTAGTTTGTACGAGTGTGGGTTCAAGCCAGTGGCGTTTGAAAAAAAAGAGTGAATCAAATGCCAATTGGCCTGAATCTGCATTCGTATGAACTTCGAAGTATACAAACATAATTTAGAAACAAATATTGTTGACTGTTTATATTCACAAATATAGTTAAAAATACACTAAAATTTACAGATACGGGGAAATAATAATCCTATGTTTCCGCTGATGACCCTTCTCAATAGCGTGATGAAATAGCCTATGTCACTGGTAAATATTGTGGCTTTCTATTGGTAAAAAGATTTTCAAAATTGGTTTAGTAGATCCAGAGATTACCCCCTACAACGTCACAAACTCTTAAATATTACCTAAAATATTAATAAAATATTAATAGACTTAAATATTACAAAAAGATAAATCCACTACAAAAACTTGAGAAACTATTGTGAATGGATAAAAAATATCAAATGAATTGCTAATGTTTTGTTTATTTGTCTTGCAAATAGTAGAACATGCTCTGTCTCATTTTCATTTATTTATTTTATTGCATTCATTTGTTCCATTCATGGAATGAATGGAACAAATGAATGCAATAAAGATAAATAAGATTTTTTGGCTGTTGGTGACTTGTGAATATTTTGCAAAGTCGGTATGGATGTGATTAACCTTGACAATGAAGCTTGTTGGCAACAGTTGATTAGATTGTGTTGTTACTTGTTTGTATTGAACATAATTATGTGCACTGTATTGCACAGGTGCAATATCATTCACTTTATGTGTCTTTCAGGTCTTTTAATTTATTAGTAGATAACAAAATAAGTTTGTAAGTCCTAAGTACATCAGAGACCTCTATGGTCATTACATTAAAAAAACTGTTACACTTCCTGTCATAGACGAATAAGTCTTGCTTTTATGTATTCACACCTTTCACTTCACTCCATATGATTTACTATTGGTCAGTTAATGGTTATAAAATTATCATTGCATAGTTTAGGATATCGCAAATTATGATGAAATTTTTAACATTAAATGCTTGCCATAAATGGTCATTTTTGTATCACCCTTATCATATGCAACCGCAAACAGTAAGGTATGAACAGAACTTCATTCTGTGTTCGCTCAGTCTGTGGAAAAGTCTCTGTTGTGGTCCCAAACAACTACAATATGGGGTTCTCCTGCTTACTCGCCCCCTTAGTATACTCAGCTTATGTAGGTGCGCCTACATAAGCTGAGTAACCGCTTCCCATCATTGCTAGCTGCCACTAATAGAAAGTATATTTCTAATATGTTTTTCTGGCTTTTTGGACTACTAAGCAAAGGCTAGTAGATTTAGTTGAAATTTTTAAATTTGCCTAGAATTATTATATAGTTTGAACTGGCTATATAAGAGCAAAATATGATTTTTATTTCTATCTGGGTTTAATCCTCCTGTGGCATCCAAGGCTTGCGCCTCTAAGCCCGCTGTCTGTTTTGTGGTTTCTTCTTTTCCAGTTCTAATAATTTTCATCAAGTCTTTCCTGCTGACTGACGATCCAAGTTTGTGCCCTGATGGCACAGAAACTCTCTGTTCTTACAGGGTCAGCAACACGAGTGCTACTCCCCTGGTGTAGCACACATCCATAGGCCGTAACCACTTTCCATATTGTGGGCCGTGTGCTTGTCTGCCATCTAAGTGGTATTAAAAAAACCCTGAAAGTATAACCATAAGTACACCCATAACGAGCCATATTTCATCATTAATATCATTCCTGACTTTTAATCACTTTTCCTGATAAATTTAATTCAAGTCTTAAAAAAAATACAATTTATTTACAAAACCTAGAATACCATGTAAAATTACGTCATACAAAACCTAGAATACCATGTAAAATTACGTCATACAAAACCTAGAATACCATGTAAAATTACGTCATACAAAACATAGAATAACATGTAATAATTACGTCATAAGTTATATCTACTGGTAATGGATAATTGTGAAATTAAGTCTGGCGTGTGTGCTGTATCTTATCTTAAGTTTCTTTTACAATATTGTTACACGCGTAATGTACTATCTGTCCATGCTGACTTAATACAATATTACATAAATTTACAGATAACATACATACACTAGTATTTATCTACATTTGTAAGTATAATTTTATTGGTCAAAGTTGACATGCATCAACTTGTAAAAATTGTATTGCAAACAATTTCTGTACCATCATAGCTTTTTGAGTGCAAATTTTGCACTTACAATAACTAATAATTTTACTATAAGGCCCTAAGGGAGTATCTTTGAATTATGTCACACTAATTTCAAAAATTTTGTTTACAAATGGTCGAAAATTCTGGCACCTATCATTACATATTTTGCAATTAACATATTATGCTATAAAACCCCCTAAAATCCAACCACACGTCCTGATCGTCCACCTGAATCTCGGGAGGGCGGACATACGGATACAAATTTACTGGCGTGGCCTAACATGGCACGGGTACACTTGACATTGGCGTTTCGTCATTAATAATTTTATAATACACTAGCTGTCGCCCGCGGCTCCGCCCGCGTGGATGTCGGTTATCGCGAATCGGACTATAATTTGAGATTTAAACTATCCTATCTCTCAAGTTGGATCGAACTGCACATGATGTGCGAATTTTATTATAATCGGTTAAGTGGTTTAGGAGTCCATTGAGGACAAACATTGTGACACGAGATTTATATATATTAAGATTTTACTTGACATTGGCAGAATTGTGGCGATTTGCTGCAGTGGCCATATTGAAGAAGTTGAAGTTGAAATTATGATTTAAAAAATAGCCCTTTTAAAATTAGCTTATACAACAATGCACTTATACATGCCTATTTTTATTTAATCAGCACATTTGAATATTTTTTTTTGAACATTTACAAATCAATTATTGCTACACTAGTGGCCATGGACTTTGCTACCTGCGGCCACGAGTCGAACAGTGACAAGTACAAACAATTTTCAACTTTAATATTATTGACGAAGTTGATATTTTCGTAATGAGGTCTTTAGATAAAAAACTAAATTACCGACATAGCTTGTAGAATTCGCAAACTGAAATAGAGCAAGTAATATCTAGAATGAAGATCGCGAATCGGTAACCGGAAGATGGGATTGCCCCCAGAGAAACGCACTGACGATTTTAAAAATTAGCTGGGATAGCCTAAATCTGAAGGACCGAGTGTCGTGCCTTGGCCGAGTGTGAAGGCCTCTGCAGTGTGGCGGTAATGAACGCAGCCGCTACGCAGGAGGCGTGGCCGTGGGTTAGATCCTCGCTCAGTGCAAGGCTGATTTCAACTCTTTGCTAACATGGTGCCTTGATGCGGGACTCGTACTTAATGCGGATAAAACTAAACTACTAATAATAAAATCTCCATACAATAAACGCATTCCCCCTGAGAATATAACCGCACATAACCATAGTTGTCTGCACGATTCAAATAGCGCATGTAACTGTCCCTTCATAGACTTAGTGAATTCACATAAGTATCTGGGATTGGAAATATATGACAAGTTTAAATGGGGTAAGCATATCGAACGTGTGTGTAATAAACTAAGACAGTTCCTGGGCAATTTAATGATTATTAAGAACCGCATACCATATAAAATAAAAATTATGCTATACAACTCACTGGCTGAATCATATATACAACACGGACTCACATTCGAGACTTACCTCAATCAAATTTATAAACTGCATGTGAAAATACTACAAAATATAGTTTCAAGAAATATCAAAGACCAATGTGAAAATGACGAACATAAATTATTTAAGCACTGCAATGTTCTACCTGTACAAACACAATTTAAATATATTTTACTGAAGAAACAGTTTTTTAATAGAGCTGTTTTACATAAAATAAAACAGTTATTATATGCCGAAAGAAAGACAGTATTTAATTGAAGAAGCTGTCTGTGATTTTTAGCATTTTTAGCATAAATATGGTTCAAATCTTACCTGAATATCTTACTTTCGACTTTTAGTTACGTATTTCAAACTCACCACTGGCAACAGCACATCTCTATGACATATCATAGATTCATAGGGTCTTCTCGCCAGCAAGGACCTTGCACGAATACTGTCTTTCTTTCGGCATATAATAACTGTTTTATTTTATGTAAAACAGCTCTATTATTTGCCTTCCAGAAAGACAGTATTTAATTGAAGACCTGTTTGGTTTCTGCTGGTGATGGTAACTGTAACGCTATGTGATAATACTTAAAACGGTAGGTATTATTAAGGGTATGAATGAAAAAGGATGCCTTATTATAATTATAACCATAATGGAATGTTTAGACAAAAAAGCCACGAAGATGTAGCATGCTATATCATATATATAACATTAAACTTAATTACCTAAACGAGACTTGATTTTCTCAACTTAAAATCTATGCTATAGGCATGTTTACAAACCAACCTCTGAAGGTCACTGCGGATCGAAACCTACCTGAAGCCGCATCCATGTGTACTGCATCTAGGAATAGACACTAAATTGTGTCCCGGTAGTTGCTCTTACAGCACCTCTGATTGAGATAAAACAACTAGTTACATTAGTATTTGAAACTGCAGAGTTGAGTATATTGTAGCACAAACAGGCGTTCTGGTGTTCTGATATTAGCACCTGAACTGCCTATGCTATCTACCATCAGTTTTAGAATGTATTATATAATAAATTCTGTTCTTTACATATTTTTCTCTTCTTCTGTGAAGATACTGCAAGATGTATCTAGTAAATGAACTTACGCGCTAACCTGCTTGCAGTTAGAAGCATAATAATTGCAACTCTTCTAGAATTCTTAAAAAAGAGCTGTTATATTGTACTGAAACTGGAAATTAAAGTGTGATTTGGGTATCCTATCATTTCCCATGGTATGGGTTACTAAGGGATACGGCTGTTTACCAACCAATAGTAGAAATCAGCCAATGATTCTCCATTTGAGCGCAACAGACTCGCTCCATGTTATATGGAAATGAAAAATGTACATAGTATGGGTGTCAAATAATACATCTCTGCCTCCCCTTTGGAGATCCACATGCATGAATGTATTAACATATGCCATCTAGGGGAGTTAATGGCCCAAGGTTTGACTAAAGCAGTAGCTTTTAGGACTTGTTGAATGAATAAGTCCTTAGAACAATTGTCTACATTTGTAGCACAATATGCTGAGACTGCAGATTCCACTATAAAGAACTGCAGATCTTAATTGTTAAATTAATCGAATTGTAAGCAAAAGGTAAATAAATTTATTTATGTTTAAACCAAGATATCTGGGATACCAAGCACCACCCTGGCCCTATAACATGAAAGAATGTCAGTGAAAATGCAATATATAACCCATAGTTTCAGGGTTACCCTGTATGCGCAGACTATAGATCAAAGTCTATAGAGAAAGAAATGGCCCTTACAACTTGGCATAAAAGTAGGTATTACTTGGTTGATATTTCTATAGACTAACCGCGGTAGTCTAGTGGTATGGGTAATGGACTGCTGAGACGAGGTCTCGGGTTCGATCCCAGGTTTTCCTTGGCACACCCCGATGAATTTTCGATGCTTTTCGAAGTTATGTGTGTATTTATCGCAGGTTTATAAGTGCCCAGTTAATGGCAATAGGCTCGCCACCTATTACATTGGGACCTAAACATAAACCGGCGAAATGTGGGTGCCAGCACCTCTGCCTACCCCTTCGGGGATAAAGGCGTGAGTTTACGTTATGTTATGTTATTTCTATGGATTTCATAACATCCATTGACAGTTTAGACTCATATATAAAGCATATTTCGAGTCTCTACAGAATATCAACCACGTAAAAGCCAAAGTGTTAAAACATGTATGTATTGAGAGTGGTCGTCCACCAACTACAACTCAATAACTCCCTTTCTTGTTTATTCCAGTACTTTATTTGTTCCCCCCCCCCCCCCCCCCCCTCTTTAAGCAGGATAACCTCCCAGTCCCTGATGAGGGCCTGTTAGAATCTTCCGCAGATTCTTTATTGGTAAGGGTCCATTCAGGCTGTCAATCTGAGATTGACCAGCCCAGTACTCATCCCACAGTAGGGCTATTTAGAAAGTGTTGTCTCTTGTCATTGTTTAAGGATCTTCCGCAAATCCTTTATTGACAAGACTTAGTGGTAAGCTCTCAATCTAAGATCGACCAGCCTAGAGTACTGTTTAGATGGCCCAGCCACTGAGGTATTAACTGGGTGGAGGAAACGTCAATCTCAACTGATAGTTCCAGTCTGACTTAAAGCTTTGCAAATCCTCGAGTTCCACATTCTATAGGACAATGGGTGAGTCCCTTGATCTGAAAGGGTTGGGGGTGACATGCCGTCAGTAATGAACTGCTCGATAAATTGGAAAGTTTTCTGGACACCTCTACGGGTTAAGGAGCAAGTGCTCCTTTTTGGTCCAGTTGGATGCTGTCTGACTTGACCAGTAGCACTTTTTGTACATAAGTAAAGCTGCTTAAAATTGCATCATATTGGAGTGCCACTTTTTGTTGGTCTAACTCCATTTGCTTGACAACATAAAGTTGTTCAATAGCATTTCCTAGTCCACGACCATCACGTTTGTAGTGAGTGGTCACCTTTTTGACTGAGTGTCCCTTGTGCGCTGTGGTCCCCACTCCTGAGCTACCACTGTAAATCGCACCGCACTAGGGGATAAAGAGCCCTTTTTACCCTGTTTGAAGCAATTGCATCCTGAGACAATAAAGTTGTACATAGACCTCATGTTAACTTTAGAGTACCTTGCAACTATAGTAGAGTCAACAGCAAAAGTGGTTAATTAGAAGTTTCATTTATTATTCATTTTTTCTCTTCCTAAAGTAATCACCATTATGAAATACATTAACTTTGTTCTCTAAACATTATACAATTACTTATACATTACTAGGTAATTCAATGTAGATTTTGTACATATATTTATTCTTCTTTTGCTGTTGACCTTTGCTTGGAGTCAAGTCATATTTGGTAAAATTTTGATAAATAAAACACTTATTTAAAGTAGACTGGAAATTAATGTTCCAAGTGATTCAAGGTGGATTGATCTTTGGAATTTACCTAATTCACCTATCAGTTTGACTTTCCTAAAATGTGTATATGGTATATTTTAGGTATATTCAAGAACCAAAATATTATTATGGGACCATTAAGATGGCATTAAGGAGATCAAAATAAAAGAATATTGATGATTTATTTAGCAAAAAAGGACCATGGCTGTGACTTGTTTCCAAAGGATTTCCGCAATCCAATTAGTTGTCGTTGCAATGGTGATGATGAGGGGCCCAAAGGGAGGGCTCTTAGATAGGAAATTTCTTTCCTTATAGGTATTTTGCACAGGAGCCTTCTGTGAGATCATTTTTTTGCATAGATGAAGAACTGCCTGGTACAATTCTTGTCATTCAATCTTCCTGTTGTAGGAATTGAACCCCATCTATTTGGGTGATCAACTGTTATGTTAAGTTCAAATTTTATTTAAATTGTGAGCTAGAAGGAGCTGTTTCTCAAAATCTAATTTGATTCCTGTTTGAATTATTTATTCAGGTGCCTATTACTTAAAATACTTGGAGTCGCTAGATTCCTTACGAGTGACACCTGTAAATCTCTTAACTTTCCTGTCTTAGGCATGGTGATCATGCTTGGCAGGTTGCAGTCCAATGTAATTTAAATGTTAAAATCTTGGTCTATTAAGATAACATGCATTTATGGTTACTACCTACTCTTCCTTTCAGATTTAGAGTGTGAACTAGAACTCTCTTTTTTAGTTTTACGGTATAACTTATAATATAATATTTATAGTTAGTCTTGGTTACAACTTATAACTTGTGACATCCTGAAAAATTCTACTGATGGCATAAGGATGTAAGAATCCAGTCACTAGACACTCTAGTCTTCTTCTCTATTAACCTACCAGGCCTTGGAATGTTATAGATTGCTATAACATTTTGTAAGATAGTTTCATGTTAATGCTATGTTAGACAAGCCTGCTATCAACTGATCAGTGCCTGCCATAATCATTACTTTTATTACGGTAACATTTGTTGATCAATCACACATTAAATAGGTGACGAAAGTGGCCAGTAAACTTATATATATGATAGTCTATATATCAAGTGTCTGCCGAGCTAGTATTGTCTGAATGACTTAAATTGCTGGGGAGTTACAATCTTTTTGAATGTTGAGGAGTCAGCCAAGCAACGATTTAAGTTTTATGTATATCAGTAACTAATGAGTGTCTTGGATTTTATTACCAATTCCAACAGGTTAATTCTTTGGTGTAAACCTTATCTTATTGTGAAATTTAAGTCTAAGTTACGTACTTATGTGGGTTCATCTCTCGAACACGTTTCGACGTGATTCGACCGGTTGAACCGCTTATTCGGGGATGGCGAGGTAAAGCTATCCTGATCTTCCGAAGATGAGGAACTGCCTTCGGATTTATAAGTACTTCGTTCTCCCTCCGGAGCAACGATCTGGAGCACTCTCGCTTCCCTCTGCGGTATTCATTTAGTATGGTACAATATCTACTTACCGAAGTTCTCAGCAAAGAAACTTCACTAAAATAATATACCTTGCAATTATTTATGTAGCACTGTACACATACAAACGGTAAAAACAACATAATTACTATGTAATTCACTTTTTAAGAACTTTTTTCTTGACTTGAAAATTTTTACACCTTACGCGGTAAAAATCACAAAACGCTATGAATCTATGATATGTCATAGAGATGTGCTGTTGCCAGTGGTGAGTTTGAAATACGTAACTAAAAGTCGAAAGTAAGATATTCAGGTAAGATTTGAACCATATTTACGCTAAAAATGCTAAAAATCACAGACAGCTTCTTCAATTAAATACTGTCTTTCTGGAAGGCAAATAATGATGAATTACAAAATAAAATCCAACATCCTGTATACACGAGGGCCGTTGCTCGAAACCAACTGTGGACGGTACGGCACGTGCTAATAATAATATGTACGGCGAGCGTACGTCTGCATATTTGCTCCCTCGTTTGTAAACCAACTACCTTCCGATTTAAGAAGTATAATAACACCAACTAATATTCCCGAGGAGGGCCAGACCGAGAGGGATACCCTGGGTCAGCCGGGGTGCGAGGGATAAGTCGCATGACAACCTCACCTTCGGCCTAGCCAGAGACGGCGTGCGGTTTAGTCGGTTCGAGTCCGACCTAACCTCCCCCTCCGGCTCCGGAGGGGGGATATCCGTGGGGATTTCCCGCAAGTAAAAAAAAAACCGAAAACATTGTGAAGTAGTTATTGTAGCCCTTATTTTATTTTTTGTTTAATTGTGTATCACCCACGTTTTCAACTAGGTATATTACTTGTAGTATTAGCACAAACCTTAGTGGTTTATTGATGCTACTATACTGTAATTATGTCATATTATGTAATTTGTTAAATAAATAAAATAAAAAAATTGTATGCATGAATATTGTATGCATGTATTTACATTGTTTGATCGTGCCTCGGAGAGCACGTTAAGCCGTCCTTCGAGGTTGCTACGAACATGTAAGATAGTCGTTATATAAATGGGTGAAAGAAGGGTTGATCACCCGTCTGGTCAACAGCTACCAGTAGTAGTAGCTGGCAGTAGTAGTCATTCCTTGGTTTTATAATGCAATTTATTTTAATCAATTTCAGACAGCTCTAAAAATTCCCTGCATAGAAATTCTATATCCCCGTTTTTATGCCACTTAAGTGACAGACAAGCACACGGTTAATTGGAAATTAGTGACCGTGAACTTTGCATGTGTACACAACAGGGGTATCACACTCGTGCTCCCGACACTTAAGCAATGATCTGAATTCTTTAAGGCACGATTCATTACATTTTTTGTTCAAAATTGAAAGTGGAAAGGAAAAATAACACGATTTTCTGTTCGCAGCTTGTCCTCATCAGCATTTTTATTATGACGTCAAACTCCTTTGACCTCTCATCTCCTGCTGATGCATCTTTGCTTGTTTCTTATGTAGGTATATTCTGCACACAGCACTTTTGCAAAATTGAACTAATCACAAGACGAAATCCTGTTCACTAAAGCTACTTTGTTGTGCAATGATAACTATTGTAAAATGGCGTAATTTTACGCCTATAACTGACAAAATCAATGTTATGTATGTTAAATCGGATTTCAAACGGCTACTGTAAGTGAAAGTTACGACTTGAGCAACCACGCGCAGGGCACGCCGTGATTGCGGCGGTAAGACCCATCATGGGGGAGTGGCTAGAGAGGCCACACGGTGGCCTCTCGTACCGTCAGACGCAGGTCATTACCGAGCACGGTAACTTCGGGCGGTACCTGCATCTGATGGGCATAGAGCCAACGCCCGAGTGCCATCACTGCGACGCGAGCGTGGACTCGGGGCTGCACACGCTCGCCGAGTGTCCGGCGTTTGAAGCGCCGAGGCGGGAGCTTGTGACGGCCCTGGGGGTGAGAGTGCTCACGCTCTCCACCCTGCTCGCCGCGATGGTCCGCTGCGCGGATGCGTGGGCGGCCAGCGCCTCCTTCTGCGAGCAGGTCATGCTCGTGAAGGAGACAGCAGAGCGGGCGCGGCGCAGCGAGCGAGAAAGACTCGCGGACATCGCTGGCCGCGTTCGAAGGCGTCTCGGGCGTCGGAGGGCGCAAACCGACCTCCGCCCCCCATGAGCGCGGGCCTGAGGGAGACGGGTGGAGCCGCTCGTCACCCTAGCAGAAGCAGGCCACGGCGGGGCGCACATCGTCCTATACCGGCGGCGAGTCGGGGACCGCGTGGTCCCCCCTCTCGAGGAGGGCCAGACCGAGAGGAATGGCCCTGGGTCAGCCGGGGTGCGAGGGATATATCAAAAGACAACCTCGCCTTCGGCCTAGCACATCGACCCACAGACGGCGTGCGGTTTAGTCGGTTCGATTCCGACATAACCTCCCCCTTCGGCTCCGAAGGGGGGTATCCGTGGGGATTTCCCGCACGTAAAAAAAAAAACTAAGTGGAAGTCTATAGCTCTTCAATGGCGTTGTTGTCAGGTTTAGGTGTAAATAAACAACTCACTGCGTATTTTGGTGAATAAGTATATAATCCACAATGCACACAGTCCAAAAGCGAAGAATAGCACAGTAAGATAGAAGGCACTAAGTATAGAAGGTAATCACATAAACATCTAGTCTTATACAAGCGTAGAAAGCGAGTTAATAAGTAAACAATGCGATACAAAAAGGCAAGCGCTCCGCGTCGTGATCGAATCTCGACTGGTCAAGTCTCCTCTACGCGACCGCTACTGCGTCCGCGCACATAAGGCTTATATACTTGGATGCACTAGTGCGAGGGAAAATATCGACTTCGGACATTATCGATATCGATATCGACTAACTGGCACATGTGATGTGTGTAATGTTTTATAATAAATAAATAGTTAACAATATATTAATTTGTTAATAAACATATTATTTTTATTGTGTAAATATTATTTTTGTAGTTTAAATGTTATTTTTATATTAGAGATATTTTATTTATGTTAGGAATATTATTTTTATGTTTTATAAAATTAAATATAAATGTAAATAAATATTTATATGGTAATATATAAATAAGAAGTGGGAAAATAGCCCACACCACCCCCCTCCAGAGACCGTCAAGGGCGATAGAAATCCGTGAACTTTACACGGCGACCGGAACGGGTTATAATTTCCTTATTTATGGGTGGTGAAACTTCTTCCTCTGGGTCTGTCAGTATGAAGGCCGGTTTAATTCGGTCTATCGATACTGTGACCTCTTTGCCATTTAATAAAATTTTAAATACTTTATCTCCGCGAGATATAACTTTATGTGGGCCTGAGTATGCCGGTTGGAGGGAACCACGTGATGCGTCTTCTCTAAGAAAAACGTGATCAGTGGTTGCCAGTTCTTTGTAAACGAACACCGTAGGTTTACAATGTCGCGAAGCTGGTGATGGGCGTAATTTCTCAGCAAAATTTCTGAGCCGTGCAGAAAATTCGGTTATATCCGTAGTACCGCTTGTGGTGGGCTCAAAGAATTCACCGGGAAGCCTCAACGGTTCTCCGTATACCAGCTCCGCGGCAGATGACTGTAAGTCTGCCTTAAAAGAAGTCCTTATGCCTAAGAGGACCCATGGCAACGTCTCAGTCCATCTGTCGTTCGCGTGGCACACAATGGCAGCCTTAAGCTGCCTGTGGAAACGCTCCACTAGGCCGTTACATGCCGGGTGGTATGCTGTGGTGCGCTTGTGTTCGAAACCGGCCATTTTCGACAGACAGTTAAATAAGGCTGACTCGAACTGGGCTCCACGATCAGTCGTTATATCAGTGGGGCAACCAAATCGAGCTATCCATGTCGATAATAAGGCCTTAGCCACAGTCTCGGCGGTAATGTTCTCTATCGGTACTGCTTCCGGCCACCGGGTGAACCGGTCTATGGCCGTCAGGCAGTATCGGTAGCCATGGGAAGGTGGAAGGGGGCCCACCAGGTCTATATGTACCTGTTTAAAACGAGCGCGTGGTAAATTAAAGGTGCCTAGTGGGGCGGTCACGTGCCTAATGACTTTAGCTTTTTGGCAAGATAGACACGCGCGAGCCCATTCCTTACAATCCTTCCTGATGCCTGGCCAGACGAAACGTTCGGCAACTAGCTTAGTGGAAGCGTTACCGCCAGGGTGGCTCAACGAATGCAAACTATCAAAAACTTGTTTGCGGAAAAACTTCGGTACAAAAGGCCTAGAAGTCGGAGTACTGACGTCGCAATACACGGGAAATCGGCTTCCAGGTAGATGAAGTTTTTCTAAGCGAAGGGATGAGCCATCACTCAATAATTTATTGAGTTCAGGATCAGATGATTGACCCTGAGCCAAAATTTGTAGGTCAACAGGCGCGGCTAGCTCTTCAATTCGCGACAGGGTATCGGCCACAATATTATCCTTACCCGATATGTGACGAATGTCTGTCGTGAATTGGGAGATGAAGTCTAAATGTCTATACTGCCTAGGCGAACAGTTTTTCTTCCGCTCGTGAAATGCAAAACTGATCGGTTTATGGTCAGTATAGACGATGAAATGACGTGCTTCGACCATATGCCTGAAATATTTAATGGCTTCGTAAATAGCCAGCAACTCCCGGTCATAGGGAGAATATTTGACCTGCGAAGGACAGAGCTTCCTTGAGAAGAAGGCTACTGGCTGCCATGCGCCGTCTTTCAGTTGTTGGAGTACAGCCCCGATTGCCTTATCCGAAGCGTCTGTTACAAGGGCTAGTTTAGCTGAACAGTCTGGATGAGCTAATAAGGTGGCGTTAGATAAGCTTTCCTTGCACGCCTGAAAAGCTGCCAATGCTTCGTTTGAAAGGTTGATAGGTTGTGTTCCTTTAACCGATCCTGTTAGAAGAGCGTGCAATGGTGCCTGTATTTGGGCAGCTTGTGGGAGAAATCTCCGGTAAAAGTTGAGCATGCCCAAAAATGCTCTCAGCTGGCGCACGTTTTTCGGAACGGGAAACTCCTGGATAGCCTTTACCTTGGTGTCTAGTGGTTTGGTGCCGTCTGCAGAAATGGAGTAACCTAAAAACGTTACCTGTTTTGCCCCAAAAACGCATTTCGACGAGTTAATTAACAGGCCATAGTCTTTCAGCCGGGTGAATACTTTACGAAGGTGTTCCTCGTGTTGTGCCTCGTCTCTTGAGAAGACCAGGAAGTCGTCTAGGTAGCAAAACACGAAATCAAGCCCTCTAGTGACTTCGTCGACAAACCGCTGAAAAGTCTGCCCAGCATTTCGAAGTCCGAAGGTCATGAAGGGGAATTCAAATAACCCGAACGGTGTTGTTATCGCGGTCTTCTGGATGTCCTCCGGACTGACAGGTATCTGATTATATGCTTTTAAAAGGTCCAGAGTACTGAAAACAGAACAGCCTGAAATGCTATGACTAAAGTCTTGGATGTGCCTAATCGGATACCTGTCAGGCACGGTGCGGGCGTTTAACATACGGTAATCACCGCAAGGACGCCACCCGTTGTCCTTTTTAGGCGCCAAGTGTAAGGGGGAAGCCCATGGACTTTCAGAAGGCCGGGCAGTCCCGTTGGTGAGCATGGATTCGAATTCCTTTTGAGCAATTTTCAGTTTATCGGGAGCTAGACGGCGGGGTGTGCATGAAACTGGAGGCCCTGGGGTCGTGCGTATATGGTGGAGTGTATTATGTGTGTGTGTGCGTACTGTACCAGCTGGTCGAGTGAGCTCGGGAAATTCGTTGAGAATCTTGTGGTAACGAGACTCACCAGTCAAGACTTTCACGGAAAACAAATTTTTACAATTAGCTGGCGTAGCGTGTGCAGTTACAGACGTAGTGTTATCAATTAAGCGCTTATTGCGACAATCTACAATAAGGTTGTAAAAATTCAAAAAATCAACACCTATAATTGGCTTTGTTACATCTGCGACTATAAATCGCCAAGCATAAGTTCTACGTAAGCCTAAATCTAAGTTAAAATGTACGTAGCCGTATGTACAAATATTTGTACCGTTTGCTGCACACAGTTTGAAGTCAGTCCTTGCACGACGATCCCGCTGAGCTGACCGAGGAAAGACACAGAGGTCGCTACCGGTGTCGACCAGGAATTGCGTCTTTGAAGTTCGATCAGTAACGAACAGGCGACCAGTGGATGATGAAGGGCAATCGTCAGTCGCCATTACCGACCGCCCTTGGTGTTTTCCGACTTGAAGTCGCATGGCCGGATGCACTTGCTGGCCTTGTCGCCGTACTTGTGGTGGTACCAGCACAATGGAAACTTCCTGTAGTTCGACTGCGACCGCTGCTTTGACGAAGATCTGTTTCCAGATGACCTGGTCCTAGCGCGAGACCTACCGTTCCCTTGCGTTGCAAGTTGTTGCAGTTGTTTCCGTAGTTCGGCTACCTCTCTGGAAAGATCACTCAGCACTGACCCCGGAACTGCTGCACTCGTAGACGCAACTGACGGTGTCGATGAAGCGATTTCGTTGACACGGTCAGCAAGGTCAGCAAGGTCGTCCAATTGAGCAGCGGCTGGTTGGCCGGCGAGTACCGTCTGCACGCCGAGTGGTAAGCGGCTTATCCAGATGGTTTTGAGAAAGTCGTCAGGTACATCGATGCCGGCGAGACTTTTGAGATGACGGAGAAACTGAGATGGCTTGCGGTCTCCTAACTCCTCGTGCATCAGCAGTTGCTTCAGCTTCTTTTCATTGGAGGCCGAAAGTCGCTTCACAAGCTCTGTCTTCAGCTTTACGTACCGGTTAGACGCTGGAGGCGTGATAATGATGTCCTTAACTTCCCTTGAGTACTGGTGGTCTAGTTGCCCGATGACATAGTTGAACTTGGTGAGGTCGTTAGTGATTCCAGAAATAGCGAATTGCCCCTCTACCTGCGCGAACCATATCTCCGGTTCTTCCGGCCAGAAGGGTGGTACTCGAATGCTCACTTTCACAATATCGACATTTTCACTCGACTCTTTCCCATCACTAGCATTCTTTCTTGTGGTAGATCCACCAGCTGTTTGCGATTCCTCCTGCATGTTTCGTTTAGGGGGTCACCAATATGGTTATTCAATGGCGTTGTTGTCAGGTTTAGGTGTAAATAAACAACTCACTGCGTATTTTGGTGAATAAGTATATAATCCACAATGCACACAGTCCAAAAGCGAAGAATAGCACAGTAAGATAGAAGGCACTAAGTATAGAAGGTAATCACATAAACATCTAGTCTTATACAAGCGTAGAAAGCGAGTTAATAAGTAAACAATGCGATACAAAAAGGCAAGCGCTCCGCGTCGTGATCGAATCTCGACTGGTCAAGTCTCCTCTACGCGACCGCTACTGCGTCCGCGCACATAAGGCTTATATACTTGGATGCACTAGTGCGAGGGAAAATATCGACTTCGGACATTATCGATATCGATATCGACTAACTGGCACATGTGATGTGTGTAATGTTTTATAATAAATAAATAGTTAACAATATATTAATTTGTTAATAAACATATTATTTTTATTGTGTAAATATTATTTTTGTAGTTTAAATGTTATTTTTATATTAGAGATATTTTATTTATGTTAGGAATATTATTTTTATGTTTTATAAAATTAAATATAAATGTAAATAAATATTTATATGGTAATATATAAATAAGAAGTGGGAAAATAGCCCACAAGTCCATACCACAAACTCTCGTATGGATCGTTAATATCTAACTAAAGTAGGCAGGTATACAGTATAGCCGGTCTCTGGAGGCGTAGCGGTAACGACTACGACAGCTGTCGAATCAAATATTTTTGTTCGTTTAACTACATACGAGTAGGTTACAAAGTATTTTTTTTTTATAACACAGGTGGCAAACTCACACCTGATGGAAAGTGGCCTATCGACGTATGCGACACCAGGGGCGTTAAACTTGTGCTGCCGACTCTGAGGAAACCTTCCAATGCCCTTCTTGCAAGAACATAATTATTGTAGTCGCTTGGGAAAACTTCAGCAGGGACCTCAATCCATAGCGTACCTTTCTCACCGCACGGTGCGCACCGTTTCTAGTCGCAATGTGTGAGGATGAATTCCCTGCTTATGGCGATGATAGAATGTCTATGACGTGTCTGAGTAACTTCGTGGGCCCCGTACACGTCGCTCAAGGCTACATTTTGGCGGCATATCTACTATTTAGCCATAGAACTCCGTAATCGTATATCATAGAATCACGTCTTATTTTATCGATATCGTCAACCTACGTGCCTTTTAACAACACTACTCAACATAGGCATATTTGTCGATCCGTTTATCTTGTGCCTACGCCTACCTAAAGTGCCTATCAGTGTTTTAAATCTAGCCTTGATCTTGACGCGTGTTAAATAATATAAGAGAAATTAAATACTATAAAAAGCTAAATTTTAAGCATAGAAGTGAATAACCGTCTTCACTCCTTTGCCCAAAATGTAGCTTTACTTTCATAATGAATACATGCCCTTGTTAAGGATAAATGTTTATTGGTAAAGGCGCCCACTCACTAACAGTCCGCCTGCAGTCCACCTGCAGTTCCTGATCTGTCCGGCGGCCTGCAGTCCTGAGCCGATAGCGCCCATACACTAAAGCGATTTTGGCCTGCCGGCAATTCCCTGTTGTCAGTTTTGCGACCACACACTAGCAGTTGCGAGTCGTCAGTTTTAGGTCGTACGATCGCCTGCCGGTAATGGTCTGATATCAGTTACATAGACTACGAAAAAGTGCAAGCGATTTTCGACCTTATTGACATTTTCTTAATTACATGTTTTTTCGCATAAATAAATGCTGCTGATCACGAATATAAGAAAAGAAACTAGATTTGTTGTGATGTCAATAAGGTTGAAAATAGCTTGCACTACGTTATTCTTATATAAGTACGTGCTAATAATTGTGAGAAATAGGTGTTAGCTATTTTGAATCTTATGGACTATGTGCATAAGAAATATAGACGATTATGTACAAAAAATGAATAAAATTTTATAAAAAAAATAGTGATGTAGGTACATGTCATCATAATGTTATTAGTTATTACTTCAGACAAAAGAATAAAATTAATTCACTGTTTTATTCTAAGTTTATTACGTAAAAAAGCTGAAACGAAACGTCGATCGACAGGCCGCCGGCCGACGTGTGCTCGTTCGCCCTGACGGCCTAGGACTGTCCGGCTTAGAACTGTCCGGAATCAATCGGCGGCCACACACTATCGGATCATAGTAGTCGTCAGTCCAAAATCGTTAACGAAACTGTTAGTGTGTGGGTTATTGCGATTAACTGACAGATTTATATCGTCCGGTAAACTGTTAGTGAGTGGGCGCCTTAAGATTTCATCTGTCTATTGTATGCCACATTTCGACCGGACATTGATAAGAATAAAACTCTAGTCAGAGGTTTGAATGTATTTAAAAACATGGTTAAGATAATATTTTCTTGATTCCAAGAAATCACGAAACTTATAGCAGAAACGGAAACAGGCAACTGAATATAGAATTCAGTTGCCTGTTTTCCAACTGAATATAGAATTCAGTTGCCTGTTTTCCAACTGAATATAGAATTCAGTTGCCTGTTTCCGTTCCCATGTCATTATTATACACTCTGATTTTATAGTCGTTCCGAAAAAATAAGAATTGGGGCACATTTTCGCAAAATTCATTTTTTTTTAAATGTATTGAAGCTGTAAAAGAAATAATTTTTCACCAAATTATCACTGCCAGACGATTTTACTATCGAATAAAACCGGCCAAGTGCGAGTAGGACTCGCGCACGAAGGGTTCCGTACCAGAAAAAAGGCTAAAAGGATAAAAGCCATGAAAAGGGGCTAAAACATCACGTTTTTTTGTATAGGAGCCCCTCTTAATTATTATTATTATTTTGTTTTTAGTATTTGTTGTTATAGCGGCAACAGAAATACACAATCTGTAAAAATTTCAACTGTCTAGCTATTACGGTTCTTGAGATACAGCTTGGTGACAGACGGACGGACGGACAGCGAAGTTTTAGTGATAGGGTCCCGTTTTTACCCTTCTCCCTGTTCTACTTCTGGATGGGAATGCCGACTGCGCTTTTATCCCTACAGAGGGCGCCTCGTAATGGCCAATGTTAGCTGTCATCTACGTAGATTTCATTCGTTTGTCTCTTCCAATCTGACAGCTATGAGTTTGTTATTGTCACAGAACAGATGGTTATTGTTGTTTGGTCATATGCTGCTGCCATCTAAATTAGTTTTGCGTCGGCATCCCCATTGACATAATACTTTGCCTAATACTGTTAATACCACGTTAATACAGTTAAGCTGTTTTCGCCTTCAATGTGAACAATAATTACGTGAAATATAGGTCACACACAATTATTGCAAACAGATGTTACAATTATACGATCAATAGTACAAAATTTACGCCACCAAAGGTATACTCAATAGTGACATTAAATTACAAAAATAAAAATAACTGAAACGTCACAATGCGCCTCCTCTTTAAGGAGCTGTTTTTCTCTCTACCCAATATCGTGTATTGGGTACTCACCTACAATAATGCCTACAATACGTTTCTCCTTTTGCAGGTTATACGTAGGGGTAAAAATGTGCTGCCGACGGTGGCACGGTTGTGCCTGATCTCCACATTCCTTGAAGATGGAATCCGCATGTGGGTGCAGTGGTCAGAGCAACGCGACTACATGGATATGTCGTGGGGCTGCGGACAGTTCCTCGCTACAATGTTTGTTGTAAGTACATTTTGTACTCTAATTCATGTGTTGGTAGAGTTCATATTGAATTAACAAGAATGAGTGCTTTAACGACATTATTAATTAGTTGTAAAATAATTACGTAGTGAATTCAAGTGCCGACGATTAAAAAAAAATGGTAAATACATTCGGTTAGGTACTTGATTAAACGTAAATTGTTGATGTGACTTTAAAAAAAAACAGGTCTATTATATTTTTTTTTTTTTTTTTTTTATAAATAGGACACGTCAATTTGACTTTACCTCGCCTGATGGTAAGCTGAAGGTAAAGTCTCAAGAAAGAGGGCCACCATTATATACACGTGCCATGTTAACAATGGTGGCACTCAGCTTGACGGCCTCATCAGATGCTTTTTCACGCCCCGCTTAAAGGACCCGGGACTGTAGGAAGAGGGAAACACGTGAGCTGGCAAGGAATTCCAGGTCTTAATGGTGCGACAAAGGAAAGAGTCACCGAACCGCTTGGTTCTTGAAGGAATGTTCTGCACCGTATAGGGGTGACATCTAAGTCCTGCACGTGTCGTCCTGTATAGTAAGGGGGAGGGTGGGACTAATTGGAATAGCTCTTCAGAACATTCACCATGGTAGAGACGGTAAAAAACTGCCAAGGAAGCAACATCTCTACGCATCTGCAGAGACTCGAGGGTACTCGTGACCTCAGGATTACCGATAATGCGGACCGCACGTCGCTGCAACCTGTCGAGAGCATCTAATAAGTACTTTGCGGAACCATCCCAGAGATGTGAGCAGTACTCCACGCAGGAACGAATTTGTGTCTTGTAAAGAAGACACCGTTGCTCCGGCGTGAAAAACCGTCTCACTCTGTTCAGGACTCCGAGTTTACGCGAGGCTGCTTTGATGATACTCTCGATGTAGTTTTTGTTGTTCAGTTTGCAGCGAACATCCATACCGAGGATATTGAGGTTGTCCCGCAGTGGCAGTGGCGTGCTCTGAAGAGTGGGAAGGGGAAGGAAAGAAGATACCTTTGCTGTAAACGCACATGCCTGCGTCTTCTTGGCATTGAACTCGACCAAGTTCTCAGAGCCCCATTGGGAAATGTGATTCAGGATCCGGTCAAGCTCAGTGACAAGAAGCTGCCTTTTTTCCGCAATATGCGTCTGCTTATCCGCAGGACGTCCATGATAACTCCCGTGTAGGGTGCTATCATCCGCATAGCAATGAATGCTGCCGGTCGACAGCATGTCATTGATATGCAGAAGAAAGAGAGTTGGCGATAGGACAGATCCCTGCGGTACGCCGGCATTTACCTGCAAGAACTCCGAGGCTCGTCCATCACAAAGGACGCGAATACGGCGCTCCTGCAAGAAGCCGGCAACCCAGTCGCACAGTCTAGGAGGCAGACCAAAGGCTGGTAACTTGGAAAGAAGCGACTTGTGCCAAACTCTATCGGAAGCTTTGGCGATGTCAAGGCTAATTGCCAATGACTCGCCGTGCTTGTCCATAGCCTCACCCCAAATATGGTTAACATACGCCAGAAGATCACCCGCTGACCGTTTCGGCCTGAAGCCATATTGCCGGTCATTAATTAGGGAGTGATCTTCAAGGTGACGCATGAGCTGTTTGTTAATAATGTGCTCGAACACCTTGCACAGCACTGAGGTGACGGCTATGGGTCGATAGTTGTTTGGGTCTGAGCGATCCCCCTTCTTGGGGATCGGCTGTACATTCGCCTCTTTCCAAGCCGAAGGCACTGTACCAGAGCTGTAGGACAGCCGGTACAGCCGCGCAAGCATTGGAGACAACTCCGCTGCACATTTTTGCAGAACCACCGCTGGAATACCGTCCGGACCACTGGCTTTCCGGACATCGAGTGACTGCAACACTGCTCGGATATCGCGTTGCCTGATACGAATATCAGGCATTGCATGGTCACTGACGGGCAGTGTCGGCGGCTCCATACCACAATCATCGACTCGGGAGTTGGCCGCAAAAAGATTAACCAGCAAATTTGCTTTCTCTTGCGGCTCATGGGCCAGGGATCCATCGGGATTGCGCAGCTGGGGCAGCGAAGGCTGGCAGAAGTTGGCTTGCACGGCTTTGGCCAGTCGCCAGTAGCCACGGCTGCCCGTGGGATGCTCTACTAGCTCCTGACCAAGCCGCGCTATGCGCTGGGCATCCGCTCTGACATAAGCCCTCTTGCAGGCCTTTGTGGCTCTGTTGTACGCCGCCTTGAAGTGGCCCACGTTGTGATCGCACGTAGCGCGCGCCCTGATCCAAGCGCGGTACGCAGACTGTTTATGATTAACAGCCTCCGCGCACTCGCGCCCGAACCAGGGGCGCGCCCTGCGGACACCGGCGACATCAGTGTAGGGGATATAATATTCCATGCCCAGACTGATCTCACCGGCGACAGCAGTTGCGGCCTTAGATGGGTTCTTACCTTCAAAGCAGCGTTCAACCCACGGGATGGACGCAAAATAATCACGCAGTCCATCCCAGTCCGCTGACGAGTAGTGCCAGAGACGCCGCTTCCCCTGCACGGGACGTGGTGGCGCTAAAATGGGCACCTCGGAACGGACCAGACAATGGTCGGATTCACCTAAAGCGGCGCTCACCGAAACACTGTACTGGTCCGGGCGACTCGTCAGCAGAAGGTCTAGCAGAGAGGGCTCATGGTCCGACCTTTTTGGTATCCTAGTGACCTCGTGTACCAATTGGGTCAGGCCATGCGCCAGAGCAAATGCATGGGCGGCTCTTCCCGCGTGGGTTGTTTTGGCGGAGCCCAACCAGATCTCGTGGTGGGCGTTAAAATCCCCCAAAAACACCAGTTCAGCGTTCGGAAACCGCTCCTGCGCATCATCTGCCGCCTGACTCAGGTATTCAAAGAGTCGAGTTGTCTCGGCATCTCCTGTATGGGAGCGGTAGAGGCACACATAGATCTGACTCGTAGAGCCATGGTCTATGTGTACCCAAAGGGTGGAAAAGGAAGGGTCCTCTAGGCAGCGCAAACGGCGACAACAAACATCCGCCCTAACAAACACGCACACCCCGGCTTTTGCGCGGAAATTCTCCTCAAGGACATAGCCGGGGTAGAGTAAGTAGGTCGTGTCATCAGGGCGGCGTATTTGTGTCTCCGTAAGAAACAGCATTGCTGGTTTCGCCGTCTCCAGGTGTTGGTGGACGGCGTTGAGGTTTGTATGGAGCCCACAGATGTTCGTGGACTCCACCTCAAATAGCGAGCTCGAGGGAGAGTTTCTTGCCGCTGTGTAGACCAATCTACTGTTATTATGCGCTGCCATGAGAATGAAGAGGAGGAGGGAAGGCGTGAAAAAAGAGGCGATTGTTGTCGCAGCACAGCGTGACAAAGCGTGGGATATTGGTTTTATCTATGAATGTGAGGTATGGCGAGAGCCGACGCGCCGAACGGAAGGGCCCCCGTACCCCCCCGAGTATGGTCGCCGGGCTCCCTCGTCCGGTCACCAACCGGCACGACGAGCCATATCGGGAT
Organism: Eilema caniola; assembly: GCA_949126895.1. Lineage (NCBI taxonomy): Eukaryota > Metazoa > Arthropoda > Insecta > Lepidoptera > Erebidae > Eilema > Eilema caniola. The sequence goes on along the minus strand of OX421462.1, from coordinate 28,421,778 downwards.
TATGCGCGACCTGGTGGGGCAGCCTCCCAGGGTGGTTAGTCCCGGTTGGGCCCCTGTACTATGCCGCGGGCGGCCAGCGGCACCACCGTTTCTACAGGTCTCCCTGTTCGGCGCGTCGCCCCGCGCCACCCCCCACTAGACTACGCCAAGACCCACCGGTCCCACTCGTGCTGCGACCTCAATCCCCCCTGCCCGGCTATGCACTTGCTGACCCCTGAACGCAATCCAACCGAGATTGGATTACTATGGAGGATTTTTCGCAAAAGTGCACGGTGGTACTCACCCGGTCGAAATTTGTGACAAATTTGTGCCATCAAATTTCTACCACCCTGAAAACTCACTTTATACACTAAAAATCGAAACTGAGCCACTATTTAATCTGTTAGTTATTGTAGTTTATTTGTTTAATACGTGTTTTTATAAAAAGTCGCTGCAATATTGTTTACCCTTAGTTATATACCTAACCGAATGGAGTATCTATAGAAGAATCTGCTAATAATTTTTAATTGAATTAAGACTTTACGAGTCTGTCTGTATGATCTTCGTACACAAACTATAAATAATACATTTATAGTAGTTTTACTATAAAACTATTACCTATAAATTTATTTATTTTTTTAGTCGGTTTTACATTTTGACCCAATATTTATTGGACGAATAACTTTTGTTTGCATAGCAATAATATTGCTAGTGATTGCATCAAACGTTATTGATCTATACATCGAATCACAATATTGGATCGCATTGTATGTAGGTATGTAAAATATCTAAATCTTAGTAGTAGCTTGTATCGTTGACGTTTAATTATTTGCCTAGTCATTTAATCAAACTGCTAGAAATATGACTTATTTCTGCATGGTTATAAAAAAAACGACGAAGACCTTTTGTCAGTTTGATAGCGAAACTTTCTCAATAAACCTATCACTAATTTTCTGTGAATACACGTCTGCCTACCCCTCAGGGATTTACAGGTGTGAGTATATGTATGTATGTAAAATTCTGTCTCATTTCGGGGATCGTGCCCGGATAGCCTAAGCATTAGCCAGTCCGGTTATTACCTAAATGTTGTAACAAACGTTACGGTTGAACATCATTCAGGCCGTTCATTGAATGGCGCCGTTTAGTTAACAGCCTAGGCAGTTAATTAAACGGCTGATTAAACTAGTTTGCGGCGACCTTTAGATAGGTGAGTAGTATGATTGCTAAACGTACACTGCGAAAGTCACAGCGTAACATTCGACATCCGGTCATACGCCCGGACGAGTCCATGGGAAGAATGAAAACTGTAACAATCGACAATGATCTAAACGAGATGATACAATGTTGATACTAAGGCCCCTCGCCCACGGCGACTTTTTGTAACGATGCTGTCGTGCATCCGTATCGATACAGTCGTGAAGCGGTCGCTAGCTCAAATGCAGTCGCGATGTGGGGAAAAATGAGCGAATTGTTCATCCGATAAGAAAAGCTAGGGTCTCATTCACGTAACTACCACTTTATTATTTGTGTTCAGCTATTAGAACGTAACTGTAGTGAAAGTTTAGTCTGAAGTCTAGTCTATTTGTGATCTAGTCTGAGCAGGATGTTATATAACACAATGATATTCCCGCTTGAGTTCACACCGACTTGGAACCGTAATCAAATAGGCCTTTTCTTAATTAAATGAACTTCTTCTTAGGCTCACCATTATAATTTGAAACTACTTAGGACTGTCGTAGAAAAGGAATTTCTTATCGTGGGCTAAATCTTAATAAATAAAACACCCTGATTGATGACCCATTTTACGGCAACTGATGTGGACACAGATTGAAATCGTGATGCAGGGTTTTATCAACCAAAAATCACTTCAATCCTTCGATTTTTCAATCTTGATTGGAGGGTACAGATTTCTTGGCTAAATTAGAAATCTTACTACTCCATAGCAATCCCGTTTATAAACATTACAGTTACATCATTAAAGATGCTGTCCACTTTTGGATAAACAATGTTTGATTCTCCCAACGTGTGTTCAATTTGCGTGCGATGAAAAGAGAAACCTGTATATTTAATAGTATTCTATCCATTTGAAATGATTGAGCGTTGAATCGTTTGAAATAAATGCGAAGATTGGCAATGATAGAGTTGAATTGTCACCAATGTGTGTCAAGTAAGATAGTTACTGAGTCATGTAGATTTTCCAGAGCAGTGTGGCTCACAGAATATTTATTAACATGAGTTACAAAATGTATGTCCGGTGATTCGAGCATGCGGAACTAATACCTTGATCACACGTATTGTGTAACCGAATCGGCTGAGTATTCGGTACGTCTGAACATAGCGCATTCATTTTCATGTTTATCGAATAAATAGGTCGAAAGCACTTCTTCGTCATCCTAGCGCTAATCCCAGTCGCATCATCCAAAGTTTTCAACTTGGAGTCTGGGGTCTACCAGTCTAACTGTGGATTTTGCTCAACCATGATGTTTTCCGTTAAGCGACTGCCATTTGACCTCCACAAGCCAAAGGCGATATCAAAGCATTGCAGTTAGACCATTTCTTGGACTTTTTAGGGCTCCAACTAACCATAACGACTGCCATAGATGTTCGTATAGCAACCGGAACCGACAGCTTAACGTGCTCTCCGAGGCATTTCCAGATCAATGCAAGTATGTGCCTATATTCATGCTTTCAAATATTTGTATTGAGTGGGAATTGGACCCGCACCTCCTGCGTAGCCGCCGCGTTCACTACCGCTACGCCTACGCCCGAGGCGGCCAAGAGCACTGTCACTACGGTGTACTCGGTACCTATGATCAAGACATAACAATACATAACATAGACGAAATTACATACTATTATAAAAAAGCAGGTCACAGACGTATTTGAAATTGGTGGTCCTATAGGTTAGTTTTAATGCCGTTATATGAAGTTAATAAGGTATATAAGGATAGAAACAAATGAATGATCTACTATGTGTATTTTTTTTTCGCAACCAATTATCCTATTGCAGTCCACTACTGGACACAGACCTCTCCCAGTGTGCGCCATATCTGCCGATCCTCCGCCCTCCACATCCAGTCTGTCCCAGAAACAAATGAATGATCTACTATGTGTATTAATATTTTTCTCAACCAATTATCCTATTGCAGTCCACTACTGGACACAGACCTCTACCAGTGTGCGCCATATCTGCCGATCCTCCGCCCTCCACATCCAGTCTGTCCCAGAAACAAATGAATGATCTACTATGTGTATTAATATTTTTCTCAACCAATTATCCTATTGCAGTCCACTACTGGACACAGACCTCTACCAGTGTGCGCCATTTCTGCCGATCCTCCGCCCTCCACATCCAGTCTGTCCCAGAAACAAATGAATGATCTACTATGTGTATTAATATTTTTCTCAACCAATTATCCTATTGCAGTCCACTACTGGACACAGACCTCTCCCAATGTGCGCCATTTCTGCCGATCCTCAGCCCTCCACATCCAGTCTGTCCCAGCCGCCTTTATTATATTAAGATATTTCTGCTGCCTACTATGTATTATGTATGTTAAAATATTTGTCCTCTCCTGATAATCCAACATCGTCTGTTGCTAAACAATCATATTATAATCATTAAGATTGAGGACAGCTATAAATAAAACTGTTGTTTACAATTGCAGCATTTGTTTAGTAAGTGACAACAATGAATATAGTTTATTTGGCACCTTGCACTGTCTTTGCACTACGCCACTGTTTTTGCCCACAATGCTTCATATTATTATTTTTATGCACATGCACTTATATCAATTAATTTGGTTGAATTGAATGACGAGCATAAATGATAGTTATAAAGTTGAAAATGTATGATCGTTTTATATGAGATTTTTCTCTTGGACTTCTAAAATGATATGAAAAAACGCTCAAAAGTCTAGTTGGTAACGAATACCAGCAACACTGACTTATATAGATTTTAAAAATACCTACTGCGTATAGCCTAAACGCTTTTATTGATTCTGTACCTACTCACGCAATTGAGCAAAGCAACTCCATCTTTCAACTACCGAACCATCACGGATTATTTTTAAATTTCTTTTTGTGTTCCTTTATTGTCCATTTTGGTGGCTTGTCTTGTCTTCTTAATTTCATCTTTTGAATAAGTTTGATATTTATTGGTTCTATTGTGAAATAATATTTATTCATTTAATTGTATTGCTTTTTTCTACATCCATTTTTAATCTTTTAACCGTTTCTAAAGCGTTATTGAAAGCGAATTTTGTACTTTAATTACGCACATCCCACTAAGATCTTTGCACCCTAAGCTAGTGAGGTTGTCACCTGCAAGGCGGCCGCCGAATAGATTAACAAACGAGGCTCTGGTGCAGTCTTTCCTCTCGAAGTTAGGAGATCAGTCGGAATTTCCTACGTAAACGACAAAATAGAACGAGAAGTCGATCCCGAGGTGAAAGCCCTCGAATCTGAGAATCCATTGGACCAGAGGGCCGACAAGCTCACGGCAAAGTGGTTACTGTAGTTCAATGTGTAATTAGCATCCGCCAGTGTCATTAATAAATAGTGTTTAGGGAAAATGGTATGTATATAAATAATATACAAAATAGTCTCAATTATGTCAATATGGATGATCGTTGATCAGTATTGCTTTTCCTTTTACATATTGTATTATATTATTGACCATTATCTATCAATTACTGGCGTAGAAGTTGACAATATAAATGTCACTTACAATATGTCAATCAGATTTCAACAGCCCGCATATGTTATTTTATTACATTGGTCGTGATTTATTTCATTGTACTTTGAAATAAAAGTAATATCGAAGGATGCTTTGTTATTTTGTTTTTATTTATTCATGGTTTGCGATATATTATATTGTTTCGTATCGTAAACCGATGACATATCGTCCCTTAGCTTACAACACCGCTTAAGTCATTTTTACCAACTTTACAGGAGACGAAAAAAACTATATTTTAAAAATCTGTGTTTTTTTCTATTGCTTTTTTATACATACTCTAGTTAGCGGTTAAGAAATAATTAATTATACTTATTTTGACGATTTACTTTATTTTAACTTTTATTTTATGACTTGTACGGAGTTGACTGATATTTTATTAGATTTAGGCGGTGTTGTTTGTGAAAATGTTAGGGATTAAGGTATCAAAAGATGACAGACTAACGACTTGTGCGGTGTTGCGACGCCAACCGACTTGAGCGCTGTCACTATTTTTTGAATTACGTCTTCTGATTGGCTGAAATCTATTTCATGAGACCAATGGTTCGACGCGCAATGCGCAGCTTCATCCAATGGCATTAAAATGTAAAAACCGCCAATTTTCGACTTGAGCGGTGTTGTTAGCTAAGGGACGATATGACAACTGCAGACGCATGCAGCACATTTCATTTTCTCTCTTTTTTTATACCACTTTTGAAGTAAAAACTTCTTTAGCGGCGTTGGATGGGTAAAAAGTGTTCAACTCGCGTCAGGATTACTTGACCTTTGAACCGTAACCGACAACTGACGTCATACGACATTAGCTACAGATTGTTTATAGTTTAGCGGTAAGCGCTTCGACTGTAAGTCCTTATGGTTTCCGATAGTACAGTTTCGAACCGGGGCTTCTGACACTTTTTGTGATTATTTTTTCTTTTTGTAATTTATTACTTTTAATGATTATTTTTTTCTTTTTGTAATTCATTAATTTCTTCTAACAGAAAATTAGTGATAGGTTCTATGATTAGTGCTTTATTATAGGTATGGTATGGTATGTTATTTTTATCTTTTTCTCTGTATATAACGAAGAAAGAAAGAAAAAGTTTTCACTTCTGCCGGCACTCCCGGAGTGCAACCCGTCTTTTTTTTATACCACTTACATGTAGACGGCAGACAAGCACACGGCACATACATTACATACATAACTTGTAAAACTTCGATACGGATGAAGGGGACCATTGAGAAGCCGCAACGTTACGCGTACCTATCTGCTGCGCGCATCAGCAGTTGTCATATGACGTCGGTTTTGGAATTATACCTTTAATGTGAATAAACTAAATAAAAGTGTGGGCGATTGCTGTCATTTCTAATATATTATATTATAACCTACCTGGCCTCATAAAGTGCATATATTGAGCCCCACATGTGATAGGATCGATATGCTTAAAAAAATTAGGTTTATTCATTATGAATTTTCAATCTCCTAATTTTTAAATCGCGATAACACCGAAATGGTTGTCCGTACAAAAAAAAAGTTATAAACCAATTTTGTAGGTAACTACATGAGCTACAACTTTGTCTCGCCTACTTTTGCGATAACACTTGCTGTTTACGAGAAAAATGCAAGAATGCAATGTTTTTGACTTTTGACCTTGAAAAAAAATGCAGGAGTCCACTCGATGGGGACTTGATATGTCTTTTGTTATGGTGTATACAGGGTGTAATCGTTAAGTGTATCCAGGCGATTATTCCGTAACTATAACAGATATCAAAAAACTTTAAACTGATATCGAAAGTATGTGACCTAATGAGTAAAATTACATCAATAACTTTTTAAAAACAAACGAGAGGTATCTGACATTTTGACATTAAACACTCCCATACATTTAGTATGAGATTAGTAGAAAGGTTACGGACACATTTAACGTTACTACACCCTGTATAAGACCTCTACCAATTTTTACCTCTATGCGAATTCATGCAAGCTCAAATGTTTAATTTTGTCTACATAAGTCTCCTAAGAATCTTTTCCAATAACAATGATGGTTAAGGTACTGTCAATAAAGGAGCTACGTTTGCACCTTTACATACAACTTTATATGAACAAGTGCGACCGTATCTCATTTGTCGACTTACCTGCCCTTATTGTCCTGCCTCACAAATACTTCCTGAATATCTATAGGTCTGGTTATCCGGTTATCTCGTAGGTACCATAGATAAGAAGTCGATTTTCTAATAACCTATATTTAATCAGTGTCATGTTATCCACAGATAATAAACTTAGTGGGCCAGTTGGGAGGCTGCGTGATGGTGCTCGGCAGGCTCAAGGTGGACATCGCCTGTGGATTACTGTTTTTCATTGTTGTACTACAGGTGAGATATTTACCTCATTTTCATTTGCAAATAGATTCCTATATTTTGTGCTATATGGCTGGTTGTGCCCAGCGTCGTTTTGGGATTCTACTTCTCCCGTGGTCTTTCCGCAAAAATCACAGACAGTAATGAATACATCAAATAATCCAAATCAAGTTTTGAGCATACCAATAAAATAAGGGATTTGTTTCATTATTGTCTTTGGGTGTGACATTGGACGCAACTGGGATATCGCTATGCGGATCCCTTCGGCTGACAATGTCTCCTTTTCAATTTACATACTTCGCATAATGTACACTTTCTCGGAAAATCTATTCTCGAAATGACTACAGGCCTTATGATGATTTCTAACTGTTGTACACGTGAAATCCTGGCCGTTTGCCCCGGTAGGTACCACATAAACCTATTCCCAAGATTACGCACAAGCTAGAATCTATCTCTGTCTAATACTTATCCATCTCACTATCTTTTTCAGACATTTGCGTACAGTATACTATGGGATATGCAATTCTTACTCCGGAACTTGGCTCTCATCGGAGCCCTGTTGTTAGTGCTGGCGGAGGCGCGGGCCGAGGGCCGAAGCCTCTTCGCCGGCGTGCCTTCCCTGGGCGAGAACAAACCGAAGACTTACCTGCAGCTAGCTGGCAGAATCCTGCTCGCTTTCATGTTCATCACGCTGCTCAGATTTGAAGTGTCCTTCTTACAGGTAATAAAATGGTTACTGTTTATTTTTATGCACTCGGTTCAAGTTATGGTTACTGCGGCCTATGGACGTGTGCCACACTGTGGCCGTCACGCTCTTGCTATTGATCCTGTAAGAACTTGCAGTGCCCCAAGCACGAATAACATTAGAATTTGTTACGTAAACGTATCGAAAAAATGGAGCATTGCGATTGGTTCACAGTAGGCAGGCGGCCAATGGCATCGCTCCGTTCTCTGCATACGTTTACGTTACGAATTCGAATATAATTCGTGCTCGGGGCACTGATGTCCTTGAAGAACCCCATATTGTAGTTATCTCTTACACACCATTAACCATTTCCAAGGGTATATCAAGCCCCCCTTTAGAATTTCGGGGCTAAGCCAACCTCATTTGCAAGCCGGTAAACCTGTTTGTTGCCTGTTTGTTTGTTCAGAAAATTTGATCCTTATGATTGACCCTATCGATTTATATCATAAAATACAGGGTGTAATTTATTAGCATTTTGTCCAGTTCCGTTAACCGTATTTGACATACGAGTTACCAAATACTTTTGTATGCATATTTGTTTTAAAAAAAAAACGTTTCGGTAAAATTTCTTATTGCGACCAGAAATGGTGCAAACCGTGTGGTATGACAGGAACTTCATCCCACGCATGCACAAGCTGTGGAATGAACTTCCTGCTGTGGTTTTCCCAAGCGACTACAATATAGAGTTCTTCAAGAGGGCATTAGAGGGTTTCTTTAGGGTCGGCAGCGCAAGTGTGACGCCCCTGGTGTTGCACACGTCCATAAGCCACGCTAACCACTTTCCATCAGGTAGGCTGTGTGCTTGTATGCCAACTAAGTGGTATAAAAAAATATAATGTTAAAAAATGTAAATGTCTAAATACTCCATTCTGTATACTTACTACCTATGTTATTCATAGGTATGAATAACATAGGTAAATGTCTAAATACTCCATTCTGTGGTATGAATAACATAGGTAGTAAGTATACAGAATGGAGTATTTAGACATTTACATTTTTTACGTCGTTTATGTATGGAGGTCCATACATAAACGATGTAATTATTAAAACTCCATGTCACACAATATTACGTTCAAATCATTGAACACATTAAGTTCACATGAAATATTCATTGACTATGCTAAAAATAATATTAAGGCGTCACACTTTTGCCAACATTTTTGTTATGCTTATGTAGGATCTGACACACATAATATAGATTTACCGGTTTTGTTACGTAATTTCGAATACTAGTTATAGATATTTTTTTATAATACTAAGTTAAGCACGCACGTGGCCTTGTTACCGTAAACTATAAACGCTTGTAACACTAAAAATGACATTCCTGTATTGCCACGTCCAGGAGGAAAATGTGAGAAAGTGTACGAATGTAGGCAAGAGCAACATTATTTAACTTATGGACGACATTAAATGATAAGCTGATAGTAATAAGACCCATGAAATATCCACAATCGCTCTTGTACTTGCTGCCGTAAAGACGATTAATGTCATCCGTTGCCTCTACAAATATCGTATGAAGCAGCGGGTTTTCTAGGGTATTTCTAGTTCTTTGTTGGAAATAATAATCAATCACTGATGTGCGTAACGTACTACCCCAGTTGACTTTGCCACCTGTAGGGTTTTTGGTGTGTGGATTTTTTTACCATATCCACAGTGGATAAGTTAAAACCATCATGGATCTCTGCTTCTTCTGCGTAATAGCCCGTTTAATAAACATATTTATATTCTAATATCACCATCCTTGACGTCATCATCTTTGACATTCATATGTACTTAAACTGAATAAACGAAATTGATTCTTTGATACTCTTTTCCCTGTTTGAACCGGCTTGCAGTCTAACTCCAAAATGGCCCAACTCTTCTAACGCTATACATACCCACAAATTGCAGATCGTCCAAGACCTTCAGTCATGGATCTCTGCTTCTTCTTTAGAATACCCCGTCTAATAAACATATTTGCATTCTAATATCACCATCCTTGACGTCATCGTCTTTGACGTTCATATCTGCCTTAACTGAATAAACGAATTTGATTCTCTGATACTCTTTTCCCTGTTTGAACCGGCTTTCAGTCTAACTCCAAAATGGCCAAATTCTTCTAACGCTATATCCGGAAATTGCAGATCGTCCAAGACCTATTAGGCAGCATCCTGATGGTTCTGGTGACCGTGGGCTACCGCACCAAGCTGTCCGCACTCATGCTCGTGCTGGTGCTCACCGTACTCAACCTGTACCACAACGCGTGGTGGGCCGTGCCGTCATACAAGCCGCTGAGGGACTTCCTCAAATATGACTTCTTCCAGGTAAGCTTTGGAAAGTGTAGACTAGTTTTAATTTGGACAAGTGAGTGTGCTGGCAAACGTCTTGAAGAAAAGTCGGAATGTTTTTACAGATACAGTGTTTTCTTTTTTTACTAATTCAACATTTTGGGATTCAACATTTTGCAAATTCAACATAGTAGTCCAGAGATTTAAAAGTGATGGATACCAAACTCAGTTCAAAGGACATTAAGCAAAAAAGATACATAAACTTTTTCATATAAAATTGTATGAAATATGTTCGACATACATGCCTTCATTTTTAAGATGTTTGCCGGTTACTATAATGGAGGTTAGAAATGTGTGTACGGAGGGCTTGAAGAGTGAAGTGGCCGTCAATTACGCCTGCCTATGGCGTGAATTTATGTACGTGTACCAATGAATAGCAGCCTAGTAACAATACTGGCTTACAGATAAATATAATCAAATATAATACTAAGAGATAAGTTACTTTATATGTCATGCTGAATGTTTATTAATCATTGTAACTAAGATTTTTTTATTGTTTTCATATGAAAAGAAATTGCATCAAAATCTGTTTAGTAGTTTTATGCTCTCATCGCAAACAAAGAGGACTTCAAAAAATGTGTTCAGAATCGTAATTACTTTTAATACAGGGTGTCCCATAAGTCATAAATATGTTTTAAAAAAAACTATGTACAATATGAATATGTACCGCGAGAAGGCAAACGAAGGGTAAGACGCCCCCTAGCCAGATGGACCGATGACCTGAAAAAGGTTGCTGGGACGGACTGCATGCGGAAGGCGGAGGATCGTACGAAATGGCGCACATTGGGGAGGGAGGCCTATGTCCAGCAGTGGACTGCAGTGGGCTAATTGATATATTTATTTATTGTTTACATTAAAAGGGAATAATTTTAAAAAAATCACTTCATCTAAATGTGGTCCATTTCGTTCTAGACACTCCTGTAAACGACGACTAAAATTTTCCATCACTGCGCGGCAAGTACGCTCTGAATTGCTTGACATTTCTCGCCGGATATTTTCTTTCAGTTCATCAATTGACCGTGGATTTGTTTCGTAGACTTTGGACTTAATGTAACCCGCAATAAGAAAAAGTCCATTGGTTTCAAATCCGGGCTACGTGGTGGCCAGGGGACATTCCCTCTTCGAGATATCACCTTGTTAGCGTATAGAAGCGTATATATAGCGGTTAGAAGTATGGGCAGTTGCGCCGTCTTGTTGAAAACAGGTCCGGGTATTTCTTATCATTCTTTGAAATGCGCTGTAACGTCGATCTGGGTACATTTAATGCACTGGAACGCTTACGAATGGCTCGGGTAGTATTTTCACGAACTGACTCTTGCACTACGTCATTGTTTTCTTCCGTCCGTGATGTCCTCGTTCGGCCCGTTTGTTGTTTATTCAACGTAGAGCCAGTCTCCTTGAACTTTTGAACCCAATTCTTAATCGTTTGAGCACTAGGACTGTAATTAAACGTGCGTAAATTGCGATACTCTCTAAATTTACGCTGTGCAATGATGGCCGAATCATTGTTGCGATAAAACTCACGCACACAAAAAGCACAGTCAGCTCCGGTAAAACGATCCACGGCGACTGACTTCCGAAAGACCGTTGGTGCTTCTCCCGCGCCCCGCGCGCAATTACTGCGCGCTGTTTGAGTATTATTCGAAATTTAAATTTCAAACGACTTATGGGACTCCCTGTATAATAAATAATAAATGTGCGCAAGTAACTCTCTGTTGCATTTTCACGTCTAAACCACTAAACCTATTTTGATGAAATGTGGCACAGGGGTAGATTAGACCTTGAGAAAGGATATACGATATATAAGTCTTCAGGCTTTCACGGCCGGTGTTGCATGTAGAATATACTGCTTCCGGGCCGTATGGCCGTGGTCGATGTGAAACGGCCAAACAGCCCGGAAGCAGTATATTCTACAAGATATACGATATGGTTGGCCGCGATAGCTGTCAACCACACGGGCGGAGCCGCGGGCAACAGCTAGCCTAATATAACCTAAGTTTTTTATTTATTATTATAGCCAATGTACAGACACAACAAATGTACACTTTACAGATTACAATTTACAGATTATAACTGGTGTTGTTGTTCTTTCCAGACATTATCAGTAATCGGCGGTCTTCTCATGATCGTGTACCTAGGGCCCGGCGGCGTCAGTATGGACGAACACAAGAAGAAATGGTAGAACCGGCGAGCAGTGTATACTTTGTATGCACAGTGAAAGACATTGATATTAATCATAAGTTTGTTATTATGGTGCGACGAAGGAAAATAATATTTCATACATTTGGTGTTTTATGTGACATTCTGACTAGTCGATGATATTCGTGAATACAGAGCTTAATTTCATATTCAGACGTGCAGTAAGTGAAGAATGATGGTACGGAATCAACGATTGAAAATCAACTTTGGGCAATTGATTTATGGTTTAAATTAATAAAATATTTCGACCAAGAATTTTTAAATAAGCTTTATGCTTTATTTTCTCAAACTATGAGATGATATTCGTAATTCATATCAAAAATGCAAGTCTATTATAAGCATCAAGGTATCTTTTTACGCTATTTTTATTCTTTGCTATGTATACCTTGCACATTCATAAAACTTTGTTCCTAATTCAAATTGACCCGCCATGTCAGATATATTAGAATGACCAAAGACATGAAGAAAGATCTTCAGTTTGAATTTCGAATTTTATACTTTGGAATTTTATGACCTGATAACTAAGACCTTTAAATCAAGATATTTTAGATTTGTAACAAGTTGGTTTAAACCTTTTGTCAAAGTTATTGAGTTGAGTTTCAATCCGTACAAATTTACGATCTTAACCATCACTCTTTTATCTAATATAAAGCCGTACAGTCTTAATTTATGTAAGTTCCTCTAGGCCACGTGATTATTAATATTACTGATATAAATGTGTATTACTGATTAAACTAAAAAAAAAAATAGACGGCAGATTTACAAGAAAAATTTAAAGCAGCCTGAAAAATAAGACATTTTCAAAAATAGACTGCCTAGTACACACTTGCGATATCAGAGCCACCTTGGATGCAAGTTTTTTTTTTATGGAATTAGCACTAGGAGTGTTCGTAACGGCTATATATTAAGGTGTTATAACGATACGCTACTTTTAAAACACCTATTATTTTTTACGCTATAATATATTACATCGTTTCGTATCAACGATGCGTTTTATTTATTATCGTTGGAAAGCAAGCCGTGCCGCTCGCTGATAAACGTTACCTATGAAATAAGCGATGGACTTAAAAATAACAATATGTTCGAGCGATAAGCGGATAGTATTTAGAATGACGGATTAAGCGATCATCGTGCGTTTCAGATCTGAGAGATTACGGCTTAAGCGAGTCGATTTTTTTTTGCAAATAAATCTTGGAAATTTTATACAGTTATAAAACTGTAAATAAAAGTAAGTTAACAAAAACCCTTCATTAAATATGAGGGGATTTTTTTTAACTAACTTTTATTTACAGTTTTATAACTGTACAAAAATTCCAAGATTTACTTGCAAAAAAAATCGACTCGCTTAAGCCGTAATCGCTCACAACAGGAACGCACGATGATCGCTTAATACGTTATTCAAGGTCAAGCTTGTAACCCGCACTGATTTTATTCAAAACGAAACGAACAGAGCAAGCTCATAAATAATGTAACGTATGATACGAACAAATATATTTGGCGAGGAAGCGAAACATAAATAGCCTATTCATTACTTTAGTAAAACAATATATTACAAGTATTATACGGCAAAGTGAATGAGTCAGACGTCAGAGTCGTCGTCTCGTCGTGGCAGGCAATGGTCTAATAAAACGTTAAACGTAACGTTAAAAAATATAAAGCTTGCCTGAAGTAATAAATAATAGTCGGTTTGATTATTTTTTAATATTAGATTATTTTTTCAGCTATGTAATATAACGAACACTCCTAATTAGCACTAAAGCATTCTGCAATCTGTATGCAGTTAGATTACTTGGCGTTCTCACCCTGATGCAAGAGCATATTATAATTTTATCTGAAGGTCTAAATGAGATATTACTGACTTCATTTTACTTTTTGGCAAATTATTTGATGACATTCGAATTTTAAAACTGAATGTATTTTTTATTGTTTAGAATTCCAAACTAGCTCAAAATAGTTTTTTGTTAAAAGTAAAAGCTTATGATTAGTCTTTAAAAGTGGACAACAATTTCAAATTTCATACACGGGTGAAGCTGCTACTAAATATTGTACTTCCATTACGTTATATATAAACATTACAATTAGGTATCTTACTTATAAAAATTTTGAATTAGTGATTTAGGACCAATTCTCACTGAAAGAGCAGCGGTCGGACTTAATAAAAGTTTCGTGCATTCTTTAGCTTTCAAATGACTATGAACTTTATCTCCCATTGATAAGATTCAAAATTGGTTTGTAATATTTTGACTCAATATCCCGCTGCCGGCCGGTGCTCTTCAGGGAGCATTGACCCTCATTGATTTCGTTATCAAACCACATGATTGATAAGGTTCAACTTACATGAATCAACTCTGTAAGATATATTATGGGCAGTTTCTATAACTTAAAATACTTTGGGAGCTCGTGAACTTCGCAGCTCTGGCGTCATTTTTGTGATATTAACTGTCTTGTCTTTAATATGTGATATATTTGCATTTGGGGTGTCTTAGAACAATCTGTTGGTGACTTGAAATATTAACTTTAGCACTGTGTCGCTATAAGGGGTGCTAGGGTTAAGATGATGTTATATGACCAAACAAAGTTCTTCAAGGGTTTTTTTATTAGATGCCTTCAAGAAAATAAATGGGGCAAGATTGGGAGAAATCCATTTTTTCCCTAAAGCATCTGTTTCTATATGAAATTTAGTTAATAAATCAAATAAATATATATTGTTGCTTGAAAATCGTAACCCACAAGAACATGTTGAGTGCATGTGTACTAATGGAACTGAAAAATCTACTATATTTTGGAATTCAATTTCGGTATTAGTTTCATGTAACTGTAAACTGCCCATAATATACAACTTTAACGTCCTAAAACATAAGATTGATAAATACAACATAAATAACTTAATTTCTTTACTAAATTACACTTCTTTTTTAATTCGCTCTTTAAAATTAAATATTTTTATTGTCTGTTAAATACAAGGCGTAGTATACACCGATCACTATCATTACTGTTATAAATCCAAAATTCATCGCATGACTTGCAACATTGCGTGGATGAATATTGTTATAGCATTAAGGACTTGTATACTGCCAATAAAATCTATAAAAAAAAAGAACATTGTTATATGTTACGTCAAACGTGACGTTTCCTAGGACTACATATACTTTGAATCATAGACTGACCGCGACTGTTGTACCGCGCCCTAGACACGCGCCATGTGGCGGAGGACGTGGTAAAGAGAGAGACGGAGTGATTATAAGTCGCGAGAGCGAGTGAGATACCGCCGCGAGCGTTGGAATTGGACTGATCAAATCTGACGTTCGACTGTCAACACTCCCTGTCTCGGCGCGGTATAGCGGTCACGGTCAAACTGTAGTCGCGAAGAGTGTTCTTTAAGCTCATGTAATCGCGTCAATATATACAACCCCTTTCATTTTTAGCCGAGTCACTTACTAAAAGATAAAACCTCAGAAGTTTAACAAACTGTATAAATAAGGTGTATATTTATCTGGGGGTACCATGGAGAAGGAAATGATAGCGGAGATGTTACAAGGGAATCGAGCCGCGAGCCTTCCATATGTCAAAACGACTCAATTGGTCTGTGACGTCACCATCCAGTTCTAGTGAAACGTCCTTGCATTCGGTTGTCATTTTTGGTCAAAAGTTCAAGGATAAAAATAGCTTTAACCTGGTTTAAGAATGAAGTGTACAGTACAAGGATGTACAAAGTGTAAAAATAAACAATTTCAACATTTTAAGGGTATAACATTTCATCAGTAAGTCCACTATATTTAAATTTTAATTTTTCCGAAAAAAATGTCTTAACAGAACCATCTAGCGTAGAGAAGAAATAAGTAACCTAGTCTGGCATGTATACTAGTTGTAATAATAACTCAATTCATTTTATGAAAATGATCACAATAATCTCGCCCGACTTCATTAGCAATTCCAAAAATGTTATATTATTTATTAATGGAATATTTTGCTAAAATTGAAAATTAAAGTAAAAAAAATTGGGCCATCTGTCGGTATAAGGCCAAATCATATAGCCCCCTAAAAGATTTTGCTATAATCCAAAAGATGGCCTTATTTTTGAAAATTATTTCCTTAAAATAGATTATTCTAGAATTCTGTGTAGCGCTTAGTGGCGAATAGTCAAACTATATAACAAAAATGACAAGGTCTGTTTCTGTTCGGTTTCGCTATGACGCACTAGATGGAGACGTGGACGAGGTATGACGTCATGCCCCCCGCGTCTCCCTTCCCACCCGCATTTGGTCACGCGTTTTTCTTAAGAGAAATTTGACTGTGGCATCTCCGCTACTTAATCATATTCTGTCCTCCGTGGGGGGTACTTACTAAACGTCAAAACGAGTATGTTCGTTTTTGACTTTTAGTAAGTACTATTTTAATGGCATATCAGAATAAATGATTTTTGACTCCATTGGAAGATGCCAGATCATGTGTTAGAGGTATAATAAAGTTCATTCTCCCTCTATGGTCGCGATTAGTGAAGAAAGGAATGGCGTATGTTTGCACATCAATAATATAAATGTACATTGACATAATCGCGAAATTATTTTGTCTAATCACTGGTTCGAAGAGAATTTAGCACTAACAATCCACGCAGTGTTGCTTGCATGCACTCTACAATAGTAAACATTATCTTCCCTCGCTAGTTTCCTAGAAGCGCTATATTCTGTGCAGAATGTTGTATGTGTGTGTAAGTGTATGTATTTACTCAGACTGAATATTCCTCCTTGTTCATTTTCTATAGTGAACATGTTACATTCTGTGTTTTCTTAGTGTTGTGATTCAATGTAAATATTTATACAAAAATATATCTATTTTGTACTTATGAACTGTAATTCAACAGAATTCTAAGATATTATGTTTTGATTCAAAGTTATTCACAAGGCTTTCTCACTTTTATTTCTGTAGCCATCGGTTCAACTTTAGTCCCTACAACTAAAGTTGTGCGCGTCATTTTTTCTGGTAACTGTTTAATGCTAAGAGCGTAAAATGATGGACACAACAAAAGTATTTAAAAGACACATATTTTTGTATTAATTTTTTATTTATTTTATTAAGTTGCAGTTTGGCCATAGTTGCAAAAGATTCCTGAAGATTGTTCTGAATAAAATTTTATATTATAATTAAATATTGGTATTTATTTAATTGTCCTTTTATTAGCATTATTACAACCATTTAGATGTACTATGGAAAAGTGGTCAAAAACATTTTGAACCTATCAATTAAGGCCGGTATTCTAGAATAGTCAGAACCTTGATTTATCTGAGGACAGATTGTACAATCTGTCTTCAGATAAATCGAGGTTTAGGACAAGTGTCGTTCTTAAATACGGGTCTAAGGCCCATTTTCTAGAAGAAGATTTATATGAGGAAAAATTGTATAGATAATGTCAATGTGTTTATACAATTATTCCCCAGCTAAATTGAGGTTTAGCTGAGTGGCATTCTAGAATTTGGGTCAGATTAGAAAAAGTGAAATGCTCAGGTGGAACTTGAACCTTCGGCCAGTCTTTTGTAGTCCAATTTTGTAATAAGTGGTTTTACAAGTAGTGTGCGTTCGCGCAGCGGAATGTTGTTGAATTTAAAGATTTTAATTATGCAGATATTTAGTGTATGACGTCGTGTAATTGTGTATGGTAAAAAAAAAATTGTGCATGCAGCCATTGTGGAGAAATTCGCTAAAAATTGATTCCGCTGGGCGAACGTTGTCCTGGCGGAACTTTTTTCTAATCCATGGACTTAGAAGAAAAGAAATGTGTCCAAAAATTAGTGTGTATTTGTGTGTAATTGTGTATGTATGAATAAAATTAGTGCATGCATAAACTTCGGAGAAATTCAAGTTCCCGCTACGCGAACGTATGGCCATTAGCTAGTTTTCATATAAAGCTCTTATATAGAGAGCTGTAGATTTTTACATAGGTTGTTTTGAATTTGTTTAAATTTGTTTAAAAAACAGATTTAGAAGAAATCGTAGGGTTTAAAAGATAAAAATATAAACGTGAAATACGCTCATTAGGTTTATTTCGTGAAGTAGCCACTTTGGGGTCTAGATTTTCACGTTTATACAAACCTTGTAAGTGTCTGCAACATGTTGCCAAGTATCAATGATGGTTCGTTAGTAATTAATGAGTTATAGGACAATTTACCATGAGTAGACCACTGTTTGCAAAGCAGTCAAATATCAAGACGTTCTAAAGTAATTGCATAGTAAAATGTATTCCAATAATTAGTGTATTAATTCAACTACTCATTTAATTCAGTAATTAAAGAGAAACAATTGAGGACCTTGCAGCAAAAGGGAGGCAAGTCCAAGTTTCAAAACTTTTGGGTATTTAAAAAAAACTGTTTAAAACTTAATTTCTTACACTTATGTCTTAAAGTTTTATATTATAGTATGATATAAACATATTCACATATTTTACAAAAGTTTTAAGGGAAATAAATAAGTTGTAGAATTTACTACGATTTTTTGAAGTTTGGATCTGCCTCCGTTTTGCCCCAAAATTAAGGAAAATTACTACCCTATTTTGTACTTTAGGCAATAAAACACATCAATATAGGTTTTCTTTATTTCAAGAACTATTAATCTGCACGTAACATATTAAACAATCAAAAGAAAGAGAAAAACGAACGAGTGTTTAACAAAAATTACAAATTTAAAGGTCAACTTCAGCTTGATCATCGTCGTCTTCGCTAGAAATGTCATCTGACGGTCCAACAGATTCGCTTTTAAGGGCCCTGTAGAAATACAGTTTGTTTGGTGGAACATAGTTCTTTACCAGCTGCATAACATCATTGTATTTAGCCTTTTTCAACGGCAATGCCTGGTCATATAGCAGTTTCTGAGGTAGAACGGATATGTTGGCTTGAACATTTCTCATTATCGGAAAATAATCAAATACAGGCGTTCCTGTTGTCACACTGACTGCAATAGTTTCAATGTGGTCTTTACTGTATTGAAAAATGCGATATTGAGATATCTTGAATCGTATCTTCTCTGCATTTGTTATAATTTTTTTGAAATGACTTTCGTAATGTTGAGTAAAGTTAAGAATCATATTTTGATCCGCATTCACAACTTTAAAGTTTTTAGATGCTTGCGTTATACATTCACAATATTCAGAAGTAGTGAAAATATAATCTTTCTTTCTATTAAACTTCTCTATTACGCCGAAACACCGATCACAGGGTAAAAAGCTGTGTCCTGGTTCAGGAAATCGATGAACAATCTTCTCAATAGACGAACACCTCACAAGAGTATACAAATACTGAACTAAAGTCGAGTTCTTATTTTGTGCTGCTGCATTATCGGAGAATAAGTACAGTCTTTTAACTGTTCTTGGTAAGATGTTATCTATATAGTGATTTATGAAAGATATGACTTCGTTTGGTGATTTTCGAGCTGTGGTTTCATCATATAAATAAAAGTGAGCGATTCCTGTTTTTGCTGAGTGGATACAAAAATTGTATGCCCAAAGTTGTCGTTTATAAAATGCTTCACCTGCTGGAATTTTAGGCAATGGCATATTCTGCTGATAATCAAAAGTTAATACCTCACACTCGTCATTAGAAGCAAGTTTACTCTTCTCTTTTAAATCAACAAAAAAGGTATCGGCTTTGGCTTGGTGGAGACTCTTTTCTAACTGTATTTGCTTGGTTTCATCGCTATCCAATGTCTTATCTTTTAATTTGTTATCCAGCATGTCGCACTTCTTGCATGTATCTGAGCGGGGTGATCCAAAGCTGTATTTAAAATTTTGTTTAAAGTATCTGTAGTAAAAATCAAAGGATACTATTGGCTTAGCAGATGCTTCGAGACCAGGCTCATTCTGTTTCAAATATAAATCGTACATCCTTTTAATATTCAACTCTGGAGACAGGTAATAACGAGAGCTTTTGTTTCTACTGTAGTGTGACTCGCGTCGTGGAAAACTTCTTATATGAGAGTCAACTTTGGAAACCCATTCACTTGAAATACGATTTGGTCTATTTTGATGTTTTCCACGCTCAGACCTAGAAGGTGCAGTTACAGTAGGGTCACGATACTCTTTAGCAATATTGTCTACACGCTTTTTAGATATTCCATAGATCGATGCAAAGCCATTTCTGCAAACTTGTATATTTTTATTTCCTAATTTAATATAATACTTATGTGAACAACTCCGTTTTTTCCCCGTACCAGTTTTTGATCTTTCTCTTTCAACATCCCCAGTTTTAATTAGACCTCCTAAATATACGTTTTGCACATAAGTTTCTTCTAATTTATTAAAATTTTCCAAAATTTGTTTCCTTGCTTCTTCATTAATTTGAACAAAACACTTATACTTTTTGCAACAACAATCCGGACCAGTTTTTCTTTCTCCTATATCTTGGCCTTTATAGTTTAAATATCTTTTTCCAGTAGCAATAGACTTCTTTATAACATTCCGTTTCCATTCTGAAGGATTCGCGGATTTTCTTTTTTTGAGGTTATGCCGCTCGTCGATGGGCCTGGATTATTTATATTAGATTCATTCGAAATATTTATACCTTGATCGTTATTCACATTAGATGGATTTTGAGATGTTGAAAAATGAAGATTCCTTCCATCATCACTTGAACTGGTTGAACTTAAGTCGTAGTCAGGAGGCTGGTAATTATCAGACGATCCGCTACTAAACGGCTCAGAGTCACTCATTTTATACACAATTTGACGTATTCGACGTAAAACAATAGTTATTTAATTTTGCAATTAATAAAACAAAACGTACGTCTTTTGGGCGGAGCTCAAAACGTGCACTGACTTGTTATAAATGATGCAATTATTTCATTTGTTGCAAAAGGGAGGCAGGTCCGGACCTGCTCCCTTCTTGCACCAAACGGAGTAGGGTGGCAGATCCAAATTTTATTGTAGCGTGCTTGTTTTTCGTCGGATCTGCCTCGTTCATGCATCAAACGATAGCTCTAATTTATGTTCAAATTGTAGGTGGAAAAAAGCGTAACGGCTAAAATTTGGATCTGCCCCCCTTTTGCTGCAAGGTCCTCAATTATAATACTGACAAAGCATCGAAAACCGACATAACCCGACCATGTTCGGATGGCTACAAAAAAGCGACCGTGCCATATTTCTAAGTAACGTTCTTAACCTTCCAGTATAGTATTTATTAATATGGTACAGTTGCGTACACACGCGTTAGGAAAAAATAAAACAATTGCATTTCTAGAATGAAAATACCGCCCCTATCTGCGATAAGAATAAATCTTCAATTAACAAGTTCTAATTAAACATCAGCTTCTCACTATCACTCACTCAATATACCTACCACATAATTATTTTAAGCATCACTGTTACACTATAACATTAATAACACACTGTCAATATTATTATTACGAAGAATTGGCGATACATAGCAAAACAACAGCGCATACGCCAGCATACGCACATTGTCCTTGAGTGCAAATTTGTGAATGGGGATAAAACAAAACCAGGTTAAGTTCAACAGCAAAGCAAACGAATACGCGCAGGCCGTGGCTTATGTGAGTTATGAAAACATATTGCGCTGTCTTTTCTTCAAGGATGGAAGTACCGTTTCAAGAGGGAAGCCGCCTCTATCGCTCGTTGCGCGCAGCGCGTTGTCTGTTTTTTCACACTAGCATAATATTTTTGATCAATTCCTAACTACAATACTTAGACTATTTAATCAAAGGACTAGCCTTAAGTGTACCGCTTCGAACAAAATAATTCTGAATATTTTGGTGGGGTGCGCGGGAACACACCCACATACATAAGTCCAGTACAACGGTAATATCATATTAAAAAGGTATAAAGTAGCTACGTAAATAGTACTTACTGTCATAGTCAAATACATTTAAAAATCATGTGTAGAAAAATAAATGACCTATAAATTATATCAAAACAATTGTGTTATCACCTGTACCAATTAAATACCGGTATTATACTGTAAATTTTAGAATGTTACCTAGATATATTGAACAGCCGCTTTTTTATATCTATCCGAATTTGTTCGGATTTTGTAAGTTTTCGCTGCTTTGTAAGTGTTTTAATTGTTCCTCTTTAATTAATGAATTTAATGAGATGAAATTTTGCATGCAAGTAGTTGAATTAATACACTAATTATTGGAACACATTTTACTATGCAATTACTTTGGAACGTCTTGATATTTGACTACTTTGCAAACAGTGGTCTACTCATGGTAAATTGTCCTATAACTCATTAATTACCAACGAACCATCATTGATACTTGGCAACATGTTGCAGACACTTACAAGGTTTGTATAAACGTGAAAATCTAGACCCCAAAGTGGCTACTTCACGAACTAAGACCTAATGAGCGTATTTCACGTTTATATTTTTATCTTTTAAACCCTACGATTTCTTCTAAATCTGTTTTTTAAACAAATTTAAACAAATTCAAAACAACCTATGTAAAAATCTACAGCTCTCTATATAAGAGCTTTATATGAAAACTAGCTAATGGCCAAACGTTCGCGTAGCGGAAACTTGAATTTCTCCGAAGTTTATGCATGCACTAATTTTATTCATACATACACAATTACACACAAATATACACTAATTTTGGACACATTTCTTTTCTTCTAAGTTCATGGATTAGAAAAAAGTTCCGCCAGGACAACGTTCGCCCAGCGGAATCAGTTTTTAGCGAATTTCTCTACAATGGCTGCATGCACAATTTTTTTTTTACCATACACAGTTACACGACGTCATACACTAAATATCTGCATAATTAAAATCTTTAAATTCAACAACATTCCGCTGCGCGAACGCACACTTACAAGTACACAAAGGAATATTTAAAAATAAATTTATTTGTATAATTAACATAATTTAAAAATTCAATTCGACTACTACAGATATACATGAACATATTTGTGCAACACTTTATTCCTTCAGTTTCGCCTGCTGACTTTCCTTAGATTCTACATATTTTAACACTTTAATCGCTAGCTGCCTATATTTCTCTGCATGTATGCTATCTGGCAGGGCATATATGGCTGGTTTACCGCTGTTTATACATTCTGACATATTCTGATCGACTTCGAAGCTTTCGATTATTTCCAAGCCCATTTGGTCAGCGCATTTCTTCGTCTCGCTGCCGAACACGAAGTTTTTGGAGCCGCAGTTATGGCATATGGCATGAGACATGTTCTCCACCATGCCTATGACAGGCACTTTGAGTTTCTCGAACATGTTTATGCCTCGTTTCGTGACTTGCAGGGCTGCTGGTTGAGGCGTAGTTACGACTAGAGCACCTGTGACAATGTTATAAAAGTAAGACAATATTCATAGACAGTTCCTTTTTTTGGTGCTATGGTTGCAACAAAAATGGTTTTCTCATCAATTTCGATTAAGAAATACCATGGCATGAAATTTGATATAGTGATTGACTAGAGCAAGCTCTGTGGCGTGGCGGTAGTGAACGCGACCGCTACGCCGGCGAAGCGGTTTTGATTCCAGCTCAGTGCAACTATTTGTATGCATAAATATGGCTATTTGTATTGCATTGGAGTGGTTGTGCCGCGGAGAGCACTTTAAGCCGTAGCGTCGGTCCTGGTTGTTAGAGTGAGCTCTAAAGTTTAATACCAGTTCTAACTGCAACACTTTGATCGCCATTGGGTTGTGGATTGTGAAAGTCAGATGACACCCGTTTTACGAAAAATATCGAAGATCAGTCAACCGTGCAGTTAGACTGGCAAACGCGGAACCCAGTCTCCGAGACGAAAGCTTCAGATACGACTGGGATTAACGCTAGCATGAAGAAGATAGGACTAGAGCTTATGAAAGGCTATGTTTGGTCCCAATATTGACATCCATGCAAGCGGAACAGTGGACTACAGCTAGTATTCATTATATCTCACCATCAATAGGTAAATTCTGCGCGAGCGAGAGGTGTGTATCACCAGTGCCTGGAGGAGTGTCCACGACCAGGCAGTCGAGTGGACCCCACGCCACGTGGCGCGTCAGCCGCTCTAGTGCCTGCATCACCATCAGTCCGCGCCACACCACTGCGTTTTCGCCGGACACGAGGAGGCCCATTGACATGCTGTGAGAGCAGAGTTACAATTATGTACGGACTTCACACATGCAGGCGCACGTCTTGAGTATCATATGAATTTTTTTGGACATTTGACACAAATCAAAGATTCCACTGTGAAAAAATCTCTCATGAAGTGTGTAGCAATAGCGATGTTGATTAGTTTAAAAAAATTCTTGAATAAAATATTGAACTGCTAAAGTGCATATTCCTACGACAAATAGTTTTAAACATATTAACTTTTGAAAATGGTCAAATATCTAATATACCATACAAAATCGTTAAAAATTTATATCTGTCTTTGTTGCGTATGTGTGTTCAAGTTCATAATAAAAGCAGCTTAGTGATTAAGGAATCGGCCTTACGACCGGGAGGTCCCAGGTTGGAATTCTGGCCATAACACTACCGACGTGAATCCACTCGTAGCACAAGCAATTTGGCTTAGTTGGAGGGGTTAGAGGGAATATTAGTGATTTCGGTTGCTAATTTTTTTTTAATGTAAATTTAATGACGAATTGATAAATTATAAATATGGTAATAATTTTTTGTTGTATATAGTTTGACCTACTTTGGGAATTTTAAATAATGTTTAATTATTCAATGTATTATTTTGCAATGCAAATATGCCAGTGCCGTTGCAAATATGTCAGTAAAAACTAAGGAAGAATGGGACGACCTTGTCAACATCCCTATTGCAAAATACTTAGTTTTTGCACACTCGTGACTTACAAGCCACCATTTCATTACGCAACATTCGGTTCACGTTACGTAACAAGTGACGTTCACGCTATGTAACAAGTGAAGTTCACGTTGCGCAACACGCAACATGTTGCCAGCTGCTACGCCAAATGACACCTTGTTCTTATGTGGACACTAAACAAAGTTGTACATGGTGTAGAGTCAATGGTGCTGTTTACGCCATACCATATACATTGCTTACCATTTAACACCATAGTTGAGTAGCGGCTCAATAAGATTGTCATCATTGAGCATGGGCTCCCCACTGATATTCATCATGAGGGGCACGGAGGGACCAAACACGTCTGCATCTAGCAGCCCAATCTCCTTGTCTGGCTCTATCACCTTCATGGCACATGCAAGATTCACTGAAAATTGACAATCAGGTTAAACTTAAGAAACTATATTTTTGATAAGCCTGCATGAATATTATTAGGTTCTGTAAACTGAGCTTTGGGATGACAGTTTACAGTACTGAAGCATGTATTTAATTTCAATATGAATATTGTTATGGAACAAAAAATGAACTAACCAGCTGTAGTAGTTTTCCCAACACCTCCCTTCCCGGAGGCTACCAATATTATACTCTTAACACCTGGTAGAGGTTTCTTCTCTGGGAGACCACGACCCATTACTCTTGCTCTGTGTTCAGCTACTTGCTCTTTGGTATGCTTAAGGCGCATTGAATAACAACATGGTGATGCCTAAAACAAATGGATTAATGAAAATATAACTGTCTGTATTGATTAAGATAGGAAAAAGTGAATCGCTCAGGTGGGACTCGAACCCACAATCTTTCACTTACTGGGGGAATGCTCTGACCCATGAGCCACCGAGCCACACTTGAACCTTCGAGACCCACCTGAGCGATTCACTTTTTCCTATCTTTATCGATATTAAATTGATTTAAAAGGTTAGCATAGTAAATGCTTCAAAATTTCATTCAATTATTTGGGCGGAGTCATCGAAAAACAATGTTTAAAAATGATTGCAACATCATTCATTGTTTCCGATATTTCGTATGAATGTCGGTAGATGGCTCCCACCGTCGCCCTAAGACGGTAGTATAGGAGAATTTGGATAGCTTCAGATGTGGCTCGGTGGCTCAGTGGTCAGAGCATGCAATGTTGGTTGGTGGTGTATGTCAATAAAATACATGTACTTTTTTTTTATATAACTGAGGTTGCAGACAAAATCACGGTCCACCCGATGGAAAGTGGTTACCGTGGCCTACGACTGGAAATGACAAAACAGGCATGGAATAATATATGTGGTTGGTCCATTACACATGCAGTTTAGACTTAGCTAGGTCACATTAGGGGTGTAAAAGTCGTAAAACATTAGTCTTTGAATATGTGGCCTTTTTCATGTTTAGCATTTCTTATGAGTGCTAAATCCCCACAGTTTCTCCAGGGTTATGTAAGACTCAATCCGATTCAAATGCACATGTAGCAGTGCAAGGTGGAAGGTGAGGTAACTAGTGAATATCCCTTGCATCCCGGCTGACCCAAGGCCATCTCTATCGATCAGGCCCTCTTCTGATGGGCGGACCATGGGGTCCCCAACCCATCCCCAGGATGTGAGGGGCGCGCAAATTTTTCATGTGTACCTTACATGTAGAACCTAAATAAGGCCAAAGGTACCTACAATTTAAAATGACAAATTCATTCACACTAATGAACAAGCACACTCCTTTACAAAAGCCTTCCCGTTCCAAATAGCTAGGGTAAAGATTGTACATTGTGTTATGAGGGTGGCAAGTATTTTTGCACTAATTTTTAGCTACTAAATTGCAAACTCAGGTACGGTATTTGCAAATTTGTTGCTATCTGCCTGAAAGATATAATTAAATTAGGTTATATTTTTCACAATAGCTGAAATTGCATATACATGTTAAAAAGATTCAATAATTATTATATACAAATATATACACTATCAGCCTAATAAATCATAGTTTTGGAAGTACAAATAAATACCATGATCAAAAGAAATTGCCATACTCACAGTGTTTAAACTTGTATTTAATAATGCGCCGTATACTCTCTGAATTGTTCGTTGGAGGTTCATAGTTCGTTATAGATAAAGTATTTTATTTATAAAATCAGCTTCAAACTCGATTGCTCGATAGCTTAGCGTCTCTTAAATGAAATGCAGCGTAAAATATTCGTGCACAAAATAATCATATCATAACATTGTGACAGCTGACTTGACTTGACATTTTATCACTTGACGCCAATAGTATAACTTTCACTAAAGAGTATATCACTTATAATATGATTTACACGATGGTTTTAACGTTAAAGCTAATTTAAACAAAAAATCATTTTAACAAAGAGTATGTGCATATTTAAAAAAAAAATTAAACAATACTGCTAAAGACAAAAGGCTGCTAGTTTTCGGGTAACATTAACTTATCATTAGTTTGTGGGTGGGTATGATGATGTGATCGTGAATGTGAAGATGCAAAGGAATTTTTAACAATAATATACATATTAGTCTCTTGTCTTTTATTTCTTTATTTTAATTTAAATATTACTGTTTTTAAATTTCTACTTTTATTGTGATTGTTCAACGGGAACCTTGTAAACAGGTGTTCGAAAATTAAAAGTAAAAACGACTGCCAAAAATGTCAATCAATATTGTCAAGTGTGTCAATTTGTCAATCTCTCTGCGCTATGTCGAACCTTTTTTGCGACATATTTCTGAAAAAATTGAGAATTCTTTGTATTGGGAGTGAGTAGTGTACAATAATAAAATGTCTATTTGCTTACGTACTATTACTCATAAAATATTGCCTATAAATGGCATCGTTTCCACAAAAAGTCACTCAAGCCGATTGTCTAGAAAAATCCCTCTACGGACCCAATTTCTGGAAGAAGTAAGTAATGTGCTATTTAAATATTTTTTTGGTTCTTATGAGCACATATTGAAGTACAAAATATAGACATTTACATAATCTTCTATTTCTGTATTTTTTTTATATGACGAAGTATGATTTTTGTCATTGACATTGAAGTAATTATAGTACCTATGTGGAATATTATGCAGTCTCGAGACTCACGTGTTGTTTACAACATGACACTTGTGTTAGAAACGCAGTAGCAGCTTATAGATATCTATAATTGAATATGCAATTTCGAAAAAAGACTTCGAAAGATTTTGACCAATATATTTTTTCTCGTAAATATAATCTATTATACGCGCTTTCATGCACGTATTCTGTTCAAAAATGGTTCAATTCTGTTTTTTTTTACGTGCGGGAAATCCCCACGGATAACCTCCCCCCTCCGGAGCCAGAGGAGAGGTTATGTCGGATTCGAACCGACTAAACCGCACGCCGTCTGTGGGTCATTGTGCTAGGCCGAAGGTGAGGTTGTCTCGCGACATATCCCTCGCAGGTTCAATTTTCGTATTAATTCTATTGGCCACGTCATGATGAATACAGATATAATTTCAAAAAGGTCCCAACGGTCCATTCCAAATGTGCCCTTTTTTAAATTATTACTTTAAACATAAGACACTGGAGAAATACTGCAGAATTAAGACATTCATGACAAAACAGTACATTTCCTAACTGTAAATGAATGGCAGTCCCAAGAAGGTTTTTAAAGAAAATCTGTAATTTTTTTAAGCTCGCTTGGTATTTGGTATTTCTGTTCATTATTATATTGAATGATGCAATGTACTTGGTATCATTTGAAAGAAAATAACCACGGAATTCCACTGATCACTTAATTTCTACTCACCCATCGATTTCCATTCACCCCGTTTTACCTGGTAATTTAGTTATTTATAGCTTTATTTATCTACAGAACAGTAAATATATAATAGTAGTACAAAATATTTAAGTTTGTTTGTAGTTCCCGTTGTGTGGGGGTAACACAGGGGTAACCTCCTTGGGTAAAAGCCTCCTCCATCTCTTTCCATTTTCCCTATCCTTAATTCCCAATCTGTATCCAATGCTCTATAATATCTCTTGTCTTGGTTTCTGGCCACATGTCCTGCCCAGTTCCACTTTTGTTTTAGACTGAAATGGAGAGTATCTGTTAATTTCGTTCTCATAATGGATATCTGTGTTTCTTATTTTATGTACTCTTCTCAGATTTAAGATGCTTCTTTACATTACATGTTGGCACGAAAGAATTTTGCTCCTCACTTTCTCGGTATATACCAATGTTTGGCTGGCGCAAGTTAGGCTTGGAAGAATACAGGAATACATTATAGTTTTTTTTCATGTTTAAGTTATAATTTCCCTTTAAAATTTGTTTTTTCGCCCAATACTTCCTCCATGCTATACTTATTCATCTGTCTATTTCATTTTCATTGCTATTTGCACCACCTGGTAATGGCAAAGTCAAAATTATTGTTGCTTGTATAGTCACCTCTTACCAAATTCATTTACAGAATGCTACAGTATTCATTGATAATTAGTGGCCTTTATTCTGTGGCTCAAATATATAACCTATATTATACATAGTTTAGTATTATTATGTTAAGAGGTGAAAATAAAAATAATTCCTGTTTCATATGTAAAGAAATCATTTGTGATTTAGTATACATTTTCATCGTTATATGTCAATGTAACAGCTTTTAATGTGTATTTATTTGTAAACTAGCTGTTGCCCGCGGCTCCGCCCGCGTGGATGTCGGTTATCGCTATTGTTGAGCCGACACTATTGAGTATTAAATACGCCTCTCTACTCAACTTTGTCCTTGACTATGTACTCACCTCTGTTCTCGATTTTCTACTCGCCTCTATATTTGACTCTCTACTCGACTTTCTACTCGACTTTCTACTCGCCTCTATACTTGAATTTATACTCGAATCTCTACTGACTTCTCTGTTCCCCTCTCTACTCGACTTTGTACTCTTCTCTATACTCGCCTTTCCATTGGCCTCTCTACTCGCCCATCCATTCGATTCTCTTTTCGCCTCTTTACTTGACTCTCCCCACTCGCCTCTCTACTCGGACGTCTACTCAACTGTCTATTCGATTTCTACTCGCCTCTAAATTCATCTTCTTTCCACTCACCTCACTATTCGCCTTTCTACTCGACCGTCTACTGCATTCTATTTGATTCTATACTCGCCTCTCCACTGGCTCTCTAGTCGCATATTTACTCGCCCCTGTAGTCGACTCTACTCGATTTTCGACCTCTACAAGCCTATCCACTCGCCCTTATAACAATTTTTACTCACCTCTCCAGTCGCTTCTATATTTGGTTCGCTACTCGAAGTTCCGAAGCTGTAATTCGACTTTGTGCCAAATTTCATGAGTACATCTTAAAAAAAAATTTCTTTAGGTGCCATTGAAAAATGACAAACTTCAATCCCATAGCCCTATCCCCCCCCCCCCCCTTCTATCCCTTTTTTCGCGATAAAAGGTAGCCTATGTCCATTTCTGAGCTCTAATCTATCTCTATAACAATGAAATCAGAATTTCTTCAAAATTGACAAACATAGGTACATCTTCTACCCCTTTTCCACCCCTTCTACCTTCTTTTTGGCAAAAAAGGTAGCTTATGTCCATTAATCCATCTCTGTACCAAAATTCATCAGGATATCTTCAAAAATTACAAACTTTCATACTATCTAGTCCTAATCACCCCCCTCCCTTCTATCCCATTATTCGCGATAAAAGGTAGCATATGTCCGTTCCCAAGCTCAAATTAATCCCTGTACCAAATTTCATCAGGATATCTTCAAAACTGGCAAACTTTCATCCCCTATCACACCACCTCCCCCTCACCCTTAACCCCATTTTCGCTTCAAAAGGTAGCCTATATTCGTTCCTAAGCTTTAATCCATCTCTATACCAAATATCATCAGGAAATCTTCAAAAATGACAAACTTTCACGCCAAGGCCCTAGCCCCCCCCCCCTTCTACCCCCTTTTTGCGATAAAAGGTAGCCTATGTCCGTTCCCAAGCTCTAATCTACCTCTTTACCACATTACGGTATCTTGAAAAATGACATATTCATCCCAAGGCCCTATAGCCCCCCCCCCCCCTTCTACCCCCCCTTTTCGCGATAATAGGTAGCCTATGTTCGTTCCCAAGCTCTAAACTATCTCTGTGCCAAATTTTATCAGGAAATCTTCAAAAATGATAAACTTTCATCGCAATGCCCTATTCCCCCCTTTTCGCTTCAAAAGGTAGCCTATATTCATTCCTAAGCTTTAATCCAGCTCTGTACCAAATATCATCAGGAAATCTTCAAAAATGACAAACTTTCATCCTAAGGCCCTAGTCCCCCGCCCTTCTACCCCCTTTTTGCGATAAAAGGTAGCCCATGTCCATTCCCAAGCTCTGAACTATCTCTGTATCAATTTTCATCAGGAAATCTTCAAAAATGACAAACATTCATCCCGAGACCCTAGTCCCCCCTCCGCCCCATTCTACCCCCCATTTCGCGATAAAAGGTAGCCTATGTCCGTTCCCAAGCTCTAATCTTACTCTGTACTAAATTTCATTAAGATATCTTCAGAAATGTCAAACTTTCATACAAACTTTCATCCACTATTTCCCCCCCTTAAACCCCCTTTCTCGTGACAAAAGGTAGCCTATGTCCGTTCTCAAGCTCTAATATACCTCTGCACCTAATTTCATTAAGTCCGGTTCAGTGGTTTAGGCGTGAAAGCGTAACATACAGACAGACAGACAGACAGAGTTACTTTCGCATTTATAATATTAGTATGGGTATTTGAGTAACTAGTCAAATTAGTTACTTTTTACTAAACAGCAAAATGTTAAGTTATAATAGCTATAAAACAAGAAACGACGCAAATTTTACCATTCTTAATTTAGTAAGGTCAATTTGTTATAACTACAGGAAAATATCCAATTGTAATTTTTTTAATGCAGTGTTTTTTCCTTTACTCGTCTCATAACTAGAACTTAGGACTTGTTTATAAGTTGAAGAAAAATATCTCAATGTTGGGTATGGAATATGAATAATTCATTGTATACTGAAACCAAATGCCTATCTATTTGCATATCAATTTACAGACAGAACCTGAAGAACATCTTATCTCTAAACACATCTAACTTGCGTACATACTAACTCATTTAACCTACATATGCATACACAGTTATGTTTCAATAACATTGCATCATTCTATATTCTATGAGAAACTCAAAATGGTAGTTTTGCTTTAATTGTATTATTGTAGTTTTACTACTTTTTCAAGCAAGCTGTGATGCATGTGACACTAGGACTTCTAATTCAATTTGGATGTAAGAGGTTATGTTACAATTAATAGCTTGGCAAACAGTTTTCATAATAGGGTATTTGACTAATTTTGGAAAACCTTTTTAAATTATTCCTTAGCATATAATATGCACACTACATCGATATTTCAAAAAAATATCAACAGATTTTAACAAAAAATCGATGTTAAAGTTTAAATTTTCAAAAACGCGCGAAAAACGCTGTTACCTTGTATGGAGCCGATTACGTGACGTCACACATTTTGTATAACCTTAAAGCCGTGAAGTCAAAGTAAATAATAAAGTATAAAGTTTTTCTTCAAACTTTGTGAATAAAATGTATAAATGGTGTGTAGTTGCACAATGTACAAATAAGTCTATATAAATAATCCACAAAAACTGTTTGTTTCTGTTCTGTAAAGCCGTGTTAGCTTGCGTGTGACGTCAGCAGTGCTGTGATCGAACAAAGAGCGTTTTCGTCACAGATAAAAATTCGAAAAAATATTAGATATTTTTAAGCGAAATTCTCAATAATTATGCTTATTTTAGTTTAATTTATAGTTTTAAATGCCTTTTTACGCTATTATCTGATAGGATGGCCATTATTTGTAGTATTTTTTTAATGTTGTCAAATACCCCATTCATGTAGACTTCACCATCCATTCTCACCACACACACAAAGAAGTACTCAGTACTATATTCTCTATTTGCAGTCCTTAAGCCGCAGACGCATATCAAGCTGTCAACTAGCTCCAAAATGCACCACAGAGAGCAACATCGACGATATCTACATCCTCGACACAGTTCAGAACCAGTTTCAGCATTACAATAAAAAGGATTTCTGCGAAACTGAAACAAGTTCTAGAGCAAACCAAAGCCGAGATGAATATGGAATGGAATTGAAGACCCTAGGACTAACGTCAGATGATTATATAGAGAGGAGACTGCCTCCGTTTTCGTTTGATGAACCTTATACAAATATTAGAGATATTGATTTAACTAAATATAGTAATGTGAGTATTATTTTATGTAATGCCATGTCACAGCCAACTAGCTTAATCAGCCGTTCAATTAATCGCCTAGACTGTAGAATATACTGCTTCCGGGCTGTTTGGCCGTGGTCCATGTGAAACTTGCGTTCCAGACGTTTCGTCGATCACTGCGGTCGACATCTTCAGTGGCGCAGGTCCGGGCGACGACGAGTTCGGAGACCTTGCCTCGTCGGCGGCTTCGCTGCGACTGATGTAGGATCTTGAGTCGCTGGCGTATTCATAGGCGCGGTCAGAGGGGGGGAATCGACTAGCTCGATCCTGATTGGTCGAGAGCTGTGGCACCGACGTACTCGATCCTGATTGGTCGTTTGCACTGATACCGAGTGGCTCTCAGTGCTGGGTACCAATCTTTTTGGAGCTAAAATCCCTCGTTTTTCTGAAGATGTCGACCGCAGTGATCGACGAAACGTCTGGAACGCAAGTTTCACATGGACCACGGCCAAACAGCCCGGAAGCAGTATATTCTACATACAACGCCGGCCGTGAAAGCCTGAAGACTTATAATCATCTAGACTCTTTACTGAACGGCGCCGTTCAATTAACCGCCTAGGCTCTTTATTGAACGGTGCCTGTCTAGCCTCAATGAACCTATCACTTATTTTCTGTTAATACATCTGTCTACCCCTCGGGGATTGACTGGTATGAGTACAAGTATGTATGTAATTTACTGCCTTATTTCTGAGTGGTGCCCTATTTTACGAATGGCCTAAGCATTAGCCAATCAGGTTGTTAAATGTCGAAATAAACGTTATGGCTGAATATCATTCAGGCCGTTAATTAAACGGCGCCGTTTAGTTAACAGCCTAGGCAGTTAATTGAGCGGCTGATTAAGCTAGCTGGCGGCGACATAAGTAAATTAAGAAAGTAAATTAATGAATCAGTATGTAATAGGTCTTTACCTATGAAATTTGCCGTTTTCTTGAAGAAATTGGAGGAAACCCAATTTTGAGTAGTAACATATGTATTTGGATTTTTATTAGGAATGATAAATTCAAATTTGTTTTTTTTTTGTGTATGAATGAGACAACACTAAGCTAACACACAGCAGCATTAGATTTTTGAAAAGTGATAGCTGTAAAAAAGTAATACGAAATTTATCATTAAAATGGATAGCATTTAGGAAGAACTTTTTTGAATATCGAATTTAATTTATAAACCGAAAAACAAAATTTAACACAAAGTTGTAAAATCTTGAAACCAACTTTCAAACAAAATATTAAAAATGGATATAGCTATTAAATTACAGGAATAACGAACTCATGAATCTGTAAGAAAATTTCGGCAATTTCATAGGTAAAGACCTAATATGTGCTTTTATGTATTATGTTAAGTTCTAATATTGTGGGAATATTGTCTATGCCTACTCCAATAGGAAAGAGTCTTGACAAGGTGTAATATAAGATTTACTTTCTTGCTACAGGATATTGAACCCACTTGCTTATCAGACTTCGAGCGCGATGCGATCGCTTACTGCCGAGGAGTGTCTCCTGCCACTAGGCCTGCTCCGGATCCTAGTCCTGAAGGAAAGCCCACAGACGAACAGCTTTCAAAAGTTTTCAACGTATTATCTGCTACGGTAAGTAGAAGGTACATACCTACATATTGTTGAATTATGCCTGAAGGTGTAGAAAAGCTCTTATTGCGGAAGGGCTGGCAAGAGTGCGAGGAGAGGTTCCTGTATTTCGTCACTCGACTCGAGTGCAGTTGGACTGTTGGATATATCATTTGTAGTGTGAACCAAAGTTTGAAGAGAGGTGAAACAATCCAAACTAATATTATAAATGCGAAAGTAACTGAAATTAGAGCTTGGGAACGGAATAGGCCACCTTTTATTGCGAAAATGGTGGGGGGGGGGGGGGGGAATAGAGTTAGGGGATAAAGGTTTGTCATTTTTGAAAGTGTCCTGATGAAATTTGGTACATAGATAGATTAGAGCTTGAGAACGTATATCAGCTACCTTTTATCGCGAAAAATGGGGTTTCAGAGAGGAAATAGGGGATGAAAGTTTGTCCGTTTTGAAGGTATCCTGATGACATTTGGTACAGAGATGAATAAGAGCTTGGGAACGGCCATAAGGGGTAGGAAGGAGGGGGGGGGGGGGGAGGAATAGGGCTACGAGATGGAGGTTAGAATGAAAGTTTGTCATTTTTGAAGATATCCTAATGAACGGGCGATTAGGACCTTACATGTGTTGCATTTCCAAAAACCTCAGGGGTTTTTTGCTGCATTCATTTAATTTTAATGTATTTTATATAACTTTGTAATAAACACATCAACAAAGTCTAGGGAACAAGGACATTTCTAGTTTTTATTTAAAAACCCTTTCTTGTAATAGTGAGTGTTTTATATCAATAGAAGGGTATTTTTATACCGTTTTTAATTTTAATTTTAATAAAAACATTCTCATATCAATTTTTTTTTTAGGAAAGAATTGAATAGTGCCAATATTGAGTATTACAACCTTCTATGATTAGGCACAAAAATAACGAGGTAGTAAGAAATACAGTAATTAACCGTACTTTAAACGTTTTAATAATCTGTAGGACCTCCTAAAGCATTAGCCACAGCTCGACAACGGCGTGGCATACTTAGTATGAGATTGTCAATCATCGTCTGTGGAATATGGCTCCATACACTGCGAAGGTGTAAAAAAAGTTGTTCTTCAGTGTTCAGATTTTCCAAAGAATCACTGAAAGCTCTTCTCCCAAGCAAATCCCAGGCATGCTCTATGGGATTGAGGTCGGCAGACTGAGCAGGCCCTTCCAACGTCGTAATATTGTGCTCGCTTAACGCATTGACCACTACCCTCGCGGTGTGTGACCGTGCATTATCTTGCATGAACATAAAATCTTGACCGAACTGCTGTCGATGAGGGATTACCATGGGGTGTATAACCTCCTGAATGTATTGGTTTGCATTCAAATTGCCCCGTATCCAAACGAGGTCGGTCCTTCCACCAAGGCGAATTCCAGCCCATACCATGATTGTTCCACCTTGGTAAGGATGAACTTCTTGCGGATTCTGGAGACGACTCCGACGTCCAGGAACTCGCCATATACGCACTCTTCTCGAATCAGGATGAAAACCGAAGCGAGATTCGTCGGAAAACAGAACCCGTGCCCATTGATGGTCGGTCCACTGTAAATGTGCGTTAGCCCACAATAAGCGACGACCTCGATTTCCACGTCGAAGAGCTGGAACCCTAAGCGGTCTGCGAGCATGAAGATTGGCTTCGTGTAGTCTTCTCCTGACAGTTTGATCGCTAATAACCACTTGATGTTGAGACTGGAGGCTTGCGACCTACTGACGAGCAGTAATCGTGGGTTGCCGCCTTGCGAAATTTTGCAAGAAACGATCATGTCGCGGGGTAGTAACCCTATTTCGTCCCCTGTGACGTTCGGCAACATCCCCTGTAGACCTGTAGCGTGCCCATAATCTGCAAATTACGCTTGGTTGGGTGTTGACAGCATCCGCTACGTCGCGTTGAGTTCGTCCAGCTTGCAGCATACCAACAGCTCTTAACATCTCTTCGCGACTTAAATGACGACGTGACATAATGACTACAGTCACAAAAATGCACAAACCATACGTAAAAGACGTATTATTGATAATAAACGTTATTTACAATCAAAGAAAATAATTTTTATTTTGCCTCAGAGAAACTGCACAATCAAACACTTTTAAACGTTTTCGCTCCATATTCGAAAATCATTACTTATTTAAATTTATTTTTAAATTTCGAACAACTCTGTAATCTACTTTATTCTATTTTTATTTATTTGCTGCCAGTTATTTGCAAAACACGATTTACACGAAAAAGAAAATTAGGGTAGGGTCATCTTGTTCCCTAGACTTTGTTGAGGTGTTTATGATAATAAATAATAAAATTGCGAACCAAATAGAGAGGCGAGTAAAGATCGTTATAGGGGTGAGTAGATAGGAGTGTAGAGGTCAAATAGAAAGCCGCGTAGAGTCGAATACAGGGGCGGGTAGATATGCGGCTAGAAAAGCCAATGGAGAGGTGAGTAAAGAATCAAATAGAGTCCAGTAGAGAGGCGAGTAGAGAGTCGAGTGGAGAAATCAATGTGGAGACAGTAGAGATCGAATAGAGAGTCTAGTAGAGATTCGAGTAGAGAGGCGAGTAGAGACGCAAGTGGAGAGAGTCAAGTAGAGAAGCGAAAAGAGAAACGAGAGAGTGGCGAGGCGAGTAAAGAGGAGAGTACAAAGTCGAGCAAAGAGGAGAGTAAAGTAGCTAGTAGAGAGTCGAGTATAGATTCAAGTATAGAGGCGCGTAAAAAGTCGAGAACAGAGGCGAGTAAATAGTCGACGCCAGTTGAGTAGAGAGGCGTATTTAATACTATAGCGTCGGCTCAACAC
This sequence comes from Eilema caniola, assembly GCA_949126895.1. Taxonomy (NCBI): domain Eukaryota; kingdom Metazoa; phylum Arthropoda; class Insecta; order Lepidoptera; family Erebidae; genus Eilema; species Eilema caniola. The sequence goes on along the minus strand of OX421462.1, from coordinate 28,384,010 downwards.
TAAGCGATAACCGACATTCACGCGGGCGGAGCCGCGGGCAACAGCTAGTAGTTTATAATGTCGATATTAAGTATGTATAACTGTTTTAATTTCAGATGCCGACCCTATTTGTTAAGCCCCTGGACTACTCGATCTACTCTCCTAATCTAATTTTCGTCAACAATATCAGGGGGACAACGCACACGTAAGTAGCTTAGACAAGCATGCATTATTTTTTATTTTTTTTATGAATGTTTTTGGCTTTGTAACAAGACCTTTCTGTCTTCATTTATATGTATCTTCATTTGTTGATGGTGATTTTGATGACGATGAATGATGATTGCTGCCTCAGAAAAATTGTGGAGACTTTACTAAAAGCTCCGTAGGAAGATTTGAAACGAACACGAAAAGTCACAACTCACTGCAATGTGCCACTTTCCTACAATTGTGTACATTGTCCAAGACGTCATGTCTAGAAATCCACCATTTTTATACAAAAAAAATCGAATTCGCACCTTTTTAAAATAATATAGCACCGCGATGTGCCCCTCTCCGTTATCCTGCCAAAACTCTATATTTTATTAAACTAGTGATTGAAGATTGCCTCGCGAAAAATAAAACCTACCACCTACCACTGCACCTGTTTATTTTCTCCGTATGGCAAATTAGTGTGAATTGCATGCAAATGGTGGCTTCTTAGACATAACGTCAACGTCTTAAACATACACAAGTGTAGGAAAGTGGCATATTAGAGGGAATTGTGACATTTCGTAATGGTCCCAAATCTCCCTAGAAAACATCTAGTGAAGTCCACCACTTTCCTAACGTAGCAATCATCTGTTGTCCTCATCATCCCTCATCAACATCATCAACAATCATCCCAGATATTATAATATTAGTAGTTCTGTGATCAGTAGACCTCACGAGCACCCTGTGCCACGTTTTTCTGGTTTGAATGTTACGAAAAAATAAAGGCGATCCGTTCTTTAAAAAAAATGCTACTGCAAACTTGCCTCCTTTTTTCGCATTTTTTATAACGAAGTTCACCTTTACGTTGCATGATTTATTCCACTACAACCTGTGAGAAATAATATCCTTGATTTTTTAGCCAAAAATCTCCAAGATCCATTCATATATAACCTATTTTCCGTCATTATCGCTCGTATAAAAAAGAAACTCGACAATAGTTGTTTTAAATCAAAGAACATGTGTCGATGATGAAACTCGGTTAAGAAATGAGCCCTCTAGACCAGAACTGACAAGCAGACATGGTCAAAAATAAAATCGGCCACCTTCTCGAAACGGTCACTCTCGTTCACTTCGCTCGCTCGATCAACAAAATAAGACTTGGCTTAAAGGTCTTGCAACCAAGCCATAAATCTTTCAAAAAAAGAGACGAAGCTGCTATTTTCGAGGTGTTAAATTTTATCGGTTCGTAGACTACAAAGAGCGAACTTTTAACGCAACTGAGAAATCACCTCCATCACAACAATCACACGACCTTCACTAAAATAACCTAGACTATTCTTCCTGAAACTGCATGCACCGTGCAATTGCTTCACAAAGCCCAAAGATAGTACTATACATTTACTTTTGCCTTTAATTCATATTGCAGAGGTCTATTCCACTTCGTAAAGCAGGTGGCCTTGCTCCGTACTATAGGACACTTGAAGTTCGCCTACGTGAAGCTTGAAGTCATGAAAATCACAGCACACCCTGAAGATTCCTCTGTCAAGTAAGCAACATTACTTTCACAGAATACTTAAATTACCATTGGTGGTCAAATTTTATATGCAATGAATATTAGACCTAACGGGATATTTACCATGAAAATGGTGCTTGCAACGTGTTTATCATACAGTGTGCGTATAAACTACCGACCAGTCTTGTTCGCTCTGTCACTATTTTATAACTTTGTTCACAGAATGAGGTGGCGCATTAGGGGCATATCTGGCTTCAAAGTATTCTTCATGTTTTGGAAATATAAATTATGGAATATGAAGCAGGTATTCCAGGATCAGGAATTGTAAGTATCGTATTTAACTGCGAAAGATTTATATTTCCGGCGGCGTGCGTTTTAATCGATTTGTCCGACATAACCAGGCACTCTAGCTGTAGTACGTACTGGGTATCAAAAGGAAAGCGCGGGCGCGCCTCTGAGATTCCTTTAAAATGGTTCTGTGTAATTTAATATGCTACCTTACGTGTTGAACTACCGACCTTAAATAAAAAAATGTCCTTTCCATAGATGGTACGACGGTTTCTCAACGTTCTACGTCGGTGGAGACGGTCTCGTACAGAAGCACATCGTAGACAAGGTAATGCCAGATCAAGATACGATAATAGATGACACGGAAAAAGCGCCAATAGCGGCTAAAATTGCGCTGTTAATTGGGCTGGTACCACGAAACTACCTGTCAGACGTCTCGCCCTATTTCACCTCATCGCCGGGTACAGCAGAGAACCCACCATTGCCATTCAAAGTGTTAGAATAATTCGATATAGTGTTTCATAGTACAGGGGCATGATAATTGGTGTGCTAAAAATATTGTTCGAATTTCAGTTTTCTGATTTTCTTACAAGTACTTAGTCATGACGTAAACCAATGACATTGTAGCACGGGTGTAGCCACATTTCAGTCTTTGGGGGGTTAAGAAAACAAAACAACAAATATGTGCGTGATAAATATTATTTTATTCATGTCAAAAAGATGATATTTTGTTTATTCGGAGGGGGTTCGTAGCAAATTCTCCTTCCCTTCTCTCTCTGGCTACATCAATGCATTGTATCATTTCAATGTTCAGCTATTGTTGGCAGTGTCGACAAATAATGAATAAATTGCTTTCGTCGCCTATTTACCTATTGTAGCTCATTTTGTTCCCAGAACCTATTTTGTGATCATTATACTTATTTATCGGTTGATTAACATTGACACTGAATGTTGTAGATATTATTTACTTAACTAATTGATTGAACGCAAAATGAATGAGCTCGTACATATTTTAACCATTATGTAATGTTTTGAGAATATTTTATTGAGCAATTCAAATATTTTTGTTGAAATAGCATCAACATAGCTTTATTTGAAGTAATGAGCATGAGCAAACGCCCTCTACGCACTAATGGTATTTTGATAACTGTGAACGCCTTTTATTAGTCTGTATAGTTATTGTTATGTATTGCGGTAATACAATAAATTATGTCACATATTTATGCTGTTTTTTTTTCCCACTTCTGTGGCAGCGACGGATGACCTGATCAAGGTCGCCGGCATGTTGAAAATTAAATTTTTAAAAATTGGGCCATCTGTCGGTATAAGGCCAAATCATTTAGGGGGCCTAAATGATTTTGCTATAATCTGAAAGATGGCCTTATTTTAAAAAGTATTTGCCTTATAATAGAATATTCTAGAATTCTGTATAGCGCTTAGTGGCGAGTAGTCAAACTACAACAAACATTACAAGACCCTGTTTCTGTTCGATTTCGCTATGATGCACTAGATGGGAGACGGGGGACGAAGTATGACGTCATGCCCCCCGGGTCTCCCTTCCCACCCGCACTTGGTCACGCGTTTTTCTTAAGAGAAATTTGAGTGTGGCATCCGCTACTTAATCATATTCTGTCCTCCGTGGTCGCCGGGAAGTGCTGGATGCGGGCTGCTTTAAATCAGTCGTTCTGGAAGTCCATAGGAGAGAGAGGCTTATGTATGTTCAACAGTGGACTATGTGCGGCTGATATAATGTGGCAGAGAACACGGCCCAAGTTATGAGTCCCAGTATATATATCTGTATTATCATAGAGTTAGTCCCAGTCGCATGCAAAGCTTGTATCTTGCGGCCCAGGGCTCTCCTACCCTTTGTTCATATCGAATTCTTACTTTTTACGCGGCGTCTATCGTCCGACTCGCAACCGCGACAGGAAATCAATCTCGCCCTTTAGGGTCAATATCCACTGTAAGAGCAGCGGCCAATATTTGTTAAGTTACAATAGGTACCTACTGGAAATCGTTGCGAGAAGATTCGCGCAGCTCATGATACCGAACTTTTTCTCTCGTAGAAATTCAAATTGGTTTGTAATATTTTACCTCAAAAACATGCTGCTCTTTCGGATATAGCAGTGGAGTTAAGAAATAATAAAAAAATATATATCACATAAAATATATAATACACGGTCACATCACAATATTATAGGGTGTAAGATTATAATATTTCGAATTTTAAATCTTATTTCTACCATATGACCAAAAATCTACCATTTGTCGATTTTTTGTAAAATTAACTCCTAGAAGAAAACTGTAAAAATCATATAGCAACACAGGTATTCGGCGATTGCACGGAGAGTGAAGGGTTTTTGTTGTCAAATATTTTATCAAATAAATATACAAAATTCAAATCCATAAATAAATCTTAATGAAAACCAATAGAACCGATGTTTAATGGTAACAAACTGTGTGTGAACTTTCGTGTTTATAGTGTCAAAATATTTACAATTGCCGATCTTGTTTTGGGGCTTCGTTGTTTGGTAATAATACTTGACAGCGAGAAAAGAGGTCTAGATTCCAAGTTTGTTCGTATGCTGTCATGACTACGGTAAGTTTATCTTTATTATTAAAGATTGACGGAACTTGTATCATCTGTTTGTCATCTGGCCCCGGGGTCAATGTGCTTCTTCGTCGCTCGGGCGCCTACCAATTGGTTTTAATTCGTAGTGTTGCATCGGAGGCACTGCACGCGTGTACTCTGTCACTGATCATATGGAAGACTGCCAAGTCGGTCGTATAGCGTAACCAGTGTTCATTCAGACGAGTAGAAACACCTATTCTCACTAAATTATTTGTGGCAAAGTGCAAGTGACAATGCTTCAAGAAAATTGATCGAAATGAGACCTAAGAGTGTGATTAACTACTTGGTTTTATTTATGTGAGTTCTCTGTGTACAGACAAAGAGGTTTGTAGTGGACTTTGTTAATTAACTCTCCCGCTCTAACAATAAACAATGCTGTAACTGTACTGCCACAAAAATTATCAGATGCCTACTAGATCTAATTAGGTAATGTAAAAATAACATTGTTATGATTTTTAGTGATAAACACAGTAATTACTCAGAGTGGTGGTGCTTTGTGTATGTTTATAAGTATAATCATCAATACCTTTATTGAATGCTTCCACTATAATATTACTTCCATCCCTGTGTCCCACATGTCTTTGATCTTATAAGATTTTTTTTAACTTAACACACAATCATACCTGTATTTATTTATTACCTGTGAACAACTGAGCACATTTGCATTGGCTGTATGTTTTCTACTGGATGTAGGACAGCCGATAGGGATTAATCTCCTTGTATGAGTCAAGTGTCTAGATATTAAGTGGCTGAATTTATACTTTATCAAAACAAAAAAAGTACTTTATCACTACTAGTTTTTTTGTTACAAATTAACTAGTGAATGGATGCAAGCTGTTGTAGATCGGTCGTTCTGGAAGTCTATAGGAGAGACCTATTTTCGACAGTGGACTGTGTGCGGCTGATATGATGATGATGAACTAGTAAGTAATAACCATAGTTGCAAGTATTCCAATAACCCCTCCATCTAAGCTATATTTTTTTTGTTAACCCTAGGTACACAACATCAGAGTAATGGTCAGGATTTGAACCTGGGATCTCTTGATAGTAGAGACACTTAACCACAAATCAACTGATACTTAATATGTAAAATATTAAAACAATCTTCACAATTTATTCTATTACTAGAAACTGTATAAACTGTAACAATGCCAGGTGAGACTTTGTAATTCAATTTCATTACCAAATATGAAACACCTGCCTTTCTACCAGTGGCATGCTAATTGTTCACTGTCCCAGTTTTATAGCAGCTCACTGTTAACCATGAGGTTCCTATTAGCATAGAAGCACTTTCTATACTCTCAATAACAATAAATTAAAATGTATTGTAAAATGTAATGTATTGTAAATGTATTCTACATAGCCATTGTTGCAATTGCACTGAGCTTAACTTTATGGAGATTTCAGATTTTATGTACTAAGATGACAAAGGGACTCGCATCTGAAACCTCTTCAATTAGATTTTGGGACTCTATTTTTATCTAGAAATACACCCCTAAAGAGTATAGCCAGCGGAAATCTCCTCACATACATACATACAATCACGCCTTTATCCCCGGAGGGTTAGGCAGAGGTGAATTAACACCCACATTTCACCAATCTGTATTCGGTCCCACGTAATAGGGGGTGAGCCTATTGCCGTATTCCGGGCACTATTGTTGACCCGAGCCATGCATCTGAGGCTGAGTCTGGGTTGTACATATCTGTCTGATGTTAAAGTTCTCTCACTCTCACAGCATGCATATATTACAGTTGGTCTCTAATATATGCATGCTGTGAGGAGATTTAGCAGTAAATAAAATATGCTTGGTTCACCTTATACTGAACCTATTTCTTTTCCAAGCCATTTAAACGGTTATGGCTAATTCATAACCAAAAACCCAATAACACTGCTCAATCAGAGATTCAAACCACACTTCATTCTTCATACACCTGTCCACATGCCACTGGGGTGCTGACCCTCCTACTTCTCCTTTGGTTTGACTACTGTAGACCTCGAAAGTATTGACGGAGCCCTATACGCGAAATAGTTGAATAATTTCTCTAGCACCTACCTACACTTACATTGAATCTATAATCGATTATCATGGAGACGTATTTTCCTGATTGCATCCGAGGCCTAACCTAAGCCTTGGATTCGAATCCGTCTCCTAGGCCGCCTAGGTAAAGTCGGAGCTCTTACTCCTCCACTTCGCACGATCTTGGGCGTCCATGGTAGTGAGACCATTGGCACACATCTCACCCAACTTCTTGCCAGGCTTTTATTTCCCATGTGGACTGGCGGTGCCCGTAAAACCTGACCGCACCAGCCAAGGCGACGTATAAATATAATTGAAATGTCTGTTAACATGCTGCCGGAACTAATGCCACGATATTGAATAGAAGCACTAACGTCATTTTAACAACTGACCGAGAAGAAGTGTATAGACATGGAGTACGGAGTCCTTAGTGCTTAGATTTGGATGTAACCGGTGCCCTCTTGAAATATTCTACTGTCTTAGTTGATTAAATAATACCACACTTTATACTAGTGTATTTGACACCTAAATATTAACAATGATTACCTCATAGTGCAATGTAATCATTACACGTGATTACCGTGATTCACGATCGGCATAGGCAGAGGATGTTTGAACAAAACAAACTTTGTAACATGCGTAGTGAACCGGACCGGAGCTACAGGTGTATGAATGAATGAGGCCACACCTGTATCATCTGCCCCTCTAGACAAGTGGCAATTAGACGAATATATGGGAATTGACGTTCATTACGTGCGTTAACGACTGTCAAATATTTATCATTCTATTTTACCAAACACCGTTCAACGAATTGCCACTTGTCTAGAGGGGCTGGGGTCAAATCAACCTCACTTGCAAGCTGGTACGCCTGCAAGCCGTTACACCTCCTGATAAACGGAAGAGGATTTGCCGCAGGTTTTCCTCATAAGTTGGTCTGTATTCGTAAAAATCAAAATAAGTCGAAATCAGAGGAACAGTATGAGAGCGGAACGCGGTCTGCAAATGCAAGCTTTAGATGTAACCAGGGTTGGCGGTCGTATAAAAAGAGTACTTATTAGAATGGAGTAGGTAGCTGTTTACATTTATCTAAATGTATAATTTGCGGTTATCAGATAAGGTGATGAAAGGGTTTTTACTAGAGATGCGCCGAGTAGCACTTTTGCCGAGTAACGAGTACCGAGTTTTACTCGGTTCAATTTTTTTCCAACCGAGTACTCGGCCGAATAACTCTGTTCAATCAAATCCCCGTTTCGGGCGCGTAAACAAGTACAAATAGGTTCTTGCGGCACGAGGGGCCGGCTCGCGTTGATACACCCCTCACCCCGCCCCGCCTTTCATCTATCTGTCGCTTGCTAGTTTACAAACAAATACGTCAACCTATTATATACTCTTTGACGTTACGTTGCACGTCATGGTAGATAAATAATTGAAAGTTTGTTAATTAACAATTGTCTGTGATGACTTCACGTAAAAGATTCCGAATTTGGCCGTTTTAAATTGAAGAAGATAAAACGAAAGTGAAATACACCTTATGCAATTCTCTGATTTCACGTAGTGGTGTTTGACGTAAGGCTTCTACGACAGCAATGTTAAACCATTTTAAAATAAAACACACAGAAGAGTTTAAAGGTTTGGAAAATGAAACTTTGAAAGAAGAAGAAAGAAGAAAGTAAAACCTTTTATTTCAGTGCAGCACCGATTACACAATTAATTATGTACTAACACACGCAAACAAGTTAATCAGGCACAATTGTTCTTCGCGCTACACCAAAAAAGGAGTCAGTTCAGCATGGTATCAGGCACAAGTACCTGACACTGGTTTTTAACTGGCTCCTATGTGGAGGAGATGCGACATGAATAATAAATAGAAAGATATTAAATTTACAAAAATCGAAAAAATAGAAAAAAAAAGGAACACAAAACAAAAAAATAAAAACACAACAGCAGAAGCCAACATGCCGGAAATATCGGAAATTCGTGAGCCATTTGCGTTAACGTCAACAACCTAAATATATTGCTTTATCTAAACCGAGTATACTCGGCATTTAAACCGAGTTATTCGGCCGAGTACGAGTATCAAAAAACCCGCCGAGTACGCCGAGTACCGAGTAGCAACCGAGTACTCGGCCCATCTCTAGTTTTTACCTACTTTGTTATTTGGTTTAGGCGAATGGTATGTTTCGTAGTTGCGTAACGTGTTGCGTAACAAGTGTTATCATAGGGTAATAAATATCATTAAAAGGGGATAAAGAAAGTTATTGTCGCTAACCGGTAATCAGGCCCATTAGGATAACTGGGGCCAGGCATTCCGAGTTGACAGGACTCTTTTCTCTACCTACTATGAAATGGAGCAGGGTCGCCAGCTCGAGTGTGAATTCCCTGATGTTGCGTTGCACACGTCCATAGGACGTTGTAACCTCTTTCCATCAGGTGGGCTGTGTGCTTGTCTGCCACCTACTTTAACTATGTCCCTCTCGATACGGTATTGTACCAGAGAGATACGTTTTAATAAACAAAGATCTTTTGTCTAGTGCTATGCTTTATGTTGAACAAAATAATGTTATGCTATATATTATGGTCTGTTTATTGGAGTTTTATTATTGCAACAGTAAAAGTTTCATTCTCATTAATTTAATAGTCTACTATCACGATGTGAGACACTCTTGAAATACTGAAGAAACTCGATTAATTTTCTAGGCCAGTGTTAATAAATGTATTAGTTCTTTAAACCACATAGGTACTGGCTAGTTTTCTTGTTAATTTTCGGAATCTTAGGCTGATCTTTTTATTAAACACAATGTCCTTCCAAACATCTTAAATTAGATTTCACCATTGATAAAATCCTTTCAAATCTTTCAACTATACGTGGTCATGGTTCTCACGTTTATCTCAATGAATGCTATTGATACGTTAGTTACGGCTATTAGGCTAGTTGGACTTGACCTCGGTCCGTTGACTAAAAATCTATACTTACATATTTATCAGAAGAAATTATTAATTTCAACTGTAAGTTATCTCAAGCTAGAAGCTATTTGACTCATCAGTACATTGGCCTATGATAAGTGAACTCATAACCTTTTAAAATAAGTGAGAGGCCTTAAAACACGGCCCTATTGTTCCGTTGTTCGATTCAAGTCACGTAGGGTGAAGTGCTTTGGTGTGGTTACTTCACCCGCTGCCATTGATCTACATAACACTGTTTGTGTCATTCAAAGATATTTGTTCTAAGTGTAGGTGTATTCTTTGTAGCGGTTCGGTTTAATTGAGCGTGTCTGTGTGGGTTATTGCCCTAATGAGAGTTGCCTATTACCAAAAAGAATGCGCGTGATGATATTTAGCCTACCTTCCTCGATAAAAGGACTATTCAATACAAAAAGAATTTTTCAATTTGAGCCTGTTTTCCTGAGAGTTTCGCGTTCAATCAAACAAACAAAAAACTCATCAGCTTTATAATATTAAAAAGTACTAGCTTTTGTCCGCGGCTTCGCCCGCGTGAATAGCGGTTATCGCGACCAAACATAGGCGATGTTAACAATATCCTTTGTACTTTTTTATAGTTGACAGTTGCATAAGCCATAAACTATCAACTTGCATTAGTGAGAAAAGTATGAATGTCTAGATTTTTTGAAAATATACTTGTCTAGATACCATCAACCGGCGTGATTGTGTATATGAATATGACTAACTTAGATAATACTGGAAGACCGATTGTTAAGATAGTTGGACCATTCTGGATACTTACAACTATTTGAGTATACTAATAATAATAACCAATATAAAATTGGGATTTTGGTATTTGAATCGGCTTCGTCCGCGTGAATAACGGTTATCGCGACCAAACATAGCCTATGTCCTTTCTAAAGGTCTAATCTACCCCTATACCAAATGTAATCAAAATCGGTTCTGTGGTTTAGGCATGAAAGACGGACAAACAAACACACACAAACTTTCCCATTAATAATATTAGTATGGATGATCACCTGATCATTAGTATCGATTATTTTCTTGTTCCAGGTGCTAACTCTTTAAGAGACTGACAAATTGCTGCAATACAAGAAGACTGAGTGAGATGACATAGCAGGAAGATGTCTAAAGTGCTGAGCGCGCTAGGAGGCGCCCTGCCGGATGAGCGGCCCCTGCTGTCTCTCCAGATCGTGGAGACGGTGGCCAAGTGCCCCGCTGGCTACTGGCCAGTCAGCAGGACATACGACGAAGACGCCGACGCTGGGCTGCTGAGGCAAAATGGCTTGTTTGGCAAGAAGCCTAGCCACTATATTTGCTTATCTAAGACTGAAGGTGAGTGATTTGTATTTCTAAAAGGGTTGTTTTTAAACCAGGACGAATGCTTCGCCTAGTTTAGGACTCGGCTAAGTTCACAACAGAATATCACCCTAAACATGTATATTTAATCATGTAATTTGTTAAACAAGGTCTCTGTAATGTTTTAATTACTCCGTGTGGATCCCACTGGGTACCACTTCGTCGACCCCAGGCTAAAACTGCATGAAAAATATTGCAGTGAGAGACGGAACGCCAGCATAGCAGTGTCCATCAGTTAAATCTTTAAAGGTGTCCGTGGTAGTGTTTCTAGCATACCAATTATTGACAGCCTCTGTGGCGTGGCGGGAGTGAATGCGGCCGCTACGCAGGAGGCGCGGGTTCGATCCCCGCTCGGTGCAAATATTTGTATGCATGAATATGTATATTTGCATTGGTCTGAGTGTTTCTATGTGTAATATGTATGCATTTACATAAAAAAAAGTATCTAAGTATATCCGCATTCTAGATTCCATAACACAAGCTAGTTAAGCTATGCTTACCATGGGTCTAGATAGTGCTGTGTGAAATGTTGTGGAATATAAAAAAAAAAACAAACAATCAAAAATATGACTTTTTATACTATGCTGAGCAATATTTACTAGAAAAAACCAGGGTGATGTTTAAAAAGGCAGGGCGATTTGTTAATTTACTTGCGCATAAAAATCCGACAGTCGTTCTTAAACCTTATTCTTTAAATTACGTTCCAAGAAAAGCCATCTTAACAATTATCTCTAAACCACAATGACCTTTCCGAACGGATGTTCAATGTAAAGTGATTATTAACACGACAATCCATAATACAATTTTAAGAGACAAATCGCACGTAAATCATCATCCTACAGCGACCATTGTTATAATCGAACGGCATCTCACAACCGCACGTAAATAAGCTTAAACTAATGCCACATGAGCAGCGGCACTCTTAAATATAAACTTTGAAATCCAAAATCGCATGTAATTTATACAATTTTGGGGCAATGTACTCAGTTTATCATGTCTGTCCCGAAATATTGATTTTCGAGCCTTTTAACAGATTGCCAGTGCGTCTGTACTCTCTGAGACGAGGTCATTAACTTATCTGACTCTTTACGGTGACCTAGGACCAAATCGATTAAAAACTTTTTATATTTTTTTGCCCGTGTGCTTAGTTTCATTGAAAATTGCCTTTCTAATATATCTTTGGTGCGTCTGGCAGTTGTCGTAACTTGAGTGATTGAGCTCATGTAAACAGAATATATTTGCTGTCGGCTAAGTGGTGTAAATGACCTTTGGTGTTTTTTTTATGTTAGGTACTTTTTTGGTCCTGGGAAAATAGAAAAATACTTCTTTCGTTGACATGACTTCTGACTTCTGGCGAAATAGAATACTGGGAGCAACATATGCAGTGTAATTCAATCAATTCGCTGTTATTTATTTTTTGTGTAACCTACACGTTTAACGTGTAGGTAACACAAAAATGTCGACGACTGTCTATTTGTCCCTATAAATTTCGTTTCCTGCTTCTACATGTAATGGTTATATTTAATTATAATTTATCCTGTGCCTAACTATCCAAATGTGACACAGAACTGCGTCGAGGAAAATAAATTGGTAATAACGCGTAGACTAATCGAGTTGTATTGAACTTTGTAATTGTTTCTATACAGATCTTAATTGGCCGTTTTTTCTGGTGCGAATCTGGTTTTTAATTGTTGAAAAATATACAATCTTAAGTTGCATTATATTTTTTAAGTATCTTTCAACTTAGGTATGATTGCCTTTTTAAAGTATCGCGTTCCATGATATAGTTACAAATATGATGTACTACTTATTACGAGTATGTTTATTACCTACCAGATTTCACTGACTGTAGTTACAGGTTTGGAATCTCTCTAAATTATAATAATAATAATAAATATTATATTTCGGATAATATACAATCCATAGTTTTGTTAGTAATGCTTAACCTATGTTAGTAAGTAATTATAATTGCTTCACGTGACCGAAGCTCACGTGCTTCTCACGTGAACTCCGACCCAACGCCTCACCATCGGACAGTCTACCCTATCCGCTAGCACATTTAGAATGCCGTTGGTGCTGGTTCGGACACGTTGCAGCAGAGAAGCGACTCGGTGTGCATTTCTGCAAACATGCCCGAGGCACTGCAGCGCCTCGGCAGCCCCAACAGCATTCTAAATATGTTGTCGTATTGCACACGAAGTGCGCTGAGTGCCCGCCGGGTATAGTTGACCCATAGATTGCAGGTATAAAAAGATTGGCAGTGACACTGTGACACCCGTGTATATATTCATTGCCGTAAACATGGAAAGATTTCCAAGAAAAGATGAATGGATTGCTTGAAAGAGGATTTGGAAATGACATTTGACAGGAATGTATGGAGGAGAATTACATGTTGCGCCGAAACCAAATAATTGGGACAAGGGCAGGCAGATGAAACATTCAGCGCTTCACCGACGATTAGGTAGAGTTATCGTTTTCATGTACAATGTCCCAAAAAAAAGGTGAAAAAGTGCGGATAAAAGAATCCCCTTCCTATCCTATCGTTAATTTTTTTTAGATTTTTGTGTGGGCTCAAGGACCTATTGTACAATTGTTTTTTCCCAAGCGTTAATTGTGTATTTCCAGCAGTTACAGCATATTATGTATGATTTTTTTCTTAGTGTATCATCGTATGAAGCCGGTTTCTTAATATTCATATACAGACAGAGGTCAGCACATTTATTTCCCCGCAAATAAATCATGGTCACGTCATTTAATATTTCCGATGCCAATAAAATTGACTCAGAGGTTATAAAAACGCTCGCACTTTAGCGACTGTACGCTGTTTACTTTCATTGAAATCTGTGTGAAGGTCGAAGCTCATTATTAGTCAATGGCAATAAGACGCAGTTCACTGTTCACCCATTCATTGTCATTAGGTCATTGTTACTGGGAGTGCTTTTGCCGCGAGTTGTATCTTTCGCGGTGGTTGCAACTCGGTGTATTTCCATGAGCGCTAAATGTGGCCCTGAGTGGAATTCCGGTGACTACCAAATCAGGACAGTCTACACGTGTTGCGGGGGGACACCGAGTGGATATTCTACTAACTAAAGTCTTTAATCAATCAAGTTGCCTGGAAGAAATCGCTTCAAGCGATAAGGCCGCCCATTGTACATTCAATGTATGCATGCTACCTACTTGTCTCTACTGTAAATTTTATGGTGTACAATAAAGTATTATCTATCTATCTATCTATCAATTCGTATCCTATCTCAGTTCCAAGCTGAACATAGGCCTCTCCCAATGTTGGGAGGCTTTGGCTGTCTCCACGCTGGCCAGACGGGTTGGTACAGGGTTTTATTCCGAATTTTCCTTCTCTCGTAGTGATATCGTCTGTGTATTATTCCGTTAAGGTGATTTTCCACCAGAGGGGCGAGACCAGACGAGGCGAGAAGAGAATTGAAATCGCACTGACCCTTTTCCACTAAAAATTGCCATCGCGAGCTCGCGCGTTACCGCCGCGCCCCGTCACCCGTACTTCATATATAAATGTATTTAAGACAGCTCACACACAATGCTCGATAAATTTGTTCTAGCGTCAATGCTGAAAACCCCGAACAAAAATTTAGCGTCAATATTCTCGTTAATCGACACTGTTTCCACCAAAGATGCAATGGGAGAGGATTAAAAATTTGTTATACAAATTTCAATTATCTCCTCGCCTCGCCTCGCCTAGCCACTCTGAAGGTGAAAATCACCTTGAAGGTGATTTATACTCTATACCCGAACCAATACGGTTCATTTTTACACAAACAACTATTTCAATTCACGCCTCGCATATTCTCGTCAATCCACACTGTTTCCACCAAAGATACGCTGGGAGAGGATTGAAAATTTGCCATACAAATTTCAATTCTCTCCTCGCCTCGTCTCGTCTCGCCCCTCTGGTGGAAAATCACCTTCAGACGCCTTACCTCGCCTAAAGTTGCCCTGAGTGTATTCCGGTGACCGTGTTTATCCTCCACCCAGTTTCGAAGTCAGGACAGAGTGTATATGTCTTACGCCGTGGCACTGTTTGGGTTTGTCATGGAATTCTTTACAGTCCATAACATCCATCCAAAACGAAAATCTTACTAACTGAAAATTAATTGTCTTTATTGGAGTCCATGGGGCATAGCGGTAGTGAACGTGACTGGTACATAGGGGACCCGGGTCCTATTCCCGCTGGTGATACCGATGGTCTGAGAATTTCGACGCGTTGGAGAGCACGTCAAGCCGTGGCTCGGTCCCGGTTGCCATACAAACACCTACGTACGTACAATGACTACCCATAACCACTGCTGTCTAATAAGTTCGACTTGTCTAACTACAAAATTTCGATGTCGCCAATTGATTGTGTAGGTAAGTGCCCGATGCTTTAAAATAAAATCGAAGTTCAGCCGTATTCCAGTTGACTGGAAGGCCGACTTCAACTGTGTTTGGAAAAGCCTTAGGGATAGAGATCAAAACTCGGTTTCGATAACAATGATCTATGCTGCATCCATTGAAACTTTCGCATTTATTAATAAGTAACATGGAATGGAAAGCGTTTCATGAAATGTCGCATTCCAACCACCGCTCTAAACAGTCTAGGAACGCTAACCGAACTGTAAATAGCCTGCCCCCATATAATGTCCGCACAGCTGAGTCGCATACTTCGTCATAAGCCGACGACGTCACGTCATCGTAACGGAACGCAAGCACTGATTATATCATGTACTTGCATGATTGTTCACATCTTCCCACGGTCATTTTGTCCCTACCATTGATTGAAAGAATTCTAAGTAATATTACATAGATAGTAGTACTCTTAGTATCGCATCTATCAGCGTAGTGTAGTTTAGTAGCCAGTGATATTGAAATAAAATTATGGGGCGTATGAAGCCTCACAATCTATGAGGCTTTGGTTAATCTCAACACCGAGACGGCACATCCGATGACGAATGAGACTCTGACGTAAGCTTCCTTTCTAGGTTGAGGAGTCAAGAGCATTCACTCCCGCGAAATCCATGATAAACCAATCCCCCCGTTCCTAAATAGTAAATTTCGGACGCAACTGGAATTGTAGCTTGGATGATGATGATGATTTCATGCCATATGATGATAGTTTTATAGCATATGATGATAGGTACATCGTATATGATGATAAGTTCATGACATATTATGTACAGTTTCATAGTATACGAAATCAAGGTATAGCTGCATTTGAAATGAGAAGTACCTACATTTTCAAGTGAGGCATCCCCTGTGCCCATAATGAGATTGTCAATAGGTACATTGTGTGAATGGGTATTATAATTTATAATACGCTTGTATAGAGCATTATCTGTTAATTCTGTTATCGTAATAATGCTAAATAAATAAGAACGATTCGGGGAACACCATTAATAGGAATGGTTAATATTTGAGATATGTCTTATCGGTGCGTGAGTAATAACATAGTTAACCTATGATAAAAACCGATAGTGTCGGATTGCACTTAGACAACTAAGAAGGAATTAACTTCATTCCTTTTTTTTACCGAGTATGCAGTCATTAAATATGTTTGTTACTTGATCCTGTTCAAAAAGCTGTACAGAATTTAGGTAAATTCGAATTATATAGCACAGGTTTCCTTGTGAGTTACCGTATTGATACCTATTTATTATTTTAAATATGATTATTAGTAATATTATTAGTAAAGTAGTATTATAATGGGGTACCTATTTGACAACATTAAAAAAATACTACATATAATGGTCATCCTATCAAATAATAGCATAAAAAGACATTTAAAACTATAAATTAAACTAAAATAAGCATAATTTTTGAGAATTTCGCTTAAAAATATCTAATATTTTTTCGAATTTTTATCTGTGACGAAAACGCTCTGTGGTCGATCACAGCACTGCTGACGTCACACGCAAGTTTACACGGCTTTACAGAACAGAAACAAACAGTTTTTGTGGATTATTTATAGACGTATTTGTACATTGTGCAACTACTAACACACCATTTATACACCATTTTATTCACAAAGTTTGGAGAAAAACTTTATTATTTACTTTGACTTCACTGCTTTAAGGTTATACAAAATGTGTGACGTCACGTAATCGGCTCCATACAAGGTGACAGCGTTTTTGAAAATTTAAACTTTAACATCGATTTTATGTTAAAATCCGTTGATATTTTTTTGAAATATCGATGTAGTGTGCATATTATATGCTAAGGAATAATTTAAAATGGTTTTCCAAAATTAGTCAAATACCCTATTAGTAAAAAGTAACTAAACTCGCTAGACACTTAGTCAAATACCCAGTTGAAGTTGACCCACTTAAACACTCAAATTGGCTGCAGGATAAACTGGAACACACCTGAACTTTATACATTTTATTCCTTTCTTCATCCCAGCGTTAATCTCAGTCACATCCAAAGCTTTCGACTTGGAGTCTGGGTTCGCTTTACCAGTCTGACTGCGGATTTCGTTCAACTTCGATATCGCCATCTGACCTCCACAACCTAAAGGCGATATCTTTACGTATTGTTATTTGAATGAATAATATAAACTCGCATTGTCCAGGTGTACCCGGCTATGTAATGGACGGCGTGATGGTGGTAGGCGAGCGGGAAGCGGCCCCTGCAGGCTACAGCGTGGCTGGGCGAGCAGGCAAGCGACGGCTGTGTACCAGGGTCTCTCGACCCGCGGCCGCGCGGACCTACCCGCCGGTCACCGACGTCATCGTGTGCTCCAAGATGAGGCAGGCGCCGCAGGGGTTCATGCTGGCTGGGTGAGTTCTAGAGTTTCTATCCATAGGGGCCAATTCCCAGTGAAAGAGCAGCGGCCGGCCAAAACTTTGACTAGAAATTATTGCCCCCTCCTTCGCTTTCAAATGACTCTCTCGAATCGAAATCTTTTTCTATCGTAGATAAGATTCAAAATGGTTGGTGGTAATATTTTGCCTCAAAAAACCGCTGCCGACCGATGCGCTTTCAATGGGGATTGACCCTAATAATATACACACGGCCAAGGACTTGTGGGCTGAGTTGGTTGAGTTTGACAGGCGGAGCCGCCTGTTCCTGCCCGCTCGACTCAATAGACAGGTGTTGAACCTTGTCGAATCAACAGTGTTCTTAGGTTTAAGTATTGACGCCAAACTTCAGTGGGGATCGGCTTCTTACGCTGTAAGAAAGATTAAGAATTTAACAGAAGTGAATACGGCTGGAATAGTTTATTTCAGTTATTTTCTTTAGTATTTTAAAACCGTCCTCATAAACGAGCATCTAGTTGAAGCGTTTATAGATTTTGGTAGCGCATGCAACACAATGAGGCAGAGTTTCGGTGGTAAATTATGTTCGCTCAATTATGCTACTCAAGGAAACTATTGTATATGACTAAGTAGACTAAGCAAATGTTTGTAAATAGACGAAAAAATTGCCCGCTGACTTTCTTGCCGAAGTCCTCTCAGGTCGGGGTCGCGTTTCGAACCGGTTTGCTAAACTAGTCTGGAATTTGATGTTTTTAAATTTGACGTTTTGTGAGTGCCGTTTAAATGGTCTTTACAGAATAAATGATTTTTGACTTTGTCGGCCTAGCAGAAGCAGGCCGAGGCGGCGGCGCAATTCCCGCTTCCTCATACCTGGCTGGGGGTTAGATGGGAACACTGTGGTCCCCATATCTGAAGAGAGGCAGAGATTGCCCTGGGTAAGCCGGGGTGCGAAAGATGGTCGAGGCTATCTCACCTCTGGTAAATGAAGACCCAAAGACGGCGTATGTTTTAGTTGGTTCGAGTCCGATATAACAATCCCCGCCGGATATCCGTGGGGATATTGCGTATGAGAACGATACGGCGACTAGGCGTAACAGACTGATAGATAGACAGAATTACTTTCGTATTCATATTTTAGTATTGCATTTATTATAAGTAGATACGGAGTGTCATTGTATTGTGCCAAATTATACCGTAGATCGAAACTCCATATATTAAAAAAATAATCTATAACCTTTTTGTCATCCCCAGGGAGGTGAACGGCAAGATGGTTTGCTATAAGGTGAGCGGCGGGAGCGCGGACACATCGCCGACGCACAACGAGTACGAGAACGTCGTCACGAACTTGACGCCCGACGCCAACAGGAAGTAAGTGCTGTCACTGTCACACTAGTGGTGGGGAACTATAGTGTGACCGCGAGCGTTGTACCGACCGTGATACACGCGGGGTGGCGGGGGACGCGGTATAGAAAGAGCATTAGCTGAGAGCGAGCGAGATACCGCCAAGAGCGCTGGCAGGGGTATCATGGGACCCCCGCCAGCGCTCAGCCGTACCTCACCACAGAAATATCTTAGGATAGAACGGCCATGTGAGCGGGCAAAGTGTGACAACTTTTTAGTCAATTCCCTTTCTATGAGACTGGAACTTTCACTATAACTAACTATAGGGAGAATTTTAGTGTCCTTATATTTTTCATAGCGAGATTAAGAGTTGATATGCTATTATTGATAATTTTTGTCATTTTAATTTCGTCCACGAGTGTAGGGTGATTTTTAAATTGTTCTTCGCCTACTTAAAGTTGAAGATAGTGGATGCATGGCTCGTACACAGTTCGATGTAATCTTGATATTTAAGCTATCACTTATGTCAGGAATATGTTCGTGAGATCTGGGTACGATTCTCAGGACGAACAGGTAGTGTAATTGATTTTTTCTTCCCAGTAGCTTTACAGAACGGTACCAATATTTTTACTGGCCAAGAACCTATGTTAATAGTATATTCAAGTAGCTTAGTGAAATGTCTTTCTACACAATTGCACTTCAAATGCACAAAATTTAAAATTCACAGGTTACGAGTCCCAGAGCGGCCTCCAAAACTATCACCTTTAGCCAACCTGAATCTGGATAGCTTAAGCCTCAAGCAATCACAAACCACATACCCAAAAATCGAAGAATTCACCTCAGACCACGACTATGAAGCCTTGAGCCCTTCCTACAACATAAAACCCACGAGGCCAGCCCCAAGGCCTCCTTCGACTAAGTCCCCAATCCCACACGGGAGTCCATCAATAGGGGGTCCCACATCACCGGTAGCGCCTTCGAGAAAGAAGGGCCCTGCCCCCTTGCCAAGGAATGCGACATACCAGACGCTTGGAGGGTACAATGGAATGGAGGGAGTGCCATTTGTACTGAATCCGAAGTTGAGGGGGCTGCCTAGTGATAATATGGTGAGTAAACTTTCTACTGCACACATTTTGACTAATATTCTAAATCTGAATATTCGGTTATTTAAAAACGTCTGGATCAATTTGACTGAAATTTTACACATAAGTACACCACGACCGTTAACTCTGATGAAGTTCAAGCATAAAAGGGATAATATAGATATAAATATGTAAAGTATAAAAGTACTAAAAGAAGGATCTTAACCATGGAGAAGGAAATGATAGCGGAGATGTTGCAAGGTAATCGAGAACGACTCAATTGGTCTGTGACGTCACCATCTAATTCTAGTGAAACGTCCTTGCGTTCGGTTGTCATTTTTGGTCAAAAGTCCAACGATAAAAATAGCTTTAACGTGGTTTAAGACTGAAGTGTGCAGTACGAGCATGCACAAAGTGTACAGATAAACAATTTAAACATTTTAAGAGTATAAAATTTCATCATCAAGTCAAATATATTAATACTTGAATGTTGAAATGTCTTTACAGAACCATCTACCGTAGAGAAGAAATACGTAACCTTGTCTTACATGTACAA
The DNA here is from genome assembly GCA_949126895.1 of Eilema caniola. Lineage (NCBI taxonomy): Eukaryota > Metazoa > Arthropoda > Insecta > Lepidoptera > Erebidae > Eilema > Eilema caniola. Next base: position 28,363,328 of record OX421462.1, on the reverse strand, counting down.
TAGTTGTAATAATAACTTAATCCTTTTTATAAAAATTTCATCACAATAGTCTCGCCCGAGTTCATTAACAATTTCTAAAATGGTATTTTATTTATTAAATGGTATATTTAGTTGAAATTGAAAATTAAAATAAAAAGAAATGGGGTCATCTGTCGGTATAAGGCCAAATCATTTAGGGGGCCTTAATGATTTTGCAACAATAGGGAATTTGACAAATTTTGGAAAACCATTTTAAATTATTCCTTAGCATATAATATGCACACTACATCGATATTTCAAAAAGAAATCAACGGATTTTAACAAAAAATCGATATTAAAGTTTAAATTTTCAAAAACGCGCGAAAAACGCTGTCACCTTGTATGGACCCGATTACGTGACGTGACACATTTTGTATAACCTTAAAGCAGTGAAGTCAAAGTAAATAATAAAGTTTGTTCTTCAAACTTTGTGAATAAAATGGTGTATAAATGGTGTGTAGTTGCACAATGTACAAATAAGTCATAAATAATCCACAAAAACTGTTTGTTTCTGTTCTGTTCTGTTCTGTCACAAAGCCGTGTTTACTTGCGTGTGACGTCAGCAGTGCTGTGATCGATCATAGAGCGTTTTCGTCACAGATAAAAATTCGGAAAAATATTAGATATTTTTAAGCGAAATTCTCAAAAAATATGCTTATTTTAGTTTAATTTATAGTTTTAAATGTCTTTTTACGCTATTATCTGATAGGATGACCATTATTTGTAGTATTTTTTTAATGTTGTCAAATACCCCATCCGAAAGATAGCCTTATTTGTAAAAAATATTTGCCTTATTATAGATTATACTAGAATTCTGTGTAGCGCTTAGTGGCGAGTAGTCAAACTACAACAAATCTTACAAGACCCGGTTTCTGTTCGGTTTAACTATGACGCACTAGGTGGAGACAGGGGACAAGGTATGACGTTATGCCCCCCGCGTTTCCCTTCCCACCCGTATTTGGTTACGCGTTTTTCTTAATAGAAATTTGACAGTGGCATCTCCGCTACTTAATCATATTCTGTCCTCCGTGGTCTTATCTTAATAAAAGGGACAATAATCCACCACTGTGGTCCGGATAGGAAATTCAACATTTTACAAATTCAATGTTTTCGGCTTCAACATTTTGTAAACTCAATACTTTACAAATACAACATTATGCATATTCATCACTTTACATATTCAACATTTTACATATTCAGCACTGCACAAGTTCAACATTTTGCATATTCAACACTTCACATAGTCAACATTTTAGGATACAACACTTCACACATTCATCATGTTGAGATTCAACATCTTCCAAATTCATCATCGTAGTCCAGAAGGATATAATCTTCATGTGTAGATACATAATTATATGCTGTAAACTGATTGTTCCGTTTCAGGTCCAATTACCATCGATCAAGCGGCGCACGCGCTTTGATTTAGACCGCGATTACAGTTACAACTTCGTCGTCGAACGACAGACGTGAGGACCGACCCTATTGCCATACACATAAGGTATATTATACTATGTTAGATTATATTAGTGATATCACGTTTGTTCTAGAGATCGTTGAATGACTTTATTCTTTTTATCCAAAATAATTTCGCAGATAGTATGCGTTGGAAAAAGATTTAACCTCTCACATGCCATACGCAACTTAATATTAACAAATTTGCCATAAATATTGCTGATATCAAGCTGCCAGATTGATTTGAACCTTATAAAGCATGAAATAAAGAAAAGAGTGACTAGTTCTATTTGCGCTCAAGATTGACATAATATATAACGTTTTAAGCAGATAGAAAATATTTTCAGTTAATTTTCAAAGTGGCCGTGAGAGGTTGTTAATTTTATTGATATTTTTAGTGTTTGTTTAAGCAAATACAGAAAAATATTGAAAAGAAATAGTTTGACTATAAAACATGTAATTATGTTTTAAACTACCCGCAATTTTTAAATAAACAATATATGTTATTGTAAATCGGTTGTGTTGACCAACTTGTGTATTTGGCTCAAACATTGGTCCAACATTGTTTTGGCTCAAACATAGGTCAACATTGTGTGTTGACGTCATCATAGTAATTTATTTACATATCCTCTTTGTAATGTAATTATATAATATTATTGGACTGTGAGACAAGAGACATTGGATCGATACATCTTTTTTAAGTATGTCCAATGCCCACGGCAGGGACTATAAAAGATCTTGTTTAAAGAAAAAATTAAAGGTAGGCAAGCCCAGCTATCACAATTACATATTTATTTTTATTAGGCCTTTTTTTAACGTGCGGGTATTTTCCACTGTTATCACCCCCGCCGGAGCCAGAGGGGGAGGTTATGTCGGACTCGAACCGACTAAACCGTACGTCGTGTGTGGGTCGCAGTGCAAGGACGAAGATGAGGTAGCTAGTGCATATCCCTAGCACCCCGGCTGATCCAGGGCCATCTCTCTCGATCAGACCCTCTTCGGGTGGGGACAAAATAATTTTATTTAGCCTATTTTGACCCGCTGCTAGGCTTTTCCAACATCTTTTCACCTATCTCTCGAGTATGTTAATATATCTGTTACCGGCAATGTGTATCATGCAGACATTTTATTCGCAATGTATGCTATTATATAGAATGACTGTTGTTCCACCGGTAATGTGTGAAATAAATAGATCTTGGTCTATATTTGCGGGATGGCTTCTCGGAAATGCTATTTCTGGATGGTTATAAAAAAATATCCACGAAGGCCTTCTAACCTAAACTATTCAAGTCAAACAGCGCGGTATGGACACTGTGCCCCGAACTGGATAGGTATAGGTTAGAAGGCTGTGGCGGAAGAGGAGCTCTCGAATTAGCCTTCGTGGTTGTTTTTTTTATAACCGCCACTTATGTTTTTTGATAATATTTCATTTGTACATATGCGCACCTCGTATTCTAATCATTTTTAGGCGTTGTATAGAATACCGGAGTATACACATAGCCGGTAACATATCGATGAAGTATCATCCATTGTGTCTTGGGTTCTCACGCCGTAGAAGTATTGAGGGTGACCCTGGGGCCTTGATCGCGTGACGGCGCGTAGTTATTAGACTGACCGAGCTCTAGCACGGGACGATACAGTTTTTGAGCTCTGAAGGCCGAGGCGAACAACTGCATTGTGTATGGATCAGTTCTGCTATATTTATATAATTGACGATATTTATTAAATATATAACACTTAAATATCTTGGTAAGTAACCACTTTCCATCCACAATGTCTGCCACAAGCACTTAAATAGTATAAAAAACAACTAGAAAACGTTAAAATTAACGTTAAATTACTTGACTGAAAAAAAAAGGCTATAGCCCAGCAGCTAAAGTGAGGGCTTGCCATGGATCGCGAGTTCGAATTCCGGCTATAGCACTACCGAATGATTCATGTACAAGCAATTAGTTTAGCTGGAGTGGGTACTGGCAATACTAGTAATTTCGGTTTCTATGTAGCATTCTTTTAAAAATAACCGAGAGTCCCAATGTGTTTTACTTACCAAACTTATGATTTGGTGCATTTTCTTTATTTTTTCATGTATCATGACAGTATATAAGTACTAACGAAGTTTATTTGCAATGCATAGTCCCGTGCTTGACGCTTTATCGTGCATGTTGATCTAAGTTCGAAGATTTAATTGAAATGTTGATCTTTAAGGCATGTAGAAATGTGGAGAATATGAACGATAGTTGTACATTAAATATAAATATCACGGAATATCAAATCATGTAGAAATACTCTTAAATACACAAAAAAACTAATGTCGTCATTTTACTTACTAAATAATGGCGGATCGTCACTTTAAACAGTACAGTACCCCGAGCACGAATAATATTCGAATTCGTAACGTGACGGTATCGAGACTTCGATACGATAACGGAGTATTACGTTAGGAGGCAGCACGTACACAAATCATAAGGTATCGAGAGCTCGATACGATTACCGTAGTGACGTCATCCTAAGGTAAATAGAGAAGAGACATTGGGAGCGAAATAAACTTGGTATTGAATGAACAATGCGTTCGAAAAGTAAATGAAATAACGCCGTATTTGTTATTTTTCACTTAATGTCCTATTTATAAGCAAATAAGGCAAAATAAGTCTTATAAACAAAGGAAAGTTCTTAAATAAGGTGTGGAAAATTACGAAAAGCAGAAGCTTCGAAAAAAAATTAGTAAAAATATATTCATTTTGAAACATTTTCTTTGGTTTCTGAACAACATGGTTCCAATTGACATAACGCATATTGACTTGAGATACCCTCCTGTCAAAGTTAGTAAATAAGAACATAATGCTTATACTAAGTTTTTTTATGAAAAAATATATAAAGAATTGAAATATACAGTAATACTGGGATGTTGATAGCAATGCTTCGATATCGCCTTGTGTGTTTGTCAGTCGTTTCACGGAAAATATCGAAGTTCAGCCAAATCCACAGTTAGACTGGTAAAGCGGACTCCCAAGTTGAAAGCTTCGGATGCGACTGGAATTAACGCTAGGATGGAGAAGACTGTGATTTTACTGTTACAATTTATTGTTACAATGAATATTGCAATAACAGCTTAAATTTTTTTAAACATACAATAGGTACGAACATTTGTGACATGACAGATGGATATAAAACAATAAATATACATACAACAATCAAAAAAGAAGAATAAGTGTTGACTATTGTGAAACTCAAACAGCTAATCCAAAACGCACACGAAATATCCACGGCTTCATCGTACATCTCCGCGACGCAGCCTCCGGAAACCGAGATCATCTACTGCTGTGGCTATTAAGGGAGTATTCAATCTCACCGCCTTCCATGATCGTAGTCCTCCGCTAACGGTCAAAGTCAATATCACAATGCCTCATGACTAAAGATAAGACTACATAGGAAAATGAAGATAGAAGAAAATGTTTTAATTTTTTATCATTTATTTTTATTGTTAATCAATATTAAACATTTAAATTATGAGTTTAGTTTATTCATTGTATTTACTAACACATGTTAATCGTCCTTCCTGTAAGTCATCTTTGATGTATAATATATGAAAAATTTGTTTAGAGGAGAATGATGAGTGGTGTTGTGGTATGTCAGGTTGTGTAGGTCTCAGCAAGCTGTTAAAATGTCCATACATTTTTCTCACAAAACACGGCAACAACTTTTCAATTGCCCAAAAGTTATTTCTATTGACATCTGGGTCTTTCCAAGAACATTTGTGTATGTCTCTGCTGATGCATCTTCCGGAATTGGTGTTGTTTATAACATTAATTGGATAGCCACAATCACCTAAAAATAAAGGTAAAGTATAGTGATTACATAGGTAGTTCATCATTTAAGAAGTCTTTATTGGATGAAAAACCACTCTACAATATAGCAGTCACTCAGTACTAGTGCATTTTTCATTAAACATATTATGCAGTTGTTGCTAAATCTGTGATATAAGCACCTGCAACCTTCTAGATGGTTAAGGTTTTTTATTTGGTAAGTATGATCACAATTCAGTTACAATAGTATAAAAGTTTTTAGTTTTCCCACAACAATAAGCTAGTATTATATATTTGATGCTAACCTGATAACCACAGTTGTTTATTATTTCAATGTAACTCTTTTATGTAATTGTGGACTAGCTTCCCTTTCATTTCTTTATCTGTATTGGGCGTAAAAATATCAAAATGACTTCCATTTATTATTTTTATACTATATATCCTTTCTATATTCTTTTATTATTACATAGATTTATTTAGATCAAAATTTCCATACCTTCATTCTCGAAGTTGAATTCTCTCATTTTCAAAACTTAAACTTACAGCTAAAATATAATCTTTGTTACTATTTCGGTGAAGCGGCGGTCTTGGATTGTATTATTAATCACAAAATATGCACTTAACACTTAAAACAATATTTTATATTGTAGTTTATAAGGTTACGAAACTTTTGTCACCGTCAAAAATTCAGTGACAAATGATTCGTAAAACTCGATAGCCAGCGTTCGCAATTTACATTACCGTTTGTCAAAAAGAAATTCATGCTACCAATTTTACTCATAAGATGTCACGTATTGAATGAGCATCGAATAGTTCGATACATTAACATTACGAAAGTGATTCATGCTACCAAATTTAGTAACTTTTACGCACGGTAGGGGCGCTGTACAAATGTCATACATTTTTTTACGTTAACGATACGAATACTTTTTCGCAAATTATTCGTGCTCACCCCACTGATTACCGATACCGATTCGATTACCCGATTCAGTAACGCAACGCCACGTTATCAAAACGTTTGGTATCAATTCGATTAGTAAAAATAAAACTACATTGTCGAGGTTACAGTTCATCTAACTTTTTTAAACTCTCGCTTTCCATGCTATACAACTAGCTTTTGCCCACGGCTCCGCGTGGATGTCGGTTATCGCAATAATATCGGTTACCGCTATAAATTGTAGCCTATGTGTTACTGTGATGTATAAGCTATATTATTGTAAAGTTTCATTAAAATAAATTCAGTAGTTTTTACGTGAAAGAGTAACAAACATCCAGCCATACTTATAAAACTTTTGCGTTTATAATATTAGTAGGATAAACAATAGGAATTAACGCGATCATGGTGCATACTTTTGATTGCCTGACGTTTCGACCAGGTTACACCGGCCGTGGGCACAGGCTAACTGGCTCAGCGGTGCGCGCCCGCCGTCTTTGAGTCCGTGAGGCAATAAGTTCTTCATCTAACCGCACATTCTCGATATTTTTACATTTTTTATCTACTCTGATACTATAATACAAAGATTATAAAATTGAAATCAAAACTCTTATGATAAACATTACGCACAGGCCAAAAATTTTTTTTTAATAACGATACAGGTCTTGTATGGACACCTATATCATTAAATAACTTTTTAATCATAACGATACACCTATACAACCTCCATCTGGACTGAACCTCTACTTTAAAAAAAGAATCCGCCGATTCGGAAGAAAAAAAAAGAAACACGCATGCGCAATCGATGTTTGCGCCTTGGCGCCAACATTTTACATTGAAATTAAACAAAGTTTGGTTTCGTTTGTAAAATAAATTAGTTTATGTATTATAGTATGAGAGTAGATAAAGTAGTGTATGACACTGTACATACCTTGTAACACTCGTGTGATACTATAAAAAACTCGCCTAAAACGAGCGAGTTATAAGAACCCTTATTACGCAACAGTATCATAAACTACTATTTCGTAATGTTAACTTTATTGTATACAAATTCATCTCTCTAGATTTGATGTTTCGTGATAAAAACATAACATTATTATAGGTATCCCCTAAATTATTAATTATATATATATATTAATTATAACTCTTTATATTGACTCAAGGAAAAATATTAATTTTTGAATTTTGCGTAGTGTTTAAATTAATATCAAAATTGGTTGTAATAATTGTAATTTCCTTGTTCAATTAATGTAATGAACTTTATACAATCTTTAACGAAATAAACGTACAAACTGACACTCCAATTTGTGTACATATACTCACGCGTTTTGCTCTCGGGGGTAGGCAGGGCAAGCCCGTTATATGTACACCTAACGAGCTGTCTCTAACAATATCATATTTATAATTTCAATTCGGAATATGCATTTATTTTGTTTCAGAATGTATATTTTTAAGATGAAAAGTAGACAGTTGGGTGGTCATGCACCTTTGCTTAACCCTTTGGGGATTTACAGGCGTGAATATATGTATGTAAAAGTTTTGAAATTATGTAAATTTTGATTATTTATGTAATATAGGAAATGAAATGTTTAACGGTTTGGTACCGACTCCTATTTTACAAAAATACAATGATACAAAATCTATTGTGCCAATACAAAGAAAAGGTCCTCGATTCTGCTAAAAAGCCGCCGCATACCACAGGCACTGCAAAAATGTCATTTAAATTCAGACTTTACTTCTTCTTCTTTTTGTGGTGCTTAATGGCCAACCTGTGAGAGAGTTGTTCAGGTCACCCATATAGGCCGTCTTGACCTAACGACTGCTGACAGCCGGGACCGACTTTTAACGTGCCCTCCGAAGCACGGAAGCAGTCAGATGTAACACCACTAAACGGTCACCCATCCCAATGGTAACCTTCGCCTAGGTAACTTAACCCATTGATCGTTTGCCGAATAGTGAGCCCAGGGCGACTCCAATCTTAGTTCTAACATTTTTGTTTACGCTAAAATAGGTGGTATCGGTTCACCTGGCCACGAGCACTTCCTGTAAACTGTAAGATTGCCTTAGACTTATCACTCGCACCTCATCTGACTCAGGGTCATCTCCTACGAGGGGGGGATATCCCTTCAGATACGGGAAGTTCTACATTATAAAAAAAGGAACCTAAAATAAAATGGTATCTTGTAGAGTGAATAAAAATAATTTAAGTAAGAAATATAATTTAAACGAAGTCTAAAATTTAATGTAATTTTTGTCAGAGTCAGTGGTTGACAATAAGCAGAATGTTGGTCCAAGTGTGGTTACCGGGCGAGAGCCAGCCAACGCGACTAGTCACACGGAACGAAATATACACACCACTAAATTCGACAGACTGATGTTAGCACCTGTTTGTATTTTTTATTTTATATTGTATTATGTACATTGTACATTGTATTATGGATGCTGGGATGGAAGGCAAGAGTCTTGGCGAGTAATGTATCATGTAGTACCCCTTTTTATTTCTTTTTTCGTGCTGGAATTAGCATAGATACCAAAATGTATCTGAATTGATCCGTGTTCTAGAATCCATGTTTTTATTAGTTATGTTTAGGTTGGGTCTAGATAGCGCCCTGTAGTTTGTCCTACAATATTTGTTATTTGTTACTCACCAAGATTAGGTTTTCACTGTATATTCCATCGGAGAACGTTAAGATCTTGTAGCGTCTTCTATCCGTAACTTCTGAATTTCCCTCGCAGATTATATTACTATCAACATTTTAGCTGAGAAGGACGAATGTATTTACTTCCCTTTAGATAATTGTGGAGAGATGATTTTTAGATTAATTTATTTCAAACTCAGAAATGTAATTTCGTCGTTATACGGCATTTAAATAAAAAAAAATAAACAACGGCAATGAAAGTTAAACACTTTTAACGGTAAGTGTACCCTAAATAATCCATAATTATTTAGAGACTTGTGGTTTGTCCACCAAATCTGTTTACGGTACGATCACCGTTAAAACTGTTTGCATTTAAAATATTTAATTGTATTTAGATGTATAAAGAATTTCTGATTAGAAAATGCTATTTCTGACTGTTAAACTATGCAATTAAATAGGATATGTGTACTAAATTTGTTTTCTGTATTGTGGGGGAAGTGCGTCACTTTGTAGAATAATAAGAATCACACAAGTAAAGAAAGAGTGAACTATAACTGTGTGTTTTACAATAATTACTTTCGATTAAGATAGGAAATAGTGAATGCCCAGGTGGGACTCGAACCCACGATCTTTCCCTTACAGGGGGAATGCTCTGACCACTGAGCCACCGGGCCACACCTGAAGCTATCCAAATTCTCCTCACTTTTTCCTATCTTAATCGATTTGAAAAGTTAGCATTGTAAATGCTTCAAAATTTCATTCAATAATTTACTTTGTTTATAGGCTCCTAACGTCTATATCTGAGTGTTTTCTTATAAAGTTTTAAAGCAAATGTATAGCCGTCGGCAAAAGTAATAAAACATTTGAATTCACAGATCATTGCCCCAAAATTTTAATGTAAAAGGACTGTTGTGACTTTTGTCTTCACCTGTACCCGAAACTAATACAAAGTACACGCACGCTCCTCGACATCGATAGATCTTACCTCACAGGATAATAAAATAATAAGCATACACATACGGTCCATTTTAGCACCATTTGTTTGTCAATTGTTGTACATATCTTAGTGTATTGTGTTCGCACGACTGTTATATTAACGACTAGCTTTATTTTGCCTTTACGATACTGAAATTATTTTTAATTTAGTTTGTAAAGAATTAGCGTAATGCAAGTTGAAGAAATATTAGCTCCTGTTTTATTGTTATAAGGTAAGATTGGGGGCATAACTAGTATTGTTTCGTCACAAATCCTAATTGTGTTACTCAAATAATATATTTATTAGTGGTTCTGTAAATAATTTATAATGCAATTAGAGAATTAGTATGCTTTTTTACACATAGAAATGTATTACATCTGATAAATAATTTGTTAGAATGATTCTAAGTGAATAAACTTTAAATTATTGACTGATTCAATGGAGTTTTTATTTGTAAAAGTACCTTGTTCACGTCTTCTAATTAGATTCAAATTTATAAATAGAGGTGAATAGGGGTTGAGGAAAGACCATGGAGAAGGACATGATAGTGAAGTTGTTGCAAGGGAATCGAGTCATGAGCCTTTGAAAGAATCATGGTGACGTCAGAATTAGTGGAGCCTGCAATGCAATGCTCTAAGCACCGAGCACAGCGCTGCGACTGCCTTGATAGAATATTGGCTGATATCCAGTGACGTCACCCATATCGGAGCCTTTGCCTCCGAATACCTCGCAATAGGCACAAAATACTATTGGGAAACCCAATTTCTCTTATGTGGTGAAGCCCCTTCGTGAGACGTGTCGCTATTTCCGTTGTCTACCTACAACAGATTAATCCATTGCGAACTTTGAAAAATAATAAAATAAGAGTCCCTTGTTCCGTGTTATTTATTTATGAAGTCCCCGCACTCAAGCTTTTAGATCATTTACGTTACATTTATGTAGGCTGAAGAAGTGCTAGTGGTAGTCTTACAACGCATTGCTCCCTTCTTTGCTCTCCCTAGAACCCACCGCTGGCACTTCAGGACCACATTTCAACATCTCAACAACAAGAACTACATCGAAAACCGTAGGTGAAGCGGTTTTTACGCCGGAGTAGCGGTATCATTTGTATAAGACACAAATTCGTGAATCGTGTTCTCATCCCTGGGATGGCTTCGAAAAAAAACCTGTTAGACGCTATTATAGGCAGTTCGTATCATTGGTCATCCCTAGGTTAATACCACCGTGGAATCTCTGCAGTTGCGTAGAGACGTTACCTTTCTGACCATATTCTACCGCGTCTACCACGACGAATGTTCTGAGGAGCTAGTTCTACTGATCTCACCCTTCCTGTCCAGAACAACTCGTGCTGGCCTAGCTGCAGTGTCACCCACATAATACGGTGCAATTCATTCCGTCTCGCACCAAAAGGGTTTGAGGCTCCTTCCTCTGTCACACGATAAAGATCTGGTATGCTCTACCCGCATCCGTATTTCCCTCTTTCTGCAGTCCCGGGTTCTTGAGGTGGGGCGTGAAAAAGCATCTTTCAAGGCCGTCAAGTTAGTGGACATTAGAAGTTGTGGTCTGTACCTATCTTCTGGGATGCAACTCAGATTTTTACCATCTAGCGTGGTGCAAGTCAATTGACGGATCAAATACAAATAAAATACAATTAATAGAAGTACACTGAATTTAAGAACACAGAGGTACTAGCACGAGAATAGGGTCATTGACCTTAACATAAATTATCCACATAGATTATTCTAGAATTATGTGTAGCGCTTAGAGACTAGTTCTCGAACTGCAATGAAAATTGCATGCCCTGTTTCTTTTCGGTTTCACTATATCCCACTTTTGTTGGTGGGAGAGAAAATGGGAGTGGTTTAGATTTTTTTTATATGTGACGCGCGGATGCAATGGGAGAAGACTGCCCCCCGCACCACCCTTCACATCCGCATTTGGCGATGCATTTTTTAAAGAGAAATTTCACTAAGGCATCACGGTTTCTAATCATATTTTTTATATTCTGTCCTCCGTGGAAAAGACTGACACTGTACGACGTACGAAGAAGCTTTCAAAGTACCTATATTGTTACTGTTATTATATAAATGTTTTCAATAAGTAATGACATCCTAACAGAAACAGACCTACAACTTTAACACGAAAGGCATCAAGGTTAACGGCGCCCCCCCCCCATATAAATACACACACCGGCTGAATAAGCGGAACACAAAATTATGGTCTGGGGAGGGATATGTTTAGGAGTTCGCCAGGAGTTAGTGGTAATCGACAGCGGAAATCTGACTGCTGACTGGTATATCAGTGAGATTTTATTTTATTGGTAACGACTTCATTTTAATGCAGGATAATACCCCGAGCATTATCCTCACAGTGCTCGCTCAGTACAGACATACCTAAACAATGTGCCCTGATTAAGGTTTTTATCCGTCTGGGCATGCTGCCGTGTTGGATTCATATCCGGGGACCGTGTTGGCCACTCCATCACCGTAGATGGAGTGGCCAACACGGTCCCCGGATATGAATCCGATTGAACATGTTTGGGACATGCTAAAGAGGATAGTCAAATCAAGAATGCCACCTCCTAATAATCTGCGCGAGCTGCGAAACACATAAGTTGAAGAACGGCAAAGGTTGCCCCAAGAAAACATTGACAACATCATTAGCAGCATGCCCAGACGGATAAAAACCTTAATCAGGGCACGAGGGAGAAACACTCGCTATTAAACATGTTGTTGTTGTTTCATGTTTAGTTATTATTTGTTTGAGTAGAATTTGGGCCACCCCTGCTCTTCCCATGTGGTGTCGTACAAGGCGACTAAGTGATAGGGCTGATTAACTTTAACATCAGACAGATATGTACCGCCCAGACTCAGCCTTAAATGCATGGCTAGAGTCAACAATAGTGCCCGGAATACAGCAACAGGCTCACCTCCTATTACGTGGGACCGAATATAGATTGGTGAAATGTGGGTGTTAAGTCACCTCTGCCTAAACCTCCGGGGATAAAGGCGTGGTTTTATGTATGTATGTAAAAATAAAGCTAACTATTTTATACTCTCCTTTTTTTGTGGGCCGCTAATTCTGCAGGTGTGTGTAAGTGTAAAGTTCCTTAACATGTTCATGAATTATAGCTATGCATAAATCCACTATTGACACTTCCATGCACCGTGGACAACGATGAAATAATGCGGGGATGGGTGGCAAGGCAGGATACACTGTCACTGGCTCTTGCTGTTTAAAAATTATATTGAGACAGTTGAGATAAAACGATTGAGTGTTAATTATTTCACAAATCATTAGCAGGAAATAGGTATATCCTCTTTTATCTAAACCTGTTAACAGGATTCAATTACGTCCAGAGAATTAAAAAAAAAGTTTACGACTTCGATTTACCTTCTGTAATTGCCTTTCGTGATCGATTACGCACTCCCTACAGTTAATATGACCTCGTAAAGCTTAAATAAGAGAAACCCATAGATTATAACAAAAATATCTTTAATAAAAAATATCGTTTCACAAAGTTTACTTTAATTTACTTTCACTTAAAATCACAAAAAACACATGCTTACAATAAAGCTTTTGTAAATGTCTAACTACACTGGCACGGGCGCTCCTACCGGTAAGCAACAATTTCTATAATAATTATTATAAAAAAGTCTTCATCAACGTTATATAATATATATTAGAGAATTTTGATGAGGTTAAATCAATATATAAAGATAGTGTTGCCAAGTAATTCGACATTTACAAACGAAGCCATACATTCTATGTCCGTTCACGCGCGGTTCAACTGTGCCTATATAAAAATATGCATGTGTACACGTGTCAGAACAATTTACCTATGACAGCCGGCGGGACCTCGTGCGGCCGCGCAAGCACTGGCACATACACAAAGTAATAATATCAATAAAAGATCTGTTCGCTGAATAATTTTTGACAAATTACTAAATTTATAGTTCCGACATCACAGCCTTCTTATATTTTAATAGTATACGCAAAATTATTCATACAGATTATCCCTAACAATTATATACCACAAACCACTTTTTTTTTAAAGAATAAGTTTATATATGACGTTTTCTAATTTGAATATAACTTAACAAAAAGGTTTCAAAAACATGTCATAATAGATACGAACACAATTCACAAGTAAAATATTAGACTTTCGACATCAGTGCTTGAACGGAGCCACATCCGCCGCTGTCGTCTTTATACAACTGTTTACATTTATACAATTTTATACAACAGTGTTTATTATATAACAATTTCAATAAATATGCGACTACGCATTGGTGAGCACAAAGACTGTCATTACAAAGTAGTTCCAGTATAATGTCCTTGGAGCATTTGATTTGTACATTGTAATGGTTTACAGCTTGTCTAAACTGAAATGACGCCCCTGAACTTTTATTCACTATCTGTATAAAACATACCCTTCGAATTGGAGAACCTCCTCTTTTTTTGAAGTCGGTTAAAAAACCGTATGCGAGCTGTGCTCTCGACTAGTTGCGTGATAAATCCGAGTCCGCTCTGTGTGTGAACTAGCGCCGACATATTATTGTTTAGAACAAGGCATCCGCTCTCTAGCTCTTTCTTTCAAATTATAATGTTATTCGAAATTATTTGCTTGTATGCGTAATAGAAAAAAGTGGGATGTAAGTGGCGTCATTAAGCTTACACAAGCTATACAAATGTATCAAAAATTTGGCAAACGTTACAGCTATTTTGTAGTCTGCGTTTCTAGTCATACATGTAATACGACAATGCTAGGAGCACTGCGGCAGGTCTTGGTTATTTGTGTAACGTTCGTGCTGTCGGCGTCAAATCAGTAGACAGTGGTGAGTGCTGTCGTGGGCGGTTGGAGGTGTCATTGTGCTGCCGGAGGCTGCTTCATCTGTTTTTGCTGTTCTAGGAGCCGCTCCAGCGGAGATGGGCCGGGGCCCGACCATAGAGACTGTAACATGTGTACAAACGAAGCTATAGTTGACGTGAACTTATTCTTAATTTGACAGAATCTTTGTATATTGAGCAATTTACAATATGCATGGGGTCCCATCGATATTTTCAGAGTATTTTGGACCTACTTTGGCGTCAACGAAGTAGGCGTGGCCTTCGAAAGTTTCTCCAATACAAATATAATTTAACTACCTGTTGCTCGCGGCTCCACCCGCCTGGATGTCGGTTATCGCGACTAAACATAGCCTTTGTCCTTTCTCAAGGTCTAATATATCCCTATGATAAATTTTATTAAAATTGATTCAATAGTTTAGGCGTGAAAGCGTAACATACAGACAGACAGACAGATTTACTTTCGCATTTATATTATCTTTAATGTAAGATAGTTTCACTACGTAGTATCCCGCCTCTCGTAAAAGAACCCTAAGTTTCGAATTGTAATACTGAGAGACGGTGAGACGGGGGAGTATTGACATCAGATTTTGTCAGTACGCCGCCAACACTCACAGCGGCACCTTGTAACGATGCAAATCGTCTATTGTAGTTTGAATTATTATTTACACATTTAGTCGATTAGTATCGACCTAAAAATTATATTTTAGCTACATTTTTAATCTGCCGTTCTATCAGTACATTTCATTTGTCTCTGACCGTTTGATTGTCTCTGGCCGTGTGCGATATACTATTAGCCTGATACATTTTTAATGGCTGCCGTTCATCGATGATGTAAAACTAGTGCTAATATGTAGCCCCGGAGAGGCAATTTCGCCATATCTAACATTACCAGGAGGCTGGTCACGTAGGCCCGCCCACTGGCTGATGTCTGGGGGAGGCTATAAAAGCCACTGCAGCCTCATTCGAGTCCTTTTCTCTGGACATCAGCTTTCTTCTGCTAAGGCTTGGGTGAGAATTACTGATAGCTATATGCAGTGTGTGCTAATCTCCTTTTTTATTTCAGGTGGCTCAATAGCGACATGAAAACGATGCACCCTACCAAAGCTTAGTCCTGAGACCTTCTGTACTCATTGGGCAATAATTTATTTTCGGTGCCACGTCGTTTTCATGTAGCTAATGCAAAGCTCCTTCCAGGCAATTACCATGCTTTTTACGTGAGCATGGTGTGCCGTATTTTATTATGTCCATATAGTGTCATATATGGAATATTTTAACGCCACGTTGTGTGTGCATGTAACGGGGTGAAAACCCTGAGATGGATGCTGTTTTTTACGTGAACAGTGTCCATCATATTTTATTTTATATTAAACGCTTCTGCAATATAGTTGCAAGGCTTATTTCTGTTTGTTTCACATGCTTGCCAAAAGGACATTGACCCATGCGGTCGTGGGATCACTGACCTCGTGTCAATACCTTCATGTCAAATTGTTTCTGTGCACCCTTTCTTTTTGTTGCGATGTTGTGAGCTGTGGCTTTTACGGTAGTGACTTTTGCACCACGTGCCTTGGGGAAGCTTGACCACCTGCCTCCTGCCTACTGCCTGCCACGCCGCACTTGCAGTATGTCAGTCCGACATACTGAAAGGCTTTGCTTGCGTTTTTCAGGTGTGACAGAGCGGCCACGCGACCAGACAGGCGTCAGCGCGGCACGTGCTTGTCCAGACCGGCGGAAGGAAGCTAAGTGTCCACCACCAACTTCGCACCGCGGGCTGTTCAGATCCACCAAAATTTAATTCTTTTTGTCGACTGGAGATGCTGTACTCCACGCCCTAATAATTATAAATTATATATATCTAATCAGATTATATTGTTGTTAAACAGTTCTTAGTAAAACTTTTTATTTCTCTCTGCTCTACCGGGTAACTAAAGTAAAGTACCTATATTGCATTTAATACATCAAACTAAACATCAATGTTTCAACCTCCTCCTCCTCTCTCTTTACCTTCGCCACGGCGCGCTACAGCACTGGTGATCGGTTTATAGTAAGTATCCGTAGACCCCTTTTCCCCCCGCTGGCGGAAAACGAGGCTGTAAAGTGAATAAACCCCAGTCTACTCTCGTAAAGTGGGCTACGTACCGGCGGCTGGCCCCAGGCCGGCGGCTCGGGCGCGCCGCTGAACAGCGAGTAGGTGCTGGCGCCGGCCGCCGCGCCCGTCCCGCCCGCTCCTTCGCCGCTCTGGGAAATAAAACAATAATGTATTCCTTGATCCATATATATCTAGGTCCTAAAGCGCAATATGTAAAAGGTCCTGGCGCGCTCAGATTGTTTTATATAACTTATACTTGGTGAATTTGAGCTCGTCCACCGCCGTTGTACCCCGTGATATCCTCAAAAGACACTCAAGAAACGTGTGCTGCGCGTATAGAGCACACTTTGAGCACATTTTAGGTCCAAAATATATGGAACAAGCAATAATAACTGCTTTGTGACCTCGGAGGCGACTGCACTGTGACTGTCGGACCTACTCTGACTTTGACGAGTTTGATAGCTCAATTTATTGTTGAACTGAAGGTCAATGGACGAATTGTAACTCACTGAGGGAGTATATAGTATAAGATCTTGGCTTTGATTCCAAGTTAGAGAATTATCAACGTTACCTGGGTCCCGATTCTGCTAATTTTCAATCACTATCATACCACACACTGCAAAAATGCCATGTAGGCTATTGAGTGCCCCACTGAAAGAGTAGTGAGAGAAAGAGAGAGACTTTTGTACTAGAAACGACCGACTCTAACGACTTTGATTTTTTTCTCTCGTAGATAAGATTCAAAATGGTTTGTAATATTGAAAGAGCCACTGCGCGCCACTGCTCTTCAGCTCATTGACCCTTAATGTTAGACTTTACTGTTATGCTAAGTCTAAAATTAAATGGCATCTTGTAGAGTAAATGGAAAAATAAAATGAACCCTTTAATTTAATTTTGGACTTAAGTCTATATCAATGTTTAAAATTTAATGGCATTTTTTGTGATGCCTGTGGTATGGTAACGGTTTTGTTTTTGTTACGACACAAAATTAGCAGAATCGGAGCCCAGCACGTAGGCTGAAGACGCATGTTAGGTAACAACTTGTATGAGGAAAAAAATTTAATAATTTGTAAGATCTTAATTTCTGTCTAATCAGTCGCTTCAAGTTAGAACAACGACTAAATTTTTAATGCTATTAATAACTCATTTGCCAACAATATAGCTGATGATTATATAGTCATTTCGGAGTGAAAGGTTTTGGACACAGCTTCGATAGCGAAATCGTAACATATAACATAAACTCACGCCTTTCTCCCCGAAGGGGTAGGCAGAGGTGCTAGCACCCACATTTCGCCGGTTTATGTTTAGGTCCCAATGTAATAAGTGGCGAGCCTATTGCTATTAACTGGGCACTTATAAACCTGCGATAAATACACACATAACTTCGAAAAGTCATTGGTGTGTGCCATGGAAAACCTGGGATCGAACCCGAGATCTCGTCTCAGCAGTCCATTGCCCATACCACTAGGCTACCGCGGAAATCGTCTGGAAGACATATTATGTTCTATAAAAATAAAGTACAGGTGACCGGAATAATGTTATGGTTAATTAAAAAAAATAAACATTTTTTTTCTAAATTCCAGACGATTTTGCTATCGAAACTACCCGAAATCCCTGCTAAAAAACGCCTATACAATCAGCGTGTATTTAATTCTCTGGCAGTTACTCATAATAATATATGGCAGTACTCACCCCAACCATCTGGTCCATATTTTTCGTCGCAGACACATCACCAAGCGGCTCATTGAAATTTATATTCATATTCCTCTGCTGCAACTCCAGAACGTTCGCCCCAAACCCTAGCGGGTTCATATCCATGAGATCTTTGTTACCCCCGAAACTCATCTGGGGCTTGTCACCCATTTTCATCTGCATAGGCTGATAGCTCATTTTATTGTTGAACTGAGGGTACATGGACGAATCGTAACTCACCGAAGGAGCATAGGAATTAAAACTATTTAATGACGAGCTAAAGTTAGGCGATGTGACCAAATTCTGTAGCGCTTGCAACTGAGGCTGGCCTATAGCTGTTTGCAAGTACCCCGGCTGGCTAAAGCCTTCTTGCTTGTTAGGTGGTTGTACCTGATTGAATGATAAACTGGGGTAAGGGTTGGGGATGTTTGGATTTAAATGTTGGGAGTAAAAGTTTGGCAAAGGTGCGTTGAAGTTGGCATTAAAATTGGGTGGTTGTTCAGGTTTCCACCACATTGGTTGTTGGTAACCCTCAGGAGTTGGTTGCTGGGGTTGCGTGCTCCAACTGCGCGGTTGCTGAGCGTTGAACATAGTGTTAGGTTTAAAGCTATCATCCCTAAACTTGTTTTCATTAAATTGGTTGTCTTGTGCCGTTTGCCAGTATCTGTACTGGTTGGCGAATCGTGGTGGTAAGTCGCTCATGAAGTTTTTCTTGTCCACGGACATTTGGTAGTTAGAGTTGAACTTCTGACCATCCTGGAACAATTCCGCGCGGGAATTCTGTTTCTGTAACGCGGCCGTTCTGACGTCAATCTCCTTTGGATTAACTACAGGCAATCTTATACCCTGATTATTGACGTTTGCTGCTACATAATTGGGGTAAGTCAATCCAGGGTTTTGGATTCCATAATTTTTCGGGAAATTCATTCTGGGTCCTTCAGGGAATGTTAGGTTTGGAGTCCAGTTCTGAGCTGGAGGATGTTCCTGTCGTTTTGGCTGGAAGGGTTGTGAGTTCTGGCTGGACTGGCTCGATTTGGGATCTTTTTTCTCTTCTTTTTCTGGTTTCTTGGCTGGTTCCGGCTCGGTGTTGACTAGGTGAGGGTATCCGGCAGACTTGTCCTTGAGAGAGAGTATCCCGCCTGTCTTTCTTCCGACAGGAATGTTTGCGAGGGACTTGATGGGCTTTGGTTGGATCACCTTGGGCTTCTCGTCTTTAGACTCTTGAGAGTCGACGGTGGAGTCTGGTGTTGGGGGTGGTGTTACGAATTTCACCTGTAATGAAGTAAATATATTTATACTGTTGATTGATGGCACTTGTTGGAATTTGTTGTTACACATATTGAGAACATTTGCACTTTTTCCACAATATTTATTATTGAACCTGACTTGTTTCGGATCTGAACATCAATGTAAACCTTTGAAAATGCCGTAAAGCGAAAACGGTCGGGTTCAATAATAGTCACTGTGGAAAAAGTACAAGTGTTCTCAATATGTGTGACGTAAACATTATTTTTAAAATGATGTATGAATATTTGAAAACTCACTATACTACAATTTCTCTGTAATATGCAAACCCATACTATCATACACAAAAATAAATGTAAAAAACACTATCCCTGACTCCATTTACTATTTCGACAGCGTTAGCGCGAGAAACCCCGACTTATTTGGGCGCGAAAATCAAAAATCGACAAATCGCTTTCGACAACTTTTTAAAGAAGCAAATATATTTGATTTATAAATACGTATTTTTGGTGAATGGGTTTTATCTTATATTTTACGATTACATAACTATTTAGTTATGTAATCGTAATATGTGAGATAAATCCCATTCACATGAAAAAATATTTGTTTGGTTGTCAAGTGTAATTTGTAAATAATACATTCGATTTTTCGTATATGTAAACGATTTTTTTGCATACAAGTGTATCCGAAGAGTCGCAACACTACGTGCAGTGACCTAACTACGTAACTTTGTAATGCGGTCAAGAATATAACTATTAGAAATTATTTACTGTGTAAATATGTGTTATTTTGCTTTGTTTGAAAGTTTTCAATTACATTTAGATATTAAGAATTGTACATTTTTAGATACAATAATGAAATCTTTCTAAATTCATGGTTTTATGAAAAAGGTTATCGAAACTGAATAATGTACGTATGAACAAAGTTGTTTCGGTTTGAAAAATATGAAACGTCAAACGGTACCTCTTAGATTTGATGGACTATAAGTAAGAAATTAAGTAATGTAGTTTGTAATCAAACTATTGTAAGCTTAGGGTACGATGAAGCGGCCATACTTATTTAGGTCAAAAGCTCTAAATAAATATGTGTCATATGAAGTAAATGTAATGAAGTACATTTTTTTTAACCTGACTAAGACTGGTGTCCACTGTACAAGTACCTTTTATTTTACTGACAGTTTTCAGAAGATATCGTGTTATTTAACTCTTATTGCAACGAAAACACTGTGTATATCATAAAACATTGTATTTATAAAACTATTATGGGTTGGAATTGTTCCTTTTTAGGTATCTGCTTCAATTATCCTAAAAAAAGCGACATCGTAAGTATGTGACACCTTCTAGTGATTAAAAAACAACCTGTGTAGGCAGATTCTCCAACATCATCGCTATCCTTGAAGTGGTTTCGACATAACCTCCGTCTCTATAGTCTCCCACTGTTTTTTTAGCTTAGCATTTTGAGGAAATAAATACTGAACAAAGCGGATGATAGAGTATATTCATAAAAAATCGTGAAAACAATGAAATCTACATAGATGACAGCTAACATTGGCCATTACGACGATGCGCCCTCTGTAATATGGATATGGGATGAAAGCGCAGTTTTTGCGCCATTGCGTCATTCTGTGGTAATGTTTATGGAAGTCACTATAGACGTAGAGAGCCATACGAAGCTCGAGATCACCGTTCCATACCTGTTTGTTGGTTTCCTCCTGCTTTCTCATAATGGCAGCCATCGCAATGTTGACCCGCGGCTTGCGAGCCTCCTTCTTATCTTCGCCTTTGCCTTCCTCGACGATGTCTGGCTCTTGGGTGAGCTGTAGGAAACGAATGGATGTATGAGTCCATATACATATAGTCTGTTTTTTATAATTTCAGATAGTAAAATGACATTACTTGTGTTGCCGGTAAAATTAAAAAATAGTCATGTGCCACCAGTAGCGAAAGTTGTCGATAAATTAAATTTTGTACAGATTTTTTAGGTTATTTTATAGTTAGCTTATATGGATAGTGTACGAAATTAAAAACTTTTTGATTTTAACTTTTTCTTAAAATTTGAGAAAGCCGAACCACTTGTATCTAGGCCACAAACATTATTGATAGTTTTGCGCACGTCACTAATCAATAAAAGCTGGTATCATTATTTCAAATTTGACATTTACAGTTGTCAATTTACTATCTGAATTAAAAAAAACGGACTATAGATATAATCAAGCCTTTATAGGGATAGGCAGAGGTGACTTAACACCCACATTTCACCAATCAGTGTATTCGGTCCCACGTAATAAAGGGAATATATGTATATGAATCTATATGCATGTGTCGCTTAACCATAAAAACAGGGTCCATACCATGAACGCTTTTAACAGGTCAATAAAATTGAACTGCTGTTATATATACTACCAATTGCAAATGGAACTTTGTTATTTACGAATTTAGTAAACGATAGCTATTTATTTATTGACCTGATTTAAGACTCCATGGTAGGCCTGCTGGTAGAAATAGTGGAACTTTGTAAGGTTTGTCTATGGTAGTAGGAATTTCATAACTTACTACAACTACATCATCTACCATTTGAGTGTACTCTGTTCTTCAATAGCCTACAACTACCGAAGGGTACTAATTATTTATTTTATTATTTATTTATGTATTCACCTTAACACTAACATTACAGGTTACAGGATATTCTCCTAATTCGATAATGTGACAATCCTAGTTTTACTTCTTATAACAATTTACACATACAGGGTGTATTTTTGAAACGGGGCAGTAAGGGCAAGTACCTTAACCGTTGCAGTTACAGCAAAACGTTCTTAGACGACCTTCCCTAACTTTTTGACATATTTTGAACTGCATTCACAGATTTTGTAAAAAACTTACAGTTGGCAAAAAAAATGCAAAAAGTCCAAAAAAATTTTTTTATGCCAATCGATTCTATTTCATGTGGGGATCAAAAAACTCTATGAGACCATTTTAGCTTTCAGTACTAGGAAAGACAGAAATCGCCAAAAACGTTTCCCATACATTTCGGCAACAGAAACAAATTTCTACGATGGTCTAACTTTTTGTTATGGCCAGGAAGTGGGTAGAATTGACTGTAAAGTAAATAAAAAGAATTTTTACCCTCAAATTTCGAATTTGATTCGAAAATCTGTGTGTTATTCTTAGTTTCAGCTGAGAAACTTCGTATGAGTTATTAATTAAGGATTTTCGCTAAAATGTCTTCTAATCGTGAAAAAATTGACTTATTAGAAGCGTATTTGGTCAATAATCGAAATGCGGGAGCTGCATTAGTGTGGTACCGCAATAAGTATCCGTTGCGGCATGTGCCAACAAGAAAGGTTATTACAAATCTTTTGAAAAACCTGGAATTGCAGGGTTCTTTCAAAAGAAA
Source organism: Eilema caniola (assembly GCA_949126895.1). Lineage (NCBI taxonomy): Eukaryota > Metazoa > Arthropoda > Insecta > Lepidoptera > Erebidae > Eilema > Eilema caniola. Next base: position 28,340,236 of record OX421462.1, on the reverse strand, counting down.
GCGGCAGCCTCGTGTGGACATGGACACGGAGATTGCGGTTCTAACTTATGTCGAAGCATATCCAGAGGTATCGTCCAGGCAAATCGCCCTTGAAGTAGGTGTATCCCACTCCCTTGTGATAAAGATATGGAAGAAATACGGCTACAAGTGCTATCGATATGGGCGCATAGTTCAAGTGTTACATCCGGGTGATGATGTTCGAAGGCTTACTTTTTGCAGATGGCTAAGAGGAAAAATAAGCAGAGGTCATGAATTTTTAAATTACATACTGTGGTCAGCCGAAACGAATTTTTCCAATAACGGTATGTACAACAGAAAAAATCACCACTATTGGTCCAAAGAAAATCCACTAAGAGTTACGGCAAGTCATAATCAGGTTCGCTTCTCATTCAACTGTTGGTGTGGTATAATGTCCAATCGAGTCATAATGGTGGAATTTTATGAAGGGAAACTGAATTCTGCCATGTATAATGAAGTCATTTTACACCATCTTGAAAACGAGATGGACGAATGGCCCCTGTCGGAATTGCGAAAAGTTCATTTTCAACAAGATGGTGCTCCGCCACATAACAGTCACCTTTCACGTTCCAATTTGAGCCGCCTATTCGGTACACAGTGGATAGGTACACATGGTCCAACACAGAGGCCACCTCGTAGCCCCGATCTAACACCACTTGATTTTTTTTTATGGGGCTTCGTGAAAAACGACGTGTATAAGACGACGTACGCTAGTGTTCAAGAGCTCAAGGATGCATTAATGACCATTTTACGTAATATTCATCCCAGAACATTATTAGCCGCCATTCGTTCAGTGCAAAAAAGGATAGACTTATGTATTCGTGAAAATGGAAATCATTTTGAGCAATTTATTTCATAAACCAATTTCTTAAATGTTTAAATGATTTTTTTTATTTAAAAAAGTTCAAAATTTTACCTGACCTATGAGTTTCGAGTTGATTTATCATAGGTATTTCCGTACGAAATGTATGGGAAAGGTCTTTGGCGATTTCTGTCTTTTCTAGTACTGAAAGCTAAAATGGTCCCATAGAGTTTTTTGATCCCCACATGAAATAGAATCGATTGGCACAAAAAAAAAAATTTGAACTTTTTGCATTTTTTTTTGCTAACTGTAAGTTTTTTACAAAATCTGTGAATGCAGTTCAAAATGTCCCAAAAAGTTAGGGAAGGTCTTATAAGAACGTTTTGCTGTAACTGCAACGGTTAAGGTACTTGCCCTTACTGCCCCGTTTCAAAAATACACCCTGTATAACAAGGAAAACATAACAAACCTAAAATAAAAATTTAATACTTTACTTTTACACAATAAAAATTTAACACTTTTAACATAACTTAGCATAATATCATACATTTAAAATTATAATCCAATTCTTGTCGGTGTCCCATTGCGGAGATAGTATACTCCGCACGCCGAATGATGATCCCTATGACGTTTCAACTGACAGTTGTATTAGTTATGCGAAACAATTTCGATAAAATACTGTTTTTTCAGGCAAATATCATGTCATTCAGCCAGGTCATTCAACATAATAAGCAATATTTATTTATTTTGAAAAAAAAGACTTCGCGCATTGATGGACATAAAACACTAGATAAAAAAGTAACAGCCTTATTATATTTTATTTTACTATACTTTAATTTTTATTTAAATTGCATAATTTAAAGAATTTAAAATTCTTTTTGAATTGAATTTTAAAGAATTCATAATTAGCTGGCAATTATGGATGACATGGAAAAGTATTTAAAAGGAGGCCATAGACCTACCGTATTTTTTTAATTCAGTCATGTCATGTCTTGTCAGTCAAAAGAAAAGAAAAGTGGTCGAAAGAACGAAGAAAATTTGCTTACAAGACTGGGATCGAGATGTACAATACGACAATATCATTGACCAACCGTTAATAATAAACGTCACGGATAGCTGCAGTTCAGACTCAGATTTTGAAGATCCGATTGACCCTGTATCAGATTCAGATTGATATAAATAAAATACGAACTCTAAGCATTTGTTTTATATTTCCAACAAATTATCGATATTTTGTTTATCGATGTGTCCCTTCTTAGTCGATAACAGCTTGACGACGTAACTTTTGCAGCACGTACCATGTACATTTGCATTGAGTTTTTTTCTATTATTTCCGAACATTACGTAATAATTTCTTAATATTCATTTTTATAATTTACAATTGTACACAATTATGATTTTTTCGTTTTTTTAATGGACCTCTAAAGGATTTGATGTTATAGGACGTCAGTACAATGTTAAGCGCTAACGAACTGTCATAGGGATCATGATTCAGCGTGCGGATTATAGAGATAATTAAATTTGAAAAACTAGATCAAGGTAAGAACATTTTTACTCCAGCTTCCCTTTTGAAAATTTTCACACTTAGCCATTGCTACCTAGACACTTTTTTTTTTTTAACTGAAGGTTTTAGGCTAAATAGGTCGAAGATAGATTTGTAGTTTATATCGCTAATGTTCTGGCCTTTTTGTTAAGTACTTACCAGTTGATCTTCTTGCGTGGCCATGGCGCGTTCCTCCCGCGCGCGTTCCAACGATCCCTGAGGTTTCAGTATACCCACGCGTTTCTCTCGAACTACAAGCAATGATAAAGAACACTAAAGATTTTGTTTGGTACTTGACATCATCATTTTCAGAGAGACGTATTGTCCTGATTGCATCCGAGGCCAGGGTGCCCTCGGAGCTCAGGATTCGCCTTTCGGCTAGTCCTTCTCCACTTCGCACGATCCTGGGTGTCCATGGTAATGTGACCATTGGCACAAATGGGGCTTTTTGGGCCTATTCCTACTACCTGGACCCCGCAGGGGCATCATCGCCAGGCATTTGTTACCCACGTAGCCTGACGGTCTCCTTAACATGTGACCGCATCAGCGAAAGCGGCTCTCTTACATTTTATCTGCGATGTCAGGGACATGGAAGTTTCCATTGAAAGAAATCAGTCCCCGCCATACCTTTCTCCCGGAAGTCCGCCTCCGAGATGACGATAGGAGGCGGTGGCGGCGCCGGCTCGTCATCCGACTCGTCCTCTGGGTCGAGCGCGGCGCCGGGCCCGCCGCCGGCGCCGCCGCCCGCCAGGCGCAGCTCCGCCAGCGCGGCGCTCAGCTGCTCGCCGCCGGCGCTCGACGCGGTGAAGCGGATGATGCCGTCTTCCTCACTGTGTTACAAGTAATACACCAGCTGATTTCAGTCGTATCGGAGCGAAAGATACAGTTTCAACAGCAAAATATTTATATATATAGAAAAAATTGCGTAAAGATATACCTAATACTTCCTTATTGCTTATATCTATTTGTAGTATTTGAGGTAATTAAATAGCTATTTTTGGTAGAATATTATCATATTAAAAAAGATTTTTAATAGTCTGTGATTACTCGATACATTCGTCACATCACTAAAAGCGCTATCGCTGTCGCATTCTATCGTATTCACTCACTCGTACACGCCGCGCGTCACTCGTATCGCTATCGCACTACCAAACAACAAACTAACCAACAGACGTCCGACTGTCCGAATAGTACTAAATGTCCGATTAACAGCTGTGGTTGAGTCACGTTGCTTTTAGTACAGTGCTAAGTTACGTTACCTAATAGTCACGAGTACCCTCGAGTCTCTGCAGATGCGTAGAGATGTTGCTTCCTTGGCAGTTTTTTACCGTCTCTACCATGGTGAATGTTCTGAAGAGCTATTCCAATTAGTCCCACCCTCCCCCTTCCTATACAGGACGACACGTGCAGGACTTAGATGTCACCCCTATACGGTGCAGAACATTCCTTCAAGAACCAAGCGGTTCGGTGACTCTTTCCTTTGTCGCACCATTAAGACCTGGAATTCCTTGCCAGCTCACGTGTTTCCCTCTTCCTACAGTCCCGGGTCCTCTCAGCGGGGCGTGAAAAAGCATCTGATGAGGCCGTCAAGCTGAGTGCCACCATTGTTAACATGGCACGTGTATATAATGGTGGCCCTCTTTCTTGAGACTTTACCTTCAGCTTACCATCAGACGAGGTAAAGTCAAATTGACGTGACCTATTTATAAAATATAATATATTTATAATGCGTGTTTAGAATATTTATAGGTTCTTATTACGGGGACTGTGGACTGTAGACTCACGTGTAGGACAGGCACTCGGGCACGAGCTGCGCCAGGCGCACGCCGAGCCGCACGAGCCGGTGCGCGCGCACGCGCTGCTCCAGCTCGGGCTCGCCGCTCAGGCACGTCACTGACACCTCCGCCGGCTGTCTGCAACACACATATATACTTTATCTACTCTGATACTATAATACAAAGATTATAAAATTGAAATCAAAACTCTTATGACAAACATTACGCACAGGACAAAAAAAAGTTATATTACGGTACAGGTCTTGTATGGACACCTATATCATTAAATAACTTTTTAATCATAACGATACACCTATACAAACTCCATCTGGACTGAACCTCTACTTTAAAAAAAGAATCCGGCGATTCGGAAAAAAAAGAAACACGCATGCGCAATCGATGTTTGCGCCAAAATTTTAGATTTAAATTACAAAAAGTTTGGTTTTGTTTGTAAAATAAATTAGTTTATGTATTATAGTGTGAGAGTAGATAAAGTAGTATATGACACTGTACATAACTTGGTCTTATAACACTTGTGTGGTACTATAAAAAAACTCGCTTACGGCTCGTTTTTTTAAAACACCCTCGTGTTATAAGAACCCTTATTATGCAACAGTATCATAAATCATAAACTACTATTATATTGCTCCAAATATCATTCTAATGCTCGCTAGATGGCGATATTATGTACGTCATTGACCGGTAGATGGAAAATAAAGTGGAAGTGATCTAACTCCTCTTAGCCACACCCTCACAATCTTCCCAGCAAGGTTCACATGACCAATCGCCTCCCAGGTGATACTTCGTACAATGGTTAAGGAAATAGAATTATAATTGTTCGTGTTTGTCAGCTGCGAGTTTGTTGTTGAGTTAAGTAGCGATGATAGCTCAAACATGTAACAGTACATTATGATACAAGTGTGTTAAGTTGGTGATTACCTCTGAGGTGCCAATGACTTGAGAACCGAAGAGGGTAATCATCAATACAGACGTGTAAAATACGATGGTTTTCAACATGTTTGTGAATAAGATAATACTAAAATTGATATTTACCCTTGCAGTTTTCAGGTAGTAAACTTTCCTTAACGTTATACAACAATCAGACGCTGTACAACATTAAATATTTTCTTCATAACTAGTACTTGTAGACATTTCAATTTATAAATTATATAATAATAATATAAAATTGGCCAAAATATACTTGACCCAATACCTTGAAGGAAAGAAATCGTCAGCTGCTGACAACGCGGGGGAAAATGCGTCAGCTAGTGACCTGACCAAAAGTCATTTCCTGAACATGTGAAAATAAATTTTGAGCACCAGCTGGACTTACTTTGCAGAGTGTTATCGACAGCTGACAATTCTTTCTCTTCAAGGTATTAAGTCAACTGTATTTTGGCTAATTTTGAGTCGGGAGGAAATGATTGAATTTGGTCAGGTCATCATTGTACGAAGTATCGCCCGGGAGGAAGTCATTCATTGTCCAAATTTAAACGTGGCTCGGGGACTATAATCAACGCCTCCTCACTGCATATGCTCGGTGACTCCACACTGTCATCGTCCTTGGCCAAACCGGGCTTTCGTCCGCCGTACGTGTCTCAGGCGGTTTGGTTGGGGAACCGCAGCTGTTTGACCGCGTTCTCTAGTTGTAGAAACCCTGTTTGTGTACGCTGTGACTCATACTCACTCCACACTGTCGTCTTCGTCCAAGTCGGGCACTCGTCCGCCATACGTGTCCCAGGCGGCATGGTTGGGGAACCGCAGCCCCTTGAGCGCGTTCTCCAGCGGCAGGAACCCTGCTAGCTCTTCGTCTTCGGGCAGCGGGACACTGTCGTCTGTAGAGGAGAGAGTTGTTACCTCAGGAGGAGCAGGGGAGCGAAACCTAGGTCTTCAAAATGTGAATTTTGGATGCGTCTGCGATTGGTACTTGGATGAAGGAAACTAGTTCAGTTTCTTAAAAATACGTCTTTGGTATATCTACTCAGCCCCAGCTAGTAGTAATTCAAATTAGTAAAGTATTTATATGCTTAGGTAGCTAATGGGCTGGCAATTTTTTTTAGAATCAAAGAATCAAAGAATCAATTTCGTTTATTCAGTTTAGGCACATAAAGAGCACATATGAACGTCAAAATTTTACAATCATGTCAAGAAATTACTAATATAATATTAAATTAAGTAAATAAATCATTTGAAAATGATTCTTTTGCTGGTTCGGTAAGTTGGTTCTACTGAGAAAAGACCAGCAAGAAACTCAGTGAACAATATTATAGTTTCTTTTTTTTAAACAATTTGTTTTTTTTTTTTCATAGGTTTATATTGTGCGAGCAAGCAAAAAGATTAGGATGACCATGCATTTTTATCATTAAGGTATTCGTTTACTTTGTAATATCCTTTTTTTATTAAAGTCTTTTTTATTTCGATTTTAAACTTATTTGGTGGCATGTCAACCAACTCTTGAGGAATTTTATTAAACATTTTAATACTGTTACCTACAAATGAATTACCAACCTTTTGAAGTCTGAGTTTTGGCACTACAAGTTTATTTTTATTCCTCGTATTATAATTGTGTACGTCAGTTTTTTTTTAAAAGATCTAGGTTCTTGCGTACATATAAAACATTATCGTAAATGTATTGGCAAGCAACTGTTAAAATATTAATTTCTTTAAATAGTTCTCTCAGCGAGTCACGGGGTCTGAGGCTATAGATTGCTCGTATCGCTCGTTTCTGTAATATGAAAATAGTCTCAATATCAGCAGCTGAGCCCCACAGCATCAGACCATACGACATAAGGCTATGAAAGTAGCTAAAATAAACTAATCGTGCCGTTTCCTCATCAGTCAGTGACCTTATTTTTCTAACCGCTCTAACAGCTGAGCTAAGTCTTCCTGCCAAGGCTGCGATATGAGAACCCCATTGCAGTTTACTATCTAGAGTCATACCAAGAAAAACTGTGGTATCAACTATTTGAACAGATTCATCGTTCATTGTAATATGCGTATCTATCTGTCTTACATTAGGCATAGTAAACTTTACACATTTTGTTTTCTTCGCATTGAGCAGCAAGTTGTTACTTGTGAACCAATGCAATATTTTAGAAAGGTTGATATTCACATCGTCAGGTAATTCTTTATGTCTATCAGTTTTAAAAATTAATGATGTGTCATCAGGAAATAATACTATTTCACAAAGATTTTTAGTGAAGTGAGGAAGATCATTTATATATATCAAGAATAAAAGGGGTCCTAATATCGAGCCCTGGGGAACTCCCATGACTAATGGGGCGCCAGATGAGTTAGTGCCATTAATATTGACTTTTTGTACTCTGCCAGTGAGGTAAGATTTAAGTAAGCTAAGTGAGCTGTTAGAAACACCGTAATAACCTAATTTTAGTAACAAAGTCTCATGATCAACACAATCAAAAGCTTTTGATAGATCACAAAAGATACCGATGGCATCCTGCTTCTTGTCCCATGCATCAAATATATGTTTAACGAGTTCAACTCCTGCATCCGTCGTGTTTCTGCCTTTAGTGAAACCGAACTGTTTCTCATGAAGTAATTTATTAGAAGCGGAATGTGAAAGCAGTTGACTAAATATAATTTTTTCAAAAATTTTGCTGAGTGCTGGGAGTATGGAGATGGGCCGAAAATTAGATGGATCACTTTTGTCCCCTGCTTTGAATAATGGAATGATTTTACTAAACTTCATGAGTGTGGGAAACTGTTTATCATCGATACATTGATTAAATATAAATGCGAGATAAGGGGCAATAGTGGGCATTACTGATTTTATTATATTGGTTGAAATGCCCCACAGGATCTGTGGGGCATTTCTCTTTTTTTTCTATTTCTTTCTTTTTTTTTTAGTTGCTTAAAAGTTTTTATTACGGTTTCGGGGTCAATATACTGAAAATCAAAGTTAACTCTACATTTATAAACACAAGATTCAAGAAGAGAAGCAGCTACGTTTTTTGAAGAATTTAATTTACTAGTTATGGCAATTGGAGCATTTGTAAAAAAAGATTCAAACGCATTGGCCACGTCAGCATCAGCACTGATGTGTCCATCATCTATTTCTAACTCGAAGGATCGATCACGTGACCTTGCTTTACAGGTTTCTTTGTTGATAACATTCCATGTTGCCTTAATTTTATTATCAGATTTTTGTATTTTATCACGGATATAATTAGATTTGGCCATTGAACAAACTTTCTTAAACATTTTAGAGTACTTTTTAGTATGTTCAATGATTTGTGGATCATTTGTACATGCCTTTGTCTCATATAATTCATACAATTTCTGTCTACTCTTATAGATTCCAGGTGTAGCCCAATCACTAAATTTAATTTTGAGTTGATTAGTGTCGTTTTTGTTGTGAAAATGTTATTAAATTCGTATTTGATTACTCCGAACAAATCTTCGTAAAGATCGTCCGGGTTTTCAGCAATACTTGGTTCCAAAAGTGATACTTTATTATTAATATTTTTATCAAATTTTATAATTATTTCATCAAAAAACAATGTTTAAAATGATTGCAACATCATTCATATTTCGTATGAATGTCGGTAGATGGCTCCCACCGTCGCCCTAAGACGGTAGTATAGGAGAATTTGGATAGCTTCAGGTGTGGCTCGGTGGCTCAGTGGTCAGAGCATTCCCCCTGTAAGGGAAAGATCTTGGGTTCGAGTCCCACCTGAGCATTCACTTTTTCCTATCTTAATCGATTTGAAAAGTTAGCATAGTAAATGCTTCAAAAATGTAATTCAATGTACTTACAGTTGTCGGCGAGCGCGGCGGCGGCGGGCGCCAGCAGCGACAGCGCGTGCGCCACGGCCGGCCACAGCGCCGCGCGCGCTCGCCACGCTGCCCAGCGCAGCGCCGCCGGGTGCGCCGCCGCCCATGACAGCCACACCTTCACTGCAACGGGCAGGGGTCTTAGCCGTTACACCACGGAGGACAGAATATGATTAAGTAGCGGAGATGCCACACTCAAATTTCTCTTAAGAAAAACGCGTGACCAAGTGCGGGTGGGAAGAGGCGCGGGGGGTATGACGTCATACCTCGTCTCCGTCTCCATCTAGTGCGTCATAGCGAAACCGAAAAGAAACAAACCTTGTCATTTTTGTTATATAGTTTGACTATTCGCCACTAAGCGCTACACAGAATTCTAGAATAATATATTTTAAGGCAAATAATGGGTAGCAAAATCATTTAGGGGGCCCAAATGATTTGACCTTATACCGACAGAAGGCCCAATTTTTTTTACTTTAATTTTCAATTTCAGCTAAATATTCCATTTGATAAATAAAATTTTTGAAATTGCTTGAGTTCATACTCGGGCGAGATTATTGTGATCAAATTTTCATAAAATGAATTAAGTTATTATTACAACTAGTATACATGTAAGACAAGGTTACTTATTTCTTTTCGACGCTAGATGGTTCTGTAGACATTTTTTTCAAAAAAAAAATTTTAATATAGTGGATTTACTGATGAAATGTTATTACCCTTTAAATGTTGAAATTGTTTAACTTTACACTTTGTACATCCTTGTACTGTACACTTCATTCTTAAACCAAGTTCCACGATCAAAATAGCTTTAATTTTGATCGTGGAACTTTTGACCAAAAATGACAACACAAGGACGTTTCACTAGAACTAGATGATGACGTAACAGACCAATTGAGTCATTTTGACGTATGGAAGGCTCGCAACTCGATTGCCTTGCAACATCTCCGCTATCATTTCCTTCTCCATACGTTATACTTATAGCTTAATGTTCTTAGGACACCTTCCCTAAGTTTTTGCGATATTTTGAACTACATTCACAGATTTTGGAAAAATCGTACAGTTAGCAAGAAAGATTTATTTATATATTTCTCATTACAACTATCATTACAGATTTTCCCAATGCAATAGTGTAGCTATCTTATATTAACTGAGTCTATAGTCTAATATAATACTAAGGTACATTTAATGTTGATAGCATTAAACTTCACATAACACATATGTAATGTTACCCTTGTGAACTCACTCTTAAAACAATGGAACAGATCAATCTCCGCAGCTAAGAGATTCAATGTGCAAATTGCACGCGTTAGGGGCGCCTCTTGCAGGAAGTTGGTTCGCCCTATGGGCTTCACCAGTAGAGGTGGTTTTCGGCGTCGCCATACGTACTCGTCCGACACATAAACCCAGCAAACCTAATATATCTTTATTACACAGTTGCCCTCCAAGTATTGCGAAAACAAACATTGTAAGAGTTATATTTCGCCTGACTTCAAGCTCAAAGATTTTTTTATAATTTTTTTTTATGTCACTTAGGTGGCAGACAAGCACACGGCCCACCTGATGGGAAGTGGTTACCGTGGCCTGTGGACGTTTGCAACACCAGGGGCATCACAATCGTGCTACCGACCCTATAGATACCTTCTAATACCCTTTTTGAAGAACCCCATATTGTAGTCGCTTGGGAAAACCACGGCAGGAAGTTCATTCCACAACCTGAGCGTGCGTGGGATGAAGTTCCTTTCAAAACGCACAGTGCTAAAAGTTGACCTCCCCTCACTGCCCCATTCAAAATATACACCAGTATAGCAGCACACAGACAGTACACGCACGCCTGCGTGGCTATACTCACGCGCAGGCAGCGCCCTCTGCAGCGGCTCGTCCGCGGTGTAGTTGGGCAGCAGCAGCGCCAGCAGCGTGCCGGCCGCCAGCCCCACGCTCAGCTGGGCGGCGCGCGCCTCGTCCGCGCTCAGCGCGCCGCAGTCCGCGCTCAGCTCCTCGGTGGCCGAGTGGACCAGCCATATCATCACGCACGCCATCTGGTGGAGACCACACCCTCACTTTATTTGACCCGCGATACACAACAGATAGCCTACGCACAGCGACGAAAGAACGCGTAAAAGTGTCTTGGCCCTATAGATACGGCTAAATACCTTGATAAGCGTCATAGACTCGAAGTTATCGGTCGCAATGAGCGTCGTCAGCGACGAATTTAACGAAGTCACTAAAGCGGCGGCAGTGTCCAATCTGTAACAAAGTTTGAGCATATTACCACAGCACATACAGAGAGGAAGTGTTCGTCTCGAGGCTCGGTCAGCTGGGCGTATACTTACTCTTCGAGCGTGTGTATGTAATGTATGGCGCGTATGAGCTCCGTGACGTAGGCGTGTGCATCCAGTCGGGCGGGCGCGGCCGGCGGCACGGACGCGCTGTGCTCGGTGATCCCCGGGATTACCGGCACGGGATTCACGTCTGTACTGAAGAGACAAACACAAGAGATTATTTTTACTCTATGGTACCTTACTACATAATCAAATGAGCCATTAAACAGTCAAGATAATCTTAATTGGGTACTCTCCTGTAGTTACAATAAATTATGTATCTGAACTTAATGAATTAAGAATGGGAAAAGATGCATGTGCGCAATATTTCAGTTTGCTTACCAGCATTTAGTTAGAAAACAATTTTTACAGTCCGGAAGGGCGCGCGCACGTGCCTGTACAGCGGCCCAGGTACTACATGTAGCAGGTGCACAGTTACCTGGCCTGCGCGGCGGCGGCGCGCAGTGTCCGCGCCAGGTTGGTGGGCGCGGGCGGGAAGGGCGCGCGCACGAGCAGCGAGCGCACGTGCCAGTGCAGCGGCCCAGGTACTACATGTAGCAGGTGCACAGTTACCTGGCCTGCGCGGCGGCGGCGCGCAGTGTCCGCGCCAGGTTGGTGGGCGCGGGCGGGAAGGGCGCGCGCACGAGCAGCGAGCGCACGTGCCAGTACAACGGCCCAGGTACTACATGTAGCAGGTGCACAGTTACCTGGCCTGCGCGGCGGCGGCGCGCAGTGTCCGCGCCAGGTTGGTGGGCGCGGGCGGGAAGGGCGCGCGCACGAGCAGCGAGCGCACGTGCCAGTGCAGCGGCCCAGGTACTACATGTAGCAGGTGCACAGTTACCTGGCCTGCGCGGCGGCGGCGCGCAGTGTCCGCGCCAGGTTGGTGGGCGCGGGCGGGAAGGGCGCGCGCACGAGCAGCGAGCGCACGTGCCAGTGCAGCGGCCCAGGTACTACATGTAGCAGGTGCACAGTTACCTGGCCTGCGCGGCGGCGGCGCGCAGTGTCCGCGCCAGGTTGGTGGGCGCGGGCGGGAAGGGCGCGCGCACGAGCAGCGAGCGCACGTGCCAGTACAGCGGCCCAGGTACTACATGTAGCAGGTGCACAGTTACCTGGCCTGCGCGGCGGCGGCGCGCAGTGTCCGCGCCAGGTTGGTGGGCGCGGGCGGGAAGGGCGCGCGCACGAGCAGCGAGCGCACGTGCCAGTACAGCGCGCCCAGGCGCCGCCCGCGCCGCCACGCCACCAGCGCCAGCTGGTTGTACGGCTGCCCCGAGTGCGCCGACACCACCAGCGCGTGCCTGCCACCAACAACTATTATGTACACCAAAGTGTGACACAACGACTTCATTCACGGTAGATTAGATAACAGTTCCTATGTAGCAGACACATCACTTCCATACAAGATATGGAGTGTAATAGCTGCACGCACAAATAGACCTTCATCGAGCCAACATATCGGATGGGTTAATGATAATATTCGACAAGTAAACAAAAGACGTGACGAAACATAACAATAACTACTGTGTTGCCAGAAACAGAGTCCGTGACGTATTTGTCGCGCGATTTCAAGCGAGTGATGAGGTCCTAGCAGTACTAATGTCATACTAACCTGTAGAAAGTATGCGCGACCCTCATTTGTTGTCTGTACCGCGCTAGGTCTCCGAGGTGCACGAGACAATGTTGGCATATGTACCGCGCAGACGCAGGGGGCGGCAGGCGAGCTCCAACCGCAGACTCGCCAGCCCCCCAGCCCTCTACCAGACCTAAGAGAGAGGCACGCCGTCTGTAAAAGAAAAATAAAAACCCTGAATGTGAACTGCTGCTGGAAAAACCAAAACGAGTTTGATATCGAAGTGATACCCTTTAATTTAATTTTGCTACTTTATGATTTGCAAATGGGTACCTTTGACACTTGTTATAAATATTAGTCATTGAACCATGTAGTTTGAAATGAACACTTTAAAAAATATTTGTTGAAATCTAGCAGGGTTACCTAAATGGTAGATCCAGTTTAAATGTTGTACAGATCTGGTGTAATAGACAGAGGTAGAAACCGGCTGCAGCTTGCAGAACCCATGATAACATTGCCTGCCCTTCACTTCGTAGAGGATTCTACAACAAATAAACACATTATATCCAATTCATTCACTATAATATGTCAAATATCTTCAGGATTATTTTTCCAATTTGCCATCTAAATCTAATGAAGTAACCATTGTCATCACTTTTGCCTTGTTCCTGTTCGAGTCTGCATACTGACTGGCTTCAGATTTGACTTGGACATAAAATATATTTGTGAAAGATGTTACCTAGAGATGACATTAAGTGTGACCTAGACGACATTAAATATGACCTAGATAACTTAAATATTAGATTGTGAGTGTGAAATAATCTAGAATGTAACATACTTTCCTATCTTTAGAGATGGCCTGTAGTGCCTCAATTTGCTGCTTGAAGCCCACATTCCACAAATCTTGTTCCACTTTCTTATCCAATGCATAGTCGAGATCTAAAACTAGTACTTTTTGATAAACCTGTAATTATATAAAAAATTAAAATAGACATTCATATACACCTATACTGATATGCCTATTCTGGAGGGAGAAAATAAATGTCACATTTCCCAGAATATGTAAAAGAAATAAAAAAGATCACAAGTGTTGCTTATATTCCTCACCTTGTGTAAGACGCTTAAAGCTGTTACATATTTTTATTTTACATTGGTATCTAAATATGATCTGAACATTTGTTCTAAAACAGCCATATTTTTTAAACCTAAATTTTAGGATCGAAAAACTGAAATTCTATTCATTTTCTATGATACCAGTTGGTGATGATGCAGACAATTTTTCATGCTGCATGTATATATTTTTTAGCTTTAACACTTTATTGCTCATATCTTGTATCTAAAATGTGCTCTATATACGCAGTACACATTTCTTGGATGTATTTTGAGGATATCTCATGGTGCTATGGCCGTGGACAAGCCCAAAATCATGAATGACGTCAATAAAGTCAATCTACACATGCAAAGGCCTTTTATACATCGCATTTTAGGTTCAAGATATATGGAATGATGAATTGTCTAGTGTTATTGTTTTTCTTTTTCTATAAGCTCAATAAAATATATAAATTACCATAGTAGGCACAGGCATAATGCGAGTTTCACAATATTATGTGTAAATAATTTATAGTTTACCTTTTGCAACTGCTGTTGCGTCGCCCATAAACTTCGTTCCTGCAGCATAGAAGTTCCACTCTTGAATTTTGATATCTTCTGTTTCAGCTCATCCGCCTCCCTATATTAAAGAAATGATAAGTACTCTGGCAAAAAAAGAGAGGTCACATACTCATATCTAGTTTACTTGCAAATTATTTTGTTGTTTTATTATAATTTTCCACAGGGTCACATAGAGGAAGGTAAGATAGAGACGTTACATATTACCTCAAAAACACACTTTTTCGATGACATTTTAAATCCTTAATAGAAAATACAGAATTACGACATAGGTTAACAATACAATAATATTATTTTCTCTTACCTCAACATTTGTACAGCGGCGTTTAAAACCATTATGATTGAGGCTTAGAGCCTCAGTAATTGTCATAGCATTAGGAAATTATCCAAATTAAAATTACGGAATAATGAAATGAAAACTCTAAAAACAATCGAGATCCATGCACTGTCAAACTGTCAAACTGACGTTACAATCAAGTTGCCATTTTTAAATGTCGTTGATGAGCCAAAGAGTAAATCAAGTGCGACTACAGCTCACATTTCAAAACATTTTTATCAGAGATTTACATCGTGCTTGTTGTTAAATGTTTGGCCTCTTGGAGAAAGTCTTCTCTTTCTCTAAAGTGCACATAATATAAAGTGAACATCATAATTTTTTTTAGTAAAACACCAAAGAAATCTCCTACTGATTTCTATAAAATTGTATTTTGGTGCGGAAATGGAGCTGTAGCCGTAACTTAAGCAGACCGTTCTAATATCTCCAACACAAATCTTACACACATAATCTTAAAAATATACACTCATAATATTATATTCAAGTCACGCCTATATAAGAGGGATACGGAGATGTTAAAATTAGTACGCAGATAAATGCGAAGTAGAATAAATGGGCCACCTCAACTTTTAACCTATATACAAATTTAATAATTTAATAGTGTATTCTAAATCCAATACAGCCAGTAAATCCAATTTTCGTTATATACTAAATATATACATTGAATCTATTTCGTCAGTCTGGCTATTAGCTTAGCGTCGTGAAACCTAGGCGTAAAACTTACTAAATCTTGCAGGAACGGAAGCGCTAAAAAAAAAGACGTAGCACTCTGGGAGTGCCGACAGAAGTGAAAACTTTTTCTTTCTTCGTTATATACATAGAAAAAGATTTAAAAAAAACATACCATACCATACCTATAATACAGCGCCAATCATAATCACTAATTTTCTGCTAATTTTCTATCAGAAGAAATTAATAAATTACAAAAAGATAAAATAATCACAAAAAGTAATAAATTACAAAAAGAAAAAATTATCACAAAAAGAGTCATAAGGCCAGGTTTGAACCCGGTACTATCTGAAACCATAAGGACTTACAGTCGATGCGTTTACCGCTATGCTGCGAAGCTATTTATAGTATATTGCAAAATGGACAGTCTATAGCTAATATTGTATGACGTCAGTCGTCGGTTACGGTCCAAAGGTCAAGCGATCCTGACGCGCGAGTTTAACAATTTTTACCCATCCAACGCCGCTAAAGAAGTTTTCACTTCAAAAGTGTGATGCTCTGACGCAAAGAGTATATAAGAGTTTCTCTGACGCGCTGACTTTTGAATTCTGACAGTGACAACGGACTGACACTGAGCTGTACTGTATTGGAATTGAATTGGACATTGATGACAAATCAGAAGCAAGAACAAAGAGTATAAGCAAGAAGCTTATTTTTTTCATTTAGTAATCTTTAATTTAAATACATAAATCAATACATACCGACTACTCCGAATACTCTGGAAAGTTTGTCGAACAGTTTAATATCAATAGTGAAAATGTACGAAGGACGTGGAGAAAACAGTGCCAATACGAATAAAATTAATATTGTGGTATGCTACACAATCAATATTTATATACCTGTCCGAAACGTATAAGAATAGTCATGGTATGACTAATGCATTTGTATTTCGTCATTTTCCAGGATTCTGAAGTAGTATTAGGCCACCGAATAGTTCAAACTCCTGACGTAAAATGGTTGAGCCTGCCGGATATTTACCAGAAGTTCTATCGTCCTAACTTTTACGATATCGGCGGCACCTACATGCAGGATGTAGGAGACTATTGGTTCTCATATAAAACTGAACAAGTTGGTGATATCTTCCTGCTGCACCTCTTCATCTGTAATCACGGCGTTAGTTCCTTTAGCGTCGCAGTGAACTGCGGTAATAATCTTAAAATCGATAAAAAAGCTAACAGTGTGTATTTGCAGCAGTATCTCAAAGAATTCCAATTTAAACAGCTCTCAGAATTGACTCATAGTTACCTCACCACATACAACTTTTCTCAGCTTGATGTAGAAGCTTTAAAAGACAGGCAATTTTATATTGCAGTGTTATTCCCATTTGATAAGAAAGAAGGAGTAAGTTTGGATGTTATCAACAATATTAAAATGAACCATGATTGCAGTGCACTATTGACTGATCCTATTGGTTCAGATTTTACCATAGAGTCATCAGATGGAACCAAGTTTCAGATCCACAAAGTTATACTAGCTGCACATAGTGAAGTCTTCAAAGCGATGCTAAAAGAAGAGACTGCAGAGAGCCAGAACAGTTATGTCAAGCTTGTTGATGTTAGTGAGGAAGATCTACGCTGCATGCTAGAGTTCATCTACTCTGGCACTGTCAAAGATGTTGAAAATATCAACTTTGGTAGTTTGCTGATGTTAGGTGACCGATATAATTTACGAGGTCTAATGAAATTGTCCGAATTTGCCCTCTCTGAACAGATAGGCTTGGACAATGCTCTAGATATTTTAATTATAGCTGATATGTATGATTCAGATTTTTTGAAGAATGAAGCTTTAAAATTCATTAAAAATAATTCAGAGGTGCTTCAAAGTAGCACTTTTAAAGAAATGAATAACCCTGATTTAATAAGGCAAGTGTGTGCCTATTTAGCTTCATAAACAGAAGTGTAGCCTTCGAATGTGTATGATGTAAATGATTATCGCTTTAGCATATAGATGTACCAATTAATCTGAGAAATGGCTGAAATCCAATGGGTCTAGAAATTGACCATCTTTGTGTTCTGTCTGATCCCAATCTGCTCAGTAGTCTGAGCATGATGAAATATCATCCAAAGATGTTCACAAGTTATAATATTATTAGAATTACACTCCTTTTTGAGCAGTGACTTCTCTGATCAGGTGCCTATTTTGTACTAAATCAATTGATTACCATACCAATCAAAAGGATATGTTGGTAGTATGTATTGTAGGTAAAATACTGAAAATTTTTTTTTATTAATGTCTGTGTCTATAAAACAAAGTAGAAATGACCCTATACTGTACTAAAATTAGAATTTAATGTTGTTATAATTGGTATAAGTTGCATTATATGGGACGTTCCATATTATAATCTGTAGCCTTGTACCTTGGTGTTGAATCTGCCATATCTAATGTTTATTTATACGAGAATAGATGTGATATTAAAATGTAAATTGAATCACTATGTTGTCTTAATCACCCTCATATTAAAGGTACTCTGCATAATTATATAGAACTATGAATCCAATTTGCCCTTATTTAGTACAAATAATGCACCTAAACTGTATAAAATTGTACCTCAGTACCATATTATAATTTTCACTGTAGTACAATTTTTATCAGTTTAGGTACATAAAATATGTTTCATATTTGTTATGTAACACCTGTCACACAGACTCCTTCAAATTGCGATGAAATTATTGCAGTAGTTATTAAACAGACCACATAGTATGTTCCATATTTGGAAATAATCATATTTATTTTAAGAATTGAAATTGGTGACATATTTCACTAATTCCACATCATTGATGATTCATAATATTGTGGACCATTTTACGTATTTTCATACATAGGTAACTGTTAAATATTACGAATATGAAACTCTAAAATGAAACATACAATATGGCCTTTTTACAGCGCCTGTAGTAACTACATATTACTCCATTATTAAATATATATATAAAAAAAAAGAATATGATGTCATCTTTTATAAAATAGACATTTTGTTTATTAATCCCATGTTAAAACTGCACACACAAAAAAATGAAAAACATATCATACAGAAAACGTAAAAATAAACTTTATTGAATTTAAAACATAACTGTATCGTTATATGGGAAGTATAATTAATAAAATAGTTTAAATAAATATTACTATTATGTATTAGTACATAGATATATCGTAGTACAAGTGAGGTCGCTCGCAGGCCACTTGCTCAGTCCGCAGCAGGGAGCTTTGCCCTGTGCCCTGGTCGCAGCGCACTCGTTGGCTAAATAATCATTTTGGAATGTTACTGGAAGTCTTCGTTTCTGCGGCAAACAAACATTTTCTTCATTAAAAATGTTAGTTCACGACTCACGTTCGGGTGTAGTGCGACAAAGGCTTTGGTTAATGCACCGAGATCCGTGAAGTGGACTGTTCACATCGCAGCGCTGGCGGCGCCCCGGTAGCTATGTACTGCGAGAGGCTAAAGCGCAGGCGGACAATGCAACAAGCCTAAGCGTAGGCAAAGCTCTGCGGCGGGCGCCGGCCCGCAATGTGAACAGTCCGTGATAGCGTTGCGACTACGTTTAATAGCGATCATGTACGTAACTAGCTAAAGTGGTACTCATTCAACTGTACTATGCTCCGTCGCTACTAGTCGGCGCTACGTGGCTCTCAAACCGGTGTTATAATTTCACACGTTAACTAACTTCGACTCTATCATCCATTCGTATGCGTCAGCAAGGATCCGACGTGGTCAACATGCAGGATAAGCAAGAAAAAAGGCCAATAGTTGTCTTATCGTTTATTGATAATTACTGGAACCGGTACACAAGAACGAAATAGAATAAATCTCTCATGAAGGATACGCGTCCATGTAATGATCGCCTACGTCCTAATGGCTGTAATCGGATATAAAAATAATAATACATGAACCCCTAGTTACTTTCATGTTGTATGCAAGCTACAGTACAATGCTACGACTCGTCAACTGAGACTTACTACAATGTTTATGATTTATATACCACAACTCTCAATTAAACTATAATACATGTTCACTTACATGAGCATGGCATACTCGAGTTAGCGGATAACATACATTACTGTGCCGTCAGATGAACTGTGTTGGTTTTACAATATGTTGAGCTTTCGGTAATTGGCCACAGGATTGTAATTATCATTATATTAGATCAGTGACTGTCCCACGACACAGAATAGCCCTGAGTGATCGACTGTTGGGGAGCGCCTCCGCTTCCGTATGTAAGACAGAGATAGCAGACGAGCTGTTAGACACCCTTTGTTCACACGTTACTTGACACAGCTGAGCTCCCGTGTACTCGCTGGCCGTACCATGAGCGCGGGTTCCGTCCCCGCCGCTGCATGGCACATAGCTACCGAGTAAGCCAAACTTCCGCTAAACACTTCAAGACTGAAGCTTATTGTAAGCGTGAAAGTTAGATTTAGAGACAGAAGGAACACAAAAATTCATTGAGCGATAACAATGTCATACAAGAACCAAATTTCTAAACTTTATTTATTAACTGAGCTTAAATATCAAAAAAGTATGTTCTTATACAACACCCTCGCAACATGAAACTAGATGATGGTACGGATGGTACGGAAGGCACGGTGGAGCGTGCGTTCTGTACCCGGGCGTGTGACGTCACGGGTGGCCAGGTATGTACACGGTGTACGTGGGAGCGTCTGTGTCAGTGCGGGAGTGGCCGGCCGGCTGTCACTAGCGTTTACCGTTGTTGTACGAGAGACTCCTCAGCGGCGCCTTGAAGTTGGCCGCCGCCTGCTGTTGGATCTGGTACGCGAGGGGGTGGATCTTGAACCCGTACAACCTGCCACAAGCAATACATAACAACACAATGCTCGTAATGTAGGCTGGACTCATTGCAGCCGTAAACAATTTTAATGACAATACTCAAAGCATGACTAGTGAAAAGTATAAGGGTCGATTAAAACAGATAATGTGGTTTTCATTTTTTTACGCTTTCTAGTTATTTTGTATGTCTATCTTGAAATTATTTATAAGCAATATAATATAATAAACCATAAATATAATATACCAGCTTCGGAATGGGTAGGATGATGCATGACAAACTAGATTGAAGTAAATTTATTTTTGCCAGACTTCCTTTTTTAAATTTTCACCCTTCGCCATGTTGAGTTCCAAAACAAGCTTCGAATGCTCTTGAGCCTTAGGTTCACTTAATAATTTCAAGGATCGGATAGCATTCTAAATTTTTTAAAGTTTAAATCAAACTCCATACATACTTCACAAGCTGCCTCAACTATCATTAAACCTAATACAGGAAATAGTCTAGTAACTGAATCATATTACGGGTCTTCACCTGCCCCGCAGGGACAAACTCATGAGTATATAATATACTCCTACAGCCCCAGGTCCTTTAAGTGGGATGTGAAAAAGCATCTGATGAGGCCGTCAAGCTGTTTGTCATCATTGTTAACATGGTACGTGTATGTAATGATGACCCTCTTTCCTGGGGACTGCCTTCAGTTTACCATTAAGCGAGGTGAAGTCAAATTGACGTATATACTAGCTTTTGCCCGCGGCTCCGCCCACGTGGATGTCGGTTTTCGCTATAATATCGGTTATCGTTATAAATAGTAGCCTATGTGTTATTCTGATGTATTGAGCTATATTAAAAGCCATTCAGTAGTTTTTATGTAAAAGAGTAACAAACAAAGATACATCCATCCATTCATCTATCCATCCACACTTACAAACTTTCGCGTTTATAATATCAGTAGGATATAAAAAATGCAGCGAAGGCTAAGCCAGAGGCTACCTCGCCCCCTGCCAACTGATGGCCCGAGACGGCCGTCAGTTTTGGTCAGTTCGAGTCTGACATAACTGTCCCCGCTGGACACGGGGCCTACCGAACGTTAAAGAAAAGGTTCGAGTCCCGCCTGAGCGATTCACTATTTCCTATCTTAATCGATTTTAAAAATATATAGTGAACGTACCGGGGCACGAACTGCGAGGCAGGTCTTTTAGGCCTGTACTCCGGGTGCACCATGAACACCATGTGCGGGAAGCCGGTGCCGAAGTAGGCGCCGTCGGTGTGGTGGTGCCGCGACGACTTGGGCGTGTACACGTCCATGCAGCGTGGGCAGTACAGCTTCACCATGGCCTCGCCGGGCACGTCTGACAGACCTGTCCACCAAACATGGTGTTCTTCAATATGTAGTGACTAGTGACCCTACTACGGGATCAGTGTGGACAAATACTCAAAAAATGATGATGCGCACCCGCTCTTGTTCTGGGGAAAATGGGGACACCGTAGTCCCACACCTGAGGGGTGCCTTCGATGGAACTGAGTTAGCCAGGGTGTGAGGAATATGCCATGTTTACCTCACCATCTGAAACTGATGACTCGAGACGGCCGTGCGGTGTTAGTGTGACATAACCAACCCTACTGACTCCGGCCAGGGATCCGTGGGGATTTACGCCGGTTAAAAAGAAAAGGGAATCCTAGTTGATAGAGGTGACCAAAATAGAAAGAGGGATAGTTATAAAACTGTTAGTCTGGGTTTCTTTGTGACATTTTGTAAGTGCGGTTTTAATGATCTCTGCAAAATATGTCTTTTGAGAATAAGTTTAGATGGTTCAGACAGGAATATACGAATCTATTTTCCTGATTTCTATGCCCAATTCTGAAGTTCACGCAGAAGAAGCCGCACGTAGTAGGTAGTGATAATAAATAGTAAAATACTCACCAAGTGGTAGCATGGGTTGACATTCACAGTATACGCGAGGGCAGTGGCCAAAATCACCAGTTTGGAATTTCTCTAACATTTGTCCAATCCCTCTGTAGACAAAGAAAATTATTAATCGTCATGCTTTTGACCACCTCTTTCTTTCTCTCTTCTTCTTCTTCATCCTATTCTCATCACAAGCTTTCACCTCGGAGTCCAGGGTCCGCTTTTTTCAGGTTTAGCTGCGGCTTTCGCTGAACTTCGATATTTTCCGTGAAGCGACTGCCACCTGGCGTCCACAACCCATCGTCGATTCCGAAGCATTGCAGTTTGACCAGTTGTTGGACTTTTTAGGACTTCAAATACCCGTCACGCAGCCATAGATGTTCGTATGGTAACCGGGACCGACAGCCTAACGTGCTCTCGAGGTGTACCCACTTTCTTAATATAGACTTTTAAGTGCTTTTGAATTCCAAATACGGTTCCGTGGAAATGTACCTATACGCATTTATCATTGTATTATAGTAAAAAATAAATAAATAAAACATGTTGAATTACTTCAAGGAACGTACTTAGCTTAAATTAACGTTATAGTATATAACATAAATATTTTAAATGTGCGAAACTGTATAAACGCTCCGATGATGTCATGTTCTTGATTTATTACCTACATTTACATCAAATATAAATGAAGCCAGGCGCGATAATGTAGTCAATGTTGAAGGTCCCAGAGCGCGACTACACATTTCAATCAGATATGACACATATATAGCAAGTGGTCTTTGTAAACTATAGTCATCTACGAAAATCGCGGGGAATATTCAATATTTTACCCCGTCTGGGGTAAAACAACCAAATTGCAACAAAATTGATTGAAATAGGAAAATTTTAATCGGTCTTGGCATGCTGATGACATTGCGCTGATGGACGCGGACAGGAACAGATTGGTGTGACGCGTGAAAGTGTGGAAGGAGGCGCTACAGAACGACGGTCTGAAGCTAAATGTGACGAAGACAGAATACTTGGCGTTAAATTCAATAGATCCCACATCCGTCCGCATTGGCGATGACTTGGTCGAGCGCACGGACCAGGTTAAGTACCTGGGATCTGTACTTCACGTGAACATCAAGGCAAGTATTTCCGCCGCGTGGGCCAAATGGCGGGCAATGACTGGCGTCATATGCGATCTTAAAATGCCAGACAAGTTGAAGGGACAGGTCTATAAGACGATCATTAGGCATGTCCTTTTACACGGCTGTGAGGCGTGGTCGCTGTTGGTGGCCCTCTTTCCTGACACTTTGCCTTCAGCTAACCATCAAGCGAGGTAAAATCAAATTGACGTTAACTATGTAATTTTTTTTTAAATTACCATTTTTGGGATTCACTTTCTATTCATGATGCAAGATTTCTTTTCAAACTCCTAGGGAGCAAACAAGCTCCTTATATTATGCGCGTAATGTAAGCCTACGCCTACGACGTAACGTAACACGATGTCGAAACGTAGAATACGTTATGTTACAATACTATCAAAGAGTCGGTACTTCAAGTTAAGCCGTCAAACTTACCTATTAGTTAAAATATAGCGTGCGTGTATCAGTCCGTAGAGGATCTCCGAGGCCTGCTCCACCAGATCAGATTGATTCGGGTTGTCATCGAGGTCATCGTCTGAAAGTAAACATACAATTAATCCATTTAGTGCGTATATCGCACGACTGTAGAGGGAGAGTCTCGTGGTTAGATGGGAACTGAGTAAGTAACTTAGTGGTTCAGAAGTCGGCTTTACGATCGGGTTTCGGGTTCGAATCCTGGCCACTAACACTAGAAACGTGAAATCACTTCTAACAGGAGGAAAGTAGTGACGTGGGCACGACCAAGATGGTTGGGCAAGCTCCGTATCCCGGAGTGTATATTACCGATTGCCATAGTACATATTGAATTACCAAGCTCGACGAAGAAGAAAGTTGCCGTTGGTCAATTTAAAACTGGACTTGAGACAAATAGTTCGTGAACATGGAGAACGACAAGATCATTCAGATAAAAGCGATAATTGAATCCAACAGTAGAGTTGGAAACTGTACTCTGCAGCCTTAGGGTGCTTCTACACTGTGCAAGTAGCTTGGGCATGTCGAGGAACTTGTGCAGGTTATATGCATCGTGAAAAGTACACTGAAGCATGCACTAGAGCAAGCGCAACCCGTGCAACTAATCCGTGTGCTAACAACCCGCGCAACGCCACAAAGCTCGCGTAGCTCTCGATAGCAAATAACATGCGCGTACTTCTTACGACAGTTGCCCGTGTTTTCACTTGCTCCAGTTATTTTTACCATGTAATAAGCGAGTAACTTGTACAAGTAGCTTGTGTATAGTATTCACGCATGTAACTCGCACCTTCAGTTGCACCACCTAGTTGCATCGTGTAGAAGCACCCTAAAAGTCCAACTTGAAGATCCATAGTGCCACCCCCTCCCCCCCCGACTCCTCTAATGTGTCGACGACGGCCTTGTGACTGACACAATTTCTTACACATGATTACTACATGCTAATCGCATTAATTAGCGACATTTCATTTCACCCTTGACATTATTTCAATATAGGTCGTCATAATAAAGCATGTAATCTTAATTATTATTAAACAATAATACTGTTTGTTTTGTTTCCACATAAATGTACATTACCGGTTAACCAAAAATATTACTGTCAAAATATTTTTTGGTTGCATATTAAACCAAGACCCTAGTGAGTGTACCGATACCAGCCAACATCTATAACAGAAGTATGGGTTTTGAAGCAACTATCTTTTTTAGCGACCCCAAGATGTTTGTCTAATAGAGTTTTTAAATATCCAGAATGTGACAGCTAGCTCAGTCGGTCATAGCATTGCACCTGTAAACAACTAATTTCATACAAAGCTGCTATGGTAGCTCAACAAGAGGTAAGATTTTAATCAAACCACCAAATAGTGGTATTGTAGGAGAACACACAAAGGGCTCCAAAGTGCAAGCTTTGGATCCAACTGGTATTGTCACTCAAAAAAGATGGTTGTAATGTGCATAACTAAAGTGCTTTAAATATAGTATACTAGCTTTTGCCTCTAATCTACCCCTATACCAAATTTCATCAAAATCGGTTCAGTGGTTTAGGCGTGAAAGCGTAACGTACATACAGACAGACAGACAGACAGAGTTACTTTCGCATTTATAATATTAGTATGGCTTAGTTAGCCACTTTGATTTTTCTGCTGTGTAAAGTAGATTGTATGGAACACACCTATAAATAGGTCTTAAAATGAGATTGTAAGGGTGTTTATGATATTGTCAGAACTAGGTTTGATGGGTCCATTGCTATGTCATATTGCAGTTCAGATGATTGCGAATTTGCATAGGCCTAGATGTTCCTATCTATACGTTTACTAAACCGCACGCTGTCTGTGGGTTGCAGTCCAAGGCTGAAGGTGAGGTTACTAGTGCATATCCCTCGCACCCCAGCTGACCCAGGGCCATTCCTCCCGATCTGGATGTATACTATGAATGTAGAACAAACAATGTAGTTTTAGCTCTATTCTAGAACCCATGGCTTTCCTTAGTTTGGATTTGTCTAGATGACACTATACAATATATTCTATTGCTTGTAATATGTCCTACTGGGGCTACTATTTTATGAAACCACTGATTGCTGCGCTGCATATGTATGGATGCGAGGTATCTATGTATGCAAATAACACTACTATCCCTATTATTAGATCTGTAGTTTTGTGTTTAAGCCGATTAGGAAATTTTTGTCATTAGCCAAGAAACTGCTTAGCAGTTCTTAGGGTGGGGGGTTTGCACTCCTTGTGTGTGACCAAAACATACAAAAATATGGATCTTGTCTATCATTATTACTAGTCACGAAATATAGTTATTACTTCCAATTCTATTTTTATGTACTGATCTTTTAAAAACGTATGTTTCAAACAGTGTTACAAAGATACATAGATTTAGCAAACACTTGTGCAAGAAAATGTGTTTTTAGGATTTCATTGTCAACACTAGTTATTGAAAATGAGTGTTAACTATATAAATAGAACTGTAATTAACCTCAACAATATGTAGTCTGCTACCAATATGAGGTACACTCACCTGGCTCCAGGTCTAATATCATATCCAAGGCTTGTCTGTAGTGTGGCACTTGCTCATTGAGCCCAGTCAAGTTAAATTTATCATTTATGTAATCCTCATCGACCTGAAATGTAATATGTTAAATCAATTCTTAACGAAATCGAAAATACAATTCAATAAAATCGAACTATGTACCTCGCAGAAGAACTCATTGCCCCGCAGCCCGCAGAACCATGAAATCCATGATACCTCCTCCGAGCTGCTCATTTTCCTAAAATTATTAATCTTTTATAAGCATAAACTGTGTCTGTTTGACTAGTTTCGGACATAAAAATCCAACGCTTCATACTCCACACTGTTACAACAAAATTCTAAGCATTCCTATGTTTTCACCTGTTTTTTGTGGCTTTTTCGAAGTTCACACCGTAGTTTTGTCGCGTTTTATCGATTTCACATTAATTATGAGCAGATATACACGGAATAAACAGAAATTAATGCAATATATTGATGACAAACCTCACCTTTTCGTGCCTTGATTAGCCACGCTTGACGGGAGGGTATCTTGGGATGTGTGAGGGAGAGAGAAATTTCAATTTGCTATGTTGGGTGTCACAGAATAAAGAAAACATTGTCTATGGGTTTAAGTAAACTTCATGTAAATTAAAAATCGCAACTTCATTCTTTTTATAAATTACTAAGTACGTTGATTTTTATTTATTATTATTCAGTTTCATTAATGTTTAAGGACATATTTACTTCGTGTGTGATTCGTAATTATATTTTTACAATAACTTAAATAAAAACGTAAGTATTAAAAAAATGTGCAGCCACAAAAAACCAAACCCCCTCGGATTAAATGGCGTTTGATAGAGAAGAAGTGTGCATGAAAATTTAAGGAAAGGCATATATGACCGGGTACCCAGAACGGTTTTGTGGTGGACCTTGAAAGAAAAGTTTGCATGGGAAGTACATAGAGTTGATCTCGTGCGATGTACTGCCGATCAAGAACCTATGCACGATCCACTGCAGGCAACACCGATGAGTTCAGTGCGGCGGTAGGCTTGCATCAGGGGCTCGGCCCTATCTCTTCCTGTTGATTGGATAGCTTGACATCGGAGATACAGGAAGAGAGTACCTGGTGTATGCTGTACAGAGCAGATTGGCAATAGGGCAGTGTACACTGGAGAGTATAGGCTTGAAAATTTGTAGAATGAATTCTGAATACATGTGCTGTGATTTCGGTGGTCTCTTCAGTGTTACACCCATGGTGATAGATGGTGCACTAATACTAGCCTGCTCCAATTTTCACTACCTTGGCTCTCTCCAGTGGGCGGATGGGGAAATCAATCGAGCAGTGTAGCACAAAATAGATGCAGGGTGAATGAAATGGCGGCAGGTCAGACAAGCTTAAGGGGAAAATTTATAAGTCCATGGGCCTGCCGTAATGTACGGATCGTCAAGCTTGACCTTGAAAGCGACGAATGAAAGACTGCATGTGGCGGAGATGCGAAGGTGGATGTATGGTGTGACGAAAATGGACAGAATTAGGAATGATTATATACGAGGAAGTTTGAAAGTAGAATGAAAAATTGAGAAGCGAGCGACTGTCGTGCTATGGACATGTTATGAGAATAGATGAAAGTAATATTGTGAGGAAGGTTCAAAGTATGAATTTAAAAGGCTTTAGATGCAGAGATAAGGCCAAGAAAAGATGGATGGATTGCTTGAAAGATGATATAGCAAAGAAGTGAGTAACTGAGGAAATTACATCTGACAGTAATTTATGGAGGAAAATGACCGCTGACCCCAAATAATTGGGACCAGGGCAGGTAGATGTTGAACTTAATTAGTCTTTATTAGCCAGCTAATTTTACTATATGCCTAAAAATATTGACTTTATTATTTATATTATGTTTATGGAGTTTCAAAAATTATTGGTTGCTAAGTTTTTTTAGAGAAATAACACACAGACAGAAAGATGCAGTGGAAGTAGATAGCAGTTACTAGTTGAGGTTTATCGACCGATGGGTGAGCACGTGGTTAATACTGGCAGTAGCCCTCCGCCTACTACATAAGCCATCATGACTTATTGGTCACCACGGTGGAGGTGCTCCAGCCAGACATTGGCCTGCCCAGGCCAACAGCACGGAATTTGGGAACATTTCGACTGACGGGACTGTTTCGGCTTTAGGAAGTTGATATGTACCTACTTGATCTGCCTTGCCATGATGGAATTTGATAGGTACTTACTTGATCTGCCTTGCCATAATGGAATGAAATGCCTGTCGACACTGCAACTGCATTGAAGACTGCTATTATATGATAGAATGCGTATTATGAACTACCATTTGTAAATTTATAGATACAGCAGTTACAAATAGATTAGTGGCTCTACTAATGGAATTTTAATCGCTGAAGTAATTTAATACGCTAGTATGATATATTAATTAGACTAGTTAAGAATGAACTAAAATACTCTATCACCTTTTACATAAATCTGTAAAACAAAGAAAGCTAATTACTTTGTTAATTTTCGTGATATGGGTGGAAGACTTAGTTGCTCGGAAACTCGTTAACAGCGGTTTTGTATTCAATTACTCAGTAGGTATAGTCAGGCGTGGCCGTAAAGCGTTGGAATAATACGTCTGCGACCTAAGACGTATCATTCGAACGCAATTCCCGTGTCTTGCAAATAATTGTCGAATGTTTAATTGCATTGGGTTGGGTATTTCTATCTATAATTATGTATGTATTTTTAGAAAAATTGTATCTGGAGACCCCCGCTTTTGCTCCCAAAATGGGGAATGGGGGAGAAACGAGGAAGCCAGCGTGTAGGTTACCCGACCTTGCACCCTAACTATGCTTAGTTTTAGTGTAAATAGCGCTATGTCTAAAAATAATAAAGAGTATATAAATATAAAAAAGTAGCAAAAAATATTATTGAATGAGTTGCTTCGTTGAAAGGCTACACGGCTACACGAGCATGCATAGACAAAAGAGAAGACATTACATTCGTAATGTTGCCACCTACACTGGGAATGTTGCCAATGCAATACAATAGAAGAGATTTTCAGATATATATTATCTTCATTTGTTGATGATAAATGAGTTGAGTAAGAATGATGATTGCTACCTCAGTGATGTTATAGGGACTTTACTAAAAGCTCCCTAGGGAGATTTGGAACTAATACGAAATATCATAATTCACTGTAATATTCCACTTTCCTACACTTCCGCAAGTTGTCCAAGACGTTGTCTAAAAATTCAACATTTTATACATAAAATCTCGAATTCACACCAATTTCGGAAAATAAAATAATACCGCGATGCGTCCATCTTGGTGTTCTTGCCAAAAAATCTACGAAATAGTTGTTGATTTAGTGCTACCACGTACGGTAAGTTTTTACCATTTTGGCAGTTATGTATCTTCTTTTTTTGCTCATTAGTTTATTTAGACGTCGCGGCACATACGCCACGAATGGTTCGTGTCGCATGCCTCAATCTGAGGCATACGACAGGGCATTTATGAATGTCTAAATGTCTAAATGCCTTAATGACACATGAGAGCACAGTGCAAATGTCCGTCCACACGGAGCGTACACTGCGCCCTGAGGTAGCGTTGGGTAAATGATAGAATGATAACAAAATGTGCAGGAGTCGAATTTTATTGTTTTCTACTAACACTGAATAACATATTTTGACTTTAACATAGACACAAAATTATTTCGATTAAGATAGGAAAAATATTAAATCTGCCTAGGCGGGGTTTGAACCCGCGGTCTTTGCCATACAGGGGCAATGCTTCGACCACTAAGCTACCAGACCTAGCCCGGACCAATCCAAATTTCTCCTTTATGTCTTTGAGGCGACAGTGGAGTCGTCTACCGATATTCTCACAAACTATCGGAACCAATGAATGATTTTGTAATCATTTTTAAACATTGTTTTTTGACTACTGCGACCAAACCATTTGAATGAAATTTTTCAAGCATTTGGCATGCTAAATATTCAAATCGATTAAGATAAGAAAAATATTGAACCGGTCTAGGCAGGGTTTGAACCCGCGACCTTTACCTTACAGGAGCAATGCTTGAATATTTTGCATGCAAAATGCTTTAAAATTTTCCTTCAAGCAAAATTATTTTTTCTTTACTGCACTTGCATTGTTCTAGTCATTTAAATCGCATACAAATAACCCATCTTCAATCGGCATGTTCTAAAATGTACCTATGATAGGTCCTCTTTAATTTTATACATACAAATATATAATATATTCTCTATCTACTTCATAACTCTCTTATATTAAAAGAGGTGAATACAGCACTGGCATTTAAAAACAGTCACTTAAAAGTGAGTGAATGCAACAGGACATGTCCCAATCAGTGAGTACGAATGAGAACAAAGTATGACTTCTGTCAATCAATATTGCGATGTTATTGATATAACATGTCAACCTCATTTTCCTCATTTTAATAGAAGATCATTGCTTTACCGCATTGCTCACGTTTACCACTATAAGCACGTCTAGAAAGTCCATATGTATCAGGATCCCGTCATTATAAATATTGAAGTTATTTATGAACAAACGCGATTATTTATTAGGTAGGTGTACCAGTAGGTGTTCCCTCGTGGTAAGTAGGAATCTCCTAGGTGTTCAACAGAGAATTTTTCATGCCCATGGATCACTTAGGTATTCGATGGTAACTTCCTAGTGCTTGTCAACCAGAGCTTGACTGTCTAGTCACGCCCAGTTTCCTATACATCAAACACTACAGCTATGACATCATATCTAACTAATCAACAGTTTTTTAAGGCGATAATCTAGAAAATTCCTTATTTAATGACTTTTTAATTTTAGACACGCTTCAAAAATATAATTAATTATATGTACGGTACCCGACTTTTGATATGAAATTTCGAAAAGAAAAGTGATATAAAATATAGAATATGATAGGCTTCGTCGAGCATTCTATTACACAGCACATGTCTACATCTTGGGTTATATATTTTTCGCACCGCTCGGTTTTCCAGTTGGAAACCGAATTGGAACACTGAGCGGTCTATCTCAAAAGAATCTGTTTTTTTTTTTTAAGTTTTTTGGCTTGGTTACAAGACCTTTAAGCCATGTCTTTATCTAGTTTTGTTTATTCACTTTTCATGACGATGACGATGAGTGATGATTGCCATGACGATGACGATGAGTGATGATTTCTGCTTCAGTAAAGTTGTGGGGACTTTACTGAAAGCTCCCCCAGGAGATTTGGAACGAACACGAAATGACACAATTCACTGTAATATCCCACTTTCCTACACTTGTATGAATTGTCCAAGACATTATGTCTAAAAATCCACCATTTTTACACATAAAAACTCGAATACACAACAATTTCGGAAAATAAAATAGCACAAGGATGTGCCATTCTGCGTTTTCCCGCCAAAACTCCAGAATCTCAGAAAGCTACTACCAGTGTTACCACTACTAAGTTTCAAAATCTACCAATCCGTATGTATTAAAATGGTTCGAAAATTATGTCAATGTTTCGCCAGTACCGATGACGGCATATCATTTACTAATAATGATCATCGTTGACAAAATCATTTTGAATTTCAACAGGTTTTGGTGTCTACTCTATTCTAAATCTGTATATCAATCAGTTTTAGACATTAGTTGTAGCTTCGTGAGGCCAACATATAATGTTACAATCAATGTAGCAAATCAAGAGTTGCCAATAATGTCTTATGATATTAAAACATCAAATTTGCCAGTATTAAATTAATTGCTACAACATAAAAGTACGAGTAGGTATCTTATATATAATATAGACAGAAATCTATGGTGATTAAGGAATTTACAACAGATTCAAACATTTCATTGTAGTATTATGATAAAATTAAGTATGGGATTTAATATAAAATCATTGGATGTGATTGATATGACCTCTCACATGTTAAGTACAAAAAATCATTATTCAGGTTTGGTATTCAATCATCTATTATTCTTAATACTAATGAGTACTTATATCTAAATTCAAAATCATTTTATTAGCTTAAATGTGGTTATACAGTTGTTATTATTATCGTTTGTGCAGCAGCACATTTACCATTTTATGGCATGCAAACATTATACATTAGGTATCAATATGAGTTTAGGTACACTACAATATTTTTATTATTTCAGTACATGCAAGGAAATTCTATAGTCACAAAGAAGTGTAGTACATAATTATTATGATTATATTAGGTACTTGTCTCACCAACCAATGAGAAACAAATCTAGTAACCGCTGGCAACAAGTGTGTAGTTCTGATAGTTTTAGACAGTGGTAACCAAGACAGTACATGTAATTACTGCTTGATCGGTATACTATCAGAGAGTTCTCTAGTTTTGGATTTTAATGCAGCAACAGAAAAACACCTGCTAAATAATTGTTTTAAATGTTTGCAAAATGCTGCTTCTCATTGGAGGTGAGACAACAGCTCTAATGACGGTGATTAAAATAATTAATTGAAGAACTCAGCTTTTAATTTTACATAATAAATTATATTACAGTAAGCAAGATACATTTTTAAAATTTACTATTTTAAAATATAGAATGCTATCACTGAAGAGGTAGGTGTGTTGACACCATGGCTAAAATATGGGTGTCAGTACACAATGTACACTTCAGGGATATAAATGTGCCCCCGGCCTATATCAGTTTACAATAAAATTAATATCACTACTAGTTATCACTTAACCCCTCTGATAACATCCTAACTAAAGATTAAGTAAAAAATATTTAAAAAAAACACACCCATCATGTACTCAGGTAACATAATAAATTGAATTTATTATAATTTTGTATCACATCGCATTGCCAGTATGACTTCACTAACTAGCAGAGGGTGACTTCATACAATTCCATTAATGATTTTCAATTTGAATAATTATTGTGATTAGTACTTACACACAACTACGTAATATTATAGTGTACTACACTTTTTCACATCACCATTGAGAGGTCCATTTTGTAGAAGACAATGTCTGGTGCCGAAAACTCAGTTTGTGAAACAAATTCATTGGAGACAGCATGACTGAACTTGTTTCAGAAGCGAGTTTTCGGGAGTGTATCATTCTCTCATTGTATGCATGTATTGAAACAGGAACTTGGTAAGTTCCACATCTTTAAGATTCATCCAAGCATCAGTCTTCATGACTTCCGGATTTTTAATTATAAAATCGAAAACCTTGTTCTGGAGTTCCTCTAGGTTATACTTCTTGGCTATTACAGCTACTTCAACTGCATTGCTTACAGTTATCTGATCACCGATTGTATGCTGCGCCAACATGAACAGCTGTGTAAGCTGAAATTTGTCAGCTATCTCCAATAGTTTCAAACAGTCCTGCTTCATTACATTCACAATAGTGCCCGTGTATATAAACTCTAAGAGTAATTCCATATCATTGACACTGATATCAATTTTTAGTGATGTTAGCTTACTATTTTTGATCATGTTACGGAGGACAGGGCTGTGTGCCGCTAACAATATTTTTTGTGTTGGAAACTGCTTATTAGTAGATGATTCTAGAATGAAGTCCGTCTTTTCTTGCTTTGTTAAAAGCCCACTCAAATCATGTTGCAGCTTTATAGATTTAACAACATTCTCGTTCAAAGTAAATTTTGGATTCATTTCAATTTTAATTGGTATTATCAGTGTACTTGTTTGATTGAAGAGAGCTAGTTCCCTGGTGAAACAGTATGTTTTTATGTAATGATTTTGATTTGGCTTAGTAGATCGGAACGAGTAAGCTGTTGTCATGGTATGTGGGAGTACTATATGAGGTCCATCATCATCTATGACTTGTTTTTGTGTGAGTTCATTCGAATCTGACACCTGTACAGAGAAGGTTCCAGGATTTCTCTGATTGACAAATATATTCAGTAAGTGATTATTTCCATGGCATTTAGAACTTGTGAAGTAGAACCACAGTTCTGGGTCCTCACCTGAATAAGTGCCTCCAATGCCACCCTCACTACAAGTGTTCAATTTCTGGATTGCATCATAAATGCAGAGCTTAGATGCCTCTGCTGTTTGGCAATGATACAGGGTTGATACATATCCATCAGGCTCCTTTAACAGAAAAACACAGATTATATACTTTGAGGGTCGCACAACATATGGAATGCAACAAATGTATTCAGTTGTAATGCAAGTATTTCATTACAATATTAAAGTTTACATGGAAAACATAAGTTTATGTTTTTTTAAACATAACATATTAAAACAGATGAATATAGTTGTGGTGGATCGAGTAGAATGCCCACCCTCACACAAAAGCCACACTTTGCCATGGTGTTGCAGATACCACCCCATGATACAATACCATACCATACCAACATTTGTATCTGCATTATGATCTTTTTATTAAATTAACAGTCTGATTGTATTGTGAACAAATATAAAAGTGAATAAAAGGATTGTTTTTGTGATGGATAGAGAATAATAGCAAATTCTAGTAATCAATTTTAGATTCTCATATTCATATACCTACATCAAAATTTCAAACAGGTAAATAAAACAGGTAATTATCAGACTAAAATTTCCTAATAAACTTCAAATTTATATATAGGTTTAATTACATATCAAAGCCACCAGCGGTATACAGGCGATGGGTCTTCTTTTTACAAAAGTGCGCTCTAAATAAATTATAAATAATTACCTTCGGTTTTGGCTCATGAGTTGGCGGTGTTGAGGGCGCGGATTGTGCCCGTAGCGCGTCTCCCTGAGCTCTGTTCAGGATCAAATCAAGAGGATGACCAATCATCGCCATGATTCTGAAAACATAAACGTCGGTTTAATGAAAAAACTGCGAATTGCATCACCTTTTTGAAGACTGATGCGTCACTTTTATATAAATATCGATTTATACCGTGCGGTTCAGTTTATAAAAATAAGTGTCTATATTTTTGGGATATTACTCACCCTAGGGTTTGATAACACTAAAAAATTCAGATTGCTGATGTAAACATATGATGTAGGCAAATTCTAAAATAAATTAAAGCTAGAAGTTCAAATGAATATTTGAATATAAATAATTTTTTTCCTGAATTGCAGAAATGTAAAATTTGCAGAAATTGGAAAATTGGATGACAAATTATTGACATTTGCAGACTTTGCAGTCCACAGACCAATGGACCAACCAAAGCACCAAAGAGTAAATAGGAGTTCCACAGATTAATGTAATGAAACTACGATAAGAAAAATACTAAATCTATGGAAACTACCATAGATAGTGCATAAACTACTGTAAGAATTTCATTATATTATCTGTGTTAATAAGACCAAACCATGGAGAAGGAAATATTCTGTCCTCCGTGGACCAAACTAAACTAGGTACCTCAGAAACTCTTATATACTCTTTGTACCTCAGGTAAAATAAATAAACGGAATTTACCAGATCTAACCCGAGCCTCTTCAGGTGTTGGTCGAGGCTCTTTGCTATCAGTCCGTTGACTGAGACGAATATCGGTACAATGATTGCTGAGTCAACATTCCACATGTCGACAACCTCGTGGGCCCAGTCCAAGTATTTGATCTGTTTATCTTTCCCAGCTTTCACGAGATTCTCGTCATGAGGAATGGTGTCATCAACAATCAATACTCGGCGCTCGGGCCGGTCTATCACCACAATGTCAGGCTTGTTGGCTACAACGTGATGATAGGATAGACCGATCCCAGTACAACGAGATATGACAAGGACAAGACAAAAAATAACATACCTATAGTAAGGCACCTCAACATCCACAAGGTTGTGTTCCAGCTACTTACAGTTAAAAATATTGTGTCCATGTTTTTAGTGAAAAAGAACTGTAACCGCACCTTTACGATTAGCAAAATTAAATTACAATATTTTGAGTAGAAATACAATGTTGTTCTTGTAGTAAGTCGAGGCACGGCACGGCACGGAATAGATGTTGTACGTTAAAGTGCGTTCTCTCTATACACATTGTTTAGTCTACATATAGTCCCTAGACACATCATAGTATTTACTATATATGCGCATCATCATCAACATTTAGACGTTATCCTGATTACATCCGAGGCCGAGACGCCCTCAGAGCACGATCTTGGGCGTCCATTAGGTATTGAGACACATGTCACTCTGCACGACGTCAAGCCAGGACTTTTTGGGCCTACCCCTTCTACCTGGACCCGGCGGGGGTGCCATTGCCAGGCTCTATATGCGTGATACGCCTTTTCGAGTTCATGAGCTTCATCTACTGACATTAAAGTCTTTCATGCCAGCCAAGGTATCGAGTGATTTTGTCCTTCCCTTTTCCAAAACATCATCAATTCGATCAGTGTATGTTTTGCAAAGTTAGGGTCTACCTCTAGTGGTTAAAATATTTTAGAACGTGAAACCACAGAACCACTCGAGACGCACACACTGCAAATATATTAGGACCGGCCGTAAGTGGTTTTCAATTTTATTCCATAAAGCAAAGCTTTAAAAAGTAAGTATAAACGCGCTATTGCGTTATCGGCCAAGATTTTATACCGAAAATTATTTCCAGTCTTACGCAAATGCAATAAGACTGATATTGAATTGACACTTAATAAGGCTTGCGCATTTTCCGTCTAATTTCAGTTGACCCTGGTGTTGAATGATGAGGAGTTCGACTCATTCGCTTACGTTACATTCACTCTGGTTCATTAGTTTGTCATCGTTCGCATTTATTCGCTAAGTGTATCCCCGGCTTTATAAAAAAGTGCTAGTTAAAATCACCCAAAACCCGCAAAGCGTACGTGATTATATTAGTCAAAGCTCATCAATCAAACAAAACAAAAAATCTGTTTAGTTCTTACGAATAATATTTTTTATACTACAACTGTAGCAAACGGTTATCGCTGTGTATGCGAACCTCGAGCTACAAAGTCAAGCTTTGGATGCAGCCGGGTAAGGCACTCAGATGATAATTAATAAGTACAATCAACATCTGGCCCTCGATTCTGCAAAAGCCAAATCAATTGTCATCACACTAAATGGCATTAAATTTTAGACTTTAATACTATACACTTAAAGTCCAAAATTAAATGAAGAGTGTCACATTTCACTTTTTCATTCACTATACAAAAAGCCATTTAATATTAGACTTTAATTTCATGCCTTTAAAGTTTAAAATTAAATGGGTAATTATTGCAGTGTCTGTGGTATGACAATGGTTTTACTTTAGTAGAATCGAGGCCCTGCTGACGTATTTGACATGCGTTAACGACTGTCATATACGTCAAATCCCATACATTCATCATTCTATTCCACCAAACGCCGGCTAGCGAATTGCCACTTGTCTAGAGGGGCAGACCGATCTTGACGAACAAAGTACTCAAAATGATCTCAATGTCTTCTTCCCTCTCCCTGTAGACTGATGTTCAGTACATACCATTAGTTGGGACAATAATACAATTTAACTAAATAAAACTGTTAGATTTGCTCCTAATAACTTGGTATTACCGTACCCTGCGTGCTGGAGCCTCCAGGTCAGACGGTAAGAGGCCAGACGGGCTGACTTTGGTGCCCTGGAAGAACGGCAAGTGCCTAATTTGGGATGCAACTTGCGTCAATACGGTAGCCGCCAGCCACCTCAGTCGCACCGTTCACTCTCGATCTGCCGCGGCGGAAGAAGCCAGCTCAAAAAAGACCATCAAATATGCCGAGTTAAAGCCATTGTACCACTTTGTGCCGATAGCGGTTTAGACCTTGGGTTGCTGGAGTAGGGAGGCCAAAATCTTCTTAAAAGAAGTCGGAAAGAGGCTCATAGAGACAACTGGTGACTCCCGCTCCGGAGTGTTCCTGATGCAAAGGCTAGCCATCGCAATCCAGCGTGGCAACGCGGCGAATGTGATGGATACTTTTGCGTCGGGAACGGTCAGGGGCGGGTTATTTGATTAATTAATAATTATTAATTTATTGACTAAATTGTATTTTGTATTATGTATTTTATATTCTATTTGACAATTAAAATGTTTAATTATAGTAATTACTTGGTGTTAAGGTCATTTTGACTCTGACTATTTACCGTGATTGGAGACTACGAGAAGGCAAACGAAGGGTAGGACGCTCCCAAGCCAGATGGATCGATGACCTGAAAAAGGTGGCTGGGACGGACTGGATGCGGCAGGCAGAGGATGCACGCATTGGGAGAGGCCTATGTCCAGGAGTGGACTGCAGTGGGCTATTTGATTGATTGATTATGTGCCGTGAAAACTGAAAACACTAGACTATTGGCTCTCGTAGTGCGATAATATAGGCCGCTAAACCCGTAGCATGGTACTGCGCTAATGTACCGTAACTAGACACTATTCTGTTTATACAGATTTCTGTTTGTTCAATTCAATATGTGTAGCAACCACAAATTCTACCAATTGCCATCGATCAATAGTATAAACAGACTGGAGGTAAAGGCTGTGCTGTTGGTACAGTCAGTGTCAAAAATATCTTTGGTTGCACTCTGGGAGTGCCGGCAGAAGTAAAAACTTTTTTATTTCTTTCTTTCTTCGTTATATACATAGCAAAAGGTAAAAAGAACATGGTAAATGGTAATACCATACCATACCATACTATACCTATAATATAGCGCCAATCATAGAACCTATCACTAAATTTCTGCTAATTTTCTGTCAGAAGAAATAAATAAATTACAAAAAGAAAAAAAAAATTAAATGTAATTTTGTGTACAATAAAGAATAAAAAAAAATAATAAAAAAAAAAACACAGAAAGTGTCAGAAGGCCCGATTTGAACCCGGTACTATCTGAAACCACAAGGACTTACAGTCGAAGCTAACCGCTATGCTACGAAGCTATTCATCGTATTTTGCAAAATAGACAGTCTTTAATATTGTATGATGTCAGTCGTCGGTTACGGTTCAAAGGTCAAGCGATCCTGACGAAAGTTTAACATTTTTTACCCATCGAACGCCGCTAAAGAAGTTTTCACTACAAAAATCTTAAAATTTTCTAAAAATAAACCTAAGGTGTAAGGGCAAATTAAACTGTTTTATTGATTTAAATTGTAATGTTGTCCGAACTGAAGACCAAATATCAGTAAGGGCGAAAAATCAAGGCATTAAGATCATTGACAGCCTCTGTTGAGTGGCGGTTGTGAACGCGCCACTACGCAGGAGGCGCGGGTTCGATCCCCGCTCATTGCAAATATTTGTATGCATGAATATGTATATTTGCATTAGTCTGGATGTTTCTATATGTGTATGTATATATATGTATGTAATTACAAAAAAAGTATCTAAGTATTATAGCCATGGATCATATATTACCATGGATCTAGATAGCGTTTTGTGAAATATTGGGGAATACTTATATTTATTTTGACTGCACAGATCGATGTTAACTGTACATTGTTGCCCCGCAGCAGACCCTGTACCTTGTACACTGGGGCCCAGTCTCGTAGCAAGACACCGCACACTTGTTCCCCGTAGCACATACCCGTGTTTCGTAGCACACTGTAGACTTCTACTACGCTTACCTCGTAGTGCCTGTGCGTAGCATGTCACTATAGACAGTTTCTCGAGTTTCTTCGACTAATGAATTATGTTCTACTGAAATTGTTCCAGTAACGAATTTCATTCGTTACATTGATTGTTATTAATATATGGTTCATTAATAATGGATTGTAATTAATAAGATTAAGTAAGCGACCGCTATACCTCCACAACCAAATGTCAATTTCGAAGGAACTCCTGCAGTTGTTCAACTATTCGTAACAAATACCACAGATTTTTTTATGACATAGAAGGCAAGAGCATAGAGATCACCTGATGGTAAGCGATCACCACCGCCCATGGACACCTGAAACACCAGAAGGGTTCTAGGTGCGTTGCCGGCCTTTAAGGTTTTCGTATGGCAACCAAGACAGATGGTTAATGGTCTCAATGTGTTAAAATTGGTCACCCATCTTAAAACTGACCTGGTTCGTATCGCTTAACCTTGCAATATGTTAAGTTAACCTATTCGCTTATCACTACTTACCAAGGGATGAAGTCATACTTACTAATGCTGCATAAATGAAACACAAAAATTGATGACTGTCGTGATGCAGATCAATTATAGTACAATCAGTATCATAAATATCTCGAATAAAAGTCTCAAAATGATCTTATAAAACTCTCTTATTAAG
The DNA here is from genome assembly GCA_949126895.1 of Eilema caniola. NCBI lineage: Eukaryota > Metazoa > Arthropoda > Insecta > Lepidoptera > Erebidae > Eilema > Eilema caniola. The sequence goes on along the minus strand of OX421462.1, from coordinate 28,299,739 downwards.
AACAAATCAAGCTATTTTATTGATTTAAATTATGTTTTTGTCTAAACTTAACGTGTGTACCAAATTTCACAAAAATTCGTTAGCAAGAAGGAAGAGGAAAACTAAGGAATTAAATCTTCAATGAAAATACTTATACTATTCCACATTATTTATTAAAATCCTAACCGGTTTCGCCTTACGGCATTATCAATCGGCTGATACCCAAAAAACATGTACCAACCTTTGAAAACGCCGTAAGGCGAAACCGGTCAGGATTTTAATAAATAATGTAGAATAGTACAAGTGTTTTCATTGAAGATGTGTAGCAAGTTCCACCAAGTGCCATCAATCAACAGTATAAGCATGTTTTAAGGAATTAAAATTATTTTGAGAACTTTGTTCATCAAGATCGTCCTGACGCTGACTGTACCACTAATTTTAGGTCTGTATTTGAGAACAACGGCTGTGAATCAACTGTCACAATGACAATAGAACTGTCAAACATACTAATATAAATGGGAAAGTGTATGTGTGTGTGTGTCTGTGTGTCAGTCTTTCACGGCAGAACCGATTTTGATGAACTTTGATATCGGTGTAGATTAGACCTTGAGAAAGGACATAGGCTATGTATGGTCGCGATAACCGACATCCACGCGGGCCGAGCCGCGGGCAAAACTAGTCTGTCTTCAGATCAAGTTATAAATGTAGTATAAAGTGTTATAAATTAGAAATTACTACCCATGAGTTATTATCGTCAAAATACTTAGTTAAATATGTCCATCCAAGGGTTGTCTGGAAGATATCTCTTATAGCGACAAGGCCGCCATTTTTAATTTATCCATATGTTGTCCGTACATGTACTGCAATTCTTTGGCGTACAATAAAGATTTATCTTATCTTATCTTATCTTATAAATCGAGATTCAGGACTGAGTATCGTTCTGTTTTTTGGAATTTATGTTTGTATTTTATAAAATTACTATATACATGTATACAAAACTGTATACCTGCCACGTTGTATGGCAATACTTAATCTCTGACCTAAAAAGAGGCCAGCCTTCTGGTCACGAGAAAGCGTCGACCATACCCTTCGCAATCTCCCTGAATAGATTGCGGGCGCTCGGACCCCAAAACCCAAAAGTATCAACTCCAGACGGCACAAATTCATAATCTCCAATGAGATTAGAGTATTTGCACCGCTTAAGAGCCTCTGCAGAAGCTGCAGCAGCACCAGTACAGCCAGCCGTGCTAAGTATATGGATAGGGCCAATGGTCTCGACGCATGTTGCGTCACACACCAGAGTCCTAACCATTTTCCAAGGCATTAATGACATACCATCCGGTCTCTTGCCATCGTCGCGCGTCAAACAGTTTGGTTCAAGCACAGCTGGCATACCGGCGGCGACAAAAGCACGGTGGATTATGTCGTTGAGGCTGGCGTGCCGTGGAATTCGCCTAGCTCTCCTGCGCTGTCATGGTGTCCGAGTCGGTCAACTGCTTCTCCACAACGGCATTGATGCAGAGAAACACACGGCGCACCTATTGTTCTGAAATGAGGGCATTAAGATTTAAAAATAAAACTCATCTGGCCACCAAGAAGCAAATTCGCCAAATGTCTAAAATATCGAATCAAGCTTGACAGAAGGCGGTACATGGGTACCAATTCATTTTCTTTCGGCTTATTATGATTGGCAATAGTGTACCGCCTTCTGTCAAACTTGTTTGGATATTTTAAACAGCAATCGGGTTTTCTTCTTTCGATCTTTTAGACAGCAGCGGGTTTTGGAATTAAAATTTACCCAACACTGCCAAAAAGGTAGTGAACTTGTGAGGTATTGCCGACACCGGGGTATATAGAAGTGGGTAGAAGTGACAGTTGGCGCAAGGCAGGGCGCTTGCGCGGCCCGGGATCACCCCGGAACGGCCTGGCGCCTCCCCCTGAGCGCTAGTGATGTACGATATACGCTGTCTTATCTTTTATGTTGTCATGTAAAATATGTATTATGGTGGAATAACTAGTACCTTTTTTTTTAAATGAAGCAAGTTGGGATATCTGGGTGTTCCATTTGTATCCCCTATTTCAATATCTCAGATGTAAAGAAGGAATAGCTATTCCAGGTCGATCCCCAGGGAATCGAAGGATTTACTGGCCACCATAGCTCGAAAACTTAACATCGAATAATAAATAAAAATAAAACTTAGATAAGTACAATATCTAAGTTTTTCGTCCTTAAACAATAAATCTAAAGTTACAATATAGCATTACATTTATTGTAAAAGGACGACATAATGACGACGAGATATAAATAAAAAAAATAAAAATTATTCTCCTAGTCTCTCTGCGTCTGCCTACAGTTAATAAAACAGCAATAGTAAGTATGTACCTTACATGCCCTTCTAAACGAATAATTTGTGTGATACACATTAGCACCGCAGTTTTCATTCTTCAACGATGGATTTCTGAAGCCATCACTGCACTTACACTACTTTTTAACTCATTAAAGACTTTCTAAAAGGTTGCCAACACGAACCCAACCGCGTACAGCCCTACACTGCAGCATTTTCAAGGCCACATCTTTCAGTAGGCTGCAAGCAGCCAGCGTGTCCGCACGATGCGACTCCCGCTATGACAGCGTCACGCGATACACGTTCCAACGACACTGTTGAGTTGTTACCTTTAAAATCGGCTTTAGTTAATAACAATTATAGAGATGAAGATACGTATTACCCGCCAGCGATTAATAACAACCCATCGAGTTCAAACCTCTGTGATTATACCTTATTATCGAAAAGGACACCGGCCTCAAAAAGGTATTTTTGAAAGGCTTTTTTTGTTTGTTTTCTTTGTGCTTTAATTTTTTTTCTTTTGTGATGAAACTGAGTCTCTCTGTGCTGTGTTCCTTTTTTGAAAATTATGATTTAAAAGTTTAATCCAATATATTTTAGATTTACTTTTTAGATCGTAGACAATGGATTCTCCTGATTTAAAACTCCTGTATTGGTTTTTTAAGCGATTTGTTTATACTTGAGAATATTTGCAACTTTTTACACTTTTAGCGATGGCCATACACTTATTACTACCTAATGTACTTGATTTAATTAGATTCAGCCTAGAATACATTCGCTAGTACGCTTTGTTTGATTACCTGCCGCGTGGTTCAAGTGCCTGGAATCTTTCGAAACCGCCAAGTGCCGGTTAGGTTGAAGAGCAATATCTATATAACTATCATTAGGTTCCCCGATGGCTGAGAAGCGTGGCAGGTGCTAGATTGTCACAAGCAGGACTCAGGAGCTGCGTGTCACAGAGATGAATTATGGTGTGTGGAGTTACATGGACAGCGAGCAATCTTCATATCCGTGAGATAGAGGATAACCGCAAGAGACTTTTGTAGTTTGTCTTAACTTTCGATGGTGCGGTCACATTTTGCATTAACTGCCAGGTTATAAGGGCATCAGTTTTCCATGCCATTTTCTTTGTATAAAATTACCTATTCGGCACCTGCGACGGCGACGCAGGGAGCCCTATCACAACTAATTTTACAAGTTTTTATTAAAGGTATCAGGATATTTACCATGGTGTCTTGTTTCGAGTTTCTGGAGTACTGGTCATCCACGTCTTTCTTGCCCATTTAGCCGGTCAATTGACTGGGTATTGAAAGAAATAAAGGAAAGCTAGAGGCATCGGCTGGATGGTTTCTTATGATTCTACATTCTTCTTACCATTCTACTCTCAGATTCTATAGAAACACACGACTTAATATACTGTGAGAGTAAGTGCTAAGTCTGCAATGTGTGGCAGTAATGCCAGCTGGTGGGGACAGATAACCATTTTACATCACTGGATGAAAAAAAAATTGATCAAAGTGTAGTGTACTGTACAAGCCTTCCAAGTCTTGCAGGCCGGTCGATAGTCTAAATAAAAATACCGAATAGTGCTGATTGATGCGTTGAAACGATTTTGTCTACGTTGAGGGTGTTTTTAGGGCTCCACCAAATTCTTTGGAGCCCAAATTAACCTGATTGGCAAGCCGGTACGAGACGAACGTAAGAGATGGGGCTGTCCTATTCTATTCTACTCGGAACCAACAACTATTCTTTGGCCTTACTAAATGCATACGCGGTATCTAGATTATTTATATTTTCGTCCGCGGTATTTCCGTCCAATTGAGCAGTCCGACTGGAAGTACCTTGTTGTGTTCTCGGGCGGGCAGCCAGAGCACACTGCTGCACTGGAGAGTTTTTGTGTTGTCAGTGGGAAGACGTAAGGCTTGATCTTCTACACTACACTGACGGCACAGAAACTCTCTGTTCTAACAGGGTCGGCTGCGCGAATGTGACGTTACGTTGCACACGTCCAAAGACTACGGTGACTACTTTCCATGTGGTGGGCCGTGTGGTTGTCTGATAAGTGATATAAAAAAATTGACAAAATCGATCGCGAATGAGATGTAGACTCAACAAAACGCTGGATAATATTTATTTACATTAGTACCTACGCCTACACATATAAATGTGTCCTGTTTTATCATCTAATAATAGCTTCGGGTTTCGACAGGTTGTCGTTCCTTTGTTACACGACATGGTCGTTCGTCTATATAAATATAAGAAACTGAGAAAACAATTGCCGAACTAAATATTTGTAAAAAAAGCATGTTCTTTCTCCAAGAGAAGTATATAAGTAATATAATATAATATAATAATATTCCACAACATTTCACACAACGCTATCTAGACCCATGGTAAGCATAGCTTAACTAGCTTGTGTTATGGAATCTAGAATGCGGATAAACATACTTAGATACGTTATTTTTTTTTTTTTTTTTTGTAAATACATACATATTATACATAGGAACACCCAGACCAATGCAAATATACATATTCATGCATACAAATATTTGCACTGAGCGGGAATCGAACCCGCGCCTCCTGCGTAGCGGCCGCGTTCACTACCGCCATATAGTACCAGAAAGAAAGGCTAAAAGTAAATAAATAACCTTAATGAATTGCAAAGCGTCTACGTGTAGCCATTATTAATATCGAGCAAAAAACGGTGAAAAAAAAAATACTTTTGTTGTATGTAAGCCCCCCTTAAATATTATTTTTATTTTATTTTTAATTTTTTTCGTTGTAGCCACAGTAAAAATACATAATCTGTGTAAATTTCAACTGTCTGGCTATTACGGCTCTTGAGATCTAGCTCGGCGACTGAAAATGGGCATGGAAAAGGGCTAAAATATCACATTTTTTGTATGGGAGCCCCCTTAATTATCATTATTATTTTATTTTTAGTATTTGTTGTTAGCGGCAACAGAAATACACAATATGTGAAAATTCCAACTGTCTAGCTATTACGGTTCTTGAGATACAGCCTGGTGACAGACGGACAGCGAAGTCTTAGTAATAGGTTTCCGTTTTCACCCATTGTGAACGGAACCTCAAAAAAAGGAAACAGACAAAATGAAGGTCTCCGGTACAAGAACCTTCTAACTTAACATCGATTTGAAAAGTAATTCTTACCCGGTCGAGCCGGCCTATTTAGGCCGAAAAGGCGCGGAATTACCACCTCCATTAGGACTATTATGTAATGTATACAAATGGTAGCCTTATCGCACAATGGCATTAACATTTAATGGGGTTCAATTCACGAGCTGCGTTTATGGTGAAACATAAGTGTGCAAAATCAACCGATAAGGCTGTTAGATATGTAGCATTCAACTTGCTTAATCCGCCGTTAAATTGACCGCCTAGGCTCTTTACTGAACGGCGCCGTTCAATTAGCCGCCTGAATGGTGTTCAGCCATTTCAAGGCTAGGCAAGTAGCTTGGATCGATGACGTTTAATTACTAGCCTAGCCATTTAATCAAACAGCTATAATAATGACTTATTTCTGCATAGTTATATATATAAATAACTACTAAGACCTTCTAACCTAACCTATCCAAGTCGGATTGCGAAACTTTCTCAATAAACCTATCACAAATTTTCTGTGAATCCATCTCTACCTACACCCTCGGGGATTTACAGGTGTGAGTATATGTATGTAATTTTCTGTCTTCTTCCCCATCTTACGAATGGCACATCAGCCAACCCGGTTATTAAATGTCGTAATAAACGTTATGGCTGAATATAATTCAGCCCGTTCATTGAATGGCGCCGTGTAGTTCCCAGTCTAGGCAGTTTAATTGAACGGCTGATTGAGCTAGTTGGCGGTGAAGATTGCGCTTCGCTTGGTTCGTCTTGGCGGGAGCACTGCCGTGCACCCAGATACGTATACCAATATAGATATTATAATAGTAACAGATGGAGCTCTTCGAAAATCGAAATGGAATTTTCATATTGGGATAGAATATTTTCATTATATAAATACCTACTTGCCTTTTCCCTCAGGTAAGTTCATCTCCTTCTTCATCTCAGGGTAATCCCATTCGCATCCGAAGTTCTCAACTTTGGAGTCTGGGGCCGCTTTACCGGTCTAACTGCGGGTTTGGGGAAACTTTAATATTTTCCGTGTAGCGACTGCCATCTGACCTCCACAGCCCAAAGGCGATATTGAAGCATTGTCGTTAGACCAGTTGTTGGATTTTTGAGGGCTCTAACTACCCGTAACGACTGCCATAGACGTTCGTATGGTAACCGGCACCAACGGTTTTACATTGCTCTCCGAGTCACGACCAGACGCCTGCAAATATATTCATACATACAAATATTTGCATTGAGCGGGGATCGAAACCGCGCCTCCTGCGTAGCGGCCGCCTTCACTACCGCTACGACACAGAGGCTGTCGGTTATTCCGTCAGGGGTAGACAGAATCAGCCTGCCATCTGTTTTTATCCTTACATATCTACTTCGGGAGCTTCCTCTACGGTTCAAGCGTTTCATGGAAGCCCTTCGGTTTGGTTTTGAGTACTCTTGTACCTACCGTCCTTGCAATACCTCCATTATCAACTTTATCAGTGTAATAGACGAAAAGTATAGCCCGAAGGGACAAAACTTACGCGGAGCAATTAAAACAAAACTTGGAGAAATCTGTTATATTACGAAGTTGTGGTCTCTTGATAACACAACATACATGTTGTAGAAACATGTAATCCACAATTTATAGAGGAAGCACTATAGAACTAGATGTTGCTACTCCGCTCAATATCGGTCATTGCGATCAAACGAAGTATAAAATAGACCTTTGCAAAGCTCTAATCTATCTGTATACCAAAGTTCATCAGGGTATATTAAAAAAATTACGAACCTTCGTGCCCTATTTGATCCCTCCCTAGTACATTTCTGTTCTAAATTTCATCAAAATCGGTTTTGTGGTTTAGGTACGTGAAAGCATAACATATATTCAGACAGACAGACAGACAGACCGAGACAGAGTTACTTTCGCATTTATAATTTAAGTATTGAGTATGGAAATTGCTGTCAAGGGTTTATTTAAACCCTCAATACGCGAGTCCCAGTTCTATTTCTATTCATCATTATTTACTGATCCTACTTATAGAGGTCATGCCTATACGGAGCCTATTGCTGTCTGCCAGGCTGTCTAGTACCTATTTATATTCCTGTGCCAATTTTATTTAGCTAAAAATAAGTTTCTATATCAAGACAAGTTTAAGAGGTCAGTGGAAAAGACGGGAATTGAAAAGCTCTAACGATCAGTCACAGTGACCGCGATCTGCGGGGAAAGATTCGATTTTTTTTCTTTCAAAGGCAGATGAAAAATAATGGTTCGGCTAAAAAGTTCGTAGTGCGGTTTTTGTCTAGATTTAGAAAAAGACTTTTATTTTAAATAGCCTGAGTGGGTGGAAAGTTACAAGAATTTTTTAAGTAACTATCTTTAGAAAAATCTCCAAAGGTTTTTTTTCAATCGTTACCTCAACTTTTAACCTTTGAGTATAGGTTTTTTAGTTTTTAGTTTCGCGGTAAAATTATGGAAGCTTACTTTTGCCGTCGTTTCGGACCCTATTTTTTTTCTTTATATTTTTTAATTTCAAAAGCTTACGCATAATCCGTAGATAGTAGTGGCGACTTTTTTAGGCACTTAAATGTGAAACCTTAAAAAATATATTTTGAAACCACCATAGCACTGGTGGGCAATATTTAACCATCCTATACTAATTCAAAATATTCTTCCTAATACGGGACTTTTTCTGCAGACTGCTATCCCGGACCACACAGCCCACTCCGACCCCTATGTTGACACTATGCGGCGCGCCGCCCCCGTCCAGGAAGCGCGAGGAGTTGGCGGCGCTAGCCAACCTTCGGAGGAAGGTGTCACCAGCCCTGCTGCAAGCCGATAGGTAAGTGACCCTAGCCGCAATAATCACACTACCCACTAATCCGTCGGCAGCGTAGTGGTTAAGGACTCGATCTCGATTGGATAGGTCCTGAGTTCTTGGCCAATACGCTACCTGCGTGAACCCACTCCTAACACAAACAATTTAGTTTAGCTGGACGGGCTAGCGGGAATACTAGTAATATTGGTGACTAGTACCTAGTACACCACTTTTTAACTGCTACGCCAAAGAAATCAGTCTATCAAAAGGTTGTTTATAAGAAAAAAAAAAAAAAAATTGTGTTAAAATTATATAAGTACTAGCTATTGCCCGCGGCTCCGCCCGCGTGTATGTCGGTTATCGCTTTGTGTTGATCCGACGCTATTGAGCATTAAATTCGCCTCTCTACTCAACTTTGTCACAGAATAATTAATAGTACTAACGTACAGAAGAATCACTGCGCAAGAAGATTGAAATTAATTCCAGTCTTGCTTCGACGCAATACGGTGGAATTCAGCTTGCACAACATTAAGTACCTATAATTTTATTCAACTACAACTTGCGTCTCCTTCTATCGCGTACCTCTTATCTCTTCTTACGCTGTTAGGGTTGCCTTCTTGTGAAGATCTGAATATTTGATTAACAGACCAGTTATGTACCTATTACTATTTTTCTACTTATGTGAAAAATTACAACTTTCAAACACACCTACTAGGTAGGTATGTTTGAAAGTTGACATTTTTTATTTAGATGAAAAAAGTATTTTATTACAATGTCCGCATATTTTAACATAAGAAGATAAGCATACTACTACATTTAGTATTCTTTGCTACTACACTTTAGTGTATTTGCTAAATTGAACATTATCATTTAGGTGTTTAGTTACATGCGTATCAAATCTGGAATGCCGTACGACGCAAACACGAAACGGCTTGAACTAATCCGAGAGCCGACACCCAAAAATGATGTTGGTAAATTATTTCGATTTGCCCTTTCTAAATTCTCGCTTATTAAATTAAATTGACAGGTAAATGGAAAAATGTTAGGTATTTATCCCTTCTTTTACATGATTTGCACCCATCTACAGCACATAAGGCACCAGATGGCATCGTAGGTACGCGAACGAACGAACGGAGCGATTAAAATTAAACAGCGTGCGTGCGCTTCGCTTGCGAAAACCGCACTGAATTTTGGTCCGCAAACGGCCCGATGCCGCTCGGCCGGGCGGTAGGTAATTATAGCGCGCAAGTATTTGGAGTGAAGGAGGCCTGACTTTGTCCTGACTATGTACTCACCTCTGTTCTCGACTTTTACTCGCCTCTATATTCGACTCTCTACTTGACTTTCTACTCGCCTCTATACTTGAATTTATACTCGATTCTCTCCTGACTTCTCTGTTCCCCTCTCTACTCGACTTTGTACTCTTCTCTTAACTCGCCATTCCATTGGGCCTCTCTACTTGCCCATCCATTCGATTCTCTTTTCGCCTCTCTACTTGACTCTCCCCACTCGCCTATCTACTCGCACCTCTACTCAACTCTATTCGATCTCTACTCGCCACTACATTCATCTTTCCACTCGCCTCTCTACTCAACCCTTTACTGCATTCTATTTGGCTCTCTAGTCGCATATCTACGCGTCCCTGTAGTCGACTCTACTCGACTTTCGATCTTTACACGCCTATCCACTCGTCCCTATAACAATCTCTACTCGCCTCTCCACTCGCTTCTATATTTGGTTCGTTACTCGACTATGTCCGTTCCGAAGCTCTAATTCACCCTTGTACCAAATTTCATGAGGACATCTTAAAAGAAATTCTTACTATTTATGCCATATTCACCCACTTTTTTGTGCCAATGAAAAATTATAAGCTTTAATCCCATAGCCCTATTCCGCTTCCCCCCTCCCCCTTCTATCCCCTCTTTCGCGATAAGGGTTAGCCTATGTCCATTTCCAACCTCTAATCCATCTCTATACCAATTTCATCAAGATATCTTCAAAATTGTCAAAACTTACATACGCTTGCCCTATTCCACCCCTTCAACTCCCTTTTTCGCAGTAAAAGGTAGCCTAAGTCCATTTTCGAGCTCTAATCCATCTCTGTACCAAATTTCACCAAGATATCATCAAAAATGACAAACTTTCATACTAACTATCCAATCCTTATCCCTCCCCCACCCTTATACCACATTATTCGCGATAAAAGGTAGCATTATGTCCGTTACCAAGCTCTAATTAATCCCTGTACCAAATTTCATCAGGATATCTTCAAAACTGTTAAACTTTCATACCTTATTACCCCCCCCCCCCCTAAAGCCTCCATTTTCGTGTCAATAGATAGCCTATGTTCGTTCCCAATTCAATCCATCTCTGTACCAATTCTATCTATCATCAGGTTGTCTTCAAAACTGGCAAACTTTCATCCCCTATAACCCTTCCCCTTTATCCTCGTCTTTCGCGACAAAAGGTAGCGTATGTTCGTTCCCAAGCTTTAATCTATATCTGTACCTCATCAGGATATCTTCATAAAAGACCAACTTTCATCCCATAGCTATATTCCCCCCCCCTTCTACCCCTTTTTGCGATAAAAGGTAGCCTATGTCCGTTTCCAAGCTCTAAACTATCTCTGTACCAAATTTCTTCAGTAAATCTTCAAAAGTGACAAACTTCCATCCCAAGGCCCTTGTCCCCCCCTTCAACCCCCCTTTTCGCGATAAAAGGTAGCCTATGTCCGTTCCCAAGCTCTGAACTATCTCTGTACCAAAATTTCATCAAAAAATCTTCAAAAATGACAAACTTTCATCCCAAGGCCCTTGACCCCCCTTCTACCCCCCTTTTCGCGATAAAAGGTAGCCTAGGTCCGTTCCCAAGCTCTGAACTATCTCTGTACCAAATTTCATTAGAAAATCTTCAAAAATGACAAACTTTCATCCCAAGGCCCTGGTCCCCACCCACTTCTTCCCCCCTTTTCGCGATAAAAGGTAGCTTATGTCCGTTCCCAAGCTCTAAACTATCTCTGTACCAAATTTCATCAGGAAATCTTCTAAAACGATAAACTTTTATCCCAAGGCCCTGGTCCCCCCCCGTCTTCCCCCCTTTTCGCGATAAAAGGTAGCTTATGTCCGTTCCCAAGCTCTAAACTATCTCTGTACCAAATTTCATCAAAAAATCTTCAGAAATGACAAACTTTCATACCAAGGCCCTAGTCCGCCCCCCTTCTACCCCCCTTTTTGCGATAAAAGTTAGTCTATGTCCGTTCCCAAGCTCTAAACTATCTGTGTACCAAATTTCATCAGGAAATCTAAAACGATAAACTTTTATCCCAAGGCCCTGGTCCCCCCCCTTCTTCCCCCCTTTTCGCGATAAAAGGTAGCTTATGTCCGTTCCCAAGCTCTAAACTATCTCTGTACCAAATTTCATCAGGAAATCTTCTAAAACGATAAACTTTTATCCCAAGGCCCTGGCCCCCCCCCCTTCTTCCCCCCTTTTCGCGATAAAAGGTAGCTTATGTCCGTTCCCAAGCTCTAAACTATCTCTGTACCAAATTTCATCAAAAAATCTTCAGAAATGACAAACTTTCATACCAAGGCCCTAGTCCGCCCCCCTTCTACCCCCCTTTTTGCGATAAAAGTTAGTCTATGTCCGTTCCCAAGCTCTAAACTATCTGTGTACCAAATTTCATCAGGAAATCTAAAACGATAAACTTTTATCCCAAGGCCCTGATCCCCCCCCTTTCTTCCCCCCTTTTCGCGATAAAAGGTAGCTTATGTCCGTTCCCAAAGTCTAAACTATCTCTGTACCAAATTTCATCAAAAGATCTTCAAAAATGACAAACTTTCATACCAAGGCCCTAGTCCGCCCCCCTTCTACCCCCCTTTTTGCGATAAAAGTTAGTCTATGTCCGTTCCCAAGCTCTAAACTATCTCTGTATCAAATTTCATAAGGAAATCTTCTAAAACGATTAACTTTTATCCCAAGGCCCTGGTCCCCCCCCCCCCTTTCTTCCCCCCTTTTCGTGATAAAAGGTAGCTTATGTCCGTTCCCAAGCTCTAAACTATCTCTGTACCAAATTTCATCAGGAAATCTTCTAGAACGATAAACTTTTATCCCAAGGCCCTGGTCCCCCCCTTCTTCCCCCCTTTTCGCGATAAAAGGTAGCTTATGTCCGTTCCCAAGCTCTAAACTATCTCTGTACCAAATTTCATCAAAAAATCTTCAGAAATGACAAACTTTCATACCAAGGCCCTAGTCCGCCCCCTTCTACCCCCCTTTTTACGATAAAAGTTAGTCTATGTCCGTTCCCAAGCTCTAAACTATCTCTGTACCAAATTTCATCAGGAAATCTTCTAAAACGATAAACTTTTATCCCAAGGCCCTGGTCCCCCCCCCTTCTTCCCCCCTTTTCGCGATTAAAGGTAGCTTATGTCCATTCCCAAGCTTTAATCTACCTCTGTACCAAATTTCATTAAGATATCTTCAGAAATGACCAACTTTCATAAAAACTTTCATCCCCTATTTCCCTCCCTTAAACCTCCTTTCTCGTGATAAAAGGTAGCCTATGTCCGTTCTCAAGCTCTAATAAACCTCTGTACCAAATTTCATCAAGATCGGTTCAGTGGTTTAGGCGTGAAAACGTAACATACAGACAGACAGACAGACAGACAGACAGACAGACAGACAGACAGACAGACAGACAGACAGACAGAGTTACTTTCGCATTTATAATATTAGTATGGATTTTAATTACTAAGAGTTATTCATGCATTCATAGTATTACTTTTTTTTTAATTTAACTTTTGTGAAGACATTTGTACTCAATCACGCTCAATCGGTTGAAAGAATGGAACTGGCTGAAGTTTGGCATAGGGTGGATTATACCTAGTCAGGGAATTGATCAATCTCCTTTGTGTTAAGTGGTGGATCTTAACAAACTCCTTGAGTTTTGTTCATTCCACTAGTGGAACACACGGTGGAACCTAAGTTGCAAGTGTCACAGGATCCACTAGATCACTAGACCAACGGCGCATCATAGTGCGCATCAACATGCTGTTTGCTCCATTAGGAGGTCGTGAACTGAGGGATTATTTTATGCAGCTCAAGGCTATGATAAGAGCCTACAATCAAATGGTTATCTGATTGTGCTCGAGGTGCTTTAATTGGTTAAATAAAACACTAGTAATGGATTATGTCTGCTCTTTAAGACAATGACTGCATAAGTAGTGTCCTTAGTAACCTATGTCTTCCAGAGCCGGTGGTAACTGAAGTTCTTGAGAGTCATAATTTCTAGGTATTAGAAAACAACACTCACTTGCACCAAATTGTCATGAATATCACGACTCACAATTACGTGTTCGGATTTATTATACCATCAATCTGAGCGGTCGCTTCTCGAAGACGCTGCGAGAAATTCAAAATCACTATTTATTGATGCACCGCTGCTGTGCACGAATTTCAATTACTTAGACGTGACGGTTCGTAACAGAATAGTATTACTGTATTTATTTAGAATTTCGTTTAAACTGGTGATAGATAGTCGGCGGGTTTATAGAGTAGAACAGCCTGGCATCCAATTACGTGGGACACAACGATTTAGAAGAAGGAGAATATGTACCCAATATTACGAATCTTTCGCTTTCGGTTGCCATACCAACATGGCAGTCGTTACGGACAGTTGGAGCCCTAAAAAGTCCGACTAGTCTAAATACAGAACTGCGATATTGCCAATTGGTTGTGGAAGTCTTATGGGTGTCGCTTTACGGAAAATGTCAAAGTTTTTTTTTTGCTCGCCGCGTCACAGACTGGAAAGTCACATCCAACTGAATTACGGAAAGGTTCAGAGGACGATGATTGCTTATCTCTTACGATAGATTTGGTTTCATGAAACGAGATAGAGCATGTAGTTGAATGGCAATTAGGGAGTAGGTGCGTTTGAACGATGCTTATAATTCAAGAGCGTCACGCGGCGACACGCTCCTCCACCTGACGTAGAGCGTGTCACAGGTAGATAACACTTTGTAGTTAAATGTTGGAGATGGAGAGTCATTATGTGCCTTATTATGAATTCAACAGGAGTTTTCGCAAAGAGATATGATTATAAAAATACAAAACGAGCACGAAATTCGAGCATCAATTTGGTAAAAGGTAAAACTATGTTTGGATTTTTTTCGGGTAGATAGTAGATAGAACATCCCAACATTAACCACTGGATTTACTCGTCACTATTCAATGCAATTTCGCAGTTGCGTTCAAATTAAGTTACACTTTAGAGCCTGAGGCGCCTACCCACTAACAGTCCGCCTGCAGTTTTTGACCCTATCCGGTTGCCTGCGGTCCTAAGCCCACGCACTAAAACGACTTCGGACTGCCGGTCAGACATGCCATTCTTCTTCTTTCTTTCTTTTTTCTTCTGTAGGTATATCGTCCGGCCGTCGTCCGGTAAACTGTTAGTGAGTGTCCGCCTTAAGTACCTATTGCTTTACTTTGCCTTTTGCTGTCCTGCGCCAGAGCCTCGACCGTTTTTAGCAGTAGCATCGACTAGCAGGTAAGATTCGCATCGCGAGGGATACGCCAGGGGCTACCTCAGCCCGGGCAAGAGATGGTCCGAACGGCTCTTCGGTTTTGGTCCACTACCGAACTACTAAATTTGTCAGAATAATGCTGAACGAATTATTCTGACAATGTTTATTTCTCTTTTTCTTCTTCATCCTAGCATCAATTCTAGTCGCATTCGAAGCTCTCAGTCTGGGGACAGCTTTTCCCAGTCATAGTGTAGAAGGTAGGGACGTTTTCTTATACTTAAAATTAACCTAAGTACCTAGGTAGTATTCTTAAACAAAATATCAACCTCAGTCAGAAGGACTTCTCTGTTTATTGTTCCACCGCAGTCGGCAGCTCATTTCGCAAGCAACGGGGGTAAATAAAACATAGCAAACGTATGCCAATTGCGTGTTCGGTCCCAATATAGCCCACAGACGTTCCCAGAGGGTTGGTTGATCAGTATACAATAGAATGCTGTTTCATAACTTCCGCGAAAATCGGAGGAACATGCACGCGATTCAATATTAGAGGGAACTTCCGAAAAGGTCACGAAAAGTTTTAGAAAGGATTCACTTTCAAATATAGAATATTTTATTTAAATCGTTTATTATTACGACAGAGTTTATGTTTATTAAAACTTGAATGTTGAACGGAATCCCACCTAGTTAGGTGGGATTCTAATCAACTCTCACCTACAAGTAAGAAAAGCTAAAGAATCGTATGCCAGGACCGCATGAAGGGTAAACATGTATCTATGCCTACAAAAGATGCGTAACTGTAGTACTCTGACAAGTGGTAATTCGTTAGCCAGCGTTTGATGGAATAGAATGACGAATGTATGGGATTTGACGTTTAGGACAGTCGTTAACGCATGTCAAATACGTCAAATCTCATCAATGTCTATTCTATCAACGCTGGTCAAAGAACTGCTACTTGTCTAGAGGGGCTGGTATGTCTTAGTTTTTATTTTATGAAGCGAAGGCTTCTTTAGGAGTGTTGAGCACTTTTAGATTGAACATAAATCATGGAATACATGTCACTGAAGGATTAGACGTCACGTAACTTCCATAGACAATGCACAAATAACTTAGAAAATACTACAGTTCGTAAAATATAGCTTGATACCTCTGACGTTTGTCAGAATGACATGTAATAGATATGGGACGTCTTTAGTATTTTATCGATATTTATATAGAATGAGTTTATTAAAAAAATACATTTTAACGATATTGAAAGAAAGAAAAAAGGAAATGAAAGATGAATTTGAAGGTATTTAAAAGTTTAATTGTCAAATGGTGTACAGCCGAGATCAACTTCAAAGTCAAATTCTGATTCATCACTGGAGCAGTGTGGTTTGCGTTGAGCCATGTTTCATCAAGAAAAACCACTTTATGCCAATCTGTTATATTTTTGACTTTGCGCAAAAAGTCAATTCGGGTCAAAGCAATGTCTGTTCGCTCCATTAAAATTTTTCTTTTATCGCTTTTTTTATAAGCAAAGCCGATTTTTTTCAATATTTTGGACAACGATGGTGGACTTCCTTTAAATAAATCCGCGTCTTTAAGCGAAACGGATATTTTTTTTTAACGTGGGAAATTCACCACGTGCGTAATACGCATATATATGATTTCGAATTGCGGCAGCATCAAAGTCGTCAATTTCGGTGACTGGCGAAACTCTCTTCCTTTTTTTATTAGGAGTCGATAATATTTTACCTCCCTCATCTTCGGCTACCATCTCAAATTACCTTTGTTTTTACTAGTATCTCCTTGATAACAAGTTCTATTTGAAAAAAAGTGTTCTAGATTTCTATACAAATGTCTTATTAATATTTAAAAAATTAAAACTTTTCCAACAACAAATTTATTGTTGCAGTCTTTATAAACGAAGTCTCTAAAGTCACAGGTATCAAGCTATATTTTACGAACTATAAAGGAAGTACAAATGTTATTTTCCAGTTCCTATAGGAACGTTTGTGCTACAATCTCTTCGGGTGCAATAATTTCCAATTAGAGTGTGTAGTGAAGGTGAACTTCTCCGCCCTCAGGATAGCGATGCAAATTGCCGCAGATGCGAATTCCAAAAATATTTCCACATTTCGATCTAGCGAACGCTTTTGCCTCACGTATTAATAAAGTGATATCAAAGCATATTAGTTACTGCATTTAATAAACATTTTGAGATCCTTACGTAATCTATCTATCTGTCTATACCCACTGTTGTATAGGTACAAGTTTGTAAAGTGGTCATATCTGTACATTGAAGATGGGTGAATTTCAACAAATGCCATTTTTTTTATCATATCGGTGAACTTTTTCATTTATATGCTTTTTGAATATTTTTCAGGTTTTATGTAATCTTTATGATATCATATATCCCCAAATTTAATATCATCAACGTATCATTTAAGATTAAGGAGAAAATTCAGTTTGAATTTTGGTTTCCACCGATATGACAAACCGGCACCGATTATTTTTTCTGTGCACCGATATGATAAGTTTATCCACCGAAATGATATGCATATCCAGCGATGTGATAATATATCCAGCGAAATGATAATCTATCCACCTTTGAACGTCATAAAGGAAATAGTTAGAAGGTACCTCATTTTTACAAGGGTGACTTAAAACTGAAGATCTGATCTGAAGAAGATCATATCCAACGAGAACTGAGTTCTTGGAAATCCAATCCATACTAATATTATGAATGCGAAAGTAACTCTGTCTGTCTGTCTGTATGTTACGCTTTCACGCCTAAACCACTGAACCGATCTTGATGAAATTTGGTACAGAGGTATATTAGAGCTTGAGAAAGGACATAGGCTACCTTTTATCGCAAGAAAGGGGGCTTAAGGTGGGAAATTGGGGATGAAAGTTAGTCAGTTTTGTAGATATCCTAATGAAATTTGGTACAGAGGTGGAGTAGAGCTTGGAAATGAACATAGGCTACCTTAATCGCGAAAAGAGGGGTAGAAGGGGGGGAGTAGGGCCATGGGATGAAAGTTAGTCAATTTTGAAGATGTCCTGATGATTTTTGATACAGAGATAGATTAAAGCTTGGAAACGAACAAAGGCTACCCTTTGTCGCGAAATAGGGGGTTTAAGAGGGGGGGGGGGGTTGAATAGGGGATGAAAGTTAGTCCATTTTGAAGATATCCTAATGAAATTTGGTACAGGAAAGGGGGGGGGGATAGGAGGTGAAGGGTTGTCGGTTTTGAAGATATCCTGATGAACAGGGATGAATTATACCTTGAACCCGGATATATGCTACCTTTTATCACGAAAAGGGGGGTAGAAGGGGGGGAGTGGGGCCATGAATGTCATTATTTTCATAATTTGGTACAGAGATAGGTTAAAGCTTGGGAACGGACATCGGCTACCTATGATCGCATAAAAGGGGCTAGAAGGGGAGGAATATGGCATTGGGATAAAAATTTGTCATTTTTGACGATATCCTGACGAAATTTGGTACAGAGATAGATTAAAGCTTGGGGACTAACATAGGTAACCTTTTGTCGCAAAAAAGAGGGTTGGGAGGGGGGTAATAAGGGATGAAAGTGTGTTGTGTATGTGTATGTTCTATTTTTTCTTTGTATACTTAACGAAATCACTCGAAACCTACCGATATGATAAAACGACTCACCGAGATGATAAAATGATCTACCGATATGATAAAGCAATCCACCGATGTGATAAAACTGTGCATTGATCATGAATCAAAACACCGATATTAGATGTAAGACACCGATTGATTTTTTCTTATCATTTTCGGTGTAAATTATCATATCCGTGGTAATAAAGACCACCGATTACAGCGATATGAGAACAGCGATGTGAGAAATTACACACTTTTTAGAAAATTAGAAAAAATGCATAATATCTAGGATAAATTCAATAACAGTCAATGAAGCTAATTCACTTACTACCCCTATTAGAACCAAATAACAATAATAAAACTGCTCATTGCTCTAGAAAGATGCAACCACCGATAGTATAAAATAATTGTCCGGGAGCAACTTAAATGGCATACATACGTTATTGGCTGGAATATGCAGCGATTTGACACCCATCCGTCCTGACTGCGCACTAGCAAGCACTAACTAGAGAAATAAAATTGGGGTGGGGACACTGTCGGACCCGTCGATGTAAAGTTAGGTGTAAATTACTTTTGTCCAGCGATATGAGAACATTTGGCAGGACAAGTACGTTTGTGCCTCTCAGTAAAAATAAGCGTTAATTATGTAATAAAATATGCCATATATTACTAAGAAAACTAATATTCTATGAAATCTAATCATTTATATACCTAACTTACTTATTTTTATTAGAGTATAAGCTTTTTTGCTTGTAAAAAAAGTAGAGGGACAGCACCGATGTGAAAAAAATAGAGGTTTGTGTATTTATTTCTACCTTTATATATAGTTCTAGCCAAAATATATTTTTGCCACAACCCAATAACTACCTATTGAATACTAAAAAAAATAATTCAGAACAATATTCCTTTTTTCAAATACTAATTTCACCGAAGACAAAAAAAAAGCCATTTGGGAAATTCACCCAGATACTTAAAATAAACTTGGGTTACGCTTACGTTCACAGAACCAGAAAAATGTTTTTTTTTTTGGAATTTTGGTGTTTTGTCGGTTTGCTCGCGATAGGCTCAAAAACTACTGAACGGATCCTGATGCAATTTTTTTTTGCTAGAAAGGGCTTGGTCAGAATACAAAACCTTACGTTTGTTTGATCGCGACATCGCAGATCGACTAAACACGACATTTACGCGGGCGGAGCCGCGGGCAAGGGCTAGTGGTAAATCTCTAACTAAAACAAAATAAAATTTAATAAAGAACAAAAAAAAAAGCAAATTGAATTGATTTTGTATCTTTTATTCTAATACAATTCAAATTACACACAACTTAAGTGGTATTTAATTAATTGCTTACAAATTAGCCTTAGTTAAACATTGGAACTTGTCCAAAACATTCAACTGTTTGTAGGTATAATCCTACACTCAATGCTTAGGTTTTATATCAGATAAGAAAGTAGTCTTCCGGTCACGACAAGCATCGCTCAATCAATGTAGCATTTCATTTGATAAAATTGATTTAATACACAAAGTGGACCCAAATCTCACACTAATGGATTTAGCTACGATTATTATCAGCAAATCGACGTTAGAAATCCCGGCTCCACCAGGTCATGGTGGCCGAGTGGGAGCGACGACTTGGGCAACCACCCGCAGGGCACGCCGTGATTGCGGCGGTAAGACCCATCATGGTGGAGTGGCTAGAGAGGCCACACGGGAGCCTCTCGTACCGTCAGACGCAGATGATAGCCGGGCACGGTTACTTCGGGCGGTATCTGCATCTGATGGGTATTGAGCCAACGCCCGAGTGCCATCACTGCGACGCGAGCGTGGACTCGGGGCTGCACACGCTCACCGAGTGTCCGGCGTTTGAGACGCCGAGGCGGGAGCTTGTGCAGGCCCTGGGGGTGAGAGTGCTCACGCTCTCCACCCTGCTCGCGGCGATGGTCCGCTGCGCGGATGCGTGGGCGGCCAGCGCCTCTTTCTGCGAGCAGGTCATGCTCGCGAAGGAGACAGCAGAGCGGGCGCGGCGCAGCGAGCGAGAAAGACTCGCTCATCGCTGCTCGCGCCCGAAGGCGGCTCGGGCGTCGGAGGGCGCTTACAGACCTCCGCCCCCCATGAGCGCGGGCCTGAGGGTGACGGGTGGAGCCACCCGTCACCCTAGCAGAAGCAGGCCACGGCGGCGGCGCGCATCGTAGGACGATGCGCGCCTCCCCACACCGGGGTTGAGTCGGGGACGGCGTGGTCCCCACCTCCCGAGGAGGGCCAGACCGAAAGGGATGGCCCTGGGTCAGCCGGGGTGCGAGGGATATGTCGCAAGACAACCTCACCTTCGGCCTAGCACCACGACCCACAGACGGCGTGCGGTTTAGTCGGTTCGAGTCCGACATAACCCACCCCTCCGGCTCCGGAGGGGCGGGTATCCGTGGGGATTTCCCGCACGTAAAAAAAAAAAAAAAAAAAAGTCAGCTGTTTGAAATAATCACTCAGTTAGGTACAAGAAGCGAGTAGTGGAATGAAGATTAAACTAGGTTTGGGCCCCTAAAATATGCCAGCCGATACACCTACGGAACATTGGACGAAGTTCTGGCACATGTTTTCTTTTCGGGATTATGAAACTACTAGCTTTTGCCCGCGGCTCCGCCCACGTGGATGTCGGTTGCCTCGACCAAACATAGCCTATGTCCTTTCTCAAGGTCTAATCTACTAATGTACCAAATTTAATCAAAATCGGTTCTGCGGTTTATGCGTGAAAGCGTTACATACATACAGACAGACAGACAGAGTTACTTTCGAATTAATAATATTAGTATGGATTATTTTTTGAATGTAGGGACGAAACACTGTACCCCGCGGTTCCGACCGCATTACATTTTGATGCTTTAATGAATATCTACAGGAATTTATACCTGGGATTAAAAATATCATCGTGCTATTAGAGTGCGATACCAGACAAACCTACTTATTTATAAGGAGAATTTTATTCAGATTCACTCTCTTATAATACTTAGTAGTCGGATAATTAATAGGATAGAAAAGACACTTCTTTGTACCATTATTATTATTATTTTAGACATTTTTTGACACAACATTTAAAGCAATGAAATATTTTAATTGATTACCTCACTTGACATTTTGATTTTGGCTTATATTTATTATTTGAATTATTGTTATTTTTGGATATAAATATTAATAACATTTGTACGCCGCCACACACGCGGCTAAACATGTTGGACATAACTACTAAATTACATCTTGCACGCACATGTATGTATAAACACATGTTTAATACAAATAAATATGATTTGATTTGATTTGATTTGAAGGTATACGCTATAAAGATACTCTAGGAACGTGCACTTCTAATATGATATCTACTGATTGTTCGCAGAAACTCCAATAGGAGTGACAGCGAAAGTAAGAACAGTCACAATGAGGAACAGCTCGACAACAGACCGAAACTTTTACAAAAGGTAAGATTCCTTTTAATATATGCCCCTCTAGACAAGTGGCAATTCGCGACCTGCCCCTCTAGACAAGTGGCAATTCGCGACCTGCCCCTCTAGACAAGTGGCAATTCGCGACCTGCCCCTCTAGACAAGTGGCAATTCGCGACCTGCCCCTCTAGACAAGTGGCAATTCGCGACCTGCCCCTCTAGACAAGTGGCAATTCGCGACCTGCCCCTCTAGACAAGTGGCAATTCGCGACCTGGGCCTCTAGACAAGTGGCAATTCGCGACCTGCCCCTCTAGACAAGTGGCAATTCGCGACCTGCCCCTCTAGACAAGTGGCAATTCGCTAGCAGGCGTTTGGTGGAATAGAATGACGAATGTATGGGATTTGACGTATTTGACATGCGTTAACGACTGTCATATACGTCAAATCCCATACATTCGTCATTCTATTCCACCAAACACCAGCCCCTCTAGACAAGTGGCAATTCGCTAGCCGGCGTTTGGTGGAAAAGAATGACGAATGTATGGGATTTGACGTATTTGACATGCGTTAACGACTGTCCTCCTATCGTTGACGTAGCCTTCTAACCTAACCTAACCAAGTCGAATTGCGCAGCCTATCACAATAAACCTATCACTAATTTTCTGTGAATACACCTCTGTCTTCCCCCTCGGGGATATACAGGTGTAAGTTTGTATATGTATGTGTGTAATTTTCTATCTCATTTCGAAGTAGTGCCCCAAGCCTAAGCATTAGTCAGCCAGGTTAAAAAATGATGCAACAAACGAGACGGCTAAATATCATTCAGGCCGCACGTTAATTGAATGGCGCCGTTTAGTTAACTGCCTAGGCAGTTAATTGGACGGCTGATTAAGCTAGTTGGCGGCGACATACACAAAACAATACATAACTCTTACTACCTGGCATGGGTGGCATAGGTACCTGCCACAGCTCCACATTTCGTCAACTATTTTGCCGAGCCTATCGCCGTCACCATTACGTTTCCTGTCGGATGAAAAACTGCGCTGTCTCTCAGTCCCCTTTTGTTTAATTTTACCCTCTGGTTCATCTTTTGATTCTATTTCACCCGAAATTATGTGCCCATTACCCACAGCCACGGAGAATGTAATTTAGTAATTTAGTCAAATAATGGTAATTAACTAAAAATGAGCAAATAACGTATTTACTTTCTGGTATAATTCTGTTCAATAAACGAATACTTAAATAGATATAATTAATGTTAATTTAAATTAAACGAAGCGAAAATTTTAACCGTAATATACGAAATCAAAATTAAATACAGAACTCATTCGAAGTGCCTCAAGGGCATTTTATCCAAACCATTATGTTATTGTTTAGCCATTTTCCTTATTTATTATGTATAGTATCATGATCTGGGGAAGTGGAACGCGCCCTTGACCCAGCAAACATTTTTGCGACCTCCAGGGCTCTGATCGACATCACCGGCTGTCAACCATGAATCAACTGCAAAAGTTTGTAAAGAGAACAACTCGTTGCTAGCCGTTTGAAATTCAATTACCTGGTAACGTTATTTTGGTTGGAGTTTTCACCCGTGTAAAGGGATGTATCCGAAATTTCATTACATACATTACTTGTTAAATCCTATGGATCTCAGTGCGGTCACCTTTGGAATCATATCTTAACTTTTGATCCTGTAGTAATATCGGAAGCCTTTCTTCGGGTTAGATTAGAATCTAGAATAACCGGGACGCGTCCAGGTAGATCTGTTGGTCAGAGTAATTCTCCTAGATAGGTAGAAAGGGATGTAATGGGCAATACGAATGAGACTGCTCACGGATTACAATACCATCGATGTTGTCATTTTCCTATTTATACTAATAAGAGAATGGCTTCGAAATTTCATTCAACTTTAGAATTAGATATCATATTCTCTTTCTATCTTATTAGCGAATTCTACTATATAAAAATAAGTCGGGTTTTCCTTCCTGACGCTATAACTCCAGAACGCATGAACCGATTTCCACGGTTTTGCATTCGTTGGAAAGGAATTTTCTTTGCTATAAACCTCACGGAGCCCGCCCCTTGAGGTTTATAGCAAAGAAAATTCAGGAAAAATTTCAACAGAAAAGCGGGATAACGATAATCGACATCCACGCGGGCGGAGCCGCGGGCAACAGCTAGTTATGTAATAAAATCAAACTGTTAAATTCAAAAAGGTCATCAAATTTGGTGCGGTCTCTGGCTAAGAGACCGCGTCAGTGAATACTGGGCTATTGTAAAACATTATGGTAATAAAATGCAGGGCCGAGTGAACCCATATACCTACATATATAATTAAGGTAAGAACATTAGACAACGCCAAGGCCCTTAAAGGGTACAAGGGATTTCTGTTTTCCTTAGAGTTTGATATTCGAAAATTAAGTTTTAATTAGATCTTGTGATGTTATTTCTAATTAAGTAGACTCTAATGCCCGTTTGCACTGAACTTAAGAGTATCTTAACCTGATGCCTAAAGTATATAAGACACTCTTAACAAGAAAATGCATTGCACCAACCCTAAGATACTCCTAAACACGCTAAGTCAATCTTAATTCTTATGACACCGAATAAGTAAGTCATAACGTTTTAAGAATCTCCTAACCCTATTTTTTGACAGTTGTCAATCAATGTCCGGTACTGTTATATACTGTTTGGTACATGACATTAAACTAAATAAATAAATAATCTAAATTTATTTATTATTATTTTTAAATAAATTTAAATACAACGTGACTTACGCGACTTGACTGACGAGACGAGATCGTTTTTTTATTATTATTTATTGGGGCTTGGCACAAAGCCATCAGCCTAAACCTTAAATATCTTCAATACAATATTTTTTCATGACGATGACGATGAGTGATGATTGCCATGACGATGACGATGAGTGATGATTTCTGCTTCAGTAAAGTTGTGGGGACTTTACTGAAAGCTCCCCCAGGAGATTTGGAATGAACACGAAATGTCACAATTCACTGTAATATCCCACTTTCCTACACTTGTGTGAATTATCCAAGACGTTATGTCTAAAAATCCAACATTTTTACACATAAAAACTCGAATTCACACCAATTTTAAAAAATAAAATAATATTGCGAGGTGCGCTTTCCCGCGTTCGCGCCAAAATTCCGACGAGATCGTTAAAGAAATCATAGATAATCGCTCAATTATCATAGACATTTGGCTAATTCATTCGTTCATTTACACCTTCATTCTCTTTACTAGGCTTATCTTAAGTTAGGAATGCCCTTTCGTAAATATGTTGGTGCAATTGAAAATAAAGTTAAGATTATCTTAGACTTAGGAGTCACTTTACAAGGATCAACCTAAGTAGAGTTTAGTGCAAACGGGCATAAGTCTTCGATCAATAGTATACAAGCTCTAAGTACACAAAAATAGTTTTTGTATTTATTATTTCGTTACTTGATCACTATCGAAATCCCCAATCTTTGTGAAGTTTCGCGACCCGAAAGCTTTAGATAATGTTCAGTGAAGAAGAAAAAATGGGCTCACTCAAGCATCTTGTTCGCAAGGAAGATCTTTGAGGAATAATATAGGTACATATAGGTACTTGTAGATGTAGTAGCTATACGCTGGTGTTTTTCTAGTCGAAATATAAAACACATGTTTGAGCCACCTTCAAAAATGTTTTATTTTTATACCACACGTGCCGTCAGTGTAGAAGACAAAGTGTATTTTTTTCGTGCGAGACATCCTCGCGGGTACTCCCCACTCCAAAGCCGGAGGGTGAGGTTATGTCGGACGCGAACTGACTAAACCACACGCCGTCAATGGGTTGTTGTGCTAGGCCAAAGGTCTCTCGGTCTGGCCCTCCAAGACCACGAGGACCCTAACTCGCCCGCGGTATAAGGAGGCGCTCATCGCGGGATGCGCACCGCCAGTGTAGAAGACAAAGCAGGAATAGCCTTAGGTCTTCCCACTGAACTATTTCTAAGCTGTTTGATTAATCGGCTCTCTAGGCAAGTAATTAAACGTTATCGTTACACAAGAACGATCAAATAGCTGAATACCATTCCGACCGCTATTTAAACGGCGCCGTTCAGTATACAGCCTAGGCAGTTAAATGAAGCGCTGATTAAGTTTGTTGGCTGCGACAAATACATACAATTATGTTCACGCGTGTAATAGGCAACGTGACTATATGTATGTATATGTCATATATGTATGTATACGCGTGTATTAGCATACACATTTCGCGAACTATTATTTTCGACCCCAACCGTCCCATGTATATAATGGAGGGTGAGCTTATTGCCGGCGAGCGGTACTTTGTCATGGGCTGTGCTGCACCTATGTTTACTTTCAGATGAACACCCACGGGAAGAGTTTTGGTAGCTCTATTCTACTCCACCGAGAACTGACACGAAATGAATAAATAACAAAAAAATAACCGAACTACCAAATGATTAATGTGAACATTGTGAACGATATAAATCTCTCTTGCTCGTGTTTAAAAAGTCATAAAAAGCAATTAAATTAAGATAAACAAATTTCTTTTATGGCAACACTTCGCGTTAGTAACGTAATTCGTAAAATACTTATCTACAAGTTGCAACCTACTATACAGGGTGTATTTTTGAAACGGGGCAGTAAGGGCAAGTACCTTAAACGTTGCAGTTACAGCAAAACGTTCTTAGAAGACCTTCCCTAACTTTTTGACATATTTTGAACTGCATTCACAGATTTTGTAAAACACTAACAGTTGGCAAAAAAAAATGCAAAAAGTCCAAAAATTTTTTTTTATGCCAATCGATTCTATTTCATGTGGGGATCAAAAAACTCTATGAGACTATTTTAGCTTTCAGTACTAGGAAAGACAGAAATCGCCAAAAACGTTTCCCATACATTTCGGCAACAGAAACAAATTTCTACGATGGTCTAACTTTTTGTTATGGCCAGGAAGTGGGTAGAATTGACTGTAAAGTAAATAAAAAGAATTTTTACCCTCAAATTTCGAATTTGATTCGAAAATCTGTGTGTTATTCTTAGTTTCAGCTGAGAAACTTCGTATGAGTTATTAATTAAGGATTTTCGCTAAAATGTCTTCTAATCGTGAAAAAATTGACTTATTAGAAGCGTATTTTGTCAATAATCGAAATGCGGGAGCTGCATTAGTGTGGTACCGCAATAAGTATCCGTTGCGGCATGTGCCAACAAGAAAGGTTATTACAAATCTTTTGAAAAACCTGGAATTGCAGGGGTCTTTCAAAAGAAAGCGGCAGCCTCGTGTGGACATGGACACGGAGATTGCGGTTCTAACTTATGTCGAAGCATATCCAGAGGTATCGTCCAGGCAAGTCGCCCTTGAAGTAGGTGTATCCCACTCCCTTGTGATAAAGATATGGAAGAAATACGGCTACAAGTGCTATCGATATGGGCGCATAGTTCAAGTGTTACATCCGGGTGATGATGTTCGAAGGCTTACTTTTTGCAGATGGCTAAGAGGAAAAAAAATAAGCAGAGATCATGAATTTTTAAATTACATACTGTGGTCATACGAAACAAATTTTTCCAATAACGGTATGTACAACAGAAAAAATCACCACTATTGGTCCAAAGAAAATCCACTAAGAGTTACGGCAAGTCATAATCAGGTTCGCTTCTCATTCAACTGTTGGTGTGGTATAATGTCCAATCGAGTCATAATGGTGGAATTTTATGAAGGGAAACTGAATTCTGCCATGTATAATGAAGTCATTTTACACCATCTTGAAAACGAGATGGACGAATGGCCCCTGTCGGAATTGCGAAAAGTTCATTTTCAACAAGATGGTGCTCCGCCACATAACAGTCACCTTTCACGTTCCAATTTGAGCCGCCTATTCGGTACACAGTGGATAGGTACACATGGTCCAACACAGTGGCCACCTCGTAGCCCCGATCTAACACCACTTGATTTTTTTTTATGGGGCTTCGTGAAAAACGAGGTGTATAAGACGACGTACGCCAGTGTTCAAGAGCTCAAGGATGCATTAATGACCATTTTACGTAATATTCATCCCAGAACATTATTAGCCGCTATTCGTTCAGTGCAAAAAAGGAAAGACTTATGTATTCGTGAAAATGGAAATCATTTTGAGCAATTTATTTCATAAACCAATTTCTTAAATGTTTAAATGATTTTTTTTATTTAAAAAAGTTCAAAATTTTACCTGACCTATGAGTTTCGAGTTGATTTATCATATTTCCGTACGAAATGTATGGGAAACGTTTATGGCGATTTCTGTCTTTTCTAGTACTGAAAGCTAAAATGGTCCCATAGAGTTTTTTGATCCCCACATGAAATAGAATCGATTGGCATAAAAAAAAAATTTTGAACTCTTTGCATTTTTTTTGCTAACTGTAAGTTTTTTACAAAATCTGTGAATGCAGTTCAAAATGTCCCAAAAAGTTAGGGAAGGTCTTTTAAGAACGTTTTGCTGTAACTGCAACGGTTAAGGTACTTGCCCTTACTGCCCCGTTTCAAAAATACACCCTGTATAATGAGGGGTGAGAGTGCTTACGTTCTCCACCCTGCTCGCGGCGATGGTCCGCTGCGCGGACGCGTGGGCGGCCAGCGCCTCATTCTGCCAGCAGGTCATGCTCGCGAAGGAGACAGCAGGGCCTCGATTCTACTAAAGTAAAACAATTGTCATACCACAGACACTGTAAGAATTACCCATTTCATTTTAAACTTTAAAGTCATGTTTTTAAAGTCTAATATTAAATGGCTTTTTGTAGAATGAATGAAAAAGTGAAATGTGACACTCTTCATTTAATTTTGGACTTTAAACTTATAACAATAGTCAAAAATTTAATGCCATTTATCGCTGTGTCTGTGGTGTGACAGTGGATTTTGCTTTAGCAGAATCGAGGACCAGAGCGGGCGCGGCGCGATGAGCGAGAAAGGCTTGCTGACATCGCTGCACGCGCTCGAAGGCGGCTCGGGCGTCGGAGGGCGCAACTGACCTCCGCCCGCCATCAGCGCGGGCCTGAGGGTGACGGGTGGAGCCGCCCGTCACCCTAGCAGAAGCAGGCCACGGCGGCGGCCATCGTCCTACGATGCGCGCCTCCCCACACCGTGTTTGAGTCGGGGACCGCGTGGTCCCCCCCTCCCGAGGAGGGCCAGACCGAGAGGGATGGCCCTGGGTTAGCCGGGGTGCGAGGGATATGTCGCATGACAACCTCACCTTCAGCCTAGCACTACGACCCAGAGACGGCGTGCGGTTTAATCGGTTCGAGTCCGACATAACCTCCCCCTCCGGCTCCGGAGGGGTGGGTATCAGTGGGGATTTCCCGCACGTAAAAAAAACCTACTATGTAATGCAAAACCGTTATTTAGACCTTTACGATACAGAAATATAAACATTACCACAGATAACATAATACTAAAGACATTACGATTATTACTGTCAACAGCAATAAAAGTACAATGCCTCAGGGTAATGTTTCAGTAATGGTTGGTTCACAGAAATATATAGGGATAGAACGGCTATGTGAGCGGCAAACGCGTGGCAACTTTTTAGTCAATTCCTGTCCTATGAGACAGGAACTTACGAACGCTTACTCAGCCCCTCTAGACAAGTAGCAATTGGGTACTTTCCTGTATTTAAAATAAATTATTTACCTGAACTTATTAAATTAAGAATAGTTAAAAGAGTGAAAACAGTTGCATCGATTCTTATTTTATCGTTCTTATTTATTTTTAATCATCCACTCAACTATTAATAGTAAATGATTTGACTATTAAAAAATATGACGTCACTAAACTTTTTTCCATACAATTTTCCTTTTAACTTACCGTTTTGACGTTTAGTAAAAAGTAACTAATTTGACTAGTCAGTCAAATACCCAATTCGCTAGCAGGCGTTTGATGGAATAGAATGACGAATGTATTGGATTTGACGTATTTGACATGCGTTAGCGGCTGTCATTTACGTCAAATCCCATACATTCGTCATTCTATTCCACCGAACGCCGGCTAGCGAATTGCCACTTGTCTAGAGGAGGTACTGCCACAGTCTAACGACTCGTTGTACTGTGGTACTGCTAAGACTAGCTTGTAATAACATCTTAAATGAAAACACTTGTACTATTCCACATTATGGTGGAATAGTACAAGTGTTTTCATTGAAGATGTGTAGCAAGTTCCACCAAGTGCCATCAATCAACAGTATAAGTAGCTTGTAATAGGTAACATCGTTAAAAATACCGTGAATATGCCATTTTGTGCATTTGCAACTGCAGTATAAACCAAATTTGAAAAATAAATGTATATGTGCTTATATAGATTTATCTCTCGTGAGTAGGTATTTATGTAAGTACAGTGAAAAAGTCGCCACGCGCGGCATGCAGGTGAACACTGCTTAAAGCCGTTTTATCTTAATACATTTCTGTTTCAGGTTTCTGAGTAAACTTTGATAGGTAGGTTATGTAATACGGATCGTAATCGTAATCTGTGGTCGTAAGTTCGTAACAACCGGAGGGAGACTAACTTTTTACATAAAATTATGGAAATGAAACACAAGACACGAGGAACTTACTTCATTCGGTTAGGTAGGTACCTAAACGAATCTCGTGTCTTTTTAATTTGTTTAATTTGATCACTCAGTTTATTGGTAAGTCTTGATGTACATCAACAAAAGGGGCCCCTTCTAAACCTACACTTGGGTAGCAAGTCCCAGGCACTGTCCCGAGTTCCCAACTCAGCAACGCCATGGACCCCGCAACCGCACGGAGAATCCATGGATTGCTAAGAATATCGGTCTTTATTATCTGTGAGAGTGAAGATTTCTCAAACTAACATTAAGGCTGGGGTATCCGAGAAAAGGTATTTTTAAAGCAAGACTTCTCGGAAATGACATGACCCTGAATGCTGAAATTTATATATGTTACTAGCTGACCCGGCGAACTTCGTACCGCCAATATTTTTCCGCCCGCGTTGCTTCAGATCCCGTTCCCGCTGCACCTTCTACTATATTAAACATGTATTATACATATAAACCTTCCTCTTGAATTACTCAATCTATTAAAAAAAACCGCATCAAAATCCGCTGCGTAGTTTTAAAGATTTAAGCATACAAAGGGATATAGGGACAGAGAAAGCGACTTTGTTTTATACTATGTAGTGATTCTATTCTATTCTATTCTATTATAGGACATTTGATCTAGTACTTCCGGTTTTGGACACACGATGACGTTTACTTGCCTTGATAGAATTTGCTCTCAAAGATAGGTCGAACCGAAATCGGTCTACAGTTTTATTTGGGTTGTGTTCAAGTTAGATAACTAAAAATTATAGCAAAGGGAAGGGCGTAGACAGATGAAGAGAACGCGGTTAACAAAATTCCCATACACTTTAAATGATTTAACGAAAAATCAAAATATTACCGTTTTCGACCGATTTAAAGCGTTCAGAGTGACAGTCAATCAAGTCAGACACGTCCTGCCTCGAGCACGGTCCGCTAGTAGAGGTGAGCGTTATTTAACGTAATCGGTTTCAGTAACTAGTTACGTGGCTGATAATCGTGTAACTAGTTTCGTAGACACAAATGTAACGATTATTTTACGTACGCAGTTCACACTCACACACGCGTTAGCGTTTCGTTCAACAGAATAATATTAGAATGATTATGGTTACACGTTATAACCAAATAACGTTAGACGACTCGGACAACGAGAGTACAGGATAGGTATGGCTTACACGCAAGATAAAAAGAGAAGGCAATATAATAATCATTGCGTCTTTTTTTTTTCATGTGCCCATGCAAATATATAATTATGCAATTGGAAAGAATTTAAGTTCATTAAACGCAAAACTAACCAACACTCTACTGTATACAGAAGTAACTAGTTACAAAAATAATCGGTGCAAAACTAACCAACACTACTGTATACAGAAGTAACTAGTTACAAAAATAATCGGTGCAAAACTAACCAACACTACTGTACACAGAAGTAACTAGTTACAAAAATAATCGGTGCAAAACTAACCAACACTACTGTATACAGAAGTAACTAGTAACAAAAATAATCGGTGCAAAACTAACCAACACTACTGTATACAGAAGTAACTAGTTACAAAAATAATCGGTGCAAAACTAACCAACACTCCATTGTATACAGAAGTAACTAGTTACAAAAATAATCGGTGCAAAATTAATCAACACTCTACTGTATACAGAAGTAACTAGTTACAAAAATAATCGGTGCAAAACTAACCAACACTGTACTGTATACAGAAGTAACTAGTTACAAAAATAATCGGTTTTGAAACTAGTTACTCATATCTATGAAACTACGTATAACCGATTACGCCCAAAAGACGTTACGACCCACGACTATCCGCTAGGCACGATGACATCGAGCTATTAATTTATTAAATGACGTTACGTAGCATAAATTAATGCCACAGCGCAGGAACTGTGTCAGTAGTACTATTGCGTTGATCAAAAGTTGCGATTCGAACTTTGCGTAATTTGTATGCGTATAAAGTGCATAGTTATTTCACATTGTGTAAATACATATTAAATGGACTTTGGCATATCTAGTGCACAGCACAATTTCATTTTCATAATTTTATTAACATGAATTTATTTATTACAATGAACGATTGCGAACCCAAAAAAATTTCTTCTTATCTGTTTGTCTGATTATTCATAATGGTCGCAAAAACTACTAAGTAAATGGATTTTGATGCGGTACTTTTTGATTGCGGTATGAGTAAAACTTCTCTGGCAGTGTCGAAAATTCTTCGTGGAATGATTCTTTCTAAAAATCTATGGTTGTCAGTGTTGGCACTCTGTATTGAAAAAATAAAAATTTACATTTTCTCACGCAGTTAGTAAAATCGCATTTTGCTCACTGTTTTTAAGCAGCAAAACTTGTTTAAACTGCTGAAGTGAAAAAAGCTTTCCTCGATCAAGCATGCGACATGATGCATGACAAACTTGATCAGGAAGCCGATAGAAATCGGGGAATATTAACCCATCAGACATTCACAATTGGACCACATAGGTAACGCTGGAATCACATTTTACGCGACCTTTTTTAAAGAAATTTTCGCCTTAAAACCTGAGTCGGGTCGCTAGCTTGTGTAATAAAAAACACATTCAGTAAAATAACTCCCCAACACCGCAGACGTATTAAAAGAAAGTTCAATTAAAAAAGTCTTGGAAGAATTTCAAGAAAGCCGAGCTCGTAGGCACTTCAAACCACTAGGGTGCAAACTCTTTAGTACGAGAACCAAGTTCTCATTACTATAAGAGCCTTGCAGTCTTTAGAGACTTAACTTACAGGTAACTGCAAACTTTATATATTCTCAAATTTTAATTTAATATCACGTTCTAGAATTTACTTGAAGAATAACTACTGCAGGGCAGATGTCTTGAATAATATATAGCGCTCTGAAAACTCTGAGGGGACACTTTTGTAACTGCAATTTTAAGCTGCGCTTTGTGAATATAAAGGAGAAAAATACGTTAGACTTTATTCATCTGTGAAGAAGAGTTCGCACAATCAATATGATTTCTTTGGTCTATATTTTTACCTTACAGCTGAAGTAATTATACAATCGCATTATATATTTATCGCGTACATAATTATCCCGGAAATTTCTAGTATTTAGCGTTTTCGTGCTCAATACTAGTAATTTCTATTTCTAGTTATTTCTGTTACAGTTTAGTAATTTCAATTTCTTCTTTTTTGTATCTCCCGCACGTAAAAGTCA
The DNA here is from genome assembly GCA_949126895.1 of Eilema caniola. Taxonomy (NCBI): domain Eukaryota; kingdom Metazoa; phylum Arthropoda; class Insecta; order Lepidoptera; family Erebidae; genus Eilema; species Eilema caniola. The sequence continues at coordinate 28,266,164 of OX421462.1, read as the reverse complement.
CTCCCGGCTATCAGTAGTAATAAGTCCAGACGGAGGCCTGTATTGGCGACCAAAATAACTCTGTCTGTGTTTGGCCACTAACCACAACTCAGACTCAGACGACAGTCACTCTCAATATAGCCCAAAAAAGTAAGCCATTGCATATTTAACTGGAACCTGGATCCGAGTTGAACGTCTCGGATGTGATCAGAACATTCAGGACTACCCCAAGGATGATAAGATATGAATAGTTATGTCCTTTACGACTCACCTTTCGATGATAATAATGCGGACTAATATAGGTACAGGGTGTAATCGTTAAGTGTGTCCAGGCGATTATTCCGTAACTATCACAGATATCAAAAAACTTTAAACTGATATCGAAAGTACTTTACCTAATGAATAAAATGACATCAATAACTTTTTAAAAATCAAACGAGAGGTATTAATATTTTGACATTAAACACTCCCATACATTTAGTATGAGATTAGTAGAAAGGTTTTAGGTACGTACACCAGAAGGGACTTCTCTGGCTGGGTACTCTCTTCTGTAGGCGATAATGGCCGCTCTTTTGTTACAATCATATTTGTAGTCCATTTTTAGCATATCTCTCTTTTCTCTTTTGGAATATGCCATTTTGCAATCAATAAATGAAACAATCACGATTATTAACGCAAATTAAAAAAAAACAACGATAAATTGGTCGGAACAACAACCCGAGATAAAAGTTTTGAATTAGAACGAACACCAAAGAGTATCTTTTTTTTTGTAGTGGTTTTCAGTTAGCTCAAATTACTTAATGCGATATTAAAACACGGTTTATTACTAATTTCAGGTGGTACCTAAGATAATTATTTTACACATGTATCTATTTGAAAATCATCATTGTCATATTATACGTAATCATAAAATATGATTAAGGTAAAATGGGTACTAGATCACTTAAAATAAGGAAACCAAAACCTTTCTACTAATCTCATACTAAATGTATGGGAGTGTTTAATGTCAAAATTTTAGATACCTCTCGTTTGATTTTTAAAAAGTTATTGATGTCATTTTACTCATTAGGTAACGTACTTTCGATATCAGTTTAAAGTTTTTTGATATCTGTAATAGTTACGGAATAATCGCCTGGACACACTTAACGATTACACCCTGTATAAATCAGTGAAAATAAAAACTTAGGTACCTACACTGGCACCTTTTATGTAAATCAGATATCTTAACTAAAATCGTTTTAAGTAAAGCCTTCCTTTGTCAGAAATAGCTGAATACTAATTCGAAATCATAAAGTACAGACAGTTAACTCCCCTAACCGTGCAAAGGAAGCAATCAATCTCTCTAAATTATTATAAATAGTCACCCATGTTGTACTTTGGAAGCTTAAAAAAAGCATTATAGGTAGGTACTTTTAATTATAATTTTTTCGCCTTCAGCTTCTATTCGTTTACGTTTTTAAAATACAAGCTGTTGCCCACGGCTCCACCCGGGTGGCAGTCAGTTATAGAGACGTCCTTTCTCAAACACTATAAAAGTCTATCTCTGTACGAAATGTCAACAAAATCGATGCAGTGGCTTAGCGTAACAGACAGACAGAATTACTTTTGCATTTTATAGTATGGATTGAAACTCGCTTACTTAGCACATTCTCTATTATATAGTCTTGTTTTAAGAGACTGCAAGTCACGAAAGGCGATGTAACAATAGATTGAACTTCGGCAGGCATTTAAGCAAGATTGGCTTCCAATTCAATGGCTTCCAAGTCAATTCGATCCAAACTAATCGATACATCTGCATAGGCATGTTGACATTTAATTAAGTGAACAAAAGGAATTAGATATATACCTCACATAAATTTTCTTTCAACTACGCGGTAATGTTATCATTAATCACTATTTTAACTGATCACAAAGTACGAATTTATAGCTTAGAACGAAAACAGAGCAGAAAAGTCATTTGATATTTCTTTGTAGCACAGTTTTAATTTAATGTACTGTTATTTATTTTTTATTTAGATATAATTTTACCACAGAGGTTTAATGTCTCCCATTTTAATATAAAATGCATGCATTAGATACTAGCCGACAATAAAAATTGGTTGAATAACTGCGCGCCACGCCATTTGCTTTTTTTTTTAAACGATAGTGAAAGAAAAGCAAATGGCGCGCATTTTGTAGCGTTGTAGAATTTTGAAACGATAAATGGAAATATTCTGCGACAGTTATATTCTGAGTTTTTTTCATTAACTTGATTTTAAATTTTGAGTAGGTATATTTTATTACGGTAGGTATTAGATTGATAATTGAAAGAAAAGTAGATTACGCACCTTGCCAAAGTGAGTAATAGATGCACTCGTGTCAATTTAGTGCCCTCGCGTGCGCTCGGGCCCCAACATAACACTCGTACATTAATTACTCGCCTTGTGCTCGGCGCAACAATCTACTATTAATGAAATATTAAAACAATATGCTCACAATATGACAATATGCTATGCCTTAGATTTAGATCAAAATTTCGTCCCATGATGATTTTTTCTTACAATTCTCTTACAATTTCGTACATCCATGACGTGTGCATGAAGCACAGTTGGTGATCAGACTCAGATCTAAAAGTAGGACACGACGGTATTTCCGTCGAATTGAGCAGTCTGACTGGGGAAGTACCTCTGCCCTAAAAATACCGCGGTCATAATAACCTCGCGTTGTGTTTGCGGCGGTGAGTAAGGGTAGCCAGAGCTAATTGCAGAGATTTTGTTCTGTCAGTGAGAAGACCAAAGACTTGTCCTGCTTTAGCTTCTACACTGACGCACAGAAACTCTCTGTTCTAACAGGGTTGGCAGCGCGACCATAGGCCACGGTAGCCACTTTCCATCAAGTGGGCCGTGTGCTTGTCTGCCACTAAGTGGTATAAAAAATGTTTCAAAATGGATTCCGTTCAGGGGTCAGCAAGTGCATAGCTGGGCAAGAGGAATGGTGGTCGCAGCACTAGTGGGACCGGTAGGTGTCACGCGGTGCTGCGACGACAATCTTCTGATGTAGCCGTTAAGCTGAGTGCCACCATTGTTAACATGGTACGTGTATGTAATGGTGACCCTCTTTCCTGAGACTTTGCCTTCAGCTTACCTAGGCGAGGTGAAGTCAAATTGACGTATCCTATATAAAAAAAGAAAATACCCTACGTTCTACCGTCTTACCTAACGGACCTGAGAAGAAATCTGACGACAGGGCTATGCCCTACGATCAGCAGCTGTACCGCCAGCAGAGGTGAAGATAACTTGGTCGCAAAGGTCTTGGTGGGGCCCACACCTACCCTGTTCTAGTATTGCTACACCGGCGCTTGGCCACTTCAATATATGGCCAAATTCCCATAGGAGTGAGCGAGACGGCACTATAGAAAGAGACAGCATGCCTTGACGTCACTGTTCTAGAAGGAATCGAATGAATAGAACGAGACGTCAGGCTAGAAAGAGACACAAGACCCAATAGAACCTTCCAGAAGGTTCCTGTCTTTTTCAGAACGTTCCTGTCTTTTCCAGATCTTTCGCTACTCGGTCGCGCCCGTTATAAAAGGCTAGCTAATAGCCTCCGCTCAAATTAGTCTGCGACTAGTATTCGAAGCGATCATTGCGATAAAGTGTGCGAAGCGATACAGTGCGATTATACAAGTGACTGTGTATTGTGTAAGGAAGAGTTTTCGAATTTCTACGCGCTTTGCTGTAATTGAAGTGTAGCTGAATAAAATCTGTCTTCAACGGTTTTCCTCGCATTTTCTATTTAAACCGATCCCCACGCTCGTAACAGTATTGTATGTAGAAGTCTATGGAACACCCTATTATTACCTTTTCACGAAACTTAGTATAAATTTTATATTCACCAACTTTGTACGTTCGACTCAAAATTGAAAATGTTCCGAATTTATGAATACTTGTAAAACAAATTGATAGGCACACGTTACGTAAGAGAAAGGTCGCCTCGACAACATGGCGCACTGCCAAAAGCCTAACGCCTCAATTTGGCAAAAGGCAGATTCAAAATTTTCGATACCTAGAGTTACGCAACTTTAGGCCTTTGTCTAAACACCAAACAAATGTAAAGAGCCCGTTGCGTAATTCATTATTTTCGTAGATGATGTAGTGATCGAGATGGTAAAAGTCGTTTGCCTAGTTAGGTTATGAAATTACCGACATTTTTTTACCCAACTAACTTTTAAAGGCTCTCGTTCCATGGTATGTAATAAAAAAAAACGGGAATTAACGCTATCATGGTATAGGTACTTACATACCTTTGATTGCCTGACGTTTACACCAGCTGTGGTCACAGGCTGACTAGCTAGCGGTGCACGACGGCCGTCTTCGAGTCCGTGAGGTAGTAGGAGGTTTCCGTTACTTATTTATTTTTTGTCTATTCTACAATTCTGTAGTCCCATCGGACACGTGGAGGATGGAGGAATTGAGAGCGACGAATTAGATAGCTTTGCTGCCTAAATAAATTGTACCATTGTAACTTTCTCTCAATATAATGCAATAGATTAAACTCACAGACTCAAAAATTAATTCAGAAACTATAACCTCTGACAGTCCCTTTCTTGCGCGACTAGGTATACTTGTTCCAGTTGACTTTTCCTGGATAGTTGAAATCCTTACGGCCGCCATGGTAAGCACCTTATTTGCACACATGCATATACTCACGCCTGTATATCGACTAAGTGATCGGCAGAGGTGTATTAACATCCCCATTTCGCCAACTATGAATTTCGGTCCCACGTAATAGAAGGCGAGCGTGTTACCGACAAGCGGACACTTAGTCATGGGCTCGGTATATGTTGACTTTCGGATGGACTAGAACCATTTATTATCATCTACTACTTACTATGAAAATTTAAGTTGTCTAACTAACTATTTTGCTGTTTATGAGATACAGCAAAAGGGTTTGGTGGGTTACCAATTGCGTACAGACAAACAAAAAAGGAATTTTCGCATAATCTCCAAAAACAATCATTGCTACGTGGCGCGCGGTTTACGTACGTAACCATAGCTCAAATAATTATGAACAGACCTTTGAGGTTTATTCCATGCCCAAAGGACTGAAACTAAATCCTCCAATTAGGATTGTAGTATTGCGTAATTTCAGGGTCTACCCCAGGATTTTCTGCGGTCAACTCTGAAAGTAATTTAACTTTAATATATTTGAGTTACAATTACGATTCATGTAACCAATTCAAATATATATATTTTTGATTCATACTGTGTTGAATACGTAGCTCGGGGTCTGAAATAAGATTTAGGTTGAAAAAAAAATTAGTTAGTTATTAGTTAAACAGTTAGGTACCAGTAAAAAGAGTTTCGAGACGACAGACCTCTCGAAACTTTTCTTTTTCGTGTGGAAATCCCCTCTGTTACCACCCATGCTATCGAGGGCGGTTATGACCCAAGATGGCTTGCGATAGTCGGTTCCCTTCATATCCAAAAAAATTCCTCACAGGGTAGCTCAGGGATTTATTATGAATATTTTTGGCTTAGTTACAAAACCTTTAAGCCATGTCTTCATTTATATATAGATATCTTCATTTATTGATGATGATGATAGTGAGTTGTTGATGTTGATGTTGATGATGAATGATGATTGCTGCCGCAGCAAAGTTGCGCGGACTATACTTAAAGCTCCTTAGGGAGATTTGGAACGAACACAAAAACTCACAATTCACTGTAATGTGCCACTTCCCCACACTTGTGTGCGTTGTCCAAGACATTATGTCTAAAAATCCACGATTTTTATACATAAATACTCGAATTCACAACAATTCCGGATATAAAATAGTACCGCGATGTGCCCCTCTCCATTTCCCAGCCAAAACTCCGTGGCTGAGGGATATCCAAATGGATTTCCAGGCTAAAAAAAGATACAGAGATAGACCAAATAGAAAATGTATGAAATTTTATATTTTACTATTTTTTATTATAATTAGTAAATAAAGACGTGAGTGGATGAAAGGCGTAACTAACATTTTTGAGATTTTTGATTTTTTGCATTAAATGGCGGTTATAGGTGTATATAAACTATATTAGACCAAAAAACCCGCAATTTAAGCTCAGTTTCAAAAATACCAGAAGATGAAGGACATAACTGCAACAAAAAAAGCAAAAGTGTCATGGAAGAAGGAGGTATGTGACTTAACACCTTCTTCCATTTGAAATTGGTCAATTAAACGTTTTTCTTCCATGGAAGAAAGGGTTATGTGCAGGCAATTGCACTGCCACGATGCTTTATATGCTGCTCTTCTATGTATTCTACTAGACTGGCTGTATACAACAAAAAACTTAGTAACCACTCTGAAAAATCACTACTTCACTAACCACAATGAGCAACCTTTTGTTACCGTCATACATGACAGTACAAAAAGGTGCGTTATGGTGTACAGATTAATGTCAAAATATATTAGCTCATTATGTAGTTTTTATACCAGATTGAATCTTTTAATCTGAGACTATTATACCAACTCTATGGACGCCACGAGTGTGACAAAACGGCGTCATACATACATACATGCAATGGCGTGCACACATTGTCAGATTAAAGAACAATATTGACATTAGCTGACTCACGCAAAACCGATTTTCCACACAGTTTTATTGACGAATTTTCTTACGAAGCTGTGTCTATACAGTATATGTTCTCAGCTTTTAATAGCCATTAGGCAACATTGTTACGTACCATGTTGTGCACAAAAAAGACGCGCAGCAGTGGAAAAATTTTGGAAGTCCACGAATGATCAATCGTTGAAGATATGTCATGTTGCGCATCAGCAGCCAACATCGCGCATGTGTTGCCGAACTTCACGCATTGCATGTCAAATATAAAAGAATCCAATCTGATTTCGCTCTGACTTCGTACCGACTTTATTCAGACTCCACCCCGACTCCCTCCAACTCCAACTACAAACCGACTCCACTCCGGCTCTAAGCCGACTCTGCAACTCTAAACCGCCTTCACTCCAATTCCAAACCGACTCCAAACCGAATCCACTCTGAGTCCTTCCCAACTCCACTCGGAATCCCTCCAATTCCAAATCGACTCCACTCCGGCTCTAAACCGACTCCGCTTCAGTTCCGAGGCGACTCCATTTTGACTCCAAACCGACATCAATCCACCTCCCCCCTACTCTACTCCGACTCCTTCCAATTCCACTCCCACACAAACACCAAACTTATTCCAACTCCCAGCCGACTCGATTCCACCTCCCTCCAACTCCAATTCAAACAGACTCCAAATGGACACCATTCCGGCTCTAATCCGAGTCCACACAGGTTACAAACCGACTTCGCTTCAACTGTAAACCGACTCCCGCCGCTTCGAAATTCAGACTTCACACCGACTTCATACAACTCCAAACCGACTTTACTTCAACTCCGAACCGACTTCAAACCGACTCCATTCTGGTTTCAAAGCGACTCCACTTCGACTCCACTCCCACTCCCTTCTTACTCCACTCCACTACCTGCAACTCCGAACCGACTCCAAACCAATTCCACTCCGAATTGAAATCGACTCCGCTCGGAAACTCTCCGAGTTGCTACTTAACTTATCTGGCTAATTAAACAACTTGGGTGTCGTATGACATATATGTACAAAAAAAATGACTGTCGAAGTGCTCACCAAGGAAAGGATATCTGTTTCTGTTAAACCTGGTATTAAACGTTCTGTCGAACAGCATCAGAAACTCCGCGGCTGCTCATTTATGCTGTTTGTTTCGAACGGGTGGATTGGTCAGGGGTAGTTTGATGAGATCTGTGATAAAAGGTGGCGCTTGCTTCCCGCCCGAAGTTAAATGTGGCGACGACCGAGTATATGGCGTACTCCACAGATCCTACACCCGACCGCACAAGTGATGACTTGGCGTCAACGCATGCATTGCTACTATATGGGTCAAGCGGCGTGAGTTAACAAGTGGAATTTGTGACCCCAAGAACCTCTCTTCTGGGGCAACACAAGCAGGAACTGCGTGTTACGGAGATGAATATGCTGCGGTGGATGGATTGTACACCTAAGCATAGCGTGAGGAAGTCACGCATCCGGGGCAGCCTTGTCATGTTGGCTTGGCTACGTTTAGCCATACCACCTGCACCGAGCCCCGGTAAGAGGGTAGACCCAATAAGTGCTGACTTTACGTCATGGAGGATGATATGCGTGCCAATAGTCTCAAACCGTAGGTGCCCAAGACCGTGTAAAGTTGAAAAGTAAAAGCCGGAAAGCGGATCACGGACTCCGGGGTGAAAGCCTCGGATGCGACCAGGACTAATGCAAAGATGATGATGACTGACTGTCTTGACTGTTAAAAGTGTAAAAAGTTTGAAATGTGACCGGTATTCAACTCTGAGATGGTGATGAAATGTTAAAAAGGTTTAGCAGTAGACATTCAGGTTGGAAGAAAATAAAGTACCAACTTACTAGTTTATTTCTGAGAAAACGTAAGTTAATGTTAAAAAACATATAAAAATCTGGAAACCTGAATATCAATATTGATAACATAACCTCGTTGCCCAAGATTAAGTTGATAAAATTTCGCAATATATGCATTTTTTATATTGTTTAATGTTACATACTCCCTTCTTCCAATCTTAATATTCGTAATTTCTATTACATTGTCAATTTCAAATAAATACATTTCCATCCACTTATTTGTATGTTTATGCATCTCCGATAGTAAATATGGACAATTACTATAATTTGACCCCATAATATTACGACACAAATTATAAGAAAACATAATAATTGCAAATGAAATGTTCAAACTTTGAAGCCGATTATCTCGAAATTTAGAAATTGTTAGTTACGTCCTTCATCCACTCACCTCTATATTTCAACTGTTCTCCTAGGCTGCCTACATGAAAATGCACTCTCATCCACACCTACAGTGTTTAAAAATAAAACACTGCGACCTTTACCAAATCCCCAAGATAAGGAAGCAATTAGGTAAAAAGTAATTAAAACGCCTTCGAAGGTCCGATCGCGTGTGGCGAACACTTCTCCATGTATATACAAAATTGCATACTATTTGCATTCATTCCAGCGAGGCTTTTACCGCAAGGAACACTTTTGACCTTATTTAGTAACGACCTATGATAAACGCTAATTGGGAGCTTTTAAGTCACTAATGGTTTTTCTACTGTGTACTTACCTATTTTCATTTCTTATTTGTGAAATAGATAAATTAGATACCTAAGCCATAGATATTAAATATCTAAGCAGTTAAAAAGAAGATCTATGTTTTTTTTTATATTGGGACCACGTTGGGCGCCAGTGTACATGATGTGTCAAATGACATTGTTCCATTTCATAAATGAAATATTATTTTTATAAAATTGTAAATTAGTCCTGACTATACTGTATATTGAAGATATTTTAAAAATACTTGGGCTATGTAATTTTAATTCTGAATCCAAAATATCCTTCTTGGAATCTTAACTGTTTGTCTGTTCGCAATGAATGCAATAACTATTGAACGGATTTTGATGAAGTTTTTTTTTGTGTTAGAATGGTCTCAATCGGGCTTAAGTATATCGGACTTGGTTGAGTTAAACTGGTGATATGACCAAAAGTCGCGATAACTGAAATTCACGCGAATGGCGCCGCAGGCATCAGTTAGTTTGAAATAAAATGTAAAAATAAAATATTGAGAATTGAAATTTACATAACATCATCTGAATGGCTATCAATCATTTCGCGCTAGACGAAAAAATTGAAGCTTTTCATTTGATTGATGCGCTGAAAAGGCTTCAAAGCCTTACGCAATTGCTATGAATATCAAAATTGAGTATTATTCAGAGGCGGTTCAATTTTGCTATAAATACTTTTTAGAAGCTTTTCATCAATCAATTATTCACTGTAAACTGAAAAAAGGTACCTAGTTTGTTCATTTAAAACTAGGTGTTTCCCGCCGCTCCACCTGCGTGGATTTCGGCTATCGCGGACAAACATGGCCTACGTTCTTTCTCAAGGTCTAAGCTACCTCTATCTATACTAATATTATAAATCTGAAGAGTGTGTTTGTTTGTTTGTTTGAACGCGGTAATCTCTGGAACTATTGGTCCGATTTGAATGATTCTTTCAGCGTTATCGAGGAAGGCTATAGGCTATGTTTTTTTTTTCAAAATTAGGGATCCGTACGAGAAAACCGCGGGTGAAACCGCGGGGCATAGCTAGTACACAATAAGACATGAAAGACAGACAAACAAATAGATAAACACACTTTCTCATTTATAGTATTAATACTCGTTATACTGTGATATTAGTATTTAAAATAATATAATTGATATTAAAGCATATTATTTTTAATTGTAAATTATTAATATTTTAGGTTTCACATTGCAGATATATTTTTTTTAAACGATTACTTTTTTAGTAATGTACACTTCCTAGATTATCTTTTAAAGCTGAGTGTTGTAAAATAAACTGTTATTTTAAACAGGTGCTACTGTCCAGGCCAGTGACCATGGTGGTGCAATGGAGTGAAGTGCGAACAGCTTGGCAGGACAGTGACTTCATCACGGAATGTCTGTGCTGGCACAACGTATACCGGCAACGGCATGGGGCCCCTCAGCTTTATATGGCACCAGAGGTAAGCCTGTCTAAGCAGGCAAAAACCGCAAAAAACGAAAGGACGGGCATCAGGAGAACCTCGTGCTCCAAGATGAAGGCCTCGGATGCAATCGAAACACAACACTGCTATGAGGATGATATTTCCAAAGGCTAATCCTGCTTTGTCTTCTATACTGACGGCACAGAAACTCTGTGTTTACAGGGTCAGCAGCGCGTGTGTCTATCCTGGTATTGCACACGCCCATAGGCAACGGTAACCACTTTCCATCAGGTGACCTAAGGTGTATAAAAAAAGTTCTTTCCAGGGGCAAGTTGGGGATGGTTACCGCATCCGAGGGACAGGCTCCCACACATAATCTTAAATCCAGAGATGGTTCTGGGTCAGCTGGGGTGTGAGGCATATGTCTTAGGCAATCTAACACTGAAGACTCGAGACTGCGGTTTTAGTCGGTTCGAATCCGACCTAAGGAAATTACCGCACGAAAGAATTGGGTGGGGGTGGCATTTTTTAGGTTCAGTAATTAGCCCCGAATAAAAAATATTTAAGATCCGAGCCTTGAGTCCCATGTTGGGCGCCAAATTATATTTGCGTAAGACGATTTGAATACATATCCTTCGGAGATGGGACAAATTAAAAATAATATTTTTCCCTCCTTTGTAGTTATGTGATTACGCGCAAGCTTGGGCGAACCATTTGGCACACACGAACAAGTTCAGCTATAGAAACGACCGTGACGTCGGCCAGAACTTATACCAACGGCCCGTCAGCGCGATCCAGCCGGACGTCACAGGTAAATTATTTTTATTTTTTATTTATTCGGGAAAACAAACAGTTACATTATATTCTTAATCTAAGGTCTTAACATTAATTTAGTTGCAATTATGTAACCAACAGCGTTATCCACATGTTATTAAACTATTATTTTAATGGTTATACAAAAAGTAATCATTTTATCTACTCTGATACTATAATACAAAGATTATAAAATTGAAATCAGAACTCTTATGACAAACATTACGCACAGGCCAAAAAAAAAGTTTTATTACGATACAGGTCTTGTATGGACACCTGTATCATAATATAACTTTTTAATCATAACGATACACCACACAATGTCAATCTGGACTGAACCTCTACTTTAAAAAAAAAACGGCCAATTCGGAAGAAAAAAAAAAGAAACGCGCATGCGCAATCGATGTTTGCGGCCTTGGCTTGGCGTCAACTTTTTTTTTTACATTTACATATATTAAACAAAGTTTGGTTTTGTTTATAAAATAAATTAGTTTATGTATTATAGTATGAGAGTAGATAAAGTAGTGTATGACACTGTACATAACTTGGTCTTATAACACTCGTGTGATAATATAAAAAAACTCGCCTACGGCTCGTTTTTTTTTTAAAACACACTCGTGTTATAAGAACCCTTATTATGCAACAGTATCATAAACTACTATTAACAGTGTCTTGGTCCATTAGATATTAGTACAAAACATATTCAACTTGATTTTGAATTAGGTAGTTACATTTTTTCTGTGAGTTAATTTTTTTAACAAAGAATTTCGAAATTTATTATGCGACAGAGTGAATATGTCTAAATCTATATACAATTTATTATTATCGACCATACGATTAAGAGGCGCACGGATACCAGCATTAGTGTGGCGGCTAGTGAAAACGGCGATTTTTTATTACATTTAAGTTAATCAAACATATCTTCATAATATATTATATTTGACATCTATTTTTTTACGACGGTTACCTATCTTAATCCCGAATTTTAATATTCCGAATATCATAATCCAGAAAACGTTTGGCCAATTTTTCATAATCCTGGTTTTTCAAATTCCGAAGTTTTATTTGCCATATAATCGCAACTCCGAATTTCATTTGCCCATTTATTCATTCATACGACGTTTAATAATCCAGACGAACGAGTTCCAGACACACGAAATCTAAATGCACAAAATCCAGATGACCGTAATCCATATGCACGAAATCCCAATTTTTAAAACACAAATTTTTGAAATGCAATTAATTGATATCCAGTTAATTGATATCCAGACAAATTATATCCAAATTTTTAAACCTAAAACTAAACCTCATATGGCGTCTACTAACTACAATTGGAGACCTTCTGAACAAAACACACGTTGCCTTAAAAAATATATGTATGCATGTAAGCAAACAAGCATGCATGCAGGCAAGCTGGCAAGCATGCAGGCAAGCAGGCAAGCATGCAGGCAAGCAGGCAAGCATTAATGTTGCTCTTCTCCGGCGCTGCGGGAAGTGCAGTCCTTCCGCCCTTGCGTAACAAAGTTCGGGCACCCATGCTCGCTTCCGCAGCTTCGGCTTGCTAATCGGCTTTGGCGACCAGCCTCAGCCGTTCCAGCTCGCCCGGACGCGCCCGAGCTTCGTTACCGCGGGCGAGGACTGCCCTCCCTCCGCGGGTGTGCGTTGTTTTATAGACAATTGTTTAATATAATTTCGTATAACAGAAAATGTTTCGCATAATTTCGTTTCATAGAATAATCAATATAATCATTATATATAATTAATATAATTTTAAATCATTGAATTTTGTTTCATATAAAGTTAAACATTAGAATAATCATTTCTTAGAAAATGAAATCAACTATTCTTAATCATTGTATTGTTTATTTAATAGAAACTTATTACAAAGAATAACATATTATCATATATATGGTTTTTATGAACTAAACAATTGATGCGTCTACAAGGTCGACGGAGCCCCGCTACGCGGGGCTCCTACTTCTGGGTGGTTTATAAAAAACTAACCACGAAGGCCTAATGCGGGAGCTTCGCTACACTCCGCTCCCGCATTATTAGCCTTCTAACCTAACCTATCCGAGTCGGGGTGTTAAAATTGTAAATGTTACAGTTAAAAATAAATGTGATTTGGAACATTATAAAGGTGGTTTAATATTCTTTAAAAAATAATTCTACAGTTTAATAAGCTTGTTAAACAAAAAAATGTTATTAAAAATTGTGTTTCTGTGAAATATGTTTCATTGTAGGAAATAGTTTTTGAAACAATAATATTCGAAATAAAAATATAAGAACCAAATATTATATTATGAAGCATTTTATGTGCAACGAAATTCTATGAAATTTCTTTCTACGAAATAAGGGGCTCCCCTCTCTCCGCGCCTCCGGTTCTTAAATAACACTCTAGTGTAGGGCAGACAAGTACCACGGCGAGTCGGGTCGGGTGTCGTACGCAGTGTTCACGAGCTCGCTTTCCTGATTCATTGATTATACCTGCATACAAATTGTTCATGCATGACATGGAAAACAATAATTTAAACAAAATTATATAATAAGTCTTCAGGCTTTCATTATATTAAGTGAAATTATTTATGTCTTAAGTGAACGTTAGATTTTTTATTATTATATCAATCGTTACACACCCTAAATGAATCGTATAAATTTACTGATTTTTACTATACCTGTATATAGTTTAGCTGGAACATGATTTGTATGGGAAAGAAATAAAAAGATTATGAAAATTTGGTAATAGTTTATTTGGAAAATGGTACGATGAGAAACAAAAAGAATCTGGTATAACTATATAAATATATTTGGATTATGACAATATGGGAAACAAAAAAATACTATTTGAGAATTTGGTTTTAGTGCACCTGGAAATTGATTCATCTGGGAAATGAAAAACGGAATTATAGAAAGTTGTCATTCATTACATCTGTCTTTTAAAAGTTCTACCAACCGTTTTCGGGGTTTTAAGATTCGGGTAACAGAAATTCGATATTTCAATAGGTTACCTTTTACGACATCCGAACATAAACTCTAAAATCTCTCTCTATTACTTCCTGACATCACTGTTATGTGCTCCAGCTATCTATGTTACACAGTGCTTATTGCCCGGCGGACGAGCCGTCCGGGTACCGGCCCATAGTGCTGCTCGACGAGGTGGGCAAACTCTTCGAAAGAGTAATCGCCAAGCGCCTCGTCGAGCATCTCTCTAGAGTGGGGCCGGACCTGGCGAATACCCAGTTTGGGTTCCGCCGGTGGCGTTCCACTGTGGATGCCATCATGCGTGTGAGGACTCTGGCGGAGGATGCGGTTGCCCGGGGCGAGGTGATGTTGGCGGTGTCCTTGGACATCTCCAACGCCTTCAACACCTTGCCCTGGAGTTGCATCAGGGAGGCACTCGTGTACCACGGTGTGCCTCTCTACCTCCGCCGCATAGTCGGGGCTTACCTGACGGAGAGAGCCGTCGTCTACCCGAGTTCGACCGGAGTCGGTAGGCGTGAGATGTCGTGCGGTGTTCCACAGGGATCGGTCCTGGGACCGTTACTGTGGAACATCGGTTACGACTGGGTGCTTCGCGGTGACTTCGCGTACGGTGCCACCGTCACGTGTTATGCGGACGACACGCTGGTGACGGTGGGCGGGGCTACGCACCGCGAGGCAACCCTGAGGGCCACGACCGCGGTTGGCCAAGTCGTCGAGCGGATCCGGCGGCTGGGTCTCGAGGTGGCTCTGCACAAGTCCGAGGCCATGTTCTTTCATGGTCCTCGGCGCAGGCCAGGCCCGGGAGCCAGCCTTACAGTGGGAGGCACTCCCATCGACATCAAGCCCCAGCTGAAATACCTGGGGCTCGTGCTTGACGGTCGATGGGACTTCGGACAACATCTCCGAAGCCTGCGCCCCAAGTTGGTCACCACGGCGAATGCCCTGAGTCGGCTGCTGCCCAACTTGAAGGGCCCAGGGGCCTCCTGCCGGAGACTCTACGCGGGTGTCGTGCGGTCCATGGCCCTATATGGGTGCCCCGTGTGGGCGGACACCCTGGGGGCCAGATTCCTGCCTCTGCTCCGTACGGCGCAGAGGACGATGGCCTCCAGGGCCATCAGGGGATACCGCACGATATCCTTCGAAGCGGCGAGTCTCCTGGCCGGATCGCCACCGTGGATCCTGGAAGCGAGGGCCCTTTCGGCACTATACCAGTTCCGAAAGGAGGCGCGGGAGCGGGGATTCGATCCCGAGCCCGAGGACATTCGGGCCGAGAAATCCCGGCTCCACCAGGTCATGGTGGCCGAGTGGGAGCGACGACTTGGGCAACCACGCGCAGGGCACGCCGTCATTGCGGCGGTAAGGCCCATCATGGGGGAGTGGCTAGAGAGGCCACACGGGAGCCTCTCGTACCGTCAGACGCAGATGATAACCGGGCACGGTTACTTCGGGCGGTATCTGCATCTGATGGGTATTGAGCCAACGCCCGAGTGCCATCACTGCGACGCGAGCGTGGACTCGGGGCTGCACACGCTCACCGAGTGTCCGGCGTTTGAGACGCCGAGGCGGGAGCTTGTGCAGGCCCTGGGGGTGAGAGTGCTCACGCTCTCCACCCTGCTCGCGGCGATGGTCCGCTGCGCGGATGCGTGGGCGGCCAGCGCCTCTTTCTGCGAGCAGGTCATGCTCGCGAAGGAGACAGCAGAGCGGGCGCGGCGCGGTGAGCGAGAAAGACTCGCTGACATCGCTGCTCGCGCCCGAAGGCGGCTCGGGCGTCGGAGGGCGCTTACAGACCTCCGCCCCCCATGAGCGCGGGCCTGAGGGTGACGGGTGGAGCCACCCGTCACCCTAGCAGAAGCAGGCCACGGCGGCGGCGCGCATCGTAGGACGATGCGCGCCTCCCCACACCGGGGTTGAGTCGGGGACGGCGTGGTCCCCACCTCCCGAGGAGGGCCAGACCGAAAGGGATGGCCCTGGGTCAGCCGGGGTGCGAGGGATATGCCGCAAGGCAACCTCACCTTCGGCCTAGCACCACGACCCACAGACGGCGTGCGGTTTAGTCGGTTCGAGTCCGACATAACCCACCCCTCCGGCTCCGGAGGGGCGGGTATCCGTGGGGATTTCCCGCACGTAAAAAAAAAAAAAAAAAAAAAAAAACACAGTGCTTATTATCCGGAAATAATATGACGTATTTTCTCTCTTCAGGTCAAGAAGTGTCTTCCTATTGGTATGCGGCTGTGCGCCAGTACAATTTTTTCAGAGAACCTGATGTTCTTCATGCAAACGTCAACGCAGGTAACTAAATCAGCTTTTTTTTCTTACATTCTTCATGGCATTTTTTTTTTTGGAGATGGAAGAAATCCCTTCAATCTTTTTATCATTTTTCACAATGCGGTCCAGAATAGTGATTGTGAACCCGCACAAGCATTGTCATTAGCCAATGATTAAGCAGTTAGGGTACTTTGAATACGTAAACAAAAATTACTTATCTATTTTCTCCATTTTTTCAGGTCACTTCACCCAAATGGTATGGGTTGCGACTTCCTTCTTCGGAGTGGGCAAGGCTCGTTCTAGGGACGGCAAAGTAATCGTCGTGGCGAACTATTCCCCTCCTGGGAACATGTCCGGACAGTTCGACGCGAACGTTCTACCGCCTGTGCCGGAGAACTTTCCAGAACTGCCACCACCTCCTGAACACTGACGACGGTTCTCCATACGTGGCAGAAGGCTCAGGATCGATGCCACGTTCCTACATTGAATATTTTTGACAGTTCTTATTCTTAGCTTTTGTTTTAAAATGGTTGTTCAGATATATTTGGATAGTGGTCCATTTTATTTTTTTCAATTCCATTAAGTTACGAGTATATCGACACCGCAAAAATAGTGCACTAAATATTCCGTCTTAAAATAACAGCCGTCCGCTTAGCGAATCACAATATTTCATTTAAAATACTTAGGTCGTAATTGTCATACCTAATTTAGACCACCAAACGGTGCTAATTCTATTTAATTGCAAAAGTAAACGAACTTGACAGGATACCTACGAAATATCTAAAAGACATCTGTTTAAATATACCCATGTTCTTCAATTTTTCTGCCGAAAAATGACGAATGTATGTCAAACTACTATTTTTTCTGTCAAACTCGTTTAGCATAGTTTTCTGTCAGCAAAATCGGCATAATTGTTAAAGTAACATAGGAGTTGCAGGCGAAGTGTAACACGTCCATGAAAGGAATTATGTAGTGCGTCCTCTACGAGAACATTTTTTGTTAATTGCTAGGCTACAAAAATATTGGTGCTTGTTAGATAGTAGAAAGATAAAACTTTTCAGTTTCGTGGTCACTTTAAACGAATTCATGGACCATCGATACGCATAATTTAATTATGACGTTTAAGGCATAAAATATTCTATTCTAGGTTATAAAACAAACATGGAGGGTGCCTCCACCCTCCATAATTACTTTGAAAACAAAACATAGGGCGATAGGTTGCCTGCCTAATTTAAATGTCATTGAAGTCAGTTCAACTTCATTAATCAAATTCAAAAATAGCATTCAAGGCGAAACTACTTGATCACCTATGTGTGTAAAAGGATTAAAGCTGCTTCATAATTGCTTTCTCACTCCACACGGCGCGGCGGCGGCGCGCGGCGGCGGTGTGGTTGTAGAAGCTATTGCTTGTTGATAATTTAAAATCAATTTTTAATCTAAACTATTTAATAAATGCTGGCTTACAGTAGTCAATTTAATTAATCTTTGTCTTGTAGGCCTGCCTTTAGACTGTAGTTTCATAACAACGGCCACTTCTAATAATCGAGATAAAATTGCACACGGCTTGTGGCTTCTGTATCCTTAGTTCCTTTTCATTCATTTGAACTTATTTAATAATCGGTTTTGATAGGTACTTGATATTTTATATCCTAAGTTTATATAAATATATCGATATATCGGAATGTTACAAGTATATATTTCGAACAAAAGTTATATATCTAATAAAAAATATGAATATATCAAATATGTAACGAATATCTTATGATTAATTATAAAATTTATAATTCAAACAAATGAATCCAGGATTTATACCTCGTTACATTATAAAATAGAAAAGCGGTTGTTTTGCCCGAGCTTGAATTTGATAACGTTTATTAGATCCTAGAAAGCAATAGAGTAAATACATCTTAGGGCGTATTTTATAAAAAATATTATAGTTTATGCGGATAACGTAATTACGTAACTACTTTGGACACTGTGTAACTTGTGTGTGTGTGGACTTGTGTAACTCGTTTAAGAATACTTTTTTTATTTATAATCCTTTGCCTTACCTATCTAGTTATTCCATCTACCTTTTTAAGTAATACTTGAGATTTATTCGTTCTCTTTTATAATTTAAAGCCTTCAATTAGAGGCGTGAGGAAGCGCTGCAGTGGCGCCTTATAGGGCAGTTGCAGCGCCATTCACTTGCTTCTAGAAATTGTATTAAAATTAGTAGTGGCGCGGTTGGTACACCACAAGACGCCACTGTAGCGCGACAGCGCTTCCTCACGCTTGTAATTTGAAGGCCCTTTATGTATCCGTATTGCATTACAAATATTTAAAAAAATAATGAAATTATGTACAGTTTTTAATATACAGTATATTATCCAGGTTAAATCATAATTAGTCATAGATTTGGTTGGTGCTTTCATGAAGTCAATAAAATATACAATTCACATAACGTTATACGGAATATCGTATTCCCCCCGCGCCTCTTAAGCGGTTTAGACGTACACACTGTGCTCGTTACTTTAAAAAATAGTAAAGTCGGTAATTTCTAAGTTCTAGACACGTACTTTACATCGTTAAAATTGTGAAGCCAACACCAATAAATTGTGAAATTGTTGTAACTGTGGTGATAATATTAAGTGGTGAAATAAACGAAAACATTTACAAGACAGCCGAACATTGAAAACGTAAGTGCTTATCACCGTATCAGTGACTCATCTCTGGGTGCATCGAAACACACAAATTACCTTATATGGTCATCGCCGATCACCCATTGACTCAAGATACTTAACCCAACATATCAACTGATCGAGTATTTCACTCCAAACTGCAGTGTGTTCGTGTGGCGTGAACGGTTAACGCTGCGACTGGCAAGCTATGCGGCACGAGTTCGAGCCTTGTATATGGTTGTCTTTTTGTAATTATTTTTGATCTTACTCCTGCTTTTTGTGTTTTGCGGTGAATTTTTGTGGCCTTATTAACTCGTTTTTGGGAGTCGTCATATACTGTATATAATAAATACTAGTATAAGTTTATTGGAGTCACTGAAATAAACTACAATATCAGTATGTCTACAGTTGCACGATCACCGCCCTCGGCTAGTACTACAGATGAACAATTAAAAACTCCAAATACGGACAAATCTTTATCAGATACTGATATGAGCTGCTTGCGTAAGAGTAACAAGACTAACAGGACGCCTCCCAATTATGTACTGACGCGCAAAAGAACTTGGGTTGATAGAGATGACTCAATTTGTGAACAACTGGAAGAATTTAAGCGGGAAATGCGACAAATGCTGAATATCTTCGCAGAAAAACAAGGGAGAGAGGTTCAGCAGATTAATAATGTATTGAAAGAAATCCAACAGTCGAATGTCAGCATTGAGAACTCTATTGCGTTTTTAGCCGGGCAGAATGAGGAACTCCAGAAAAAAAATAATTTGTTAGAGAGGCAAGCCAAAGAACACAAATTGTGTATTACTACGCTCGAGACTAGAATCGAGGATATTCAAATAGGTAACCGCAAATCCAACTTCGTTCTGAAAAATGTGCCTAGGCGAAACAATGAAGTTAAGGAAGACCTTATTCAAATGGTCATGTGTCTCACCCGTAACTTAGACTGCGAATTTGTGCAATCGGATATAAAAGACATATATAGATCTCATAGCAAGGAAAATGAACATCGTAATACACCGATAATAGTGGAAACCGGTTCGACACTTTTAAGGGCGGAAGTTTTGAAAATGAGCAAGGCTTACAACGGTAAACATAGGTCTAGACTCTCCTGTAAGCAACTGGGCCTAACCACAAATGAGGACACTCCCATCTACCTCTCAGAACATCTGACCCCTAGGGGGTCCCGCCTACACTTCCTCGCTCGAGACCTAACCCGATCTGGTCTATTTAAGTATTGCTGGACAGCTTATGGGAAGGTGTATGTAAGAAAGAATGACCAATCACCATTTATTACCATAAGAAGCGAAGACCAGATTCACCAACTGAAGCTACAGAAATGACTGGAATTGGCAAGTGTCATCGAACCCTTACGACTGTACTGTTTGCATCTGAAGACTCCAGTTTTACCATTATATTGCATGTTATTTATGTTCGGGGATATATTCAGGGATTTATTTATTATGTTATTTTTCTCACTTTGTCATAGAATCTCTATGAATGTTTCTCTAACTATCTCTATGAATTATGTAAACAAATATCGTAACACCTACACACACGTTTCCATGGACAACTCAATCAACTTTTACATTTATAAATACACACACATTTCACACAAACAACAGAAGCGGAGCACTTTTAAAACATTTAATGCTTATAATGTTGAATTATTCAATTTCAAATTATTATTTTCACAATGGATGAATGATGTAAACTTTGTCAAACTGTCTTCACATATACCCATTTTTCTTGTTCATAAAAATCTTAGTTGTTGTTTAATGATGTTCATAAATTGTACCCGCATCAACACAAGTGTTACAGACACCATCTCTGCACAATTTGCACACCGTACTGGCTGTACTCAATTACGTAACATGCACTTATTTACACCTGAACTAGCTACGTCTTACCATTACTATAATACTAAGTTTACAATCATGATATGCTCGGAAAGTTTACGGCCCTGTTGGCCCTCTTGGTACTCTAGTGACGTTTCACTGGCCAAAATGGAAATTAGCGTGTACAACTTTCCTCCGAGACTCCGATTCCGAACGGATAGATTATTGTTAGGTATATGGACACATCGAGTTTCCGCCTATTGGATAATCCCAACTAAAATTCGCGGCGATTAATGACTTACTGTCTGACCTTACTAACATCACTTTCTGTGAGGCTATACAGTGCAGTGCCGAGGAGTGTTCTGGGCTGCTATCAGTGTCAGGTTCATGTATCACTTTACTATCGCTAAATATACGTAGCATTAATGCGAACTTCTTGGGACTTCTATCTTTAATGCAAAGAATTGGCGATTATCCCGACATTATAATTCTAAGTGAGTGCCGGCTGTCTCAGAATCCTATTGTCCCTGTACTAGATGGATACAATTCTTATCAAACTTTAATCACGCATAATCAGAACGATGGAGTGGTGGTGTATATTAAAACAACATTAACTAATGTAACGGTCACAGAACCCTTTTTGCAGGACTCAAGCTGTCTGTTGGTTACGGTGGGTGCAGATTTGGTTATTTTTGGCGTCTATAGACCTTACGCTTTCAGAGACCCCACAAGATTCATCCAATCACTGGACAGCCTTCTGCATGGGGTTAGGGCGTATAGTAATATAGTTGTTATGGGCGACATTAACATTGATATTGCCGATGGTCAATTGGATCAATACTCGATTGACTACATGGATGTTCTGGCCCAACATGGACTTTTCCTAGGTCATACTTTTCTGACTCATGATCGCCTGACTTGCCTTGACCACTTGAATTTGAGGTCTCGTTTACCTGTTCGGATACTAGTGGTTGAGTCGACCGTCACTGACCACTTCGCGATTGTTGGTGCGCTATCTTTGAAAAAGAAAAAATCTATTACTCGAACCTCTGTAACAAAAATTGACGACGATAAACTGACCAATGATTTACTGGGTATAAACTTTGACCATGTCTACGCGGCCGATGACCCTAATCTCGCTTTGACACGTTTGTATGAGCCTATTCTTTCTGCTATCTCTACTAACAGCAAAACCGTAAAATTGTCGCGAAGAAAAAGACCTATCAAACCTTGGATTACCCCAGGTTTACTGAGGTGTATGCGTCACAGAGACAATCTTTACAAACAAATGAAAAAAGAACCAAGAAATGAAATAATAGAGCTCTCTTATAGGCGATATCGTAATTATTGCGTTAACTTGCTGCGTAAGACTAGAACTGCATTTGAAAAGCTCGAATTTCAGAAAGCTGGTAGCAATTGCAAACGAGTATGGAAGGTTATTCAGTCAGTCACCAGTACCGCTAAAGCGAAATCCCCGGCTGATGAACTTCTGTGCCTCCAGGAAGACAAACAATTGTGTGTCGAGGGGGTAAATACCTATTTTTCTGGCATTGGCAGGCAACTGGTTGAAGAAATACAAAACAGTAATGTTTCTAGGATAGACCGTGCGACCAATCACTTATGCCCCAGTGCTAACTCTTTTGTCCTATTCGACACAGATGCATCGGAAGTTGAGCGTGTACTCATGTCATTAAAGAACGACAGTGCTTCGGGCTGGGACGGAATCTCAGCTGGGTTCTTGAAAAAGCACAGGAACATCATCGTACCACCTCTTACATACATATGTAACCTGTGCTTGAACACTGGAATATTTCCCACAGCTTTTAAAAGAGCCATTGTTCATCCTATATTCAAGTCGGGTGATCGTAACCGTGTGGAAAACTACAGGCCAATATCAGTTTTGCCCGCGATGTCTAAGATACTAGAGAAAATTATTAATTTCAGGCTTGTCAATTACCTAGAATCATGTGATCTTCTATCTGTGAACCAGTACGGATTTAGGAGGAATCACTCCACTGCCGATGCTGTGCACAACTTAGTGGGTCACATGGTTAGGAAACTAGACGATAAGCAGAAATGTGTAGCACTTTTTCTGGACCTTGCGAAAGCATTCGACACGGTTTCGATTCCCATTTTGCTATCTAAGCTTGAATCATTGGGTGTGAGAGGGATTCAGCTACTTTTGTTCCAGAGTTATCTTACTGGTAGATCTCAGTATGTTAAGATTGGCCTTTATGCAAGCTCTGAAACATCCATTGAGTATGGTGTTCCTCAGGGGAGTGTCCTTGGCCCAAGCCTGTTTCTGGTTTATGTAAACGACCTATGCAATCTTGGACTTGACAATGGACAAATATTTTCGTATGCAGATGACACAGCACTGGTATTCTCTTCCGATACCTTGACCAGGACTTACAGTTTGGCTCAAAACGGGTTTAATGCCGTTACCCAATGGCTTAGAGCAAACTTACTAACTCTAAACGTGAGTAAAACTAAGGTTATTCATTTTAAAATTCGCAACTTTGATCTACCCTCAGAGAACTCGCTACAAATCACTGTTTCACCAGTTGACAGCCAGCTCTTAGCTGGTGCCCGCTGCATCATTGAGAGAGTTTCATCCATCAAATATTTAGGGATTGTACTTGACCAAAACTTAACCTTCAAACCACATGTTGACTACTTGACGGGTCGGGTCCGCAAACTCATTTATATCTTTCGGCAATTACGTTACTCGGCTGACCCAAACGTCATGAAGATGGTATATCTCGCGATATGCCAATCTATTTTGAGTTACTGCATCACAACATGGGGTGGCGCTGATAAGACTCCTTTTCTCGTTTTGGAGCGTGCCCAGAGGGCTGTTTTGAAGGTTTGTTCTTTTAAGCCTCGCCTGTGTCCTACAACTGAGCTTTATGAATACTGCCAAGTACTGACCGTCAGACAGCTCTTTGTTCTAGCTACTGTAATCAAACAGCACTCCTTGACAGAGTTTAGGACAGACACCACTCGCCGCAATCATCTAGTGGCTGTCTCATCGAGGGTCAGGACATCATTTAGCCAAAAATTCTTTATTTTTCTGGGTCCGTACCTTTATAATAAATTGCATAAAATTTTGTGTCTTCATGGTCTAAACATGTACAAGTGCAAAACTACTCTCCACGAATGGCTTCTCTGTCAAACATACTCTGACATAGAACAATTATTGAAAGTATTGAAATGACGACGAAGTCTTTGATCATTTAATTCTAATGCATACACACACACACACACGCACACACACACACACACAAACAAACACACACACACACACACACACACACACACACACACACACACACACACACACACGCACACGCACATGCATGCTTTATATATTTTAATCGATAGCATATTCTGTACCAATACCGACTATCCTGTTATTTCTTTTTTTTTTTTTTTTTTTGAGCACTACATACGCATTGTGTTATAGTGGAATCCTGGTGACCAGTAATACAGGTAATCTTTTACCTACAACAGGCACCAGCGATCCACAGCCATATTCTGTATACTCTAAGTTGTGTAAACACTTTATGTAATTTGGTTGTTGGTGAGAAATAAAATTTTTATTTTATTATTTATTTATTTATTGATCTAATACATTTAGAGGCGACGATAGCAAAATAGGTTCGAATCGAAATGCTAACCCTCTTGAGTAGGCTGTGTTGATGTTGTTTTTAAGTGCAAAGTTAAGCAATAAGTATTAGCGTGGATAGTATTAAGTTGGGAGATCATACTTAATACATTGAGAGTCCTTCATGCCTCAGAGGCATTAAGACATCATTAAGCGCGTTCATTCCGGTTCCCATACGAATATTTCCGGTATAAAACATTGAAAGAATGATGATTATTAACATGACTACCTGAGCTGACTTGGTAGTACTCCGGGTACATTACATATTGGCATAATTTTCTTGTTGATTTGGAGAAAAATAATATGGAAACATGTAAAGAATTTCTGTATTCATCGCCAGGAGCACGACACTGTTAACTTATGTCTCCCAAGGTTCTTTAGTTTCAATATTGCATCGTACTTTTATTATTCTGGTGACGTCATCCATTTAGTGTATGTTGAATACTTATGATAGTTGCTAGAATAATTATCGTTATCTAAATTTATAAATCAATGAAGCGTAAACAGACATTACCGCCAAAGTAACATGTCAAAAATTTACCAGAACAAAAGTTATAATGGATGGATAGGTATAAAATCTAAAAAATACAAACGTTACCATCACCTGGTAGTCTAGATAGTTTAACTGTAATGTGCTTGGCAGATATTTAAATGTTTACAATAAATTCCTTGTTTAACTCTATTAGATTGACGTGGATTTATGATGCTTGTCGATCAATTTGCAAACTGCTAATTCGTATAAGAATTTGTATTGCCAGCCCTAGTACCCTAGGCCCGGTCATAGGCCACGGTTACTACTTGAAATCATGAGAGATGATGACTGGATGACCGCCCAGGACCTCGCCTCAAAGCCAAATTCGCGCGCGCAGTGGCGAGATTCAGCAAATCACGGTGCGCCACGAGCGGCCCTTACAATAATAACTTTTGTTTCAACATTAAATAAACCTTAAAGCAGATGAATGGCAACAGAGAACACAGATGATGCTCTTAATTGTAATTTTTAATTTAACTAACTGCACCGGTGGTGCTCGCAGGTGATCACCAAGCACGACTGCTTCGGGGATTTCATGCGTCGGATCCGGCAAGAGCAATTTAGAATAGGAATTTGCGCACGTTAAAAAAATATGGCCTTGCGAAATGCACCTTAGGGTTAGGTCTTGCGGCGTTCCTGGATGTTAATGCTTGCGTATTTTAGTAAATACTTATCTAGTATATAAATAATAAGATCTGTTAATTATTACATCGAGAGGCGAGTTTTACGTAAGCTACTCTCTAGTTAGAAGGGTATTCTACCTAGGGTAGAATACTAGGTAGTGTTAGGTAAGTAGTAATCCAAGAGACCGTGAACGCTGAAATTATTGTGCGGGTTTTACCTAGGGTGCTTGTAGGTACACAGTGCATGTTGAGGAAATAGCGCAGATTATGTGCATCGTAAAAAAAAATATGTGGGTCTAGCGAGTCGAGCATGCACCAGAGGGAGCCGCGCGCTTTGTGGCGTGAGGCATCATAGAGCGTAGTAGCTCTCCATAGCAAATAACTTGTGCGTACCACTACCTACTTGCGACAGTAACCCGTGTTTTTACTTGCTCGTAATTTTTAACACGTAGGTATTAGTACAAGCGAGTAACTTGTACAAGTAGCTTGTGTATACTACTCACGCATGTATGTAACTCGCACCTTTACTTGCTCCAGCTAGTTCGATCTGTAGAAGCACCCTAAGTAAGTTATACAGTACACTTCCGCACAATACCTAGCTAGTTCACGGATTCTTGTTCTATAAAACGTTGAATTAGATAGCATTTTGCTCTGCCTTTTAATTTCGAAACCCCGTCTTCCTAAATGGTTGATGATAATATTATATTGTACACTTGTTAAGTTTTCCCTGTTAACTAAATGTAGGACGCTTTGTACGCACATTTTGTAATTTGTAAGATAAAATTAAATTTGTATTTAATTTTTACTAGTAGTTACGTATTATATAAATCTAGGTGAACAGATTTGCCCGCCATTCGATAGAGGTACATCACGGTGGTATTTTATTTTCTGAAAGTGGTATAAATCCGAGTTTTGTGTTAAAAATGGTGAATTTAAAGACATAACGTCTTGGACAACGTACACAATATGAGGAAAGTGGTATATTACTGGGTGGTGAAAGAATCTCCTAAGAAGCCTCTAGTAAAATCTACACTACTTTACTGGGGTTACTTTACTGGGATTTGGACTGCGACTAGGGCTTTGACTTGACTATAACGTAGTTTACTTGACTTTGACTGTGACGAAATAACGAAGACGCTGCAGAATTTTAAATATATTTATTTGATATATCTAATTTCTTGACATTGGCTAGTTCCGAGGCAAAAAGCCACAAGAAAAATAAAATAAAAAATCTAAGTGAAATGAAGTGACAACCTGCGGGAAAATAGCAGGACTACCAACTTAACTGATTTGATCATGATAAAAAAAATGTTAGTTTATAAAGTACTGATTATTTTGTCTGTGACTAATAGTTACAAAGTCACAAACAAAATAATAGGTAGGGGTACAGTACCTATAATTATAATAGATTATTTAATTGTGACTTGGCTAAGTATATCAAATAACAATTGTACTCTACAAATACAATAATTATATATTCTAATGTTAACTTTTCAGTCTAAAAACTCTACTGGACAAGCTTCTAGGGCACAGATTTTACACTAGGCCTAAATAGTAACATTTGCTTTCTAAACCCTTCTCCGCTTGCAATCTTTTCTCAAATCAGTAAGCTGTTTATAGAATTTATAGTTTCTTGAAAACTTAGTAGATAGTTAGGTACCACAATTTTCATATAGTTTTAGTATTTCAAGTGCCAAATTAGCGCATAAATATGCGTCGGTAGCTTAGTGGTTAAGGACTCTTGCCTTACGATCGAGAGTACGCGGGTTCGGATCCTAGCCATTACACTACCAACATGAACCCACTTCTAGCAATTTAGCTTAGCTGGAGGGGTTAGAGAGAATATTAGTAATTTTAGTTGCTAATGTTCTATTAAAAAAAAACTAGGATATGACATCAAGAAGACAGACTTGTTGGCTAAAATATTTCTGCTTGTATAGTAAAAAAAAAAAACAATGAGACACAGATGTAAGATTGAATAACAAGACTTAACTTCAACAAAAAGTAAGCGTGACAGGAACTATGTGAGTGTAGGTGTTAAAAAACATACAGATCAAATTCCTTTATCTTTTGTTAATTCAATTAGAAAACCTGACAAGAT
The DNA here is from genome assembly GCA_949126895.1 of Eilema caniola. Taxonomy (NCBI): domain Eukaryota; kingdom Metazoa; phylum Arthropoda; class Insecta; order Lepidoptera; family Erebidae; genus Eilema; species Eilema caniola. The sequence goes on along the minus strand of OX421462.1, from coordinate 28,238,122 downwards.
CGGTGCTGGAGCAGCAGAGGTTTGTTACATTAGGCTTTTGTCATTCAGTCTTACACTGGGACATAGAAATACCACAACATTTTCAGCCACACTTGGAGTGGGTTGAAGGTTCTTATAATATCTTCACTGAATTTCATAGTTCTTCTCAAATCCAAGACTTCAGAGTGTAACTACTGGATTTTCGTAAATATCTTTACAATACAAACTTACTACATACAACGTGTCCCAAAATTCAACGATAAGCGGGCTCCATCAATTTTTGTGTAAAAACTGCGGGCATTTTAGTATTTTTAAGAGTTGTGGTGAATAGTAGTACTACTTAGGTATCCTATACAAAAAAACCTTAAGCATATTTGAGAAATTGTGGTCGTGGTAACTCAAAATATCATAAAAGGTGTAAATTTTCAAAGAATTTCTAAATTTATGTTGTAACCAAAAAAAATATTAGGTATATTTTTATTTATTTTTCCTCGAGTGCTCATGAGCAGGTCTACCATTTGGGGCCCGCTTATCGTTGAATTTTGGGACATGTTGTATATTTATATGATGATGTTTCAAAAGGCTATAAACAAATTATAATTAAACTTGATAACTAGTGTAACATTAACAAATAATGTAACATTAATAAATAATGTAATATTAATAAATAATGTAACATTAATAAATAATGTAACATTAACAAATAATGTAACATTAATAAATAGTGTAACATTCACAAATAATGTAATATTAATAAATAATGTAACATTAATAAGTAATGTAACAGTAACATGTATAAGGTATCAGACTAAACGGATAACATAGAGGAAATGCATAGAACTAGTGTGTGAAGTCACTAAAAGTATAATAAAATAGTACCATACTTACTTATCTCCAGCAGGGGATGTCGTTGACCGGACAGATGATAAGGCGGCTCGGGCGTCGGAGGGCGCCAACCGACCTCTGCCCCCTATGAGCGCGGGCCTGAGGGTGACCGGTGGAGCCGCTCGTCACCCTAGCAGAAGCAGGCCACGGCGCGGTGCGCATCGTAAGACGATGCGCCCCCAATGCCGGGGGCGAGTCGTGGACCGTGCGGTCCCCTCTCCTGAGGAGGGCCAGACCGAGAGGAATGGCCCTGGGTCAGCCGGGGTGCGAGGGATATATCGCGAGACAACCTCACCTTCGGCCTAGCACATCGACCCACAGACGGCGTGCGGTTTAGTCGGTTCGAGTCCGACATAACCTCCCCCTCCGGCTCCGGAGGGGAGGGTATCTGTGGGGATTAACCGCAAGTAAAAAAAAAACCGGACATATGATCTGCCCTTTTGCACGGGCCATTTCACCAAGTTCCCCTATAAAGTAGTCCCCCATTTCACTTTGTGTGCACACACTCTTTCTGTTCACACAAAGAGTTACATGGTTCTATTTTATTCTTTTAGTCTGAGATATAGGTATAAAAGAAACAAATTGTTATGTGTTAACATATTGTAAAACAGTATTTTTGTGTTAGATTGGGGTAGAGTATTCCATGTTTATTATTAATTAATCAATGGCTGTGAATTGTTAACTGTTATATAGAACAGATATGCTTGGCAATATTTTTAGTCAATAAAGTATAAAAGAAAAATATTTTTTTTACTGATTACCCTCCTACAAATTAATGAAAAAAGTCATATTAAGCTGTACTGCACTGTAGACATTTGTCATTCTTTCTAAATAATATTAATAATGCAACTAACTATGAGCATATTCTATAGCATTTATTTGTCAATGCTACTTTATAACCATTTCAAATAACTGCCAAATTGTGAGTTATCCATCTTAATTTCCCAAATTTTACCCTTAACTGTATTTGGTTTAATGAAACAGAAACTTTTTAAAAACTGATTTATTGTACTTAATTAAATTCAATCTTACATAAAACCTTCATTCAGTCCATCTGTGTTTACAGCTAGTGCATACGTAGTAAAGTCTCATCTCTTCTTCAGCGCGTCTAGTCTGGCCCTGGAAGAACACTGCCTCCCTATTGTTGCAATTCGGGCACATATGATCTTTAGTGCGCGGTAGTGTTGGATCACTCACAACATCAGGATTTATATGAGTTAGCTCGTCGACTTCGTGCATAATTTTGTTGACATACACGCAGTTTGAATCGGCGAGTTGTTTATAGTCGCAATTTCTGCAAGCGTAAAGTAAAACTTTGTTGTTTTTATCCTCCCGTGGATACAACATGTTGTTGCACTCCTGACAGAACTGTATGCCGACGTAACCTGGTCCACCATCTTTTCTAGCCAAATTTACAGTCATCTTCACGACAAATTATTACAGTTGTTCAATTGTATAAAGGAAATTTGACACAATATCACGCTTTTATCGCGCAAAATTACAATAACGATAACGGAAACGGCGTGAATGACTCAATAACACCATGATGAATGATAAAATTGACAAATATGACATATTGACATGACCACAGAGTAGTAAGAAATATTAATGATTTTGCATAGATATAGTAAAAGAAAAAAAAATACTATATCTCTGTGATTTTGATTTGTGATTTTTGGCATTTTTGGCATGATTACAATACCTTTGAGCCATATCTTCATATGTACCGGGTCTAAAGGGAACGCTCTCGAAATCGAAGGTCCGTAGTAGTCCGGGTACACTACACATATTGGCATAACTTATTTTTTGAATCGGTGAAAACATATTTCTTTTTTTTCCTTTTTTTTCCCCGCTCCCTAGCATTATTTATTCTCACTGAATATCTATTAGAAACTTATTATTAACTAGCTGACCCGGCGCACTTCGTACCGCCAATATTGTTCCGCCCGCGTGGCGTCAGATCCCGTTCCCGCTGCACCCTCTACTATATTAATCATGGATTACACATATAAACTTTCTTCTTGAATTACTCTATCTATTAAAAAAACCGCATCAAAATCCGTTGCGTAGATTTAAAGATTTAAGCATACAAAGGGATATAGGGACAGAGAAAGCGACTTTGTTTTATACTATGTAGTGATGATAGTGAAGAACATCACTACAAAAAAAGCACGCGCTTGGCATGATTTGTCTTTTTACCCGACTGCCGAGAAGGGTTATGTTTTTCGCGCGTATCTTGTGTGTATGTTTGTAATATTCTTTATTCCTCACATCTTCTGAACCACCGCACGGATTTCAATGAGTCATGTCTCAAATGGAAGGTATTTATTGCCCAAGTGTTCTTGGGTACACAAAATATGAACAAAAGCTATTTGTAGGTTATTTGAAGCCAAAATGCATGTAGTAAAAAACATTTTCACACAAATTTATCGAGTAGGGTATCAAAATGAAGGAAATTAGAAGACGATTACAAATATATATATAGGTACCATAACTAAAAAGTATAAAATAAAATAAATTATTGAAAATAAAAAACCCGATTGATGCTGAAAAATCGAAACAGGCTTTATAGCAGGCGGTATCCATTTGCAAAAAAAAAGCTTGTTTCGATCTTTTCAGCATCAGTCGGGTGTTTATTTTCAATAATTTATTTTATGTTGATGTTTTTGTGTGAAATTGTCGTTTCATTGAGCTTTCCTAATTGAACATCAAAAGCAAATATATTTTCACCAAATTGAAAAAAAAATGGTTATATGTAGTGTACCTACCCGGATTACTACGGGGCCTTATAATACACCTGGTATAATAATAATCTTCATTTGTTAATGATGATGATGATGATTATGAGTTGATGATGTTGATGACGATGACAATGAATGATGTTTGCCGCCTCAATATAGTTGTGGGGACTTTACTAAAAGCTCCCTAGGGAGATTTGGAACGAACACAAAATGTCACAATTCACTGTAATATTTCACCGAAGTGCCTAATAATATAACAAATGTTGTGAAAAAACATAGTGACGTATAGCTTTTGTTGCAAATATGAGCTGTAGCCATACCGTAAGACTTTGATATACTCTTCTATCTCATTCCCACACATCCCGACAAAAGCAGGATGCAGTATGTAAGTATTGCTCATGATAGAAAACGACAAATTCAAACTATTGCCATCCCTCAGAGCACAGATTATTATGTATAGTAAAAAAGACCTTAGAGCGTGTCAGTTTTTTCAAGCTGAGCAATTTAATTCGCTCAGGAAGTCAATAAACCTTTGACGTTTTTTTCTTAGAGGCAGAATACTTTATTGCGTTTTTAACGTTTGTTTAATTATTTCTTGGACGGTGACTTATTTTTATAGTTCCTAAGCCTTCCCTTTGCTTGTTACGAACAATGCGGTGCAGTGTTCTATTGTGCAAAAGTGATAGTCGTGATCGTTTGCCTGGTTTGAGCTTTCACTCGTAAGTGTATGATTTCTTAACAAATTCTGTATTCTAACGGTGAAAACTTAAGTAAATTTGTTAGTATACATTTTACCACAGAACATTCCATAAAGTTTCTCGGTAATAAGTGTAATCATCTCATTTTAATTGCAATTTCAACATTGGTTAAATATTCAGTGTTGCTAGATCTGGATTGTGATATTACCCGGGATTCAGTGTCGTTACTATTGAGTACTTAGTCGCAACCGAGAGTTGAAAATTGTAAACGAGGCACCCTTTACGGTTCGATACCCAAAGAATAATAACGGCACCCTATTACTTAGACTCCACTGGCCACCTGTTTGTTACCAGGCTGTAGCTCATAAACTTTTTTTGCTAGACATTTGACATTGCGCTAAATAAAACATGCTGTAAGATGTACATATAATAAATGCTCATACATGATTACATACATTTTTTATTTATTCCATGAATTTTCTTCCAGCTAAGTAAAACGTCACACTTAGACGCGGTCTGCGGTGGCGGTCAATACAACTGACAACTTTTAATTACAAAATTTGCATTGACACTTAAGACTAGACGCACTATATAACAATCAAACTCAATTTAGAAACGGAATTTGTAAGTATTAAAACCGAGTCTTGGGGGAAAATCATATTTTATAGCAACACTGCAATGTTTGACTATTGACCTTAGGTAAAAATCTTCTATCTCATTCGGCCACGCCGTCCGTAACTCTATACCTACTTTTCTTCCTCTAAGCATTCGGCCAATATGCTCTTTGTTCGGCCACGGCGTCCATTACTCTATACCTACTTGCTTTCTCTAAGCTCTTGATCAAACAAAGTACTTAAATGCTAATTTAGTACTGGCAACATTAATTAACAGCACCATAAATTTATATCGCAACAAAACACGGCCAAATTAACAACAAAAAACAAAATAAAAAAACATTACTGTTTGTTAAATGTTTGGCACCTTAGAGAAAGAATTCATTCTCTAAAGTGCCGAACATCATAATTTCTTACTATATCACGTATAAGTGATACCCTATCGCTATAGAGATGTAAATCTCTAGTTTTCAAGTGTGTTTTCTAATATTTTTAGTGCAAATGTTGCGAAACAGATGAGCTGTAGACGCACCTTTACAGCAGTTTTCCTTGAAAGCTGAGAGATGCCTTAACATTTTATAAACAGTTTAAACAAAAAGTTAACTTAAAAGCACCAATGAACGGTAGACACTTTAAGGACAAATAGAACTTCACTCTACAAAACAACCTATATATTTTTTAAAGTAGTTAAGATTTTTTTAACTGTTAAAGCAAAATTTAGACATTAACGTTAGCAGATAAAATCCTTAAAACTAAAATATAAATATAATTATTATATAAATAAAAAATCAAACCTATTAAAATCACTACCCTTAACAAAAATCTTAAGAAACAACTGGCGCCAGTTCAATATTTACTTACGACAGTATTGCGAGTTTTCGAATATGTATTACTAGCTATTGCCCGCGGCTACGCCCGCGTGGATGTCGGATTTGTTGACATTAATGATCACTATTCCGCTCCCTTGACTATTCAAGGGAGCGGAATAGTGATCATTAATGTCATGTTTAGATTTCCGCTACTATAGCGTGATGATATATAGCCTATGTGTTATTCTGAATAAACTGTATTTTTTACAAAGTTTCATTAAAATCCATTCAGTAGTTTTTACGTGAAAGAGTAACAAACATCCACACATATCTACACCCATTCACACAAACTTTCGCATTTATAATATTAGTAGGGTATATGCCATTGAACGTCTTTGAAGTAAATAGTCATATAATCCAAATAGGTTACTTTCGTACAATAAGGGTTTTTCGAAAGTGTCTACCATTGGTGCCTTTACATTACTTTTCTTAAAATAAAGGCTTTTTGGAAGTGTCCACTATTAGGTCAGTGTCCACCATTGGTACTTTTACCTAACTTATAGTCTCACTTGCTTGCTATTGCTTGAAAAATATTGATTGCTTAAAATTTATGTACCTATACTTACAAAAATTCTACAAAAAGGAATAATAAAGTGTCAAAAAGGATTTCTATCAGGCATTCCCTTTTCCACAATACAGAAATCATCACCAAAATAATCAGTAAGATATTACCTTTTCGACTACAAGTATTTTAAGTTAAGTTAAGGTAAAATAAATAAGCTGTGGCTACCTAATGTGACCTTCATATTATTTAATAAACTTAAAGCTTATAAATATATTTGATGAATACTGAAAATATTTTATCGATTTTTGCTTAACACGGTTCCTAAAATGGCAACCCTAAATTAGTTTGCTATGTTGGTAGCAGTGATGGTTTGAAGCCGGTGGTTGGCTGGCTAGCTTGATAATTTCTTTTCCCATCCGTAGCCGATTGGTGTCGTGCTATCCAAATGGGTAAGGAATAGTTTTGTGAAGTATTTGTTATGGTTTATTTATTATTTTTGTTTTAAAATTATGTGGATCAGTGCAATAAATACGCATGTAATGTCGGAGTGTATATTCCGAGTAAATTATTCTTAAAAATTTCAACTTGATACGTGCATGCATAGGTGTCGGCCATGGCGCAGACATGTTTTTCTCGTGGTGTAAAACTAATCCGTTTCAATCTCTTTGCCGCCGTGTTAATTATAATGGTCAACTTAAGTTTCCCCATTCACGACATGTAGTTTAAATTATTGTGTGTCGATTTCTGTGTTGTGAGTCGTAAACATAAGTGATAACCGGCAGCGTCGTTATTTCAGGTAAGCCCCGTGGTATTCGCACGGCGCGCAAGCACGTGAACCATCGTCGTGAACAACGATGGGCCGACAAAGACTACAAGAAGGCACACATGGGGACGAGGTGGAAGGCCAATCCCTTCGGTGGTGCATCTCACGCTAAGGGCATCGTCCTGGAGAAAGTGTAAGTACGTTAACCGCATAGTACTTGAATGGACTTGGTGAATTCATGGAATGCATGTTTGTATGGTTACTTGCTGCCTTTTGAGCTCGCGTCGGAAGATCTTGGAAGAGAAGAGCGAACTACACACTGGTCATTACGTCCGCCCGCAGTATTATTGCCTGTGAATGTGTTTTTGTCTACAATCACAGGATAATACTGCGAGTGGCTGTTTCGATAGCTTCGGGAAGATGCGAAGAAGACGCCATGATCAAGATGCATGCATTTTGTATTGATTGTTTTTTTTTTTTACTGATTATTGACTAATTATTGTGGATTACTCATTTACGTGATCAATAGTTACTAATCATTTGTAGTAATAACCCTAACCTTGTTGTTATAACTGTAAGTAACACGAGATGTAAATACCGCATGGGTCATTGAACTTTCAATGAGGTTATGTTCATGCATAGCTATGATGTTTATACAGTATACAGTTACTTTACTAGTTTTCACTGTCACGCCATTATACTAAGTGTTAAGAACCTTATTTTATGTACTGGCACCCTTATTTTATCGATTCACGCCTACTTATCACTGATGAGATTGGCAGAGGCACTCACATATCTTTTGGAAGACTATCAAGGGACATGTCCTTGCACTGTTGGTATAGTACACAGTGCTGCTCTGATTTTTATTGCTTCAAAAACCAAATTATTCATCTGACTATACAGAGGACTAATTATATTACAGGATCTCTATTTGTACCATATCAAGTTAGAATCATGAAAACTCTAATCTTTTTAACACATTTCAAATACTTTTCTGAATTTGAACAGCAGCGCTTTTATGAATAGTTCTGTTAGGAGTAGTTCCACACATTTTGATGGTGTAGTGTGGTAATTTAAGTGATCATGTTTGATTCTTGACAAACTATTGTTGCCGGACATTGTTCAAATACCCTGTGGCCCCCAAAACCACATGTGACATATTTATCTTGTGACCTACTGACTTATACCGAGTTCAAGATTAGCTTGAATAATGTATATTTCTTAGCATTTCTGCTAAGCTATAAGGCACTTGCAACGGAATGCTTTTAAATTTTTCTTTAGATATTAAGAGCGCTGTATATACGAAGGAGTTTGAAACCCTACTAAAGGCTTTTCTTATAGAGAGGTGTTTCTATGCGGTTGACGATTTTGTGAAATGATATAGGTATTTTTTAGGATGCATGCAAGGACATTTTTCTCTCTTAATTTGTTTTTTATTCAGTTTTTGTATCTATAATAATTATGTATTTAAATTTAATGTAATTTGGACATCTTTTGGCAATTTTTCTTTGGACATGCAACTTTGATATATTAATTGTTTTATTTAATCTTTGTCGGTTTCTTTGTGTATATATTTACATGTTGTTTGGATAATTTTATATTGTTATTAGCTTTGTTGTTATTCGATTAAGATTTTCAATACAATGTAACATTGTTCGAGAAATAAATGAATATGAATATGAATATGAAATTGATGTATAGGTTAAAATTACTGTTTCAGCCCCTTCGGAAATTAGCAATTTAAATGATCTACTGTTAATTTATTTGTAAAGCTGTAATATTGTAACTTATTTTTGCACATGTGTTATTTTAGTTTTGGACTTGGTAGTTAATTTTTAAATAATTGTTTAAGTTTAGTTGTTGTATGCATTTTTAATATTCAAGAGGGCCACTCTTGAATATTAAAAATGTAATAATAATAATTTTACACATTTTATTTATTTTTGAATTTGTGTGATTTCAGTTGTACAACACAACTACTGTAAATTAGCATTGAACATAATTGACCATGTCTTTTCTTCTCCAACAGGGGCGTTGAAGCCAAACAGCCCAACTCTGCCATCCGCAAGTGTGTGCGAGTGCAGTTGATCAAGAACGGAAAGAAGGTTACAGCTTTCGTACCCCGGGATGGTTGCCTCAACCACATTGAAGAGAACGACGAAGTACTAGTAGCGGGCTTCGGTCGTAAGGGTCACGCCGTCGGTGATATTCCTGGAGTCAGATTCAAGGTAAGGATATAATATTTGATGTTTAGATTTTCCGACTGTTAGACATCTCAATGTCAAAAAGCATTGTTGCATTGGATTATTCTTAACGTTAACATAAAAGATGAAAGTTTCAAGTTACAGGCGGCAGTTTTGAAATATACTGTAGTCTTTTTCAGATATTCAAGATTACTTAGCGTAACTACCGAATCTCGCCCTAGAATGTTTTACAACCACATTTTTTGTTTGTTTAACAGGTTGTCAAGGTGGCCAATGTCTCCCTTCTAGCCTTATACAAAGAGAAGAAAGAAAGGCCACGGTCATAGGCGTGATCTACACTGTGATAAGGTAATTATAAATTGTTGAAATATATTGTTAAAATATTGTCCCTTCAATCTACAAAAAGTAATTTAGTTGAATTTTTGAATTTAATGAGTTGCTTCTGCAATAATAAGCTCCCCGTTAATTTGAAAATAAACTAAATGATGTTAAATTATCAATTATTTGCTACTGCTGAATGCCATGACGCAACTCACTAACTGATGAAATCATATTAAATGTAATAAACCTACCGAAAATGACCCTTATAACCCAAATATTTTTGTTCCAGTGACCTGCTGCGGCAAAGCTGTGTTGTTTATAAGTGTACATTACAAAAAAATGTAAAATCAAGTACATAATAAAAACTGTGTACGCCAAAATGTAATTTCATTTTCGACATTTCTTTGGTTGGTTGGTTTGACAAATTAACCAGTTATTGATATACAGGGTGTAATCGTTAAGTGTGTCCCAGGCGATTATTCCGTAACTATTACAGATATCAAAAAACTCTGATATCGAAAGTATGTTACCTAGTGAGTAAAATGACATCAATAACTTTTTAAAAATCTAACGAAAGGTATATAACATTTGGACATTAAACACTCCCATACATTTAGTATGAGATTAGTAGAAAGGTTTGTTTCCTTATTTTAAGTGATCTATTCTAGTACCCATTTTACCTTAATCATATTTCATGATTACGTATAATATAACAATGATGATTTTCAAGTAGATACATGTGTAAATAAATTATCTTACCACTTCAAATTAGTAATAAACCGTGATTCTATATAACATTAAGTCATTTGAGCTAACTGAAAAGCAACACACTCCAAAAAAAAAGATACTCTTTGGCGTTCGTTCTAAATTCAAAACTTTTATCTCGGGTTGTTGTTCGCACTAATTTAACGTTTTTTTTTTTAATTTGCGTTAATAATCGTGATTGTTTCATTTTTTGATTGCAAAATGTCCTATTCCAAAAGAGAAAATAGAGATTATGCTACATAAAAATTTACTACAAATATGATTGTAACAAAAGTGCGGTCATTATCGCCTACAGAAGAGAGTACCCAGGTAGAGAAGTCCCTTCTGGTTTACGTACCTAAAACCTTTCTACTAATCTCATACTAAATGTATGGGGGGCAGTATGGGAGTGTTTAATGTCAAAATGTTAGAGCCCTCTCGTTTGATTTTTTAAAAGTTATTGATGTCATTTTACTCATTAGGTAACGTACTTTCGATATCAGTTTAAAGTTTTTTGATATCTGTAATAGTTACGGAATATTGCCTGGACACACTTAACGATTACACCCTGTATCGCAAAGAAGCGAAGTTAAATCAATTAACCAATCGGCTTTCCGTCAACCATATTTTCGCTTCGCCCCTGCTATTGTATGAATCGACCAAGTTGCAGTTGAATTAAAGAGGCGTCTCGCTAGTTCTATTTTAGAATAGGAATAATAAAATCCTTTATCGCCCAAGTGTTTTTAGGTACATAAAATATGAACAAAAAATAAGGATTATATTATCTGTGGCTATATGTTGGTTTTTAGGCACGAAACTGTATGTGGTAAAAAAAAATTCATTAATTTATCAAGTGGGGTATCAAAATGAAGGAAATTTGAAGACGATTACAAAATATATTATGTCATAACTAAAAAGCATAAATTAAAATCAATTATTAAAAAAAAAACCTGACTGATTCTAAAAGATCGAAACAATATAGCAAGCGGTACCCATGTGCAAATCTCAAACCAGATGAAAATTAATGGGTACCGCCTGCTATAAAGCTTGTTTCGATCTTTTCAGCATCAGTCGGGTTTTTCATTTTAAGAATTTATTTTATTTTTTGAATTCGGTTAATAAGTGTGGGTGGGCTACTTCACTCTATAGTGTACCCTAAACTTATCCATTCAATCCTCGTTGACCTTTTCTATATGTGAAACTGATGTGAAAAGCGCCCCGATCGATGACACCATATTTTATCGATAGCCAAGGAGCCTCTGTTGTCTAACGAACTCGAGTAAGGTTAAATTCCCACTGAGAGGGCAGCGGCCGGCAGCCGCCAGACTTTTGTACTTACTAAAAATGTCCGACTTTATATTATGATCTTTTTCTCCCGTTGATAATAATTTGTCTCAAAAAGCTGCCGACTGTAATTGTCTTTAAACTTGCACTGGTCGCACTTTTACGTTTCCGTGTTCAAAAGGAGTTAGCAGTGCCTCGCACGGGTTTGTTACACCAATAACCTTCGAAGCGAAAATATTCAAAACTAGCGATCAGTCCTGGCTTCGCACACGTGGTAAAAACGTTCCCGTGGAAATTCAATATAGCCTATGTTACTCAGGGTGAATGTAGCGTTCCAATGGTGAAGAATTTTTGAAATCGGCACAGTAGTTTTTGAGTTTATACATTACAAACATACAAAAATACAAATCTTTCCTCTTTTGTAATCATAGTGTAGAATATTCATCAAACACATAAATTCCTCTGAACAAACACGGTTTCTTCGAGCTTAATCAAGGCAGATGCAGATGCAGCATAAAGCGTCGGTAACTTAGTGGTTAAGGAGTCGGCCTTACGATCGAGAGGTCCCGGGTTCGAATCCTGGCCATTACACTACCGACGTGAACCCACTCCTAGCACAAGCAATTTAGCTTAGTTGGAGGGGTTAGAGGGAATATTAGTAATTTCGATAATTTCGGTTGCTAATATTCTCATAATATTGCACACCAACTGCAATTGGAGGTATAAGTTTTTGTAAGAAGTGTAAGAATAGTTCGCGTGACAACCCCTCTGCGCCCGCGGTTGGAGGATGCGCTCGAACATGCCTATGTTATCTGTACTCATTGTAAGAGAAGGTACTTTTATACTCCGCATCCTCGTGAAAACTACATTGAAGAAACATGTATATGTGGGTCCAGCGACTCGAGCATGCACCAGAGCGAACCACTCCTGCAACTCATCCGCACGTTTTGTGGCGTTGCGTTGCGCTGGTTACCATAGATAAGTTACTTGAGCAAGTGCAGACGTGTGTAAACGCGATACGTGAAATCAAAAGGGATTGGTGATTTCTTTGTTCGGTAATTCTCTGCACTTACTCAAAAGTGATTCTAAGAATTCAGGTGACATTCTAAAGCTATTTTCAAATTCCTTATCTTCAGCTCTAATTTCTTCCGTTACATTTGAACTTTCATTTCTCCTTGCCATTGGGCCGTTCTACAGTCTCTTCATGGGTGCCGGATAGATAATCGGTATAATAAATGCTGAAGTGTTTATACCAGAACGCCACTTTGTCGTTCCGAGTACAGGAAAAGAGGACGAAGTCAATTCCATAGAAAAGGGGTGTTAGAAAGGGAGACGTTATTTCTCCGAAACTGTATACCGCTGCCTTGAAAGACGTCTTGAAACTACTGAACTTGAAAGGACCTTTGAAGGCATCAACATAAGCGGCGAGTATATCACTCACCTTCGGTTTGCCGATGATATTGTCATTATGGCAGAATCGCTGGAGGACTTGAGCACCATGCTCGAACACCTCAATAGAGTATCCCAACATATCCGTCGTTCTGGGCCCCCGATTCTGCAAATTTTATGACATAACACCACTGTCATACCGCTGCCATTGCATAAAATGTCATTAAATTTTAGACTTTATGACCGAGTTTTAAAGTCCAAAATGAAAAGAGAAAGAGTTTATAACATTTTTCATTCACTCTCCAAGATTGTCATTCAATTTTAGACTTCAACCCTATAAAAGTAAAGTGTAAAGTTAAATGGCATTGGTTACAGTGTCTGTGGTACCGCAGTGGTTTTGCCATGAAAAAATAATAGTAGAATCAGGGCCCTGGAAGTCTATAGAAGAGACCTATGTTCAGCAGTGGAGTGGCTGATATGATGATGATGATGATGATGACATCCCCGGTAACTGAGATCTAAAACGGCGGCGTGCGGTTTTAGTGGGCGGCGTGCATTTCGTGAGGAACATCGCACGAAAAGTATGCCGAAACGACATTACTTTTGTGGTTTAAGTATAGGTCATGCAAGACAATCAGTTAATACAAAACAAGAACAAACTAGGGTATACATTGATTAAAGTTTATTGTTGGTTCATTAGTAGTTAGTAACTTCACATCGAAAGTCTAATACAATTTTATTTAGGGCGCTTGCTCTAAATATTTAATACTGTTCAATAAAACGCCGTAACATAAGGTTTTAGTCACATTACCAGGCAGACCCTCGTCAGAGGCTTTTTCGCGTTCCGCTTCTTCTTATTTTATTCAAATGTCTCCTTGCATCGGTTATTTGGGTATCTGCCAACCTCAAGGCGGAGAGTAGGTTTAATCGTTTATTGAGGTCTCTAGGTATTCATGGGGCAGTGACTAAATTTAGGCTTATACTTGTCGGTCACTGGAAGATGAATGAATGTGAGTGACACTTATTTTGACGTTTATGACAGTCATCAACATATGTCTCTCTCATACATACTCATATCAGGATCAATCTATTACACAACAAACGTATCACCACTTCTCTAGAGGGGCTTAAGTGATAGCTTTGGGGGCATTTATTCATTCTACTATATATAAAACGTGTTGAATATTTAGAGCCAGCGCACAATGGTAAGCGTAAACATATGATTGCAGAACATCTACGGTTTACTGATTACACACTACGTTACAGTTATATGCTACGTTAGTTCAAAAATAGTGTCTTTTGAGTCGGGTGCGAAATAAACCGGTGCTTAGACAACGAGTAAGACTTATAACTATAATGTGTGTGATCGGATTGGGTAACACAATAACGGATCAACGAACTCGTACCTACTTACATTATGTGAGTATGGATACGCCAGTGGGATAAATTCTTACTTACAATACATTAGTAAGGATGCCCTTAGAATTTTTTATTGGATTTATTCTAATAAATGTATTTAATTTAATATACTAATTAAAAATATATATTAGGGACACATTCAGTAAAAACTATTAGTAAAAAGAAAAAAAAAACAAGAAAAACATTTTGCAGCATGTTCAATTTTATTTATGAAAATTTTATAAGGCTTTTAACAATAAAAAAATTTAGAAGATTTTTTTTCTGTATAATTATCTATTTGTCTCATACTCTTATGCGTGTATGGTAGATTCTCGCGAAATTGCACTATCCAATCCTACCACTGATTATAATACATGATGACAACAAAGACCCCATGGTCTTTAAATGATTAAAATGATTGAGTTTGTTCTGGAATTTCCAAATAAAATGTAATATATATTATTTAAATGTAATATATATTTTATAGAATGTAATAAGAGAAATATTTGGATATTCTAAAACAAACTTTATATTTAGTTACATAGAGAAGCGTGTCCAACGGCTTCATAATATCATTTACGATTACTATCATACTACACAAACTAAGGCTATTCAAATGTACATTTCGCAATAAATTATTTTCATTATATACGGCCTCTTATTTTCGATACATTTCTATAAATTTATATCATACCTCATCTTGATACACACATATCCAAAAATACACAATTTGGTGTATTGTACCAACTCTAAATCACAGTCCGATCGAGATAACGAATTAGGCAACAGTGTTCTACCTACGTAGCTGCGAACCTCCTTTCCTAGGAAAATCTTTAGGATCAACTCCTATTGAAAGAACAGTGGCAGAATATTGCAAATCATTTTGAATCTTATCTCCGGGCGAAAAAGTTCATTATCATTTGAAGGCAGCGCGAACCTTCTCGTAACTAACTCTAGTTACAAATTCCAGCCGCTACCGGCCGCTGTTCTTTTACTGGAGATTGACCCTAATTGTAAGGGAGGACCCTAAGTGTGTAAGCATTTAATAGGATGGGCGAAACCTTCATTCGTCTTAGCTACGCATATGTTTACGACAAGCGACCACCGTTTATATAATACAAATATTCATCAGGCAACACTAGGGAACCGATAAGAGATTATACAGACCTAAAAACAATATTGTCTTTATTTCTATATTATCAATAGAATTTTATGAACCATCAAGAATTTTACACGTGCCACTGCCTACTATATAATACCTAATTTCGATCATTCTCATATAGCAATATTTAATTTAGGTTATAGAATATTAAGTGGCTCACACAATTTGGAAAAGCGTATTGAAATACAAAAGTGAGTTTTAATAATTAAACTAATTAATTATGCTAAAAAATAATAATCATTTTTAGGGTCCATACGTTAACTATTCCAGCTAGTTATTAATCCGTCAATGGACCTAATAGAACTTGCTATACGTGATCTTAATTTAGACGTAAATTCAGAGCGAGAGAGCTGGATATACAACCTACATAGCTCCATCCCTCTTGCTTTCATGGAGGCCTATCATAATACTTTTACCACTCATACAAAAAAGAATCCAAAATCCTCTTACAAGCATAATCATTTTCTTTAAATGGCATTATACTAGACGTTTTTCACTTTGCATCATAGTACGGCGTCGCCTGTCATATTTTAACCCCCTGTCGCTCGTCAAGAACAACCCCTGTGCCCGATATAACCCTTTAATAAAATTTGTGATACTATATACATTTTAATTACTCTTCACAGAGTTAATATGGCTATATTCTGCATTACTATATGATTCAAATGTGATATACATATGCGATTTAATTAGATACTTGATTACGAGTCGTTTCGTTGGCTAATGTTGGCGCATATGGTCAATTTAGACGCACTTGATCAAATTTGACACACATTGCTAATATCGGTGTACATTGGCAACGTTAGTGCATATGGCCAATGATTGATAATAATAATTGATGTACAACTATAAACTAATATATTATTTGCCAATAATTTGATATATTATGATTTTGGTATAGACCGCTAGTGTAGTGAAGAGTGCGGTATTGTTTTTTTAAATTGTGTGGTATCGCTCGCGGCGATGGAATCCCAATTTGGTATAGTGAGCACGCGCTTCATTCTGAAACAACAAGCAAACATTAATTTATCGCAAATTAGTATAAATCGCCAAGCAGGAGGGGACTTAAACCCAAGAAGCGTCTACTCCTTAATTAATCACTAAGTTACGATCGCTTAAAGGCCCCTTTAAATGGGGAGGGTTCCCTGCCTTTAACTCTCCTCGGACAAGGCATTGAGCTCATTTAGAGTACTTTGTTCGTCAAGATCAATGTGATATGGACTGTGCCCGCTATAGACCCAGTGCAAGCTTTACGACAAGTTTGCACTAGGTACTATATGACATATACAGAGAGGAGTTATGAGTTAGGAGGAGGCCTAGGTACTGACCAGGCGCGCGTGCGTGCGCTAGGTATCGTGGTGGTCGGCGCGCGGGTAGTCCATGGTCTTGATGTACGCCACGGCGGCGCAGAACTGCGTCCACCAGTACAGAGAGGAGCTATGAGTTAGGAGGAGGCCTAGGTACTGACCAGGCGCGCGTGCGTGCGCTAGGTATCGTGGTGGTCGGCGCGCGGGTAGTCCATGGTCTTGATGTACGCCACGGCGGCGCAGAACTGCGTCCACCAGTACAGAGAGGAGCTATGAGTTAGGAGGAGGCCTAGGTACTGACCAGGCGCGCGTGCGTGCGCTAGGTATCGTGGTGGTCGGCGCGCGGGTAGTCCATGGTCTTGATGTACGCCACGGCGGCGCAGAACTGCGTCCACCAGTACAGAGAGGAGCTATGAGTTAGGAGGAGGCCTAGGTACTGACCAGGCGCGCGTGCGTGCGCTAGGTATCGTGGTGGTCGGCGCGCGGGTAGTCCATGGTCTTGATGTACGCCACGGCGGCGCAGAACTGCGTCCACCAGTACAGAGAGGAGCTATGAGTTAGGAGGAGGCCTAGGTACTGACCAGGCGCGCGTGCGTGCGCTAGGTATCGTGGTGGTCGGCGCGCGGGTAGTCCATGGTCTTGATGTACGCCACGGCGGCGCAGAACTGCGTCCACCAGTACAGCGCCTCGCCCTGCAGGGCCGCGCCGCCCAGCGCGTTCACTAGCTCGATGGTGGACAGTAGCGACGGTGGGTTCACCTGCCATAGAGGGAACAAGAGCTCGTTATGTACAAGGTCGTACTCAGGTACTTCAAAGGCTGGTTTTAGTGTCACGTAGACCGTCAGAACGGATCGCTCCGCACAGACTGATCTGTAAGTAGCTTAGGGAGCGATTTAGAGTTCTGCAGACGGTACGTACGGACGACTGTCCGTGCGGACAGCTTCGTAGCCGGAAGTCCGTGCTGCGTAGCTATCCGCCCTGACCGAGAGCCCGCCTGTGCCAGCAGTGCGCGTTTTAGTATCGTGCGAAGCGCACGCTTTAGAGCAGTACAATCATAACGAGTACATTATAGTAGAGGAGTCATAGAATGAATTTTGAAATTCACTCGAACTCGACAGAATAACATAAGGGGGGATAATTAATGGATGTAATTTAAGATGTCGCTAAAATAATAGGGTTTTTTAACAATAAAATAGATGCATTTACACTTTCAAGTACCATCATTTGACGGCAGAACACTATTTTGCGTATCAATTTATAACAAATATTTATTTTGAGTACCAATATTTGGAGGCAGATATACTATTTTGAGAACCATAAATATATTCGCCAGAGTAAATATCTGCTAATCAAAGTGTATACGAGTATGTTCGCACCTTGAGTATGACGTACACTAGCACGGGCGTGAGGTCGTCTGCGGACGGCGTGGTGCCCTCCGTCAGTCCCAGCACCGCCATGATCGACGTCACACAGCGCATTATGCATTGTAACTGGAAATTAACAAGATAACTTAAATTTGTGAACAATATTACTATCGCTTACATATATATCGTCACCTAAATGGCAAAGTTGCGAATTTGTGTTTTTTATAATTTTACAGTTGGCATAGAAACAGGCAATAGGAAAAAAATAGTCACGCGCTCGAACACGCCGCATGTGCTCGCTCAGTACCTACTACAGTACAGTACCTTGTCCCGGGGCGTGCGGAACACGGCGAGGTGTCGCAGGATCCTCTGCGAGCGCGGGAAGGGCGCGGCCCAGCGGTGCGCCGGCGCGACGCCTACTGACCGCGCGCTCGTACAAGCCGCCACGCGCCGAATGTGCTCGCTCAGTACTCTGCGCAAGCGACACACATTACTACCGTTATGCCTTGATCAAACGCACCGAGTGGAGTGGCGAGACAGGGCACTCGCTCGAGCGCGTACTTCACATGTACTATGCATTCGCCTAAGTGCATTGCCCCGCCACTCCACTAGGTGAGTGATCAAGGCATTATTCACACCTATCTCACTACTGAGCATCACAAGTCACGACAGAGTCTTCATACAGTCTGTCAACGAAGCCGTCTAGACAGAGGACAGAGGGCACCGTACCGAGTAGTCATACATTTTACTCGATACTAACATATGCTAAGGATTCAGGGCTGTCTCATTTGTAGTCCTTATGACAATAACCTAGAAGTGTTTATGAATATGCTGGATAAATTACTTGAACACCTATTTGATAAGAAATGCTTTATATATCTGGAGATTTTAATATAAATATTTTAAGCGAAACTGAAAAAAAAACGGATTTTATTAATTTGTTGAATGGTTTTAATTTTAGACCATTAGTAGATACAGTTACATTTATACGCAATGACGAATATTCCTGTTTGGATAATGTCGACCACAATAACACAGTGGACCACAATGGCTTGGCGGACGGTCATGCAGGGTTGATATGTAATACAATTCATAACATTGTTGGGTCGAGAAATAGGTACAGTGTATTTAAGATTGTTTATTACAGGACCTTGAATAATAGTAATTAAAAGTAAGTTCAGAGCATTATTACTAGCCAATGACTTAAATGCTATGGGTCCGAATACATTTCTAACGAAATTTAATGAATTTTTCCGAGACTCCTTTAGAAAAAAAAAAAACATAAAAATGAGAATTGTCTAAGATGGGTAACCAGGGGGATTAGAACTTCTAGCAAGGTGAAACGCCTTCTGTGTGTGAAGGGCAATAGTCATAGCTCCTTAGTCGACAGAAATATATTAATATATATACCGAAAAGTTATTAGAAATGCAAGGAAACTAGCGGTACAGTCGGCACTGGGCTCATCTGACAATAACAGTATTAGTAATAAATACAGGAATAAGAAAAGAGATAAACACAATTACTTCTTAGTCACCTCGGATTTTCATGAAATTGTGAATATATTTGCCAAAACCTTCAACAAAACTCTCCAAGACAACACCACTAGAATAGATAATGAAATGAATATAGAGTTGGTAGGTCCGAGGGAGGTACATGACGTGGTCACGAAAATGAAAAATTAGCGCTCGTGTGGATATGATGACGTACCTACAGCTATTATTAAAGAAAATATTGACATTTTGGCAGAACCCTTAAGCCACTTTTATAATAAATGTATCCAAGATAGTGTATTTCCGGACCAGTTTAAGATAGCCAAAGTTGTACCTGTGTATAAAAAAGACTCAAAGCAGGATCCTAACATGTTAAGACCAATATCTCTGCTACCGACTAAATCAAAAATTTTCGAATTATTATTAACAAACAGATTACTAAGACATTTCAATTCAAATCAGAGTATTCATCGGAGACAGTTTGGTTATTTGAGGGGAGTGGGAACACAGGATGCTGTTGATACATTGGTATACTGTCTAATCTAAACTGCAAGCAAAAAGTTGCAAGAATATTTCTGGATTTAAGCTCCGCCTTTGACATGGTTAATCACGAAATACTTATTGATGAGTTTGACCATTATGGAATTCGGGGTCCGGTGAAACAATTATTAAAATCGTATCTAGAAAACAGATACATGTTTGTAGAGGTCAGTAACGAAAACTATGAGAAAGTGGACTCTGTCAAAAGAAATGTGTAGAAATCTTTAAGTCACAACTTATTAACATTAAAACAGGTGTTCCGCAAGGTTCAATACTCGGTCCCTTGTTTTTTATTATATTTGTAAACGACATTATAAGCTACCTGACAACATCAATTTAACTGCTTTCGCTGATGATACTAGTGCCATTGTTTCTGCTGATACCTTAAGTGATTTAAACCTAAAAGTAGACGAGGCTTTGGATCAATTTAATGAATGGTTTTATTTTAACTGCTTGAAAATTAATGCAAAAAATGGAATTTAATTGTGTTTTATCGAACAGTAAAAATTCTGACACTACAATGCTGCCTTAACGGAAATCAGTTGGATACAGTCGAGAATGTTAAGTTCTTGGGGTTACATGTGGACAGCTTTCTAAATTGAAAATGTGTGTTGTTGAATGTGGAGGCTAGTATACACTCTGCTTGTTATGAGCTAAGGGGTCCTACATCTGGAACAACTGAAAACTGTTTACGTCGCTTTAGTTGAATCCAAACTACGGTATAGCATTATGTTGGCAGTGACGATTATAACATTGAGAAAGCCTTTATTGCACAAAAGAGAGAGAGAAAACAATGGTTCGCATATAACAGCAGGAGTCATTTGTATCATGTGTGTCATATTGACGCTTCCAAGTCTGTACATCGTGGTTTTGCTGACCTATTATTAAAAAAATAAGCACTTGTATGAAACTCACGACGAAAGGAACTCACGAGAAAATACTAGGAGAAAGCATATGCCATCCATAATTGCGCCTATATTGAATGTGGTCAAACATGGCGCAAGGTACAATGCAGTAAAACTATTCAACAAGCTACCTTTCGATATAAGGAGCAGTCTGTAGACACCAATTTTTTTTATCGGAATTGAAAGCATTTCTTATGGATAGTTGTTTTTCTCTATTCTATTCTATTCTATTTTTCTTGTGGCCACTTATGTCGAAATTGGGTTTTCGACAATTCTGCCAATGTCAAAAGTGCGCAGGCGATTCGTGTCCTTAAGGAGATTTTAAAAAAGATGAAATTTTTTTTTTTGAGATTAGAGAGAGGCCTTTAGATAGCAAACAGACTTGGTGAGTGAGTGTATTTATTAGTTGTTAGTAGGTACACTGAAACAAACAAACAAACAAGACATTGATAAGTACATAGACTAAAATTACACAAAATCATACTATTTGCAACATCATAAAAAAGTATAGGTATACATAAAGTTAAGTATATATTTTTTTTACAGAAAAACCAGTTAGAGCTTTATGGAATTGCGGCGGATGAAGGACATCAGTATCTCTACCACTTGATACTCTGTTGAGGCATGGATGAGGACAGAGTTAAAGTTAATGGGGCCAGGGATGTGATGAGTAAGTTGTGTGTACAGATCAGGAGGAGCATTATTTATAGGACAGCAGAAGAAGATATGTTCCAAAGTGCCCTCATCCAAGCCACATTCGCATAACGAGGAGTCCCGGACCCGAATTTTTCGTAGGAAGACAGGAGAGCAACAATGGCCCATACGCAACCTGCAAACAACCGAAATTACTGATTTGGGGATTTTCTTGTAGCGGTAGAACCAGGGCTTTGATGTTATATTTGGTTGTATATCATGGTAGAATTTGCCCTTTTCTTTGCTCGAATTTACCCAATGCGCCTGCCATGCAGACATTAGGATCTCTTGAGGGAGGCCCATAAGGTCATATCCTAGACAATGGAAGTGTCTGAGGTCAGTAGACGGAGAAGAGACCGCGTCCTTAGCATATGCATCTGCCCACTCATTACCCTTAATACCGCAATGACTTGGGATCCAAACCAGCTCCACTGTTTTATGGTTCAAGTGACAGTTAAGAAGGAACTTTTTAATTTCTAATATTAGGGGACTATGCAGTTTACACTTGAATGGGTTCCGTTCTAGAGCTTTGAGGCTGCTTAAGGAATCAGTAAAAATTACTGCCTTAGGGATATTGTGGGCTTCTATAAAAGAGCATGCCTCCAATATTGCAACACATTCCCCGGTGAACACGGAGGACTCTTTGGGGCACCTAAACTTCAGAATAATTTTGGAATTTTGGAAAAACACTGCCGCACCTGTATAGCCATCTCGAGTTAGTTTCGAGGCATCTGTGAAAAAACGCTGAAATGCATTCCATCGCTCATCCACCAGAGCCCCGAAGGCCTGTCCTGCTGCAGGGGTTGATTTGTAAATTCCGATATTGTAATCAATGAACGGTTTAAAACAAAGCACTTCAAATTTATAGTTATAAATGGGAAGTCTATCGAATTTAGCAAAAGGGGGTTCCAGGTTATGCAACCGCCGAAAAGCCTGGAGGATAAGAGGAACTTCTTTGTTTCTCCAATAGTTAGAGTTATTACATAGGGAGTCCAATACTGCTAGCTTTTGTAAAAGGGGGTGATTATTTTTTGTGACTGTCCGATTTACGAAGCGGGCTGCCAAGTATTCCCTTCTTAAGGCCAAAGGGGGTTCAGCACACTCAACCTGCAGCGCGTTAATGGGTGAAGACCTCATACACCCAGAGATAATTCTTAGACAAGCAGCCTGAATCCTGTCCAATCTAGCAAGCGCACCTTTATTGCACGGGATCAGTAAAAAGGCACCATAATCCATAACACTGCGGACAAGAGCATTGTATACCAGTTTCATAGTATACGGGTGAGCGCCCCACCAGACACCAGCGAGGGCTTTTAGGATGGGGGTGGCCCTTTCGCACTTTTTGACTTGGTGGTTTAGATGTTGGCGACCTGTCAATTTAGAGTCCAGGTGTACTCCAAGGAATTTAGTTGCACGTGAGACTGGTATACAGTGTCCCTGTATGTGCAGTTGGACTTGAGGCAATGACTTTTTGCGGGAGAAAATGACAACCGAGCTTTTAGGAGCAGATAGACCTAAACCATGATTCAGCAACCACTCATTCAAGGAATCCAAAGACAAAGCGAGAGAGGCAGCTGCGTCTTCAATGGATTTGTCAGAGACATATAGGGCCAAGTCGTCAGCATATTGCAGAATATGACAGTTGCTGTTAAGACAAGAGCCGATATCAGCCGTGTATAGGTTGTAAAGTAAAGGGCTGAGGACCGAACCTTGGGGAAGGCCCCTCCAAACTTTTCTGTGTTCAAATTCCTCACCTTGGACTCTTAAGATAAGGGAGCGTGACATTAGCAATTCGCATATGCACTGTGTCATCCTCGCCGGAAGTCTCAGCTCTTGCAGCCTATGCCTGAGAGAGGGGAGCAGGACATTGTCATATGCAGAAGCGATGTCGAGAAATACTGCTACGACCGAATCATTGCGCGATAGAGAAAGGCGGGTATCTGTTATGAGGGTACCAACACTGTCTATAGTGCTCAGCCCTTTTCTGAAGCCGAACTGCGACTTTGGCAATAAGTCCCTGGACTCAGCTATATACTCCAGGCGCATTTTCATCAGGTGTTCAAGAATTTTGGCCATGACTGATGAAAGGGCGATTGGCCTAAACGCACCCGGATCCTCCCGGTGCTTTCCAGGTTTTAATATAGGAATGATTATTTGGGTCTTCCACAGATCGGGGACCCAACCATGTTTGTAACAAAAGTTAAGTATGTTTAATAAATATTTTCTAGTGTTGGTCCCTGAGTGTGTGAGGAAAGAGTAGGGAATTCCATCTGCACCTGGGGCAGAGTCCTGGACCTGATTAAGTACCATATCCAACTCTATACTGGAGAATGGCATATCAAATGGGTCCTCTGAAGCAATCATGGGTGGCTGTTCACACTCTCCCATAGAAGGTACATAGTAGGGGGCTATTTTATTAAAAAATAATTCAGCCGTCTCCCGAGTGATTGAAGAGGAGTGGGATGGGGCACAGCCAGACCTAAATCTATTAATTCTCCTCCACACCTCCGATGATGGGGTTCTAGGGGAGAGAGAAGTGCAAAATTGTACCCATCCTGCTCTCTTCTTCCGGCGGAGTAGTCTTTTGCATTTTGCACATACCTGTTTATAATGCAACAAATTTGGGACAGTCATGTTGGTGTTATACCGCTTCTCCGCGTCCTTTCTTTCTCTAATTGCAACAGTACAATCATGATCCCACCATGGTGGGGATGGTATCTTACCCCTGGCGCTATTTTTAGTTGGAAAGTTTGCCTCTGCACTTGCATTAATAGCTCTAGTAAGCCCGTCCAAACAGTCCTGCACATGGGGGTGACCAGGAAAAACTGAAGTTTGGTGTTCCAAACTTGGAAGAGTGGGGATTGTATTCTCTAATTGGGATGAAAACTCGCTCCAATTAGGATTTGAGAGATTGTATTTGAGAAGTGGAGGGGCGCTTTTCACCAAATATGATCTGTCTGAGAATGACACAAGGATAGGATAGTGGTCACTACCATGTGACAGGTCTGTACACTGCCAATAGGCAGATGTAGCAATATCAGGCGAACAGAAGGTGAGGTCCACACAGCTCTTTCGCTGTCCAGGAGGAGTTCTCCGAGTAGGGCGGCCATCATTCAGTATACACAAATTGCAATCATCCAAAATCTCCACAAGCCCTATGCCAAACCGGTCACAGTGGTCAGAGCCCCATCGGTAATGGTGACCATTGAAATCGCCCATTACAAGGACAGGGCCATTAACACCTTGGAATACCTGTCTAAGGGTAGGTAGGAGGTTATGATGAGGGTGGGCAATGTATACTGTGATAACCGTGATACCCTGTACCTTGGCAGCAGTAAGAGTGAGGTTATGAGTAGATAAGGACATGGGGAGTGCTATAAGAGGAATCCTATTATCAATAAGGAGGGCAGACCCTCCATAACCATCAAGGCGGTCAGATCTAAGCGTGTTAAAGTGAGATTGAATTGTCTATTAAATACAATTTATTGAATTATTATTGAATAGATATGCGGAAATTGAGGTTCGAAGATAACCAAGTTTCAGATATACAGCAAACCTGTGGTTTATGTTTATTTATTAAAGAGATGAGGTCGTGCTTCTTATGAAGCACACTCCTCATGTTCCATTGCAGAAAGGTTAATGGAGCCATTTTTATAATTAACCAAAAAACTTATAAGTGCTTCAGCAACGTTGGACGGTGGGTTGTTCTTACTTGGGGACATAAAAGATGATAGAAATTGGATAAGAAGATCCAAGATCGGAGCAATACTATCAGAGGATGGACGAAGGGAGGAGTTCAGATTACAGCCATTTGGCTGAGAAGATTGGGGAGTCGAAATGATATGATGGTGAGCGATTTTGTCATAGGAAGGGGATAGGGGAGCATGGGTTTTGGGTTTAGCGGGAACGGTTTTGCGATATGATTGCAAAGGAGGATTTTTTGCAGCATCGGCATAGCCTCTTGAGACCTGTGGGATAACTTTACTGGCTTCAGAGTAGGAAATACTTTTCTCTGCCATAGTAGTTTTTATTGCTCTCTGCCTGCCATACTCCGGGCACACCCTGCTATTGGCAAAGTGGTTGCCAGAGCAGAGCACACAGAAAGCTTCGTCCTCTATCACAAAGCATCCATTACCGGGATGTTCATGGCCGCACTTAAGGCAGCGGGGTTTCGACCTGCAAAGGGCCTCAACATGTCCATACCTACAGCACTTCCGACACTGAATAGTTGGGTAGATGTACTGATGAACCGGGAAGGAGGTGTAGCAGCAGAATATTCTATTAGGGAGGGTCCGGCCGTCAAATGTAACCACGCATGTTTCTGTTGGTCTCCATTCAGTGATTCCGTCCCTAACTACCTTGCGGTTGATCCGTCTAATTTTTAGGACTTGTCCACAGCCTGGAGGCACTGAAATACAAGCCTTAGCCTCGTCTTCGGTCAAGTCCGTAGGTACCCCACTAATAACTCCCATGCGTGTAATATTAAAGGATGGTATGAAGGCCTCGAGATTGTTTGCATGAAGCATAGGGTTCTGTAAAAATGAGTTTGCATCTTGTGGCGAGCCGAATTCCACTGAGACTCTATTACGGCCTACCCTTTTAACACCATCTTTAACTATATTATTTATTTTGTTTTTAAGCAAAAGAAACCCAAATGTGACCGGGTGGAGGGACGTACCCGAGTTTGATTGTGCTTCGTAACGACCAACGTGGACTATGAATGGAGCCTGATCCCTAGCGGAATATTTATCTCGACTCACTTGGCTTTTGAGCTGTTTAGGGGGGCGGTCATGAGCACTTCTTTCGTCATTACCACGTTTAAGAGACGATTTGGATACGCTACAAGCAACATCTGCTAACTGCGATAATGGGTTGGCACGCGGCATTGGCACATCGGAAAAAAAGGGGGCGGAGGAAAAGGTGGGGGTTCTAGGTGATGGATCATCAGGAGGTGGGTCGGGTGGATTTTCTTTATCCATTTTTAAAAATCATATATAAATACACGGACAACACAATACCTTTTACCAGGACACACAATAATAGGATTAGTTAGTACAACAAGTCACTATTTGTCACTATTCGCACAGAAACACTGTAAATCCAAAAACTATCAAGACACACGTGCAAGCCAAACACACGCCGACGTGACACGAAAAAACGATAGTTGTTTTTATTCAATTGACGATTTCACAGTGACACTTATTGACGTTTAATGGTGCTTATTGACATTTAATTTTGACATGTTAATCTTTAATTGGTTTTTATTTTTGTATTTTATTGGATTACCATTTGCATGATATTTTATTTAAGCATGAATGTATAGAATTTGAATTAATAATTGTCTACACTTAAACATTTCAACACACACGTTTTTAGTTTTTGACATTTTTTATTGACTCATTTTGTATGTTAAAATTATTTTTCTTTTTTGATTTCGATTACGAGTACATTATTCATTTCGCGATTAAAGATGGCGCACTCGTAATTTTCCCTGAAATCAATATGGGTATCGTCTTCAGGGTTTTTAGGGTTGCTGATTATATATTATGAACAAATTTTCAAGCAATCGATATGGGTATCGTTTTCGGGGTTGTCATGGTTGCTAGTTACGAATATGCCGGGTGTATGGAGAAAGCTCCCGAAGCCTTTTTTATTTAAATTAAAATTTAAGAAAGGAAAAAAAACAGTAGTGTAGTGTACACGGAGTACTATCAGAGGCCTTCGGCTTCGGGAGCGTTCCTCTTACACCCGGTATTATATTCAATTAGCGATCAAAGACTTTTGAAAAAATATTTATTGTAGACCGACCGCAAGATACCGCCCGCCAGCGCTCACAGTGGTATCTCGCCAACGCTCACAGTGGCATCTCGCTCGCTCTCAGCTAATGCTTTCTCTGAGAAAGATTCATCTCGTCCCCCGCCACACCGCAGATATCGCGGGAGCGATACAGCTCTCGCGGTCGGTCTATACGAGAATTGGTCCTCTGATCGAATGCTCAGGACTATGGATATTTGGAAGTATTGTTTAAAAAAAGAAGGTTATGGTAAAGTATACGTACTGGTCTCGTGCGATGTCTCCCTCGCCGTTCGGGAACAACACGTGCAAGTACAGTCGCGCGAACGCAGCTCGCTCCACTGTTAGCTCCACACTCTCCAGTAAAGTGGGAGTTGCACCTGCACAACAACATTGTTATTAGCAGTAAGCTGGGGAATGCGTGACGAGAGCGTTGCGAAATGTGTGATATCGGGCGAGGCGAAGGGAAGTGAGTGACGAGGTGAGGTGGGGAGGTAACTTTATTAGGGAGACAAATTGGGAAGGGGTATGGTGAAACGTACATCTGACACTTTAGGCCCGCACGAAAAAAGAAAGAAAGAAGAGTTACCTAAAAAGAAGTTACTTCGGATTTCATTTGGTAGTTCAAGGTTTATCCTTGTGTTCAACATAAAAAAGGAACTCGTTTGTCTTACAAGTTAATAGAAGTTACAGTAGAGCTTACGATTTTAGAGGCCTAAAATACAACTGCCGCTTGGTCTCGATATAAATTGTAATGAAATTGTAATAACAAACCGCTAAATGCATCGAATTATAATAAAAACGGATCTATATTCATACAAACATCACTAGCGTGTTTCAGAATGGGACAGGGCCATCTAGCGAAATGTATTGGAAATATCGTCGTGAACAGTAAGACTTACCCTCCCACGAGGGGTCTGCTTTCACTTCAGCTGTGATAGCTTTAATGCCAGCAGTCAGTCTTGTTGCTTTCTCATCCATTAGTTCTCCTCCTGCAACAATACATTAGGTGATTAGACATTTAAGTAACATTGACTATATGAGGACGCATACTGCACCCCTAAGGCCGTGGTCACGAATTAGCGGCGAGCAGCGCAGTAGCGCAAGCGGCAAACCAATGACAGTGAAGTGAAACAGCGGCGGGCGGTATCTTTCGCTCCTTGGCTTGCTTCGCCGCTTGTCGTTGAGTTCATGGCTGCGGTCTACGAGTCAAAATGCCATAAGTTGGTGTAGGATGAATTTGACCCTAAAGGTATAATTTCGATCGCAGCAGTAGCAGCCCGTGGCTCGGTTGCTTCGCACTGCTTTGTAGAGATTTTTATGCAATAGCTTCCGACGCAAGCGACCATGCAGTATAATAATGCTGCGGTTATCCTGCTCGGACAACTTGACAAAATGGTGACGTTTACAGATGCAAAAAACGAATTTCCACTCGGGTCGCGGCTATTCGAAAACTTCAGGCAGCGCCACACAACATTGATGCAGCAGGTCGTATCTGCCGAGTCGCGATTGTCAAAGTCCAAGCGCTACGTTTGCGGTCGTGCGGTCGAGTATAGGGGTATATATGTGTGGTGGTACCGTTGAGCATGGCGTGGCTGCTGTGCGCGTGGTGGTGCCGCTCCAGGCGCCGCAGCGCGCTGCCCCGCTCCAGCTGGTCGCGCGCGCGCGCGCTGGCCGCCGCGCGGCAGCACCACAAGCATTCCTCGCGTACTTGCTTGATTTGTCTGCCGGAGACATAACACTGTCAGTCTTATTATAAGTTGGCTGGGCACATACAAGCCGGCACCACGGTGAGAAGTTGGATAATACAGTTACGTATGGCACCTCCTCTCTGTGTTTGCCCTGTGGGCTAGCATGCACAGGTCGTTGAATACTATACAGCACAGACAGTAAAACAGTGTTATATATAGGTCAGCACACATAGGGGAGCCAGTACAGAGCTGGGCGCCGGGGCACGTACTTGAGGAGCGCGCGGTCGCGGTGCGCGGTGGCGGCGCGGCACTGCGCCAGGTAGGCGGCGTAGGGCCGGCGCGCGGCCAGGTCGGCGCGCAGCGCGGCGGCCAGGCGCTGCAGCGGCGCCGCGCGCCCGCCCAGCGCGCGCACCAGCTGCTCGGCGTGCGCCGCGCCCGCGCCGCAGCCCGCCGCGCTCGCCCAGCGGATCCACTCCACCAGGGAGGTGCTCGTGCAGCGCTGCGCACACACACAGACAAAGTGAGTCATTTGAAGGCGAATGAAACAGCAGAACCCCGTGAGAGGTCTCGCAGATGTGCGAGACTTCTCGCATTCATTTCTAAAAAAAAACTCAAGACTCCGTTGGCCACCGTCAGCCACTACCGGTCTCTAAACCCAACTGGCCGACCAACGAACCAACGAAAAGAACTAAAAATCCATCACAGGAATTCCGGTCATAGTTAACGGTTCTCAAATGTTGCATACTCAACTACATGTAGCACCAGATCTGCATTGAACCATAATGGTAGCGGGACGGGCGACTGCGTATAAAAGTTTTAAAAGTAGCGTAATATGAATTTGCCGAGATTCCCTTCCCCTGTTACAGCTTCCACTACATTTTAGTGCAGACGTTTCAGATAGTTGAGTATACAAAATGTGAGCACCGGCAACTATGACTATGACTTTTCACTTCAATACCACCACTTCATTTACTATTCTCATACTCACATTAGGTACGTAGTCAGAACAGTGTAGATCAGGATTGGACAGCACCACACGTAGTTTCCGTTTCATACTGTTGAACACCTCTGGATCGTTCAGATCCACCACACCTTCACATCTGAAAACAATACACTGTATATAAAACCTATTCATTAGAAATCATCACCTGAAGGCAGCTATAAGATAGACTAATTGTCCGTGTTCGATCTGCACATCAATTTCTTTCAGCGCTGAGTGTTGGCGTAATTAAA
Source organism: Eilema caniola (assembly GCA_949126895.1). Taxonomy (NCBI): domain Eukaryota; kingdom Metazoa; phylum Arthropoda; class Insecta; order Lepidoptera; family Erebidae; genus Eilema; species Eilema caniola. The sequence continues at coordinate 28,207,549 of OX421462.1, read as the reverse complement.
AATCACGTTACTGACGTAGCGTTACCCACTTGTCTGCGCTTCCACAGACGATACCCATTGCACGTTACATTGATACACACTAATCCGTGCCCGCCCACAAAATCATGCACCGTCGAAAGCCGCTTCGAGTTGCCATACATCTATCTCTTGCGACTTATATTGAATTGCATGTATTGATAATTATTTGATTGAATCAAAATGTGAAATTTGTAAAGCAGAACCGGCAATGTAGACATTACTTTTGTGCCATAATAAACAAATAAATAACTTTGAACGTTGGACTTTAACACTTCCGTACCTGTCTACTTCTGCCATGTCCTGTACATCGGACACCCGTCTTTGAACACGCTTGTGCTTGCTGTTCGTTGACTCGGTGGAGCTCTTCCGTCGGTACTTGGCGAGAATCTCTTCTGAGCTCTCGGCGCTGGCGACGTCGCGGGACCCGTCGTCGCTTCGAGATTCTTCTTCGGGAAGCTTGACGTCTGTGGATAAAATTAAAGAATGTTAATGCCTTCATCACACGCAACGAGTGGAGTGGCAAGACAGTGCAGTTAATCGAGTGCTCGGCGCTATGTTCACACGTACCTAGCACTCGGCCGTGTACACTGTCTTGCCTCTCAACCCAGTGCGTGTGAACAAAGCATAGGAGTTGTAACTACATGGAAGTGCAACTACAGGGTAGTGAAGTGTAACAGAGCCCTATTACATGGAGCGTAGTCCGCGCTGACACGCACGCGTACGTTAAATCGCGGACCGTGGCAATGTGCCTTAATTAATTTTAAGCGGGTCATAAGAACGTTTAACTTTCCTTGGGATAAGTGGAGTAGTTTAGTTGATTGTTACTTTAGAACCAATGATTTCCAGGAGTAAAGCAATATCAGTCTTAGAATATTGAATACATATTAAATATTGAATCCGAAATTTAAAAATAGCGGGTTTTCTCACATCAAGCGTCGGATCACTTCTTAAAAACAAAAGCTTACCGTTGTGGTTGTGATGCGAGCGTCCCTTCTGTCTAAACATCTTAATTTTATGCAGGAAGTTGCCGCCGGAGCGCTTCACGTTATTCTTCAGTTCATCTAAATTGCCCACTAGGCCATCTTCACCAATGCGTCTTCTGTATAACAAGCGTTTTGATTATTATAACTATTTCGAAGGCGATTATATAAAGTACTAGCCTTCCACCCGCGGCTCCGCCCCCGAGGGTCTCTTATCCCCGGCTCTATTCAATTGATTGCAATAAAAAAACGTAAGATTTTAAGTCTGACCAAGACCTTTTAACAAAAAATATACATCAAAATCAGTTGAGTAGCTTTTGCGCGTCCGTCGCGAATAAATCATATATAATGTAAATGATATATGGGGCCAAGCCGTGAGAGATAGTCACACCTCATTTGCAGTATACATGCTGACTGACGGATATGACAAACGAGGCTTTGGCGCAAGCTTTCGTCTGGGTTTGGAAAGTCTGGTGGCAATCATTCATCATCAAAGCCATATAAATCAGTCAGGAAAGGAGTAAGCAGACTCCGAATCCCGCAGTAAAAACTTCAGATGCACCTAAGTACAACACTAAGTTGAAGAGAAAATGAACTCACCTTTGAGACTTTTCAGCTGTGGCATCGAAGCTGATACTCTTAGGGATAGCTCCCGTAGAAACATTCTTGATGGGCGGAGGGCTCACTCGCCTCTCTGTGACAATCTCCGAGTTCACATCCTGGCTCGAACTCTTGTCCGACACAGACGTCTCCGCACTGTTCACTGACAATGTACTTAGTGAAATATTCGATGTCCCGTCTCGTTTCTTCTCGATTTTCGATGAACTAATACTCACTATACTAGTTCGTATCTCAGACTTGACGATTCTAGAAGTGATATTATTCACCAGGTTCGCCGATGTGGAAATCGTTGCTGAACTCATTCGAGTCATTAAATCGGTGATGGTCGATCTCGATTCGGACTCGGGTCGTTCTGTATCGATACCTGAATCGAATCGTCCGTACATCGCGTTGAAGGAACTCTCGCTGGAGTTGAGTGATCGATCCATTAGGTCGTTGTCGTCGTAGGGTTTGGAGGTGGAGGGGAGGTCGTATTTAGATGTAGAAGGGTAGGGGCGGTCGGGGGAATGGTGGGGGGCGGGGAAGCTGTCGTCTACCCATTGGCTTGTGGCATCTGATTGGCTGTTCGCGTCGAGTGTTGATTCGGTTTGGGCGCTGCTGCTAGAAGAGATATATTAAAAGTTCTTTATAAAATACAATTATAGAATAACTTTTAGAATAACGTAGACAGAACATATATACCTATCGAGTGTAGCCGCAAAAAGTAATACTGAAGTAGAGACATCTCGCTCGCACTATTTGACTGCACGTACGAGTGCGAGCGAAATGCTAATATTTTGGAATTACTTTTTGCGACTTCACTCGCTAGTTATATACCTTCCGTCTATGTTCTTCTTTCAAGTCTGAGTTCGATTAAAAGAACTGTGCGTTTACAGTATCGTAATATGTCACTTACCCCTCCTGTGGTACATAATCGAACACGTCGTTGGACAGTGGCACTGGAGGGCAAGTACTAGGACTCTCTGGTGCAGATGTGGCGTAACACGTCATCACCTTAACAATAAATTAGTAGTATTATGGGAACGTTCCTGTCGTTAAAAATAGCTGAACTTATTAAATTAGGAATGGTAAAAGAGTGATAGCCGCATGGTTCCCGGCAGAGTAGAATTTGGGACACCCCTTCTCTTCCCGTGTGGTGTCGTACAAGGTGACTAAGAGATAGGGCTGATTAGCTTTAACATCAGACAGATATGTACAACCCAAACTCAGCCTCAGATGCATGGCTCGAGTCAACAATAGTGTCCGGAATACGGCAATAGGCTCACCCCCTATTACGTGGGACCGAATACAGATTGGTGAAATGTGGGTGTTAATTCACCTCTGCCTAACCCTCCGGGGATAAAGGCATGATTATATGTATGTATGTAAAAGAGTGATAACAGTTGCGTCGGCTCTCATTTTATAGTTTTTATTTATTTTTATATATTATCTCCAACCTATAATAGTAAATGATTTGACTATTGAATATTAAGACATCACAAAAAAAAATTTCATACCATTTTCCATAAAACTTACAGTTTTAACGTTTAGTAGAAAGTAACTAATTTGACTAGTAAGTCAAACACCCCATTGTTGCTATTATAAATTGTTAGCTGCGTTTTCATGGGATACGAGATCAGAATCCCATTCAAGCGGAGTATCTATTTTTATGAGCCAATTCGTAAAGCTTGTATGTCAAAAGAAATCATTTATAATATAATCGGGAAGCATCAGGATTGTGGAATAAAAACAGAAAAGAAAAAAGCTGGAGAGCTAGTGAACCCTGGGAGTAACGGTCTCCCTGTAAGGTTAGAAATTTGTATATTGACGATTTATGGCATGCTAAGAGCAATAGCCATGACCTGGCAGGCGTCAACCCTGCCCGTCATCAGCCCCTTTATTTTTCGAACTGTTAAGTAAATGGGGTTTCAAAACTTGTTTCTGTAAGTTTGAAAATTTAATAGAGTAAAGTTTATTTATTGAACATTAAAAAAGAATTGCCAGGCGATTACAATAAGCAGAAGTATACGACAGATCAATTAGAAAACGCACAGTTGATGAGGTAAAATAAACTTTGTCCTGTATACTTGAAATTTTTATATGTTTTCAAATAAACGTCTTAGAGTAAGTATGTACAATGCCAGGCGGTTTTGAACAGCATAAGACCTTGACAGGCGAGGGGACAGCTGCTAAGGGCGTGCAAATAAGAAATGTTACATGAACGCATACAGTACATGTAATTTTTTTTATTGGGTTTTATGCAATGTACATTATTTTTAACACTCATTTTCTTCAGCATCCGAAATTTCGCTATCACTGTTTTCATCATCATCTGATTCTGCAACAATGTTTTCCTCATCTGAAAATAGTAAAAAAAATATTTTAATGAATCAATAAGGTTGTTGAGAATTAAATATCAAGCTCAATACATAGGACTGCATATTAAATGATACAGAATAAAATAGTTGTATGTTACCTGAAATGCATTCCTCAGTTTTAGTCGATTGTGCTGTGGCAGTATCAGCAGGTCCTTGTAAAAGTCGTGTCCATGTTTCCGAGCAGTAATATTAAAATGTCTGTGTCACAAGTTTTTATTAATACGTTTGATACATCTTCATCCATTTGGCATGTATGGTATATTATTTTCGTATCAGCCTCTTCATGATGTTGACACGATAAATCATCATTTATATCGACAATCACAGAGTTATTATGGACACTATAAGTATGGCATTGTTTGTAATTTAAGTTCACTATGGTATTCCCGATAAACTCTATCATTTCATTTGTGCTTCAATGTGTAATTAAAAAATCTACGAAAGCGTGTCAACATCATGAAGAGGCTGATACGAAAATAATATACCATACATGCCAAATGGATAAAGATGTATCAAACATATTAATAAAAACTTGTGACACAGACATTTTAATAATAGGGGTTAAAGTATGAAATTGCCGTTTCATTGTAATAGGTACTTCGAATTGACATAGAACCTTCATGGTTTGAGATTTTTGAGTGAAACTTTTTCCACATGGTATCTCTGTAGTTCTTCATTTAAAAATGTGCAACATTCGATTATCGACTTTCAGTTGTTTTTTTATTCTGCTTAGACAAGAAAGATGGATACTTCGAAAATTCGAGTGATTTTTTAATACGAGTTCCGACGCGGAACTTACGCGGCAGAAACAGCTCGCAATATCAATGTTGCGTTTGGAGAGGGGTCTGCTAATGAACGCACCGTGCGATTTTGGTTTAAACGCTTTCGTGATGGAAACTTTGATTTGAAGAACGAACCACGAGGAAGGCCGTCCACACAGGTGAATAACAATGAATTGAAAGACATGGTGGAAGCCGATCCGAGCCAAACTACCCAGGAATTAGCTGCATGGTTTAACGTTACCTTACCAACAATATTGACTCATTTGCGTCAAATCAATAAAACAAAAAAATGTGAAAAATGGGTACCTCATGATTTGACTGATCTGCAGAAAGAAATGCGTGTTGAAACTTGTCTTGCCTTGTTGAATCGATACAGAAATGAAGGAATATTGGATCGAATTGTGACATGTGATGAAAAGTGGATTCTTTACGATAACCGTAAGCGAAAAATGCAATGGCTGACCCCAGGTGAAACGCCACAACAGTGTCCTAAAGCAAAGCTTACCAATAAAAAGGTAATGGTAACTGTTTGGTGGTCTCAGCATGGTGTTATTCACTATAGCTTTCTACGATCTGGTCAAGCAATAACGGCAGATGTCAACTGTGCCGAACTCCGAACAATGATAGCAAAACTAGCAATGAAACAGCCCCGACTCATGAATCGATCTTCACCATTATTGCTCCATGATAACGCGAGACCTCATACAGCACGAGAAACCGTTTTAACTCTTCAGGAACTGCAATTAGAAACTATCCGTCACCCTCCGTATTCGCCAGACCTTGCTCCAACAGACTACCATTTTTTTCGTGATTTGGACAATTTTCTATGTGATAAAAAGTTTTCTTCTCAGGAGGCAGTACAAAATGCTTTCACACAATTTGTCGAATCTAGATCACCAGAGTTCTATCGCAAAGGCATAAATGACCTTCCTACTAGATGGCAGCAATGTATAGATAATAATGGTAATTATTTTGATTAAATAAATACGTTAAATTAAAAAAAAAAACGAATTTCAATTTGTCGGTACAAATCGGCAATTTCATACTTTAACCCCTAATATTACTGCTCGGAAACATGGACCATCTCCACAACAATAATTTAAAAATCTATATGGAATATGGCACTAATAATTGTAAAAAATCGATAAATATTTCTGAACTATATACAAAATTGGGACCTTCTATATGCCAAAGCTTACCTGGATTTCATGCATTAACTGGTTGCGATTTCAATCCGTCATTTTCAAGAAGAGGTAAAAAAAAACATTCTAAATATTACAGAAATCGAGTGTATATCAGAAAGCATTCAAAGAATTAGGAAACGCAGAAATAGTGCAGAAGAAAGAAAAAAATTCCCGATACTAGAGAAATTTGTATGCCAAATGTATGGTTTGAAATCTTCAAAATTAAATAATGCACGATATGAAAAGTTCCTTGCTACGTACAAACACAACTAATCCTAAAGTGTTTATGAAAAAAGTAGTAATCTATGATTCATCGAATTTACCACCCTGCCAACGTGAACTACATCAACAATTGTCGAGAACTGCCTACATCACAAATATATGGCGAAATTGTCATTTAAAAGAACTAACAATTCTTACACCTGAAAATAACGGTTGGAACTTAATTGATAATCGTTACGATTTTAATTGGTTTGAGGGGAATACGGTTCCATCTTCTATATACGACATACTTTTACAAGGACCTGCTGATACTGCCACAGCACAATCGACTGAAACTGAGGAATGCATTTCAGGTAATATACAACTATTTTATTCTGTATCATTTAATATGCAGTCCTATGTATTGAGCTTGATATTTAATTCTCAACAACCTTATTGATTCATTAAAATATTTTTTTTACTATTTTCAGATGAGGAAAACATTGTTGCAGAATCAGATGATGATGAAAACAGTGATAGCGAAATTTCGGATGCTGAAGAAAATGAGTGTTAAAAATAATGTACATTGCATAAAACCCAATAAAATACATTGCATTTACTGTATGCGTTCATGTAACATTTCTTATTTGCACGCCCTTAGCAGCTGTCCCCTCGCCTGTCAAGGTCTTATGCTGTTCAAAACCGCCTGGCATTGTACATACTTACTCTAAGACGTTTATTTGAAAACATATAAAAATTTCAAGTATACAGGACAAAGTTTATTTTACCTCATCAACTGTGCGTTTTCTAATTGATCTGTCGTATACTTCTGCTTATCGTAATCGCCTGGCAATTCTTTTTTTGAAATGTTCAATAAATAAACTTTACTCTATTAAATTTTCAAACTTACAGAAACAAGTTTTGAAACCCCATTTACTTAACAGTTCGAAAAATAAAGGGGCTGATGACGGGCAGGGTTGACGCCTGCCAGGTCATGGCTATTGCTCTTAGCATGCCATAAATCGTCAATATACAAATTTCTAACCTTACAGGGAGACCGTTACTCCCAGGGTTCACTAGCTCTTGTACTATTATTCTTTTAGACATAAAATTAAACTTTCGGAATTTGGCAGCAGATTGATTTTATCAATTTATAATCAAACAGATGCCGACGATCGTCATTGAAATTGCAATTTTATGTCGATAGTGATAAGGTCTATTTTTACTGCACACAAAATGCAGCGGCTCTAAAACGGTACTTGCAAAAAATGAACAAGGTTAAGTACTACTGGTTCGGTACACGGTCCCGACCTGAAGACTCCGGCAAAATACTCAGATTTTTTCTAGTCTATCATTTGGTCACTTACCGGGTACCCGTTGACAAGGATGCTCTTCCTATTCTCGATGTTATAGTGGGCGTGCGATGGCGGTGCGGGCAGGTCCAGTTCACCCCCTCGGGATAAGGCGGCAGTCGCACTGAGGTAGCCTCCCCCCGAGCGGTTGGGCAGAGCGGGGCGGGACGAGTGGCGGGGACTGCCCACGTCAGACCGTTTTACGTTGCCGTTCTGGAACAATATTATATCATCATTGTCCAATCCTTTTCGGGCTGGCATTCGGTGTAACTACCAAACGGATGAAATTTCGTTAAAACGACCGCTATCTGACCTACTGGCGATAAAGAAGTTGTGTGAGGCAATGGGGTGGCAGACCGATCACGATGCACATCCAGGTGTCCGAGTTTGTGAGAAGGCGGATAGAAGAGTCCGAAGCAAAGCGACACGAGCGCAAGGCCCGCCTACCTGTGGCCGTACATTATAATAACGTTGCTGGGGAAGCTATCTTGTAGCGTAGGAGGCCGAAAATGCAATTCAAAGATAGGTTAGGTCAGTCACCTGAGAGCACACCAATGAAGCTCTATTGAGTCAGAAGCTAGTCGCTGAGGTTTTTTTATACCACTTAAGTGGCAGACAAGCACACGGCGCACCTGATGAAAAGTGGTTACCGTGGCCTATGGACGTGTGGAACACCAGGGGCGTAACACACGCGCTGCCGACCGCGTTAGAACAGAGAGTTTCTGTGCCATCAGCGTAGAAAGTAAAGCAGCACAAGCTTTTGGTTTTCCCACTGACAGCACAAAAACTCTCCAGTGAGCTCTGGCTACCCTACTCCCCGCCTGGTACACAACACGAGGTTATTAAGACCGCGGTATTCTGTAAGGTGGAGGTACTTCGCCAGTTGGACTACTCAATTGGACGGAAATACCGTCGTCAATCAATCCTTCGTACCTGGTGGTTGGGTCGGAAGGGCACGTCGTCCTGGTGCGAGGGCCGGCGCGGCCACGACGTGTCGGAGCGAGCCGCCACTGACACGCAGTCATCCGTGTCCACCTTATACAGAAAAGCACACTTAATTTTACTCTCTCATTCAATCACTATTGATAACATTTTTAGATAGGAGTCGAAATAGTCAATCAGCTCGAGGACTGATTACAGTAAGACCAGATTAAGAACCATATCAAACCAGCGAGCATGTATGAAAGCATATGAAAATAGAAGAAACTTAATGTGTGGAATACTTGGTATTGTCGAAAGTTTACATAAATGTTACATATTGAGATAAAACTATTTTTAACGGATTCAATGGCAATTTATTTGATGTTATTTGCACTGAGATGATCATAGATGTTGAAAATCAACCAAAAAGTCGGGTTCAGTGTAAATAATAAAATAACACCAAATTAATCGAGATACAATTTGTTATCAAAGAATCAAAGAATCAAAGAATCAATTTCGTTTATTCAGTTTAGGCACATAAAGAGCACATATGAACGTCAAAATTTTACAATAATGTCAAGAAATTACTAATATAATATTAAATTAAGTAAATAAATCATTTGAAAATGATTCTTTCGCTGGTTAAAAATTAAAAATAATTTTATCGTAATTTGTAGAAGATTTTTTGTATATAAGACGTGAAATTGTAAGAAGAACGAATCACACGTAGTGTGGCTTAGCTAAATAGTAGTAAACAGCAAAAGCATACCTCAGTATTCCTGTCGCTGTCTGACGCGAGGACGTCCATGCTCCACGCAGACTCGCTGGCGGTCTCAGACACGTCGGGCGCGTTCGTGTTACTGGTACTTGTACCTGGGTGAGACAGTTGTTATTATACTTATAAGGCCCCTCGTATACAAAGCTACTCAAATCTTCGATACAAATGTTGTAAACATATTTATCTACTCTGGATACTATAATAGAGCTGTTTTACATAAAATAAAACAGTTATTATATGCCGAAAGAAAGACAGTATTTAATTGAAGAAGCTGTCTGTGATTTTTAGCATTTTTAGCGTAAATATGGTTCAAATCTTACCTGCATATCTAACTTTCGACTATGGTCATGTAAATAAACCTCACCAACTGACAACTGCGTACCTCTGTGTTTACCATAGATCATAGGGTCTTCTCGCCAGCAAGGACCTTGCTCGAATACTGTCTTTCTTTCGGCATATAATAACTGTTTTATTTTATGTAAAACAGCTCTATTATTTGCCTTCCAGAAAGACAGTATTTAATTGAAGACCTGTTTGGTTTCTGCTGGTGATGGTAACTGTTACGCTATGTGATAATACTTAAAACGGTATTATTAAAGGTATGAATGAAAAAGGATGCCTTATTATAATTATAACCATAATGAAATGTTTAGACAAAAAAGCCACGAAGATGCAGCATGCTATATCATATTTATAACATTAAACTTAATTACCTAAACGAGACTTTTGATTTTCTCAATTTAAAATCTATGCTATGGGCATGTTTACAAACCAACCTCTGAAGGTCACTGCGGATCGAAACCTTTCTGAAGCCGCATCCATGTGTACTGCATCTAGGAATAGACACTAAATTGTGTCCCGGTAGTTGCTCTTACAGCACCTCTAATTGAGATAAAACGACTAGTTACATTAGTATTTGAAACTGCAGAGTTGAGTATATTGAAGCACAAACAGGCGTTTTGGTGTTCTGACATTAGCACCTGACCTGCCTATGCTATCTACAATCAGTTTTAGAATGTATTACATAATAAATTCTGTTCTTTACATCTTTTTCTCTTCTTCTGTGAAGATATTGCAAGATGTATCTAGTAAATGAACTTACGCGCTAACCTGTTTGCAGCTAGAAGCATAATAATTGCAACTCTTCTAGAATTCTTAAAAGAGAGCTGTTATATTGTACTGAAACTGGAAATTAAAGTGTGATTTGGGTATGGGTTACTAAGGGATACGGCTGTTTACCAACCAATAGTAGAAATCAGCCAATGATTCTCCATTTGAGCGCAACAGACTCGCTCCATGTTATATGGAACTGAAAAATGTACATAGTATGGGTGTCAAATAATACACCTCTGCCTCCCCTTTGGAGATCCACATGCATGAATATATTAACATATGCCATCTAGGGGAGTTAATGGCCTAAGGTTTGACTAAAGCAGTAGCTTTTAGGACTTGTTGAATGAATAAGTCCTTAGAACAATTGTCTACATTTGTAGCACAAGATGCTGAGACTGCAGATTCCACTATAAAGAACTGCAGATCTTAATTGTTAAATTAATCGAATTGTAAGCAAAAGGTAAATAAATATATTTATGTTTAAACCAAGATATCTGGGATACCAAGCACCACCCTGGCCCTATAACATGAAAGAATGTCAGTGAAAATGCAATATATAACCCATAGTTTCAGGGTTACCCTGTATGCTCAGACTATACATCAAAGTCTATAGAGAAAGAAATGGCCCTTACAACTTGGCATAAAAATAGGTATTACTTGGTTGATATTTCTATAGACTAACCGCGGTAGCCTAGTGGTACGGGCAACGGACCGCCGAGACGAGGTCTCGGGCTCGATCCCAGGCTTTCCCTGGCACACACCGACGACCCTTCGATGCTTCTCGAAGCCACGTGTGTATTTATCGCAGGTTTACAAGTGCCCAGTTAATGGCAACAGGCTCGCCACCCATTACATTGGGACCCAAACACAAACCGGCGAAATGCGGGTGCCAGCACCCCCGACCACCCCTTCGGGGACAAAGGCGTGAGTTTACGTTATGTTATGTTATTTCTATGGATTTCATAACATACATTGACAGTTTAGACTCATATATAAAGCATATTTCGAGTCTCTACAGAATATCAACCACGTAAAAGCCAAAGTGTTAAAACATGTATGTATGTATTGAGAGTGGTCGTCCGCCAACTACAACTCAATAACTCCTTTTCTTGTTTATTCCAGTACTTTATTCCCCCCCCCCCCCCCCTTTAAGCAGGATAACCTCCCAGTCCCTGATGAGGGCCTGTTAGAATCTTCCGCAGATTCTTTATTGGTAAGGGTCCATTCAGGCTGTCAATCTGAGATTGACCAGCCCAGTACTCATCCCACAGTAGGGCTATTTAGAAAGTGTTGTCTCTTGTCATTGTGTAAGGATCTTCCGCAAATCCTTTATTGACAAGACTTAGTGGTAAGCTCTCAATCTAAGATCGACCAGCCTAGAGTACTGTTTAGATGGCCCAGCCACTGAGGTATTAACTGGGTGGAGGAAACGTCAATCTCAACGGATAGTTCCAGTCTGACTGAAAGCTTTGCAAGTCCTCGAGTTCCACATCCTATAGGACAATGGGTGAGTCCCTTGATCTGAAAGGGTTGGAGGTGACATGCCGTCAGTAATGAACTGCTCGATAAATTGGAAAGTTTTCTGGACACCTCTACGGGTTAAGGAGCAAGTGCTCCTTTTTGGTCCAGTTGGATGCTGTCTGATTTGACCAGTAGCACTTTTTGTCCATGAGTAAAGCTGCTTACAATTGCATCATATTGGAGTGCCACTTTTTGTTGGTCTAACTCCATTTGCTTGACAACATAAAGTTGTTCAATAGCATTTCCTAGTCCGCGACCATCACATTTGTAGTGAGTGGTCACCTTTTTGACTGAGTGTCCCTTGTGCGCTGTGGACCCCACTCCTGAGCTACCACTGTAAATTGCACCGCACTAGGGGATACAGAGCCCTTTTTTCCTCTCAGTTTACCCTGTTTGAAGCAATTGCATCCTGAGACAATAAAGTTGTACATAGACCTCAGGTTAACTTTAGAGTACCTTGCAACTATAGTAGAGTCAACAGCAAAAGTGGTTAATTAGAAGTTTCATTTATTATTCATTTTTTCTCTTCCTAAAGTAATCACCATTATGAAATACATTAACTTTGTTCTCTAAACATTATACAATTACTTATACATCAACTACATTGATACATTACTAGGTAATTCAATGTAGATTTTGTACATATATTTATTCTTCTTTTGCTGTTGACCTTTGCTTGGAGTCAAGTCATATTTGGTAAAATTTTGATAAATAAATCACTTATCTAAAGTAGACTGGAAATTAATGTTCCAAGTGATTCAAGGTGGATTGATCTTTGGAATTTACCTAATTCACCTATCAGTTTGACTTTCCTAAAATGTGTATATGGTATATTTTAGATATATTCAAGAACCAAAATATTATTATGGGACCATTAAGATGCCATTAAGGAGATCAAAATAAAAGAATATTATTGATTTATTTAGCAAAAAAGGACCATGGCTGTGACTTGTTTCCAAAGGATTTCCGCAATCCAATTAGTTGTCGTTGCAATGGTGATGATGAGAGGCCCAAAGGGAGGGCTCTTAGATAGGAAATTTCTTTCCTTATAGGTATTATGCACAGGAGCCTTCTGTGAGATCATTTTTTTTGCATAGATGAAGAACTGCCTGGTACAAATCTTGTCATTCAATCTTCCTGTTGTAGGAATTGAACCCCATCTATTTGGGTGATCAACTGTTATGTTAAGTTCAAATTTTATTAAAATTGTGAGTGAGAAAGAGCTGTTTCTCAAAATCTAATTTGATTCCTGTTTGAATTATTTATTCAGGTGCCTATTACTTAAAATACTTGGAGTCGCTAGATTTCTTACGAGTGACACCTGTAAATCTCTTAACTTTGCTGTCCTAGGCATGATCATGCTTGGCAGGTTGCAGTCCAATGTAATTTAAATGTTAAAATCTTGGTCTATTAAGATAACATGCATTTATGGTTACTACCTACTCTTCCTTTCAGATTTAGAGTGTGAACTAGAACTCTCTTTTTTAGTTTTACGGTATAACTTATAATATAATATTTATAGTTAGTCTTGGTTACAACTTATAACTTGTGACATCCTGAAAAATTCTACTGATGGCATAAGGATGTAAGAATCCAGTCACTAGACACTCTAGTCTTCTTCTCTATTAACCTACCAGGCCTTGGAATGTTATAGATTGCTATAACATTTTGTAAGATAGTTTCATGTTAATGCTATGTTAACAAGCCTGCTATCAACTGATCAGTGCCTGCCATAATCATTACTTTTATTACGGTAACATTTGTTGATTAATCACACATTAAATAGGTGACGAAAGTGGCCAGTAAACTTATATATATGTAAATAGTCTATATATCAAGTGTCTGCCGAGCTAGTATTGTCTAAATGACTTAAATTGCTGGGGAGTTACAATCTTTTTGAATGTTGAGGGGTCAGCCAAGCAACGATTTAAGCTTTATGTATATCAGTAACTAATGAGTGTCTTGGATTTTATTACCAATTCCAACAGGTTAATTCTTTGGTGTAAACCTTAGCTTATTGTGAAATTTAAGTCTAAGTTACGTTCATCTCTCGAACACGTTTCGACGTGATTCGACCGGTTGAACCGCTTATTCGGGGATGGCGAGGTAAAGCTATCCTGATCTTCCGAAGATGAGGAACTGCCTTCGGATTTATAAGTACTTCGTTCTCCCTCCGGAGCAACGATTTGGAGCACTCTCGCTTGCCTCTGCGGTATTCATTAGTATGGTACAATATCTACTTACCGAAGTTCTCAGCAAAGAAACTTCACTAAAATAATATACCTTGCAATTATTTATGTAGCACTGTACACATACAAACGGTAAAAACAACATATTTACTATGTAATTCACTTTTTAAGAACTTATTTCTTGACTTGAAAATTTTTACACCTTACGCGGTAAAAATCACAAAACGCTATGATCTATGGTAAACACAGAGGTACGCAGTTGTCAGTTGGTGAGGTTTATTTACATGACCATAGTCGAAAGTTAGATATGCAGGTAAGATTTGAACCATATTTACGCTAAAAATGCTAAAAATCACAGACAGCTTCTTCAATTAAATACTGTCTTTCTGGAAGGCAAATAATACAAAGATTATAAAATTGCAATCAAAACTCTTATGACAAACACAAAGCACAGGCTGTAGTCGCTTGGAGACTAAAGTAGCGAAGATTTGCGTTGCCTTGTGTACGAAGGGGCTAATAGTGCAGTAGAATCCGTCTATTATGACGCCGCTTATATTGTGCTAAATTCGGTACATACCTTGGCTGGCAACAACCTGTGTCTGGTCGCAGGAGTCGCCGATCGTTTCAGAATCAGAGGCCAACACGTCCGTGCTCCAAGTGTCCGACATTATGCTGATGGTCTCGTCACCTTCCAGAAGTTTCTGAACAAGAGACGACGCTTGGATGAGATTTACGCAAGAGTTAAAATAAAATATAAATAAGAGTAAGGGTGTTATGGATAGTATACTGTATTAGTAAAGCGTATTAAATGCGAACGCTTCTACAAAATAAGTAAGGTCCCATACTGTCAAAAGAGTGCCTATAATAAATTGTTTGTAGCGATAAGGTCGTCATTTGTACATATTTCATATGTTCTTTTGAAGTTCAACCGACAAAATGTGCACAAGAGTTGAACAAAAGGCTGGTTTAATGAAATTTTGAAGCATTTACTATGCTAACTTTTCAAATTGATTAAGATAGGAAAAAGTGAACGCTCAAGTGGGACTCGAACCCACGATCTTTCCCTAACAGGGGGAATGCTCTGACCACTGAGCCACCGAGCCACACCTGAATCTATTCAAATTCTCCTATACTACCGTCTTAGAGCGACGGTGGGAGCCATCTACCGACATTCATACGAATTAACGGAAACAATGAATGATGTTGCAATCATTTATAAATATTGTTTTTCGATGACTCTGCCCAAATAATTGAATGAAATTTTGAAGCATTTACTATGCTAACTTTTCTAATTGATTAAGATAGGAAAAAGTGAACGCTCAGGTGGGACTCGAACCCACGATCTTTCCCTTACAGGGGGAATGCTCTGACCACTGAAAAGGCTGGTTTGTTTACCTTGATCTCAAATTTACAGAACTTGTCCTCGATATCGTTTCGCGTCTGTTTCATCATTTTAGCTTGAGCACTGGCCGCTTGGCTCACAGGCGCGTTTTGTGGCAGTCTGTAAATGAAACATGATTTGTAGCGAAATTGGACGTCACTATAAGCTACGAGAGCATTTTATACAGCTTAGCTGGCAGCCAAGAAGGCGGCCCACATAATGGAAAGTAGTTACTGCGGCCAATGGACGTAGAGTACGCGCCACGAAATAAGTCCCTTGGCCGCGGCGTGGCTGTCAATGTGTAATGTTGCCAGTATTATCTTTTTATTTTACCAGATCTTTTATTGTTCAGATATGACTATAATAGTAGTTGAACTGCAGAGCTTAAGAAGTTATATTCGCGCGTTTCCAACGTTACAATGTGATCATGTGACACACCTAGAAGATGATTGTTTTAAAAAGGATGCATTAATAGATGCAGCATCATATCAACTGAGAGTGATAGTGATACGAAATCTGATTACGAATGTGACACCTAAAATAGCGTCAGCAGCCCCTTTTCACTGATGAAAAACATTTATAAATAAATAAATATTCAACAACATTTCACACAACGCTATCTAGACCCATGGTAAGCATAGCTTAACTAGCTTGTGTTATGGAATCTAGAAGCGGATAAACATACTTAGATAGGTTTTTTTTTTTATAAATACATACATATTATACATAGAAACACCCAGACCAATGCAAATACACATTTTCATGCATACAAATATTTGCACTGAGCGGGGATCGAACCCGCGCCTCCTGCGTATCGGCCGCGTTCACTACCGCCACGCCACGGAGGCTGTCAAATTATATACCATAGAAGTATGGCACATGAGGTGTATTTGAGGAAAAGACACCAATAAAACTCGTTCTGTGCATTTAGAGTAGGTACCTACATGTTGTGACGTGATGGGTATCTTAGATTAATATGTGGGTAAGTTTAATTCCCACTAGTACAACCTAAAAAATACGCTGGCAACTCTGTCATGGCCTCCAACGAATCAACAAACAGTATGGCAGCGATGTCATTTTTAGTTCCGCGTTTTCTGAAGAAAGATTTTAATGCCCTTCTTGAAAGATCCCTATATTGTAGTCGCTTCGTTATGCTGCGTACACACTGCGCGAATGAAACCAAACGATGTCTATTGAACGAGCGATAATGAATAATTTTGAAGTCACGGCGAAAATAAGTCGTTGACGTTTTTCATTATTTATGATCATATTTATTCACGAATTCCACTCATACCTATTCATTTAGTTAGTGTACTTAACATTATAAGAATATGATACTGCGTGAAGTTTACGTGAATATCACTCATTGACCTAAAACTATTTTATAACGGATTCTATCGCGCGTTATTTGGTATTATTTACATATAGCCCGATATTTCGGCTACTTTTCAGCAGCCCTGGTCGCGGAGTGTTTGACAAAGTTTTTATCTCAATTATAAGAAATAGATTTAATTACAATATTTTCGAATGGCACTAAAATTGTAAAATTATTCGATAGAAAAACATACACTAAATTATCAAACAATATAACTATAATTACCTTCTGTTCTGAGCGTCTCCAGCTGCGTCCCCATCAGTGACTTGGGAGGAAGGTGTTTCCCGACCCGAGATGTTGGGACTGCCGCGACCGCTCACGTTCGCTGATACCTGAGAAGATAGGCACACAATACTTCTCGTTTCCACCAAGGTTTAAAACACGTATTTGACGCACACTAAAACATAACATAACATGAACTCACGCCTTTATCCCCGAAGGGGTAGACAGAGGTGCTAGCACCCACATTTCGCCGGTTTATGTTTAGGTCCCAATGTAATAGGTGGCGAGCCTATTGCCATTAACTGGGCACTTATAAACCTACGATAAATACACACATATCTTCGAAAAGCATCGAAAAGTCATTGGTGTGTGCCATGAAAAACCTGGGATCGAACCCGAGACCTCGTCTCAGCAGTCCATTACCCATACCACTAGGCTACCGCGGTTATATGCCGCGGTTATTGACGCACACTATGTGAAGGAAAAAGTATCTGAGACAATCTCAATACATGTATAACAAGTAATTATGTTATGACAAGTTTTCAATTCGAAGAAGTTCCTGAGATTAGAGTGTTTACACAAACAAACAAACTTTTTAACTTTATATACTGTATATAGATCTATAGATTTGTCGTGCTTTTTTATTTCAATCATTTATTACCTCATGTTATTAACTTATTACAATTAGGCGCCATCTACCGAATTTAAACCGAACTACTTCAAATCAACCGATCCTACATCGCATTATCAAAAGTTCCACCGCTGTTACTATTTATACCTGTGTTTCACCACATCTACCAAATGAGTCTGCGTAGTAAATGTTTATTACTCAAACTCAATTGTTTGGTTCAGGGAAATACAAAACTCTTTTAAACGATAGAGCACGTAGTTGTACGCTTTTTACTAAAATATTAATAACATTCTTTCATTCTAACAAAATATTACAAAAATTATGACAAACATAATTTTTAATAATCAAATAGCAATACTAGCTATTGCCCGCGGCTCCGCTTACGTGGATGTCGGTTATTGCGACTAAATATAGCCTTTATCCTTTCTCAAGGTCTAATCTACCGTTATACCAAATTTCATCAAAATCGGTTCAGCGGTTTAGGCGTGAAAAACGGACAAACAGACACATAGACTCCCATTTGTAATATTTATTAGTATATATTACAATTAGGTGCCATCTAACGTCCACGAATCGAACTACTTAAAACCCACCGATTCTATTAAAAGTTCTGCCGCTTTGAGTAATATTAGTTTTTATTACTCTTAACACATTTGTTTAGTTCAATATTAACCTCGATTAAATGATAGATATGCTGGTTATCGTAAGATTAGCGAAAACGCCGGAGTTTTACTATATTTTTTTTTTCTTTCCACTAAAACATTTCAAAAATTACGACTTAAATATATTTCTTTAGTTTTCCTTGTATTTATTTATTATTCAATTTAATATAATTAGGCGCCATCAACGAACATGAACATGTGACATCAAACTTACCGATCCGACATCGCACTATCAAAGTTCTACCGCTGTTACTATGTTACCTGTGTTTCACCACATCGATCAAATGAGTTTGAATAATAGTCTGTCTCGTTTCGTTTGGTTGCTTAGTACGCTGAAGGCTTAGGTAAAAAAAAAGATATTCTATTGGTTACAACGTCAGTGGAAATTTCGAAAATATATGGTAGTGACATTATTCGTCACGTGATCCATGTTAAGGCACCAGTACACAGTGGACAATGCTCAGCCATACTCTGCAATACACAACTGGCTATTTCAACAGCCCATTGATTCTGATAAAGCATAACTACTTTCATACCACAGACATTGCAAAAAATAGCATTAAATTTTAAACGTTATTGCTATAGCCGTTAAGTCCAAATTAAATGAAGAATTACATTACACTTTTTCATGCACTCTACAAAAAAAAAACCATTTAATGTTGGACTAACAGCATTACTCTAAAGTCTAATATTAAATGGAATATTTTTGCAGTTGCCCCCGTATGATAATGAATGAATTGAGGGCCAGGTCCATGCTGTTCTTAATTTATTCTCTCAAAAATCTATCCGCACTGGACTAATGGGCCACTGTCTACACGAGCCATTATACGGCGGTGCGTGAACCAGACGAATCGCTTCAGAGCGAATGCCTAGGCCTCCTGAATTTTGTACGATTAGCGAAAACGCTGTTAATTCTTACTCTATTTTTATCTTTTGGAAATATAAAAAAACTTCAATCTGAACTTATTATACATCGGGACATAATCTGTTGGACCTAAAATGTGCTCTGTACGCGCAGTACATGTTCTAGGGTATCTTGTACAGATAGCACGGGGTGCTTCGGCCGTGGACGAGCTCAAATTCACCAATCATAGATTATTACAAAACAATCTGCGGCAAGGCCTCGTTGTCTCACGACTTAGGCCCAAGATACGCGTCCCGCGGTAGGAATACAATAGTAATTACCATATCAGAGAGATTGTCATTCTGATCTTCAGTCTCCAGCTCCAGGCTTGAGGTGACGCTGTGGTTAGACGCCGCTTCGGAGACCGCCTCCAGGTTATCTGATGTATTGCCCAGAGATACCTCGTCGTGCGATACTGAGAATCTGAAAGAAAGTACATACATTATGCAAATATCACTAACTATGTTTTTCGGTACCACTTGAAGAAGTTTGACATATAAATAAAATAGTAAACCGAAATGAGTAGAATGCACGACACTCCGAAAAACCCTTCGTGGTTTTTGGGTTGCGAGTTTGTATTTTTTTGTATTATTAAAACGAAAACATGAAATGAAACATGGAGGATATTTCATTAATTTTTTTTTTTCTATTTTTTATCATCCTATGGTCTTTCCTACCTTTCCGTATACTGGAAAAACATCGAGCGGGCGCAAATGTTCACTTTCTTCAAATGTCTCAACCAGAACCTGGCAGGGTCGCCATGTGACGTTGGGGGATCACTTGCGAGTAAAACCAACGAATGTGGAAGATATATACACTATATATATTTTTCACATGCCTCCTCCCCCAAGCGGCGTTGTTTTTCCAGAGATATTCTCCCCTGTTTGGGACTTAAAAATAAATAGAATCCTACGAATATAAAAATGTGCAATTTTGTGAAGATATTTGTTATTCATTCATGCTCCAAAAGTTGAGCAGATTTGGCAGAAATTTGGTACGAGGATAGGTTACAGTGTAGCTAACTTAGTTCGCACGTCCCGCGGGCAGCAGCTAGTCTAGTGACACATAAACAGTAACGCACCGTGTCCTCTTCTGCACGGGCGCGCCGGGCCCCGCGACCGCGAGCGCGGAGCCCGCGTCGTCCGCGTCGCCCGCCTCCGAGCCGCCGTAGTAACTCTCCAGGACCTTCGACTCCGGCACTAGACCTATGGCAACATAACAACTTGTCAGACTTGAACATAACAAGCGTGTTGACCTGTAGATTAGGAGGTAGATTGTTAAGTCAGAGGTGGCGCCTTCGATTCCCGCTGTCTAAATAATTTTGTAAGCATGAATACGTATATTATTGTTTTATAATTATGATGAATCATACTATGAAAACCAGTGATATTGATAATGGAAATTACTTCTTTCAATTTCGTTTTCGTTTTTCTTACAAAAAAATAATACATCAATTTTGTAGGGAATTACATGGTCTTGACAACTTTGTCTACCTTACTTCTACGCTAACACATGCTGTGCGAGAATGCGAGACTCCATTTTTTTTTACCTTTGACCTTGAATAAAAAATGCAGAAGTCCAATCGATGGGGACTTTTGATATTTCTCTCATTATGGGGTATTTCATACCAATTTCCAGCTCTATGCGAATTTATGTAAGCCCAAATGTTTAATTTGTCTGCATTAACGTGGAATCGAGCATTGACGCATTGACGACCAATACATAAATGGACAGACAAACAGATCAAATTCTCATCGGGGTATCAAAACAAATAAATACACAAGCTTTGCTTAATATTAATTAGTCTAGAATGTACAGTGTGCTGCGGCCTAGATTATATACGGTTGCATACGCTCGCGTATACATAGATAGCTAATTAATTATTGTACATAGGTAGCATTTTTACATTTTAATGTACAATCGGCAGCCTTATCGATTTCTTTCAGGCAACCTTTCATAGGTACATCTCCGACAAAATACCAAATCGAACCATCACTCACCCACATAGTCATGCTCCTCAACATTGGCCAGTTTGATGACCAAGACTTCTAACTGCTCCATCCCGCTATCATCCTTGACGCTCCCGTTGACCGAACGGTCGTCACTCACGGCCGCTAGTGAGGAATTGGAGCTGGCTGAGCGAGGCAACCGCGGCTTCGGGACCTTGGCCAGGATAGACTTCTTACTGGAGTGGCCGTTTTCTACCGGGGAAGGGTCTTTGGATTCTGTTGGGGATGTTTGTCTACGGAGAATGAAGGCTTTGATTAGTTCTGATTGACAAGCACCATGTAAAACATACTGAGAATTAAACTTTTAGGGGCGACGAATCAATCATAGATGGTATGAAATAAAGCCTAGTTTCCACTAGGCAATATTGCTGTGCGACATATTGCACTACATTGCAGAACAGAGATGCGCGATAGCTGGCAACATAGAGCGTATTAAGTTGGCGGACTAGTCGTGGGACTCGTGTTGCGCGTCAAATGTTGCTAAGTGTTTACAAGGTTTAATAACGTGTTTTTGGTGCAAGTTTGGACATGGAGGGTCCATCGACTGACTAGCAAACACACGTCACAACACGTCGCTACAGTCACGTACAAACTCAATAAGTAAACTTTACCTGATCCGGGTATTAAGCCCAAAACCTACATTTACTGTTGTAAATGTAGGTTTTGGGTTTCAGGTACCAATGCACCGCCACCGCCTAGGCAAAATAAAATAAAATAACTATTTTATTATAATGTTGTGTACCTGTATTTAGTAAGGTCCGGCATGTACTTGAGCAAGTCGTGCAATCTGCTGCGGTAGTTCGGCTCGTTGGTCTGCAGCAGAGCCGCCAGTCTGCTCGCGTACATCTCGCCCATGCTCGGGCCGTCACTGCTGCTTGATTCACTGGATATCGTTATTTATTAAACAAGAGTGCGAAGTTAGGAAGGACTCTAAAATAAGAATTGTAAGCGTCAGCGAGAGAATCAAAAGAGCATGAAGAGAAAAATATTTTCACTCGAGTGCAACAAGTAACTATTCACCCCACCTCAGCGAGCGTGTTGTCCAGCATGAACTCTTAAAATAGATCAATAATAGGGTAGTGTCCTGAGTAAACGGATCGTCACCAATACTGCTTAGTGTTTAAGTTAATTTACTCGTTTCTTTAATTTTAGTTCCCCTCCCTTTAGTTCCCTCTAACCCCTCCAACTAAGTTAAATTGCTTGTGCTTGGAGTGGGTTCACGTCGGTAGTGTAATGGCCAGGATTCGAACACGTGACCTCTCGATCGTAAGGCCGACTCCTTAACCACTAAGCTACCGACGCTTGTATAGACATTGCCTAACTAAACCGAAACTACAACATTTTATTACTTTAAATTCCCATATTAGTCAAAATATAAATAATCGAAATAAGGCAAAAAATTAAAAACTTTTTAGATTCCTCATTTAATTTAAAATCAATTTTATTACACATTGTATATGTTTAAACGTAACGCGGACTGAGATAAATGCGATATTCTTTTGCACTCCATACATTTACACTACGCGCCAGCACACTGTGACGTCACAGTAATATATTGACACAGTCAATATATTACAAAAATAGTGAGATTTCCCAAAATTTAGGGAGAATCACAATATGAGACCATTACCATAAATCAAGTCATGTTTGAAGTATTAATTATTACAAATAAATGTCAAATTAATACAAAAATGTTAGAGTCACGGTTACAAATAAAATAAGTAACAACTAAAAATAAATGAAGTATAAGACCCTATCAATTTAAATAGGAAATGATTACGATGAATTAAGTCAAAATTGGGATACTACCAAAGTAAATGTCGAATTAATAAATCAATTAAAAACGATTGTATAATGTTTTTTTGTATATTGTCTTTAAAACTTTCATATGAATATTTCAATTTAACAGTTCGTTATATTATTGTAAGATATATAGTTTACGATAATAAAAATAGGACACAACCCTATTGAACGGCTGTCATACAGCAAACTGCTAACTGCATAAATAATATTGTCAACCCAAATAGGAAGGATTACAAAATTAATTTTTGTAGTTTTGGTAGTAGACCAGCCGTTCAATTATTGACCTGTTTTAAGAGTTCATAGTACGGGCTCTAAATAGGAAAGGAGTGGTGGAAGGTATAATCAAATAAACGGACAATACATAGAACAAATTATCAAATGTTATAAGCACCTGAATGCTCCTTGGTCGGCCACAAAATTGTTGGCGGACTGCTCGTCAGAGGGGAGGCTCGGCGTATTGTTGTTCAACTTGGACGATATCCGCTTTAGGAACATTATCTGCAATATAAACCATTTCATTTAACATTTCATTAGTCATAGACATACTTATTAGTCTATCATGACGTGATACAATTTTGATTGCCTGGTTCGAATGTAATAACGCGTACAGATTGAAACAAAATGAAAGGGAAATCCCATTCTTGATCCTAAAACTCTGGACCCTGCCCGAACGAATCTAATTTCTCCTTACATACCCGTCTTTGAGGTGAGTGGGGTTCGGTGGTTCAGTGGTCAGGGCATTCTCCCTTTAAGAGAAGGATAGCGGGTTCCTATCTTAACCTATCCTTTGTTAACAAAAAAATATTGACAAATAGCAAACAGCACATTAGGTTGTCCATGTCAATTCGGAGCCCGACGCTCTTAGTAGGTATAAATTTCTTAATGTGATCTTAGACTAGTATTTTTGTATAGTCTGTGGACGACACTTTGTTTTATCTAGAATGTTAATTTTTTCTATTAAACTCTGTTACCAACATGGTTTATTGTTAATTTCTTTGCTGTGTAATTATGTACAATCAACTAAATAATAGTGGGGAAGGGTGAAAATTTTCAGAAGGGAAGGCGGTAAATATTTTAAGAAGGGAAGCCGGTGAATAAAACCTTCTTGATTCTAATTTGTCACTGCTAAATAAATAGAATATTTTAAGAAAGTCAATTTCAATTATTTTATGATCTCGAACGGCTTAAAGACAACACAGCTGTTCTAACCCTCCACTCACCAGTAGATGCGCGTCGCTAGGCGTGAACAGCGCCACGGTGGTATCCAGATGCGCGTCGGTCCTTAGCGGGGAGTCCCCATGCGTATGCGCAGGTGCGGCGGGCACCGGCGCCCATGCTTCTGTCGTCACGCTCTCTATGAGCGTAAATACGCACGAGCGCTCGAACTTCACGTACACGTCACGGACTTTAGCATCCACCTGTATAGAATAGAATAGATTAGGGGAGAAGGGGTGACGGGTGGAGCCGCCCTTCACCCTAGCAGAAGCAGGCCACGGCGGTGGCGCGCATCGTGGCACGATGCGCGTCCCACCACACCGGAGTTGAGTAGGGGACCGCGTGGTCCCCACCTCCCGAGGAGGGCCAGACCGAGAGGGATGGCCCTGGGTCAGCCGCGGTGCGAGGGATATGTCGCATGACAACCTCACCTTCGGCCTAGCACTACGACCCAGAGACGGCGTGCGGTTTAGTCGGTTCGAGTTCGACATAACCTACCCCTCCGGCTCCGGAGGGATGGGTATCCGTGGGGATTTCCCGCACGTAAAAAAAAAAAAAAAAAAGGTATGAGTTATTTGAGCTTAAGGCCTACTCTGCACCTGACGGAAATGCCGAGGCGGATCTGCCGAATCACTAATATAAGATATTAGCTGTTACAAGTTACAAGCCCGCGGAATCGGCGCCCTCGTGGAATTCTGATCCAGTTCCAACTTTTTTTTTCATGTTGAAATCCCCTTTGTATGCCAGGGTATATTATTACAGGCACATTGTGACGGATGATCGATCGTGAAAATTAGCAATGGAATTTCCGCCAAGTGTAGGCTTAAGAATCAAAAAAATTTTAAAATCTAAACAAGATATTTGATTTTATATCAGTTCAATATCAATTTTGTAACGGATTCAAATAATATAAGCCAGCCAATAAATGTTGATTATGATTAATCAAAAGTGTCAACAAGAAATGAAAATGTAATCTAAGTATTTGTCGAGCCCATTCATCATCGACATTTAGACGTTGTCCTGATTGCATCCGAGATATCCTCGGAGCTCGGGGTCCGCCTTCCGACTCTTCCTCCTCCACTTCGCACGATCTTGAGCGTCCATGGTAGTAAGACCATTTGCACGCATGTCACCCTGCACTACGTCAAGCCAGGATTATTTGGGCCTACCCCTTCTACCTGGACCCGGCGGGGGCGCCATTGCCAGGCATTTGGTACCCACGTAGCCTGGCTGTAACCGCAAGTCCAGCCCACTTTAGTAGTTTCTCAACATATTATAATAGGACCGCAATATTGCGAAGAAAAAAATGTGTCTATATTAATTATTATATAAGATACCACTGCATAATCTACAAATTAATTCAGTAAATAAAAACAATCTTATCAACAAGATTCACTGCGACTGTTTCGGTTGGCGGAAATGGGAGCGAATGGCTATCCGCTTTTATTTCCGCGTCCTTGAGTCTCAGTTAATTACATTGCGATAATGATTCTTAGATGTACATTGTATATTATTCAATAAAATAATACTGAAGATAAGTAGTGGGTCTTTTTTTTCCCCGGAAATTTGTGTTATTAAATTATTAATTTTAAATAAATTGTTTTAGATGAAATATAGTATGGAATAAATATAATTTATTGAGTTTAATTGATGCATATTATACCGGGTCCTTTAAGCGAGGCGTGAAAAAGCATCTGATGAGGCCGTCAAGCTGAGTGCCACCATTGTTAACATGGCACTTGTATATAATGGTGGCCCTCAGTCCTGAGACTGCCTTGTAAAGTCAAATTGACGCGTCCTACTTTAAAAAAATCTTTCTTTTTTTGTGTCAACATTTAAAATAATGATGAAATATGGTACGAATTTTTAAACACAAGAACAACCATCGAAACGAAATTTGGTGAGAGAGGGATTAGAGTGATAACATTATATCGCGTTCAGCACGATCCTGTCAATAATTATTGAAGTGGAAATGCGATCCGTCCCTATATTGATACCGCATCACGATTATTATTGACTGTCTAATCACGCCTTTATAAGAATTGCCATTTTGTCAACATTTTTTGATCACGTTCCTACTCGGCGGTATTCCCGTCCAATTGAACAGTCCGACTGCGCACGTACCTCCACCCTACAGAATACCGCGGCCATAATAACCTCGCGTTGTGTGGGAAGACCAAAGGCTATTCCTGCTAAGTCATCTAGACTGACGGCACAGAAATTTCTATGTTTACAGGGTCGGCAGTACAAGTGCGACTGCCCTGGTGTTGCATACGTCCATAGGCCACGGTAACCACTTTCCATCAGGTGGACCGTGTTCTTGTCGCCATCTTAGTGGTATAATATCCGGCAGATTTCCATATATTAGTTGAAAATTTATAAATGCGGGCATTAGATGTTGATAGTAATAAGGCATGGGCGAAACCGGGGCTAGTTATTTACTTTATAATATTAGTAATAGGATAGGATACTCACCTCCTGATACTTGGCAAGGCACAGCATCTGTATGATCTGCGCTATCTGTATGAGGTTGAACCGCGCGATGTACGACACGGGCACTTCGACCACGCCGTGCGCCTCGGGGTTCACAATCGCGGGACATATGAAGTGGTTCAGTACGAGGTCTGTCACTATGGCGTGGAGCTCGCGGTCTGACGTTCTGTTGAAGCAATAACATCTTTAATTTTACTCAGTTTGGTTAGGTAAAAACAAAGGTTAAAAATCAGGAGGAGTATAGTGCGTTTAGGTTCAGAATGTCCCTCTCCCAAAATGTCCCTTGGTTTCAAATAGTCCCTTTCCCAGAATGTACCTTTCCCGAAACGTCCCATTCCCAGAATGTCCCTTTCCCGAAACGTCCCTTTCCCATAATGTCCCTTTCTTTCTTCAGATGGTCAACGGGGCTCCTATTTCTTCTTACGTTAGCACAAGAAACCTAACACGAAAGGTAAATGGCGGAGGTCAGCGAGACCTCCGCCATATACCCTTCTAACCTATATCTATCAGTGCCAGGGCGCACGGTGTCCACGAGCTCGCTACGCTTGCTCCCGCGGCGTTAGTGAAACTTTTTTATATGAGTGTCACCATTTTCATTTTCTTATAAAAGAAGGGACATGATGAGAAAGGGACGTTTCGGGCAAGGGAAATTCTGGGAAAGGGACGTTTCGGGAAAGGGACATTCTGGGAAAGGGACGTTTCGGGAAAGGAACATTCCGTGAAAGGGACTATTTGAAACCGAGGGACATTTTGGGAAAGGTACATTCTAAACCTAAACCGTATAGCGAGCTAGGTTCTTTAGTCGTCAGTGGAGCACAATCAAGACGAAACTATCTACTGAAATACCTACAATAATATTTAATTAATACTTAAGTTACGGTCCAAAATTATTGAAAGCTAACATATTTTAAAACAACCTTTACATTAAAATGATAATTCTCAGGGGCCAAGTTTACTTTCCGTGGTACGAGGATAATGGCTTATTTTGCCACCATATATTTAAGAGACTCGTATATGAGACACGAGCCGGTGTCGGTTTTTAGTCTTTTCGAGTCCGACATAACCACCCAGCCGCCCGGCGAAGAGGATCCAGAGGGATTATAAAGGAATGGTATTACCGTTAGCTCCTGGTGAGGTGAAGTCTGAGAGGGTTTCAGACTAATGTACGTAGGTAATATGTCCAACAACCCTTAGCGAAAATAAGTCTCTAGCTAAAGCCTAATAAAGTAGTATTTTCGGGACTCTAGACGTAACCTTCAGAATAATCAAAACGTATTTCTTACCTGGAATGTTGCTTCAATAGGTGCACCATCTGCTGTACAATCCAGGCGATAGTAGCGGGGAAGTTAGGCCAGTGTTCCCTTAACGATGCAATGAACTTGCAGGTTAGGTTGTACAGCGACTGTATGGTCCACTTGCGGTAGCGGGCTACTTTGGTCGCATACTCTGTACTGTTAGGTTGGCCAAATTTCTTGAGTCTGTCTGTTGAAGTGAACCTGTTAGGAGAATAGCTTTATTAGTATTAGGCCGGTACAGTAGGACCTCTTGGACTACATGTACGATTTGAAAAAATATTTTTGCATTCAATAGCCTAGTTCTTCTGGATGGTTCATATTATAACATTACGCTACGATCCATGGAAGCCGAGCAGTAAAAGACGAGATATAATATATTTTTGTCAGAAAAGTTGATATATTTTGTGTGATATAAAATGTGCCGCCAAATATGGTAGATCAGTTGCCAAATATATTGACTATTGTCAGCAGAATATGACACTGCAAGCCCCGATGCGGATAGATTTTAGAGTTTCGGTTCCTTTGTGATAAGTGATAATGTTATAATTCACGCGAGGCTCCATCGACGTAGCTGAAGACTCAATCAAAGAATCAATTTCGTTTATTCAGTTTAGGCATATAAAGAACACATATGAACGTCAAAATTTTACAATTTTATCAAGAAATAGTAAAATAATATTAAATAAAGTGAATAAATCAATTGAATTTTTTTTTTCTCTGGTTCAGTAAGTTGGCTCTACTGAGAAGATATCAGCAAGGAACTCAGTGAACAATATTATCGTTGCTTTTTCAAAACAATGTGGTTTTATTTAATGCAAATTTATATTGTAAGCAAAAAGATTAGGATGACCATGCATTTTTATCATTTGGGTATTCGTCTACTTTATAATATCCTTTTTTCATTAAACACTTTATTACTTTTATTTTAAACGTATTGAGTAGCATGTCAACCAGATCCTGAGGAATTTTATTAAACATTTTTTATACTGTTGCCTACAAACGAATTACCAACCTTATGAAGTCTAGATACTAAGACTACATACTTATCTTCTATTTTGCTGACTAACCCTATTAATTAAGCGACACATAAAAAAACAACGTAAAGAAAATATGAAAAGAGGGTGGGCTGGTAACGTGATGCCGTTGTAATAGAACCTAGAACGGCGGGTCAACCCATGGGGCACAGCTAGTGTCATATAAAGTGTGTCAATCTCAAACAATCGCAGAGGACGTTGCACTTTTGAATATTGACATAACTGGGCGATATTGTTTATAAACACAGGTCAAACTAGCAATAGTCGCGATATCTCGACCGGCTACCAGTCAGCCTAATTTACAATGAGCAACAAAGTGTTACTATACCTCGGGACTATCTTAGACCTAAAATCTGCTCTATACACGCAGTACACATTTCTTGGGTGTCTTTTGAGCATAGTTCGGGGTGCTACAGCAGTGAAATGGCTATGACTATTTTATTATTATTGCTATGTTGACATCTTGTATATATGACATTTTGTATTGTAATCTTATTCTTTTAATAATTGTATTTCAATTTTGTTTAGAATGAAAGAATTTAAATAGAGGTAATATTTGCATGCCACTAAATGGTAGTTGCGCGGAACTGTATTATATTTATGTAACATCGTGTATGACCACATATCTGCAAATAAAATAATTTGAATTTGAATTTGGACGAGCTCAAATTCTCAAGCATGGACTATTATAAAACAATACGCGCGGTCCCGCAGCAATCCCTCTGCAGCTTTTTTTTTTTTTTTTTTTTTTTTTTTTTTTTTATGCCACTTAGGCGGCAGACAAGCACACGGCCCACCTGATGGGAAGTGGTTACCGTGGCCTATGGACGTTTGCAACACCAGGGGCGTCACAATCGTGCTACCGACCCTGTAGATACCTTCTAATACCCTTCTTGAAGAACCCCATATTGTAGTCGCTTGGGAAAACCACGGCAGGAAGTTCATTCCACAACCTGAGCGTGCGTGGGATGAAGTTCCTTTCAAAACGCACGGTGCGTACCATTTCCGGTCGCAGTGTGTGAGGATGAATTCCCTGCCTATGGCGAGTGGTGCGATGATAGAATGCAGCGGTGGGCATCATGTCAAACAATTCATCTGAGCACAAACCATTGTATAGGCGGTAGAACACACACAGCGAGGCAAAGTCTCTTCTGAGGCTGAGAGGTTCCACATCGCCTGTGAGTATGGGATTGTCGACGAGCCTCAACGCCCGTCTTTGCAATGAGTCGAAGGGGCCAAGCTGGTATGCAGGCGCTCCGGCAAAAAGGTGACAGCAGTACTCCATGTGGGGCCGAATTTGTGCCTTATAAAGCAGAAGTCGTTGCCCCGCAGTGAAGTACTGCTTCGCCCTGTTGAGCACTCCAAGTTTCTTTGAGGCCAGCTTGACCTTGTCCTCCAAATGGTTGCGGAACTGAACGTCGCTTGAGATGTCGACACCAAGGATCCCAATACTCGAAGAGATGGAAAGTGGTGTGCCCAGGAATTGCGGCGCTACAATAAATGGGGTTTTCTTAGCGGTGAATACACATACTTGTGTCTTAGTGGGGTTAAATTGGACTAGGTTAAGTCGACCCCAATCGGATACTCCCGAGAGAGTAGTCTCGATTTCAGACACAAGTTGTTCGCGTCTCTTCTCCACCTCGAATTGAGGGATATTTGCACGACCCGTGTAACACGTATCCCCGGTACTGTCGTCCGCATAGCAATGAATAGATCCATCAGACAGCATGTCATTGATATGCAGCAGAAACAGCGTCGGGGACAACACGGAGCCTTGTGGGACACCAGCGTTTATGTCCATGCGGTCCGAGCAGCTGCCATCGACGACGGCTTGGATACTTCTGTTGGACAAAAAGCTGGCAATCCATTCGCAAAGTCCCTCGGGGAGTCCGTAGCGTGGCAACTTCGAAAGAAGACCTCTGTGCCAGACCCGGTCAAAGGCCTTTGCTATATCGAAGCTGACCGCTAGTGCCTCGCCCCGACTCTCGATAGCTTGCGCCCATCTGTGTGTGAGATACACAAGCCCGTGTCAATTTTTGAAGCATACTTTTTACATACAATCATTTTGTTTTTAATTAATTTTTTAAGCATCTTTCATGCTAAATATTTAAATCGATTTAAAAAGAAAATATTGAATCGGTCTAGGTGAGGTTTGAGGGCAAAGATCACGAGTTCAAACCCCGCCTAGAATGATTCAATTTTCTATTTAAATCATATGATTATTAAATTTCAAGCAAATTAAGATCTGTCGGATTTGTTGACTTTAATGATTTCTGCACCGCGGATCCCTTTGGTAGTAGCGGGATGTTCTGATGTCTGCTTCGATAAACAGACTAAAATATATTTTTTTTTTCGGAAAGAGTGGCTCGCACTTATAGATACATTTTGTCGATATATATATTACATACATCGTCGACATATTGTCGACATATCATTATATTTTTCATAATATCGTCGCAACCCTAGAGTTGTACATGCACTATCGATCAATATCGTTTAAAAGAACAAAGAACTGAACACACAGCTGGTGCTTTCACTAAGGGACCTGTATAAATAATGAGCTGGCCACTGCAAATCAATATAGGCCTTGGTTATCATTGCATAAAATACAGTCTACTCATCGTTTTTTTTTTCAATTCATATTGAACTAGTTATTAACGTTCTGATGATCTGATGATGATTGATGTTGCGCAACCTGATGATTGATGTATACGAGTCGGACTCGAACCGACTAAACCGCACGCCGTCTCTGGGTCGTAGTGCTAGGCCGAAGGTGAGGTTGTCATGCGACATATCCCTGGCACCCCGGCTGACCCAGGGCCATCCCTCTCGGTCTGGCCCTCCTCGGGAAGGGGGGGACCACTGCTTCTGCTAGGGTGAGGGGCGGCTCCACCCGTCACCCTCAGGCCCGCGCTCATGGGGGGCGGAGGTCAGTTTGCGCCCTCCGACGCCCGAGCCGCCTACGGGCGCGTGCAGCGATGTCAGCGAGCCTTTCTCGCTCATCGCGCCGCGCCCGCTCTGCTGTCTCCTTCGCGAGCATGACCTGCTCGCAGAAGGAGGCGCTGGCCGCCCACGCATCCGCGCAGCGGACCATCACCGCGAGCAGGGTGGAGAGCGTGAGCACTCTCACCCCCAGGGCCGCCACAAGCTCCCGCCTCGGCGTCTCAAACGCCGGGCACTCGGTGAGCGTGTGCAGCCCCGAGTCCACGCTCGCGTCGCAGTGATGGCACTCGGGCGTTGGCTCTATACCCATCAGATGCAGATACCGCCCGAAGCTACCGTGCCCGGTAATAATCTGACCATGGACACCCAAGATCGTGCGTAGTAGATGAGGAAGAGCGGGAAGGCGGACCCCGAGCTACGAGGGCATTTTGGCCTCGGATGCAATCAGGATAACGTCTAAATGAAGTTGATGATAATGGTATTAAGATCATTTTGAGAGTTTGTAGTAACGTGCAACGTATTAAAGAAGTAAAACCTGGAAATCGGACCCCGAATCCGAGGCCTCAGATGCAACCAGGATTAACGCAAGGTTGATTGATGGCACTTGGTGGAACTTGCTACACATCTTCTTTGATAATGCCGATATTAGGATTTTAATAAATAATGTGGAATAGTACAATTAATTTCATTGAACTTGATTGGACTACTTAAGAAACGGTTTTATTTAGCTTGGCCTGCTTGTTAGAGGCGCTCGGTAGGAGGAGGGTCAAATTTAGTAATTGAAATATCCCTCTCTTCCTGTTGACTGATTGATCTGATATTTAGGACACACCGTTAGTTCGGATGACATGGATTTCAATCAATAAAATCATTTAACTTAAAAAAAACCGACAGATTCTGGAAAGATTGAAACAAGCTTTATAGCAGGCGGTACCCATTAATTTTCATCTGGTTTCAGATTTGCACATGGACCTGCTATAAAGCTTTTTGATCTTTTCAGAATCTGTCGGTTTTTTTTAATAATTAATTTTATTTTATGCTTTTTAATTACAACATATTTATATGTTTGTTATTGTCTTCAAAATTCCTTCATTTTGATACCCCACTTGACAAATTCGAGTGAAAAATTTTTTTAGACCACATACATTTGGTGCCTAAAAATCAACATATCACTTTGTTCATATTTTATGTTAGGTAAATAAAATATGAACAAAAGCTATATGCTATAAAGCTGAACACTTGGGCAATAAATACCTTCCATTTGAGACATGAATAATTGAAATTTGTACAGTGGTTCACAAGATATGAAGTAACAAAGGATCTTACAAACATACATACAAGATACGAGCGAAAAACATAACGCTTCTTGACAGTCCGGTAAAAACAATCGGTCAAGCACCAAGGGTTCCGTAACTTAAGCTACATAAACCGCAGTATATTTTGGTTGTGTTGACTTAGAAGTTTGAGTGTTGCACAGTTTCAAGACGTTATTGACCTGATTATGTGATATGAATAACAACTTTATGCCTCTACGCATTCCTGAGAAACAGGTCTTGATTGATTGACTGACAGACATACAGACAGACGGACAACGAGGTGATCCTATAAGGGTTCCGTTTTTCCTATTGAGGTACGGAACCCTGAAAATGTGTTAGAATCCACCTGTTATCAATCGAAATCCAATAACGAGGTTTATTCGATGAGGTCGAGATATTTTATTTATGGCAAACTTCGGCTAGTAACAATTACCAAAGCTAATTTTCCTGTTCGTCAAATTATTTGATAATACCAAAATTAATCATTTATATTGCCGTCAATAACAAACAAGATAATCTTATATTTAATTTGATTACGGATTAGATATATTATATTTATATTATATATTTTGTACACTTCCTCTTTGCCGTGATAATGGCAATACGCGTTTCCTGACTAATTTGGAGGGTGGAGTAGGGGGAGGGTAATCTCTTGTGGGAGAAAAGTTGAAAAGTGTCCAGCTGTATGCGCTAAATAACTGTTCAAAAACCTTCCACAATGGCGTTGGTGGAGGCTTCGGTATAAATGTAGCAATTGTTAATATCATTGTCGACTAAAGTAGTTATTTATTGAGAATTTCAACAACTTACCTTGTACAAAATATTGTAGTAAATATAACCTTAAAGGAAACGTGCATTTAGAGTAATTTTATTTCGCAAACTGTAAATAGTACGGTTGATTTGATTTGATGGCTAATGTGGCGCCACCATAATTTAATACATTTTAACGGACACTTTTTCATTTACTAGATTGTCCTCCTCCTACTCTACCCTCCATACTGACTAAAATTTAATTACATTGCTCTCTCAGTTGCTCCTTTCAAAACCGAAATTGTGCGGGTGTTAGGCATTGCGGGCACATCAAGAGGTGGTCCATCGTTGCACCATAGGCCCAGCTACTAACCCAAATATCCAAGTATCTGGAATACCCTGCAGCAGTCGAAATGCAACCTTAATATCGTAATCTGTAAATTTTAAGCGGTGGCGTTGAGAGAGCCCGGCTTTGAATCCTGGACACTGCACTATCGACGTGAACTCTCTCTCCTAACAAAAGGAATTTAGCCTACCTTAACGGGAATTCTAGGCATTGAACTATTAACTTTTTTTACACACTAGCTTTTACCCGCGGTTCTGCCCGCGTGGATGTCTATTATCGCTATAATATCGGTTATCGTTATAAATTGTAGCCTATGTGTTATATTCCAAAATAAATAAATATTCCACAACATTTCACACAACGCGATCTAGATCCATGGTAAGCATAGCTTGTGTTATGAAATTTAGAATAAGGATAAATATACTTAGATGTTTTTTTTATTTTGTAAATGCATACATATTATACATAGGAACACCCAGACCAATGCAAATACCCATATTCATGCATACAAATATTAGTTTATAGTTTTTACGTGAAAGAGTAACAAATATTCATCCATACTTACATACTTTCGCGTTTATAATATTAATAGGATATAAAGTAAGACTCACCTTTCCATTGCCTTATCCGGATCTATGTCGAGGAAGAACTCGTCCTCATGCAGAACAGCCATCACCGGGTTCTGCAACGCCGCGATGAGGAACTGGCGGGCTGGCGAGTGACCGTCCCGGTATACCGCGTAGAGGGACGCTAGGGCACACTTGCCCATGCGGAATAATCTAAGAAAGTGAAGAATATATATATATTTTTGTAAATATGACCTAGGCTGAAGTTAAGCTGTAAGCTGTAAGTGAAATCTACATAAAAACTTGAGAGGTGTCAAGGGACACCCGGATGGAACGAAGTTCCTTTCGATTAATTAGTGAAGGAATTTTAATATATTGTTTTTAAGTTATAATAATTTTTGTTTTATTATTAACAAATATAATGTAACATAAACCTAATCAATGGGCTCAATCTTAGTAATAATTGGCTTGTGGTAACTGAAGTAGGAGAGAGAGAGACAGACAGAGAAACGCGCGCACGCCGCATAGCTTACAACGATAGCAAAAAGTGTCGCTACAACTTTTGGTCTTAATTTTTTCGTTACAACTTTTGGTCTTAATTTTTTCCGTCTGGCACCCTTTCGCAACGCGCGATAAGGAACTTCGTTCCAATCTTTTAAATAATAAATAACGATATTAATGCCCGGAATAAGTCATTATGCACCCAAGCTAGCAAGTAAGTAGTGAATATACTCCGCGTAGAACATTTTGCGCAAAAGATGTTGTAGTTTGTAGCCCTAGTCATATCGTTGGGTAATAGATTCACCCAACGATATGACTGGGGCTAGGATATATTTATCATCTATCTGAATTCGCTTATCATAAACCTATTTATTATCTGACCCGCTTGCTCTTTGTGTTCTTAAATGATTATGACTCTCGTAGAACATACTGCTTCCGAGCTGCTTGGCCGTGGTTCATATGAAACTTGCGTTCCAGACGTTTCGTCGATCACTGCGGTCGTCATTCATAAAGACCACGGTCAAACAGCCCGGAAGCAATATATTCTACATGCAACGCCGTGAAAGCCTAAAGACTTAGAATATGGCTCACGCCTATTTTCCTCCGGGGTAGGCAGAACCAACAGCCCACCATTTGCTCCTATCCTCACATACTTCACGGGCTTCCTCTACTGTCATTAAACCTATCAGAAGTTACCTCAGGCATGTCCTTATTACTCTACAATTACATTATGATATCAATAATAGATTTTTGACTCGATATACTACAAGCTCGCTGTAAAATTCACGTCTAAAAGTAGTCAGTTCTCTCAGTTTACACGAACGGGTTTTCACTCATGAAATCCACATTCAAAGGAAATAAAAAATTCAAAGTATTACTCACTTTCGGGGATCATTGACTACGGCCATTTGGTGCTTGATAAGTGACCTCACGACCGCCAGAAACCGGGTCCTGTCTGCCGCGGAACGACAGCTGCCATACAACCCGGAAACTAACGCTGATGGAAGACTGGGGGGAATGTGCTCTTCGCCTAGCAGTAGACATAGTGAGACCAGGTGGGGAGAGTCGCGGAGCCATCCTAGGAGATCACCAAGGGCTTGCACCTCCTGTGGAAGAATTATGTAATGTTAGTTATGTGCTAGGTGACGTCAGCTCCATACTTTGTTTATAAAAGATAATGTAAGATGACAGTATGAATACAATCAAGTTTATTTTTTAATAAGACGTTTGTCAATTGGGTACACCCTGCTGGAAAGTAAGAAGTTACGGTGAAGTCGAGATGATAGGTCGTCGCTATGCTGGGCTCGTCCACAATGCCACTCGCAGGCGATGTGGAACTTCTCAGCCTCAAGAGGGACTTCGCCTCACTGTGTGTACCGCCTATACAATGATTTGTGCTCAGCATAAAATTTCTTGGCATGCTGCCCACAGCTACATTCTATCATCGCACCACTCGCCATGGACAGGAAATTTATCCTCATACATTGCGAACAGAAATGGTGTGAACAGTGCGGTATGAAATGAACTTCATCCCAACACGCTCAAGCTGTGGAATGAACTACCTGCTGTGTTTTCCCAAGCGACTACAATATGCGGTTCTTTAAGAAGGGCATTAGAAGGTTTCTTCCGGGTCGGCAGCGCGAGTGTGGCGGCCCTGGTGTTGCACACGTCCATAGGCCACGGGCACGGTAATCACATTACATCAGGAGGGCCGTGTGCTTGTCTGCCACCTTAGTGGTATAAAAAAGTCACACATTTCCAACTCCGTGCACGAACACATAAAAATTTATGCCTTATGTGTAATGTAACCTAATGATTTTTTAAAACAATTAGTACTCTAAGAATTTTGTCAAGAAAACGTGTTGGTACAGGGTTTTATTTTGAGTTTTTTTTGCTCTCGCAGTGATATCATCGGCATATTTTTCCGTTAGGCGCCTCTTACGACATCCTTCGAAAGAAATGGGGTGTAGCTGGTAATAATTGTATTCTTTCTCCGTCACCAAACGAAATTACCGGTGTTTATTTCACATCTTGGTAGATACGATTTTACTTTTTTTTTATTTTAGGGCCATCAAACTCCGTTATTTTTGTGTATACGTCTCGCGAGCGCACCTTGTATGAATCTTAACTTCTATACTCTCGATGCATTGCGGTTGAAACTTTTCGTACCGCCAAGTCATGTGTATAAACAAACTTCAGTGCGTTCAAATAGTAGCAGTACTTGTTTGAATATCGTAATAAGGCTAAATGAGGTGTACAGTGTACAGTTAGGTAAACATGCCCCGGGTTTTGATTGTACATAAGCTGTTCCCAATTAAGTAGTATACGAGCGCTACCGCTTCCCGTGTTACGTTTTAATGGTAAATTAGTTTTATGGTAAATTCCGATCAGGCGAGAATATGCTCGAACAGTGTTGTGTTAATTAAATAACCTAATTCCGTTAAAACTGAACATTTTGCAGCATTCAAATTTGATGAGACAGTAGCGCGCCTTTGGTGAGGTTGGTTGTAGATGTAGATTATTCGAAGCTTTTGCTTTCTGTCCGACTTCACCTATCCAAAAAGAGCAATGTTCCCTACACTGTGGTCTGAATCAACCCATTACCAAAAGTTCTTGGGCGATATGAACCGCGGTGCTAAAGGACTCATTTAAGAAAAGCTCTTGGGCAATTCATGCCGCGGTTTGACGGTGCGAAAAGACAAACGTCTAAAGATCCTGTTAAAGTGTATAATATTAAGTGAGAAGATGGTTAAACTAATACCATCAGGTGGTGTAGCAGTCGGTCGTACGATCGTGCGGTCTTGGGTTCGAATCCAAATTATTACCCTGCTGACGTAAACTTACTCCTAAACTACCATAATAATAATTTAGCTTACCAAGAAGCAGATCGAGAGTTTAGGGGGAATACTTCTACGGATCTTAATTATTCTTAATTTAAACTTTTTAAATTCGGTTCAGTCGATAGAGAAACGAGCCAAGAGGCTCATCAATAACGATGCTCTAGTCGAGTAAAGGCTTCAGAGCCTAGAACATCGGCAAAGAGTTGCATGCCTCTGGGTGTTTTATCGGATGCATTTCGGGGAGTGCGCGCTGGAGTTTCACAACCTCATTCCATCATCGAAGAATCACGGCGACGCGCCAACGCTATACCGTGGACATTCCACTTATACGTACTAAACTATTTGGCGATAGGTCGTACTGTACGTACATCACGCTTACCCCAATGGATTGGAATGCCTTGCCCGAAGGGAACACCCAAAAATTATAATATTTACTTCCGAATTTCAAAATTCCGAATATGTATAATTCCTAAGAAACAAAACCCCGACTATTAAAAAACACGACAGTTATTTTGCCGAAAGTCATAAATACGAGTTTTCACTCTGCCGAATTTCATTTCTACGAATAATTAAAAATCCGTAGTGTTATCAGCTCGAAAAACATCATTCCTAATTTCAAAGGACATTGGGTAATTTTGGTCCAATCTCAACAAGCTTGGATGTGATTTCCAAATGATAGGTTTTGGAGTACCTACACTTTATTTTATATTTAAATGGCTAAGTCAATATCTAACGCAGACATGGTGTTTTGATACATTTTCTAAACTAAGAAATCATAAAAATTCTTAGTATCATCATAAACTGTAAACAAAAGTTTTTTTTTCTATTCTTTGTGTACCTGCGCGTACGCCGCCACCGCCGCCGTTGCCGCGTCACTATGCACACATTTCCCCCTCTCTCCTACCCTTTTCCCATTAAGTGGGGTTGGTGCAGCATGTTTTTCTCTTCCACTCACCTCTGTCATTCGTTATCTCAACAATTGTACTCCCTTAGAACAGATAATTTCACATATTCCAACCATATTATTTTCGGTCTTTCTCCACCTTTACTACCACAAGCTTGTATAGAAGCTATTATTGTAATTACTTTTAGAGATAATACTGATACTTAATATAAAACTGTTAATAAATGTACAATATAACATTTTGTTGTTTTTTTTTTATATAAAAAGATATACCCATTTGCTTTGGTGCAAAAATACGGAACCCTAAAATGATGTAATATAATATGGAACCCTAAAA
Source organism: Eilema caniola (assembly GCA_949126895.1). Lineage (NCBI taxonomy): Eukaryota > Metazoa > Arthropoda > Insecta > Lepidoptera > Erebidae > Eilema > Eilema caniola. The sequence goes on along the minus strand of OX421462.1, from coordinate 28,168,005 downwards.
ATGATGTAATATATAGGTAATCTCGTAAAGATCATCTCTAACTACCACGCAAAACTATGATCAAATGACCATTTTTATTAAAATAAATGTAATAAGGTTAGGTTTTAAACACCATGTTCGCGCTCAATTTCGGCTTGGTGCTGTAGTATTAAATATTCTACTCTTCAAATACTTTCAATTGGCATAGGTTTTAACGCTGTTGGTATATTGGACCAAGGTCCATACATTTTTGCCCATGGTCCTTTCCGAAAATTTATTGCTCATATTGAAAATTAGTATCAAAAATAGATAAAAGTTTGATTTGCCATGTCCCGCATGAAGAAGCAGGTAATCAATGAATTTTTGAATTGAGTAATTAATAACTTTTCGATTACTACATATAAAATTGAGCTAAATGCGACTTGCCCCGTTCTGTCGCCGCCAACTAGCTTAATCAGCCGTTCAATTAACTGCCTAGGCTGTTAATTAAACGGCGCCATTCAATGGACGGCCGGAATGATATTCATCCGTAATGTTAATTACGACATTTAATAACCTGGCCGGCTAATGCTTAGGCCATTTGTAAGATGGGGCACCACCTCGAATTAAGACAGAAAATTACATACCTACATATACTCACGCCTGTAAGTTCCCGAGGGGGTAGGGAGAGGTGTATTCACAGAAAATTAGTGATAGGATAGAAAATTATTGAGAAAGCTGTACGTTCCGACTTGGATAGGTTAGGCTGGAAGGCTAATGCGGGAGCTCCGCTCCACTCCCGCATTAGCCTTGGTGGTTATTTTTTTTTATAACCATGCAGAATAAAACCATTTTCATAGCTATTTAATTAAATGGCTAGGCAAGTAATTAAACGTCATCGATTCTTGCCTAACCGTTTAATCAAATGGCTGAACACCATTCAGGCCGCTAATTGTTCGGCGCCGTTCAGTAAAAAGCCTAGGCAGTTAATTGAACGGCTGATTAAGCTAGTTGGCTGCGACATTTCTACTGTCGTGGTACTTGTCTGGCCATTCAATTTTCATGTTTTTTAGTGTACCCCGAGATAAATAACGGCGAACGCGATTATTTATAAAAAAATATTTATTTAATAAAAAGTGTTTACAATAGGAAATGTACTACAAGACTAATTTACATATTTTAATATTCTCATATTGAAAGCTATGACGAAATCGATGCGTCGGCAATTCCGGTCGTGCGTGTCGGCGTCGTACGATGCGTCGTCAGCAATCCTGCTGGTCTGCGGATTGCCTAACTCCTCCCTCCTTAAGACAGAAGCGCGTCCCGCAGCTTCCTGCAGCGTCCTCGGTGCGGAGTTCAAGTTGGCTTCGTTTTTCCCGCCTCCATTGCCATGCTTTCCATCCAATTGCTGCTGTTAGCGCCAAGTAAAGGCCTAGTGTCGACCAACTAGGCATGGCCATCATCATTTGCCAGTCGATAGTAGGTTCTTCTAGTGTTTTGGCGCGGTCCATGATTTTGTGGATGCTGTCCAGATCGACGTCTTCTAACTGCAGGCTGTACTCGATGCTATGCTCTGGTACAATTGATTGACTGGGAAGGGGTATGACCTCGTCTATTGAAACTGTATTGATGTTTGTCTTCAACGTCCGGTTGAGCACTTCCAGGTGACAGTCGCTTGTCAAGCTAGTTATATATATTCCTTTGGTCCTTTTGTACTCGGTTTTCCTGCCACAGTGAATAATTACAGTTTCTTCCTCTAGGAGAATAGTAAGCCACTTATTATCCTGTAACTGTTGAATTTTTCCTTGCTTGATGTTCATCTTGGCACGGGTGCAGTTGGTGTTTTGGTGTTTTATCAGGGATACCACGCAGTCTTCGGACTTGTCCAATGGTTGCGTCGTTAGTGACTGGCAGAGCTGTGTGTCTGGTGTTATCTTCTTGCAGTCTTCCTCTAGGTATGAATACTCATTGCTTCCCAGTGCTAGGTATTTGGCTTTGGGGATGATGGTGAGGCCATGTTTGTCGGGAATGGAGTATAGATGGATAAGGTCTAAGGGATTTTGATCGGTAGATGGGATATCCAATATGAATGTTAATGTGTGCTCTGTACTGTAGGCTTTAACGCTAATAGATTTCTCTATACTGTGTATATTCTGTATACTAACCGTATCTACAGGCCTGAACTCATTTATTTTTTGGATGATAATCATCTCGTTAATAAGGCTATGGGGACTTATAATACTAGGGTGCATTACCTCTAACTGAGCAAAAGTCATGGCATCTTCTAAGATTACCAATTTATCTAAAAGTAATTGCAAACTAAAGTTAATTTGGATGTATAAGTCTAGAAAGTGTATCCTATTTATAATAACATTATAATGACGAGTGGTATTCCTTAGTATTGCGCTTAATTTCTGTTGATTCTGGTTTACAAGATTGATTTGTTTGGTGAACTCGCCCGCAGCGTGTTCGGCTACATATAACGTTCGTTTTTGAGATGTAACGACTTTACTGACTGAATTGCGTAAACTAGATAATTCCTTTTCAAATTTAATAGCGTCATCATAATCTAAGTTACCTGTTATTGTTTTAATGATAGAACCTAAACCATTGATAATACCACGTCTAATTCTATGTTTTGGAGTTAGGAATATTATTTTCTTACTTATCAAACTTATGCTATTTTCTATTTGATCTTTGTAGGTTCTATGTGAATCCTCATCTTCTTCAGCATGCTTAGTATCGGCATATATAACCATAAGCTTAAGCGCTGTTTCATGTAGGTATGAGACGTTATATACGCAAGCCAAACTAAAAGTGTTAACCTGCTTCAAAAGCTGGCCTTGTTTTAGAAGGAGGATTCCATTTACGTTATCTACAGGATTAAGGGTTACAGTTGCGGCTGCGTAGAGCACGAAGGCTCCTGTGATGAGGATCCTGGAACAAGATGGGGTCTACGTAAGAGCTTAAAATGAACTCTTATGGATTTTGAGTTCGGGTGATTACCTATAATCTCTGCTACGTTGTTAGGGTGCAGATGGATGATTTTGTAGGGGCCTTTGAATACAGGCTTTGTCTTGTCGCTCCTCGTTGTCTTGGCAACCTGTTTATAAACTGTTTCACCTACCTTAAACATCATTGCTTCGGCAGTCTGGTTTCTCTTTTCTATCACCTGTTCTTTATTTTTCGATACGTGAGCGGCTATACACTCCCGCACTGCTTCCGTGTTTTTTCGATGGTTAAGTACATAGTCCTGGTAGAACTCTTTCGGGTAGAAAAGTTCTAAGGGGTTCCTAGAAGCTGTGTGTCCAAACAAAAGCTCTCGTGGCGTGTATCCCGTTGTAGAGTGAATGGCGTTATTATACGCTATAATAGCATATTTCATCAGTAGCTGTATCGGATCATCTTTGTTGGTCATTCGTTGTATTCTAATGATTTCACCAATGGTTGAATGAAATCGTTCTATTGGGGAATTTGAGTTAGGGTTGTAGGGTGTCGTGAAGTGAATGTTAATGTCATGAGAGGCGCATATTTCCTTTATCACGTCATTGTCGAATTTCGTGTCGGAGTCTGTGGTGATTTTAAGTGGCAAACCTAAGATAGAAAATATTTGCAACAGTGCTTCCGCTATGTGAACACTACTAGATGCGTTTAAGGGCACAGCTTGTGCAAATTTAGAAAAATTATCTATTACAGTCAAAAATGTAGCGCCTCCTGTGGAATATAGATCCATGAATAGGTGTTGTAAAGGTTTAGTGGGCGTCTCTGTTATAGCTAGTGTGGGTCTCACAGGATGTCTTTCGTATTTCGCCCTGAGACACACATCACATTGGTTTATGAATCTTTGGATAGAGAGTAACATATTGGGCCAATGATAATTTCTGAGGAGGTGTTTATGGGTTTCTTGGATACCTCTATGCGATGATTTACCCTCATGATACCGTTTTATCATCTCTTCTTGTTCGGTTTTATTTTCTATGACTGTGACACGTGACGTGCACCTTATCAATTTGGGGCCTCTGTCATTAAAGATTGTAGTATAAACTCTAGAAAAAGCTTGATAGAGGCTTTCATCATAGAAGTAACAATGGAAGATACGATTGGCGATTGTATGTTCTTTTAGGAATCGAATTATTTCAGACTCAGTGTTATTAATTGGGATAAAGACGTCTTTAATAACAGTTCTGGAATTAGTAGATCTATCTTCTACTCTATAAGAGGAGCCTGGGGTGGATCTAATATAAAATTGTTTAAGCTGTTTGTCTATTGCATCTGAAAGTATTGGTATGCCATTATTTTCATTATCAGGCTGTGTGTGGTTTGTCGAAACTAACTGGTCGGGGTCAATTATTGTAATGCTCATGGTGTCAGTGTCTTTGTCAGTATTTGAAGGAACAGCCCTACTGGTAGCGATGTCGTCGTCGTCCCTTATTTCCCTATTAATGTCGGTACGTAGCGGGTTGTTTTCTGCTTCAACATCTCTAAGTACGTCTTCTAATAGTCTATTTATGTTTTCATTATCGTCTTCTCCAGGGTTAACTGCTAAGGAGTCTACACTGTTATGGAAAATTTTTACTCTCGATAATGCGTCTGCGTTAGTGTTTTGTTTGCCCTTTTTATAAATTACTTGGTAGTCGTATTCGGCTAGTTTTAGTTTCCAACGAGTTAATTTCGAGTTGGGATCTTTTAAGGACATAAGCCACATCAAAGGTCTATGGTCTGTATAGATTGTAAACTTACGACCGTATAGGTAAGGTCTAAAGTACTTGGTCGCCCAAATGATTGCTAACAGCTCTTTTTCTGTGGTCGAATAACGAGTCTCTGTATCGGATAGTGTTCGTGATGCAAATGCAACGGGTTTGTCTGAGCCGACCGTTCCTTGTGAGAGAACAGCGCCTAAGGCGAAGTCCGAAGCGTCTGTTGTCAGGATAAACTGTTTGTCAAAGTCAGGGTACTGAAGAATCGGGGCGTTTGTCAAGATCTGTTTGCATTTTTTAACAGCATCAAGGAATTCATCTGTGTGTATGATCTTTGCATTCTTTTTTAAGCAAGCTGTCAGGGGTTTTGTCAACTTAGCAAAGTCCTTAATAAATTTCCTATAATAACCTACTAGGCCTAGAAATGCTTTGATGTCTTTTTGAGTCTGTGGTATGGGGAAGTTTAAGACTGCTTTGATTTTATCTTTGTTAGGCTTAAGGCCCTGGTCGGTCAGTTCGTGTCCTAAGAAGTTAACCTGTTTCTGTAGAAACTCTGATTTATCTAGCTGTATTTTTAGGTTGTGAATTTTGAATCGCTCAAAGACTAACTTTAGTTTTTCATTATGGCTTTGCAGTGAAGTCGCTGCTATTATGACATCATCGAGGTATGTAAATACGTTATCCAGGCCTCTGAGGATGTGGTCCATGAGGCGCTGAAACGTGCTGGGCGCGTTTTTGAGCCCAAAGGGCATTCGCAGGAATTCGTAGTGACCTCTCTCAGTCGTAAATGCAGTCTTTTCGATATCGTCAGGGTGCATTTCAAGTTGGTGGTAACCGCTTGCCAGATCAAGGGTCGTAAAATACTGAGCGCGTCCTAGTCGATCAAGAATGTCGTTAATATTAGGTAAGGGGTATTTGTCTTCTATAATTCTGTCGTTAAGTCGTCTATAGTCAATTACAAGTCTCCATTTAACCTTTCCAGAAGCGTCGGGTTTCTTTGGGACTATATGTACAGGGCAGGACCATGGTGAAATACTTTCGCGTATGATTCCCTGTTTTAGTAAATTATCAATTTGTTTCTGAATTTCAATACGTTGTTGAGGGGCTTGTCTGTAACTTCTAACAAAAATCGGAGTGTCGTCAGTTACTCGCAGTTGATGTTTCACCGCACTAGTAAAAGACAATGGTATGTTCTCGGAGTAAAATATTTCTCTATATTGATAACAAAGTTTAGTAATTTCACGCCTCTCTTCCTCGTTCATATGATCAGTTCGAATTTTCTTTAAGTTTTCACAAAGTTCTTTGTCAATGTCCGTACGCATTTGCAGTGTGTTAATTTCGTGTACTGTACTGTTATCTAGTAGTTGTGGGGGTAACTGTTCAAGGGGTAAAGTACAATTGTTGCTAATTATCTGTTGTTTATCGGTATAGTTAATAATAGAAGTTCTAAATGTCCCGTTTTGGACGGTTACAATGGCCGCGGGTGATTTTAATCCTTTAGTCCACTGAAAGTCGTCATGAATATATTGTCCGTCTAAATAGTTGGTCTTTATTACTATGAGTTTCTCGCAGTTAGGCTCCACCTTAAGTTTTTTTATGGGATAATCAAAGTAAATAGGTATTTCGGCATTAGTCGTTCGCAACAACTTGTTTTTCAAGTCTATGTTGCATCCTAGTTCTTTCAGTATGTCCACACCAATGAGTCCTTTGTATTTCTGGTCGAATTCGAATAGTAAGAACTTATAGGATTTATCGGACTTAAACTGTGGTGGTAGGGGCAAGACTATCATATGTTCGTGAAAGGATACACCGTGCGCGGTTTTTACCTGGTAGGGTTCGCTTTCGATGCACTCCTCTAAACTAGTGCCTGCTATGGCATCGGGTGATATTATAGATCGTGAGGCTCCTGTGTCCAATAAAAACTTACCTTGGAATTCGGGGAGCTCTATGTAGGGGAGGTGATCTTTCCCGTGGTGATTAAGGTCTACCGTACTTATTAGCTGTTGTCCAATTGGGTCGCGTCCGTAGGAAAATCCTGGTAGCTTGGTCCTCCACTTGGTATCTCCTGTGAGTACTCCTGACTGTAGTCCTGTTCTTGGTCCTGTAAATTATTACCAACGTACTCACCGTTGTAGTATGGCTCGTAGTTCTCTGGATAACCATTTTCTGAAGTGGGCTGACTGGGCTGTGTATAGAAAAGTTCCTCAGACGTAAAGCTAGGCTTTTCGGGTTTATTAACTGACCTCATAGTGACGTCAGATACCCTCTGCGGTGGGTTCACTTGTTGGCGGGGTATATTTGGTTGTGGTCTAAAATTACCTGAGTTCCTGAAGGTCCCTGAGCCACTAGGCCGGGCACCTTGATTGGGTCCATTTCTCCATGGACCTCTCTGCTGGTTCTGGTCTGGGACCCAGTTGTTACGTGGTGGAAAGTTACGACTAAATCCTGGTTGATTAGCTAGGGGTGACATGGAGTTAGGCTTAGGTATTTCTTTCGGTTTGGCTTGTAAGGAAAGCGAATTGAAACTGTTATTAAATCGATTAAATGCTAAACGCGCTTCCTCTTGTCTAGCCGCTACTATTGCCGCTTCAAGGGTCGTGGGCCTCGCTATCCGCACGCCTATAGATACATGGAAGTCGAGATGATTCACATATTGGTCTATTACCATATTCTCATAATATGTTTTATCTGAATGCCTACCAATCACGTTTAGCGTATCTAACACCTCTCTTAAACGTTTACCAAAAGATTCGGCGTCTTCATTTTTATTACGCCGCAAGCGGGTCAGTTCCTGCATCAGCTGAATTTCGTTACGAGGTTCTCCTAACCTACGGGTCAACGCAGCTTTAACGGATTCCCAGCTGTCTACTATCCCCTCAGACGCTATGGCGTCGACGGCAGAACCACTCAATTTGCTTTTAATTAAACACACAACCGCGGGGTTAGCCCTTACGGGTGCCTCTAACAATGATAGCACATTCTCTACCTCTCTAATGAAATAATTAAGTGTTTTCTTGTTACCATCGTACTTCGGTAACAAGTCAGAAACGAATTTAAATGTGGCTAACTCAATATTCGCCATTATTATTTAAAATTGAATAAACTACGTTACAAAATATTAAACACTCTTATCGATCTCTCTGCCTACTCTATATGTCTGCAGGAGCGTGAACTTAAAACAATTAGATCTATATTACTTCGCTAGCAATTTCGGCTAAAAATAAACACAAAGGTAATGCAATCTCATATACCTACTTATTATGCACTGCGAAACGTATACCGCAAGTTTAGCGCGTATACGAACACCTATTTAAGAGTGCCAAAATATAATGTTATTCGTATGCAGCGATATTAGCCTACACACAAACACATAAAACATTCAAAGAATACGACAGGAAATATAGCACAGGAACCGGGAATACAACAAGCACTCACCCTAGTATCCTCTGCATCTCCTAGTCGGGCCTTGTAGTACAGCAGGACCTCCGATTCTCAGGATCTCCCGCTGGGTAGTCGCCGTCCGTAGATTCGTATGTGTGATCGCGAAGATAACGATAGATACCGTTCACTCAGGCTGAAGAGTTCTATTCGAAGCTAGAGTGTCGCGATCCTACCGACTGCGCCAGATAAATAACGGCGAACGCGATTATTTATAAAAAAATATTTATTTAATAAAAAGTGTTTACAATAGGAAATGTACTACAAGACTAATTTACATATTTTAATATTCTCATATTGAAAGCTATGACGAAATCGATGCGTCGGCAATTCCGGTCGTGCGTGTCGGCGTCGTACGATGCGTCGTCAGCAATCCTGCTGGTCTGCGGATTGCCTAACTCCCGAGAACAGCAAAAAATTCGTGTTTATGATATTTCGGATTATTGTTCATTCGGAATTGTAATGGTACGGATTCTTGAAATTCGAAATACTGGCACATTCGTAGTTTTGAAAATTATGAATTTTTGAAATTCGGGTTTTCATTAAATAGGATTTATGATAAATCGGATATCTGATTTTCGGAATTCGAATCATTCGACATTATGAAATTCGGAATTTTGAAATTCGAGATTGTGACTTTCGCAATACTTAAAGTTTTTCGTATTTATGTAGTGTACCCCTTGGCCGAATCTGTGTTTTCCGGATAGCTACCACTTGGATGTCTGTAAGACTACAGTGAATTTGCCTACCGTCGACCACATTGTCACTTACCAAGGTGAGATAGTGGTCAAACGCGAGCCCGTCAAACAAAAAAAAAAATCTTTAAGAAAAAAATTACTGCTTAACAGATGATTGAGATGATGCATAAAGTAAATATTATAGCAATAATATTTACTTTATGCATCATGTACTTATATCGAGAGAGAGAGAGAGAGATATGTACTTATATCGAGATCGCCTATCATAGGCAACAAGTTGTACAAGCCGTGAGCCCGTGAACATCAACAAACAAGAATTTATGTAATAGTAAATATTGACTAAAGACTAGACTTGTTCGCATTAACAGCGATGACGCAGGTGTAAACACTATGCGCTTTGAACTTTGTCTGTTTCCTTCTTCATCCGAGAGACAATATCAGAAGCATCCAAAGCGAGGAGATACGACATTCGGCTGGCACAAAGGGGGCGCGAGTTCGATTCGCGATCAGTGTAAATATTTATATATGTATGCACAAGTGTATTATTTAATATGTGTAGATTTCACTAAGCGCCATTAATCTCTAATATAAACAGTCTAATATGTAATTGTATATAATGACAAAAAAACCGAACTTACGACACAATAACAAAAATTACTGATAGTCCCTCTAATCCCTCCAGCTAAACTAAATCGCTTATGCTAGGAATGCGTTCACGTCGGTCATGTAATGGCCTGGATTCGAACCCGGGACCTACCGGTCGTAAGGCCCACTCCTTAACCACTAAGCTACCGACGCTTTAGGTACTACCATTTAACTATTCCTTCCGTCTCCTCATCAAGCGTTAGCGATTAAACTCGTTTCCTAAACTATTTCAATGACATCCAGCCTCAACTACTTCCCGGTGACATAAAGTCGACTTCGGTGCTGTTACAATAACATAGTAAGATGTACCCCATCTCGTTCTCTACCCAAGATAATACAAAGATGGACGATATCCTTTAGTCGTATTTAAGTTGTTGGTACAACAGAATTGAGACAGTTATGTTATGTTATCACTATCAAACATACATTTATCCGTTATCTTTATTAACAAGAAAAACATAACCCATTTCACCTGAGCGCCAATAATTCGAAGGTGAAATGGGCAATTTCACCCGAGTTAAAAACTTTTCATTTCGAATACATTTATGGAAAGTAAAAACAGTAGTGTCGGGACAGTATATAGTCAGTAGACAGTAGTCTCGGGGACCCGGTACTTGGGTTAGAAATTAAATGAAAATTTATTTATGTTGAGAGTTCTTATCTTATGATATTCTATGTGTAAACCTAATCTGATGTCAGTTTCTGTGCCTATTGTATAAAAAACCAGTCAAGTATCGATGGTTCCGTAAAAACTGAAATGAAGAACGAATCCTCAAACTCCGGTTCCCAAATAGTAACATTTAGATCTGGTCTCGTGTATATTACAATTCCGTCATTTTGATTACCGTTAGTCCGGGTAGGGTGTGATTGAAATCCACTCAGGGTTGGGAGATTAGTAACTTTGCTGAGCCAGCATTCAGTAAGGATAACAATTTCAACATTTATTTTTGTTAGATTAATTACTGATAGTAATTGATCGAAGTTTTCATTGATGCTACGCACATTCAAATTGACTTAGAAGTCTGATTTTTTCACAGATTTAAGAGATCCAAGACGTCTTGAGGAGTCAAACAGACAGACACGAAGTGATCCTATAAAGGTTCTTTTTGAGGCAAAGAACCTAAGAACCTATTGTATTATTCCAGTGAGAGACTACCGACGTAGAAACAGAAGGAATATTGATCAAAGATGTTCTGTAGCCTCGAAACATAAATATTGTCTAGCCATGTTTTTATTTCAGGCATGTTCATAACCGATAACTATATTATTTTAACTTCCTTTTATAAACATTAAACAGAGTATATTTAGATAAGCAGACAGTTCTACAGACATATTGATTACTTTTTTCCATACTACTATAGTAAAGAGCAGCAAAAATATATGGTTATCGGGAATAGTTTGAACACGTCCCACCTGATGGAAAGTCGTTACCCGTCACCTACGGACTTACTTAGGACTTAGGGAGTCAAACTCGTGCTGCCGGCCCTGTAAACATAGAGTTTCTGTGCCGTCAGGGTAGAAGACAAAGCAGGACCAGATTTTAGTCCTCCCAACTGACAGCACAAAAAAGCCTGAAGACCAGTGCCATGCTACAATTGATCCTTCAGATCTATAGGTAGCAACGAGCGGAGACGTGTAGGGAAAGGGCACAGGAGAATGGGGCACCTGTGATACTTTCACAAAGCGTAACCTGGAGGCAAATGCGTTGTGGGCCTTACGTTTTAAGATTACCGCAACTTACCGGGCACGAACTCGGTGAGTTACTGAGGCTACGGCTGTAGAAAGTTGGAAGAGAATTTGAGAGGAAAACATGATTTCAGCACCTATTACGTACCAGGGATGTGACAAAATGTCGCCCGAAACATAGGATCCGATAATGAACCATTGAACAGAATTATGTGAATAGTTCAAAATGCTCAAGTTTCACAACTTTAGTAGAAGATTTTATCAAATGGCTAATAAAAGTGGTTTAGCGGTAGCTTGACGAAGAGAGTCGAGGGCCTTGATAATTCTCCCGTTTAAGGACTACTATTTGTATGATTCGCGGAAAGTTTCTCTGAGTGTCTTTTGTAAAAACCTATATTTGTGTTATCTTGTTAGTTTCGTGGAATACTAGCCTTACAGACTTACACTAGCGTGCTACCTGAATACTGAAAAGGACCTGAAGAGGGAAGGAAAACAAATACCTAATGCCTCCGAAAAAAACCGATTGAAAAGCGGCCTATACAAAATATACTGCCTATATCTCCCTAAATCTAGCACATTAGATTTCTATTAGCATCAGCCTACTAATTCAGCCAATCATTAGTCGAGGAAACGATCGTGACTGGCTTAGCGTTCCTCATACGTACATTAGGTAAATCTTCACACAAACTGAACAAATGCATAATAATTGCATTGTTAATGATTCATGATTAAAATTGCTAATATAGTCTAAGATCCCACTGCAGGATTGGTGCGCTCATCGACTATTTGTTTAAAACCAAATTTTTATGTTTATTTATAATTAAGAGAATATATATTTACTCGGGTGCCTATCAAAATTTGGCCGCCATTATTTTTAATTGATTTTTGGTAAAAAATTTCGTTTATTTATTTTTTAAATAAAATAACGTCTACATTACGGTAATTAATATGAAGATTCTAAAAAATCACGGTTGCCGTTGCGCACCTGGCCGCACCTCTTTGCAGCCAGGTGTAAACAGGTATGATTTCGATAAATTTATACGTTTATAACCTATATTTATTAATTATATGTCAAATTGAAGCTAATTTTTTTCTATTAATTATCATATATAGTTGCTTAATTAAATCTGGCCGCAAATAAGGGTTACTGGTTGTTAAAGATACTAAATATTTAAGATAGAGTGAAAGAGAGTTAGCGTGTAACATCATTTGTCAGACGAGGACAGCGATTGCCGGCTGTGCGACGCTTTTAAGCCATTGCGCATGCGTCGAACGTTAGTGTTCTCAACCACCGGGGAGTAATAGAGACGACTTATAATAAATACTCCAAAAAATATGTAACTTTTTCAAAATGACAAATTTAAAAATTGCAACAAAAAAATAATATTGATTTCATATATCGATGGTCTAATTAGCAATTTGTCTAACTCCTTATTTTTTAGAGGGTGATTTTTTTAACATTTTGATGAAGCAATAATCCAATTACACATTATTTGAATGATTGAAACTTAAATATTATATCTCTATTAGATATTAATGATATTGAATGGTTTTTTAAAATGATAATAAATTTTGAAGTAATTATTTTTTTCGTACAAATAAAAGATTCTCTAAAATGGAGTTAGACAATTTGCTAATTAAAAAATAAAACCAAGGTGACTTAAGTAAAAGAAAGTTTTATTGCGAAAGTATTATTTGAAAATTTTATTAAATTTTATTCAAGTATTTAATTGTCTGTTACATATTAATTAAACATTAAAGCAAATTAAAAAATTAAAAAATTAAAAAATTTATCTTATAATTCTTATATTTCCGTAACTCTTATTTAAAAATCTGAATCATCGGAGCTTTCAGTTGTACTATCATCGGAGCTATCACTTTTATCGCTAGAAATATCAGAATCGTCGTTATCGGAAGCTTTGTTCGTGGATTAACATAGCACACTATTAACTTGCGTTGGAGTTGAGTCTCCCAGGAACCATGTTGGTTTTAAAAAACCATCTAGTACCAGCCAGCCATTATTTTCTGGGCTGAATTTGATGCAGTCTGGTTCAGTGGCATTTAACCACATCGAATTAACAAAGATTGTCCGCAACAATTTTTGTTTCAAAGATTTCCAGCACGGTGGAATGTGCGTCGAGTCCAAACCTTTAATTCTCTTCATAAATTTTTCATTATTTTGTTTTGAAGCGTACATTTTGTTAAATAATAAAAATCTTGCGGTATTTACGCTTTGACACTTTGAGATTCCATACATAAGGCACGTAAACTCTTGGACTGCATCAATTTTGTTTTCATTGAAGATGTCAGTAGGATTAGTTAAAGACGCAAAAACCTGTTGAATTTCTGGATTTTTAATAAATAAATACAAGGGCCGAAGTTTCCCTTTGTTGAAAAATGCAGCCGTGTAGTCGCAACCCGTGTAGGCGTGAAAAGCAGGAAGAGCAAGACATAAAGTCGCGCCTAATTTTTTTGATAAGTTTATGTAAACTTCATCTTCATCTTCATCATCCCCAGTCGGACTGCTCAATTGGACGGAAATAACGTCGTGTCCTACCTCCTACAAATTCGAATTGAATTTGTAGGAGGTAGGACAGGTAGGATTTGAATTGAAATAAAATAACAATGTAAATATAAAACGTTGTTTATTACGAACTCCAAAACAGCATGGTTTTCATGTTAGCATAAAAATGCTGCATCTGTTTAGTTTAGAACACTAACATTCAACGCATGCGCAATGGCTTAAAAGCGTCGCACTGCCGGCAATCGCTGTCTACGTCTGACAAATGATGTTACACGCTAACTCTCTTTCACTCTATCTTAAATATTTAGTATCTTTAACAGCCAGTAACCCTTATTTGCGGCCAGATTTAATTAAGCAACTATATATGATAATTAATAGAAAAAAATTAGCTTCAATTTGACATATAATTAATAAATATAGGTTATAAACGTATAAATTTATCGAAATCATACCTGTTTACACCTGGCTGCAAAGAGGTGCGGCCAGGTGCGCAACGGCAACCGTGATTTTTTAGAATCTTCATATTAATTACCGTAATGTAGACGTTATTTTATTTAAAAAATAAATAAAAGAAATTTTTTACCAAAAATCAATTAAAAATAATTTAATTAAAAATAATGGCGGCCAAATTTTGATAGGCACCCGAGTAAATATATATTCTCTTAATTATAAATAAACATAAAAATTTGGTTTTAAACAAAAAGTCGATGAGCGCACCAATCCTGCAGTGGGATCTCGTACTAATAGAGTCTACATGATGGCGATATCTCTTTGTGTTGTCAAAGCAAACACAGTTGTTAACCTGCAGCCTCAGTATGACGCGAAAGATTCACGTCTCTCAAATACCTTCAACCAATGAAGTAGCAGAAAAATCTGTAACGTGATCGGAACGCTAGAACGTCTCATTTCATTGCTCGAAAAGACTCGAGGGACGCTCAAACTAATATCTAGTCGAAATTGTGGCACATTTATGATATTTGTTTTTATTAGGAAAACTAATTGCGACACCTCGACGGTGCGTGTTCCGTCATGCCCAACGCGACAGAAGAAGCCCGAAGATCAGGAAAAGATAGATTATGAAACATGTGAAAGCTAAGAGTGTAAAATGGAGGTACAGTTTTTCAACCGTTATGAAAATCTTCTGGGAGGTCATCTTGTAGCATAAATCGTGACTTAATTGGTTTATTCACAGTCGGTACTATGTTCAAGGTTTTAAGAAGACAAACTTCTTTCCTATATTAGAAACGTATAATGCAAAAATGCACATCATCTATGCATCTAACTATGACATGCCCCTCCTCATGCCCCTCTAGACAAGTGGCAATTCGTTGGCCGTTTGATGGAATAGAATGACGAATGTATGGGATTTGACGTTTATGGCATGCTTAAACGACTATCGTCATTCTATTCTATCAAGCGCCGGCCAACGAATTGCCACTTGTCTAGAGGGGAAGATCGGACAATAGGTGCTTGAGATTTTTCAATTAGTCATTTCTCAATAACAACTCGAGGTTAGGACATTCTTATCGTCATCTTCGTCCTTGCGTTATTCCCGGTTCCATCTGAAGCTTTCACCTCGGCGTCCGGGGCCCGTATTTTCTAGTCTAACTTTTGAAAGCGACTGCCATCTGACATTTGACCAATTTGCGATATCCAAGTAATGCAGTTAGACCATTTGTTGATTTTTTAGGGCACCAACTACACGTAACGACATCAGACATGTTTTTAAAATGACATCGACGTTATCAAAGAGAATGGAAAAGAGACTTTAGTGCTTTGAACCACAAAAGTGAGGTAGAAATACCTATGTGCTGGCGGAATCCGTATTCTTGAGTAGAGTGATCTTTTTCGGCAAGCCTTCTTTGGCACAAATTTGTCACAAATTTCGGACGGACGGGTACCACGGAGCACGATTGCGAAAAACCCTCCATAGTAATCCAATTTCGGATGGATTGCGTTCAGGGGTCAGCAAGTGCATAGCCGGGCAGGGGGGTTTGTGGTCGCAGCGGGACGGTGGGAACCGTTGGGGGTCACGCGGTGCTGCGAAGACAATCCTCTATTGATGAGGCCGTCAAGCTGAATGCCGCCATTGTTAACATGGTACGTGTATGTAATGGTGACCTCTTTCCTGAGACTTTGCCTTCTGTTTACTATTAGGCGAGGTGAAGTTAAATTAATGTGTCTTATATTATTATATAAAAAAAGCCAAACACATGTGAAATGGCCTACACAGAAGGGCTGATCACCCAGTCCACGGTGTCCTCTGCAAGCAGTAGTGTTAGTAGTCCTTAAATCGTAGCGCAGACCTGGGAGTCCTCAGGCACACATTTGATCACGTGAAACTTGAACTGCCACAAGAATATCAGAATCTTATTTGCAAGTTCATTACTCATGAAAATTTGAATGCGCGCATGCGGAACATCTGCGGAATTTTACTAATTAATTTCTTTATTATAAAAGAAAATGCAGATATTGTATTACGCAGATTTTTAAGCAGATCAAAGCTAGTCAAGTTTTTCGCATTTTTTGATGTATTTCTATCCTTACACGCCTTAACAACTTTAAACCAGAGGACCAATATCGTATAAATCTGTTTTAAATTCAGTCTCCATCCTATCTCAACATACCAAAAATAAAAAAACGGTGTTCTCGTAACATCATTTTCAAGATGGACGATTCTCATCTTGATTGTTTGTGATTGAGACTTTGATTTGAGATTTGAGAGAGAGAGAGATATTTGGACCAAATTTTAAACAGATTAATATGACAAGAATTGGTCTTCTAGTTTAATTTAACACCCTCCGCATACGACAGTCCAATTCACTTAGAGCTTAGAACAAAAGTCTTGGTAGAGTAGTCAGCCAGTCTGAGCCCTTGAAACGTAACTTGTACACAAAAGCCATTCAGAACATAATGCGCTATTGTTTATGCTCATGCCGTATGACTACAATGTGACAAGTTATAGGTGACAAAGAAATATATTTTGCATTTCCTGTAAGATCACTTTCACTAATGGTGAATAGGAAAATTATAAATCGTGTGGCGGTACTGAACGCGACCGCTCAGCAGGAGGCGCAGGTTCAATGTAGTTCCCCACTCAGTGCAAATATTTGTATGCATGAATATGGGTATTACCATTGGTCTGGTCGAGCCTCGGAGAGCACAAATAAACGATATTACTATCATTTTTAAATGTACTATTTACACATTTTACACTACTAATAAAAAAAACGTACCTATATTTAAAGTTAAAAAGCTAACCAGCCCTTTTTTTACTATTTGATTTAAACCGACGAAGACGAATAACTGAATTACTGACACGTTCGGTACTTTTTGTAAGTGGCATACAAGTATGTAGAAAAGTATAACACTGGCGTCTGATGACTATAACCCTTCATATTTTTTTTAAAAATGGAGCAAAAATACTAAATTACATTACAGTAACCAATTGGTTAGTAAGAGACCGAAACTAGAAATAGATATTGGAGGTCCAATAGGGAGCCTTATGCCAGAAAAATCACTCACGAAACGGCAATATTTGATTTTTTCCATTGAGCATTAGTCACATCAGCTCCTATAATTTCAGACTATGAAATGCTTACGAGGAAAATTCAAGAAAAATTAAAGAAGAATCCATTACCCAAAGAAGCGGTAAAGCTATAAAAATCTAGTGAACTATTCTGTCCCATCCTTGATCAAATTCTTCCCATAATTTGTCATGTTTTAAATCAGTCAATCAATAAGAGAATATTTCCTGACGCTTGGAAGCAGGCACAAATTATCCCATTACCTAAAAAATCCAATCCCTCATCCCCCTCCGAATATCGCCCTATTTCCATATTACCTTTTTTCTCAAAGATCCTAGAAAGGCTCGTACATACTCAGCTTAACAAATACCTCACACAGAATAGCCTTCTAAATCCTCTCCAATCAGGTTTTCGACCCGGGCACAGCACAGTAAGCGCACTGATTAAAGTCACCGATGACATAAGGTTTGGTATGGAGAACGGAAATCTCACAGTACTCTCCCTTCTTGATTTCAGTAACGCGTTCAATACTGAGGATTTCCATATCCTGCTCGGCATTCTGCGCTCTATTAACATATCTCCAACAGTAATTGATTGGTTCCATAGTTACCTGTTTGGGCGCCGACAGCGTGTACGTGTTGAAGATTCCTTCTCTTCTTGGTGTAGTACAACTCCCGGTGTACCACAGGGTGGCGTGCTATCTCCTTTACTTTTCTCTATCTTTATAAATTCCATCTCTAAATTGACTGGAGTAAGCAATATGGGCTTAAAGTGAACCCTTCGAAGACTCAAGTTATTATTGTGGGCAGCTCCGGAATGATAAGCCGAATAGATTGGTCACAATTGCCAGACGTAATATTTAACGGTGTTACTATTCAAATAAGTAGCCAGGTAAAAAACCTAGGTATACGGATAGATAAGACACTATCCTGGGGCCCTCAAGTACGGGAAGTCAGTAGCAAGTTGTTTGCATCGGCAGGTTCCATGCGTAGACTGCGAAACTTCCTACCTACTGCCACTAAAATTGCACTTGCAGAATCTCTTCTTCTTCCACTACTTGACTACGCTGATGGCAGCTATCTTGATCTCACTGAGGAGCAACTTGATATGCTTGAGCGCCTTCAGAATTTCTGTATTAGATTCATATTTGGTCTACGCAAATATGATCACGTATCACAGTTCCGCAACTTGCTCAAGTGGCTCCCAATTCGCCTTCGACGGAATGCTCACATTCTTTCCATGCTTTACAGTATTCCGAGCCGGAGCGGGAGTCACCAGTGGCCTCCATGAGCCTCTGCCCAATCGCCCTCACGAGGCTTTTGGCCTCTCTGCCCCAGCTCCCCAGTCTCTACCGCTACTGGCACGAAGTGGTACTGTGGCTCCAACTCCGCGTACTTGAGCCTCTTCTTCGAGCTTGCGTCATCCGCGGCGGCCGACGGGAAGTGTACGGTGCGACCAAGGTGGCTGGCGGCTACAGTTCTGACGCAAGTTGCGTCCCATAGCAAACACTTGCCATTCTTCCAGGGCACCAAAGTCAGCCCGTCCGGTCTCTTACCGTCTTACCTGCTCAGACCCGGAGGCTCAAGTACGCAGGGTACATTTATCTTATCTTATCTTATCTTAAAGGTCTGTTAACACATCCGTCTCGGATATTGATGACACAGACAATTTGATCTTACTCAATGAATCCAGTATTAGCGCGTGGAAAAAATACTGGTGATAAAAAATGTTGCAGCTATCATTTGATTTATAATTTTTTTACTAATACGCGGTTATAATGAAATAAAAAATTAATAACGAAAAATGAATAAAATATTTCTATCTTTTTATAAATACATGAAAACTTATAGAGAGATTAGGTTTACTGTATAGCTTCAGTGAGTATTATCGGAATAATTTAAAAAAGGCTAGTTTTTAAATAAACAATTTTTTTCTTACTTCCGGACTTGAAAAAATCTAAACTTTGAGATGATTTGGAAGATTGGGTGTTTTACAACACCGTGAACTGTTAAACAATAGATGAGCTCTGGTGCAGGCCTTCTTTTCAGGATTTGGAGTCACTTTCATGCAAAGAATTACAAACAAGAACCTCTGATGTTATTGACACAATCCATTTCAGTCCATTGCAAATACCCATATTCATGCATACAAATATATACACTGAGCGGGGATCGAACCCGCGCCTCCTGCGTAACGGCCGCGTTCACTACCGCTACGCCACGGAAGATATTATAATATGGTATTATTATAAACAAATAAAATAATATGCTTCAGGTAAACTCAGGAGCCAAAACTAGTATCAGGAATTTTCTCTATTAAATAGAAATCAATGACAGAATACAATGCAATCGTTAAGAATGCTCACAACAAATACAACAATGTGTCTAATTTTCTAAACAACATTTAAATAAATAATCATTTATGACAAGCTATCCAGATAAACATTACTTGTGAGTGAGATATGTATGATACACTACTACTAATGACATCTTAATAATCATTTCAATAAATAATATCCATTATATTACAATAATGTTAATGGGGATTAAGGTGATCATAGCATAGGTTAGTTATTGTAAATTAAATTATATATTTTGTAAATTTAACTACCATACCATTTATTTCCTATTTTTTTAAAAGAATAATAATACCAGAATTCACACTGATATTATAAATGTGATAGTAAGTCTGTCTGTATGTGATGGTTTCACACCTAAACCACTGAACCAATTTTGACGAAATTTGGCGTAGGGGTAGATTACACTTTGAGAAAGAGGATTTGTCTGCGTCAGAAGGCCAACTCCATGAAAGCTAAACCACCAATGTTTACACTGCTTACTGATATGGTGACAATCGCTAAAACAGCTAACCAATGTGTATGGTGTATGTACACAAAGAGATACTTACTTATTTAAGGTTCATTCCAGCAACTGATAATGTTAAAGAAATGTTAAAAAAAAATTAAAATAGCTCTGATAATAACTTTCTTTCTCTTTTCAAAATTCTTCAACTGAAAAGATTGATGGTGGGTGGCTGTGACCTGTTTATTTTGGGAGATTGAAACCAATCACAACTGAATTTTGAAAGTTTTTATCTGAGAATTGGCCCTCAACCTAACATAAATATTTTAAAAAGGATGTTTAGCATAAGAGAGATGAAAGAATTAAACTATGACTCACTTTTATATACTAGTGTATATAAAAGGATACGTATTTGAATACCTAAAATTATAAATTATAATACCTAAAGTTAAATAACCTAAGTTCAAAATACCTAAAATCTAAATACCTAATGGTGGGTTGACCTAAATTTAAAATACCGATAGTTTAAAATGGCTAAGTATTTGAATACCAAAAGTTAAATAATCTAAGTTCAAAATAACTAAAATCTAAATACCTAATGGTTGTTTGACTTACTTTTAAAATACCCAAAGCTTTAAATGACAAATTGATATTATAGTGAGTACGTATTACAATGCCTAATTTGGAATAATCGAATTTCATAAGCCCTACAAACAGAAGGCCGAATATTAAAATCCTGAAAGTTCTAAATATCGAAAATTAAAATACCAACAATTTAAGAAATAATATGTGGTACGGCTTAAAGAAAAAGGGACACTGCTCACTCCGACTCGGATAGGTTAGGTTAGAAGGCTAAGCCGCTTTAGCCTTCGTGGTTATTTTTTTTTATAACCACTCATACAAGGATTGTCTGCTCCAATCCTGAAGTTCCAAATCCTTGTATGTGTGGTTATAAAAAAAATAACCACGAAGGCTAATGCGGGATCTCCGCTCCGCTCCCGCCTTAGCCTTCTAACCTAACCTATCCGAGTCGGGGTGGGCAGTGTGCCTTTTTTTTAAGCACTGGATACGGGCTGCTTTAGATCGGTCATTCTGGAAGTCTATGGCATAGGCCTATGTTCAGCAGTAGTGTGTGGTGTGTGGTGCATTATTTTTAGGTATTTTGACCATTTGGTATATTAAATTTTGGTATATCAACCTTTGTTGTTTTAACTTTAGGCATTTTAAACATTAGGTAATTAGTCCAATAAGTATTTCAAATTTAGGTATTAGTGGTTTCGGTATTTTAAACCATTTGGTATTTAGATTTTAGGTATTTTGAACTTAGGTTATTTAACTTTAGGTATTATAATTTTAGGTATTCAAATACATACCCATATAAAATTGCGATAAAATTATTTGTAAATACAAAGTTTAAGTCAAGTCTTGAAAACTAGAAGGTTGTTTCAATTCATACCCCCCAAGGTATGATGTATAATATAACTCTAAACAAATAGTCTGGTTATGGTACAACTGTTAATAAGATCCTGTGTATGACAAAGATATCATAGTATGACTTGAATAGAAAAGTGGGTGGATATATGTGTCATAGTTATTTTTTGTATTAATATGGGTATTTTACCTTGAAAAAGTGTAACATAGCTAACATAACATAACTTTACATCAACTTATATCTTATATTTAATAATCTATGTTAAAGCTAGAAGTTTTTTTTATTCCATTTGTATTCACCCAGTTATGTATTTGGATCTACTAAATATATTTGAATTACATTAAATTTGTATTTTTGTTAAAATTTTAACAAATATTCAAATACAAAATTATAATATTACTAATAAAAACTTACCTTGAACTTCAAGACTTTGTAGGCATCAACAAAAACAGCTCTCTCTAGAAGACTTGCCCTCTGACAAGCAGCAATAGAATCTGCCTCACATCTCGACGTGATCAGGTTCGTGAGATTTTGCCGCTGCTGGGCGCACACCCAGGCCACTTGCAGCAGCTCAACTGCACGCTTCTCCAACTCCTCATTCAGTTTCTGCAACAGCTGCCTCTCAGAGTTGATGAAAATCTTCTCTCGTCTTAGCTGGTTTGCTAACTCAGCTATGTTCATACACCCTTCTGATGTTGATTGCATCATGATACTTTGCAATCAAACACACATTTCGCACTTAAACCTTTAGAATATTGTTTTCACGTCATTTCAATACATGGAAACAAGTTTTTGACACTATTTCACTTTGCTCTTAACACTAGTATTTTTATCATAAAGCTTAATAACCGTAACCCTTAGATTTTTAATATTTGCCTACACAAAGTTCTACAGTGATACAGTTTTTCGCCACAACCAATAAAAAATTTTTCGTTTTCTCTTTTCGGAAAGTACAGGAAACAGAAAAGTATTGCAAAAAGACGACGACAAAACGACAAACGCGAAATGAATTGAAATAATTGAATGAATGACTTATATGAATATAGTGTACTACAGATAATATTTAAACACTTTAAACGTCAAACTTAGTTGGAGTACAGTTTTATTAGAGATGAAAAATTTCATTAAATTTTATAGAGAATTTTAATTGTTTGCATTAAGTTATAATATTTCATTAGTGTGTAACTAATGAAATATTATAACTATAATATATATATATATAATATTGAACCTAATGAAAAACCATCGGGAAAATGAATAAAATTACTATTTTATTCCTATTGAAAGAACCAAAGGCGGTTGACTATTTTACTTTGACAACATTGAATTTATAAGACGGCAAAAATAAATTGTTCCATTGCTTCAATGTCGTCTTTATTTTGTGAATAGTTTTGTGCAAAGAATGGCCTAAGTATAGTGCATTTTAATTTTGTATGGTTATAACTAGAATGTTTTGACTGCATGACCGTATGATAAAACCTGTTATAGATTAAAAATGAATGAATGGAAATGGATTGTGAAGGAAATTGAAGGAAATCCTTGAATTGCTGCGCTTTTCATTGTAATTTTTGTGTAAATAAAATTTAGTATATTTATTTTGTAATAAGTACTTAAATGGTATCAGTGGATTATTTTAGTTACTATAATGTCAAATACTTCGATTGAAGGAAAACTGAAAGGTTTACAAGAAAGATTCGAAAATGAATTGCGTCGAAGAGGAGAAGGTGGTTTCAATAACCAAAGTGGAATTGGGCCTCCCAGGCCGGGGAGCGGCAGGAGACCAAGGCCTCGTGAGTATTGAGACGTTATTCCTCCTTCCTACACATTCAGCAAGTAGCCTCGACCCATACACAATTTTATAACCATTTTTGTAGTACGATTCCTGCGTTTATCCACAATTATATCTTTGAACAGACGTTCGTGGTTGTTACTCCACTTCGTTGACTCGTAACCTACAGTTTGAGTGAAAAACCTTGACGTATTGGTAGATGCCTCTTTGAAATTCAGTATAAAATAAATTAACATATTCAGATGTGAATATAAAGGTTAGGCTGTCCTCAATAACAAAAAAAATAGTGTGTTATGTTATATGCGGACAGCCTCCCTGACGCCTGTCTTGCACATTGTATACAAATTATCTGCATAAATTGGCATTGATTGAGAAGTGGGTGGTCACAGTTTTCACATACACAAACATATTTACATCTTTTCTGCATTGAATTCAATATTCTATAATTACTGACATATTTCTACTGGTGATTTCTACTGCTTACTAGTGAAAAATATGCAAACATTATCAAATGCTTGTGACATAATGTTAAAAAATTTACAATACACATAAATGGTACTATAGCAAAAGTTTAGCAATTTTCAAATTTTTTCATGATATTTATTACTACTTCTAATGTCCACATTTGTTTATTATTGAATGCTAAAAATGTAGAAACACATTGTTTCAACGCTGTATTATGGACTGAGGTAGAGAGAGATAAGACTCACTTACTTACTTCCAGCGGGGACGCCGTAGACCGGACGGGTGATCTGCCCTTTTGCAGGGGCAATTTGACCCAATTCCCCTGAGATAATATATATAGAGATATGACAAATAGCATGCAGATTTTTTTTTATTTTTAAAAAACAATATGGTATATGGCCACACTAAGAGCTTCAGATTCAAAGCCAACAACCAACAAGCCAGTACTCCTGCTGAATGACAAACCTTTCACACTCCTAAAACCTCTATTGAGCCAGCGCTAATTACTTTTGAAAAGCAATAGCCCTTTTGCACTCTACACTTTCAACTTTGAATCCTTGTGTATAATATCCGTGGCTGGCGTTAATAAGTTGATATGTTTAAAAACACGATTTTACAGGGGAGTAATTTTAAAGTTTAACTTACTCTGTTAAATCAAGATATGTGTTATACTTTTATATTTTAGTTGTGTTAAGGATAAATGCATGTGATCTATCGAATTACGATGAGTAAGAAGCTGAAATCTTTTCAGGTTCTGAAATATTCGACTTATCAATATGTTTACCGAGGAGTTATCAATTTATTATCCATATTACGAGGAAAAAATATAGGAAAATTTTCAAGAGAGAAGTAAATTTATTATTGTTTATATTCATTATTAGGTACATAATTATACTTGTATATTAAATTAAATATTATAATGAATTGAAACAACTATTATTATACTTAAATCAATTTTTATTTAGTGAGTAAGAAGGTAATTATATGAAATAGTATAAGAACAATATTAAAATAGCTTGTAATATAACAAAAAAATAAAAAGTAAGTACCTAGTTAACAGTGGCGTAACTATAGGGTGGCAGGGCTGGAAAAATGCCAAGGGCCCCCGACCCAAGGTGGCCCCGGCCCAAGAGGCCACGAGCTCAGAAATAACCTAACATTTTTAACAAAATTTTGTACCTAAGTACTTGAAAATTATAATTTTTTGTAAGTACTTAAAATCAATCAAAGTCTTGCACAACTAAAGACCATATAGAAATTCAAACTAATCAATAAAATTTCAACACATTCAAAACAAAAAAGTGTCGAATTTCGGAACGCATGCATTGATTGCTTCATTTTTTGTCGCGGTACATTGGTAACGCGGGCGAGCTAGTGACGGTCGGGGAATTCCCTCATTTTGTAGCTCGACAAATAGGCTAGGAGCCAGTGACACTGAAAGTCTTGTCATTACAGATTTAAAAAAAAATTATGTAAATCGATAGTGAACAAATATATCAATAAAATCAACTTGGTTTTTGTTTTGTTGAACCTGCAAATGGATGTAAAATAAAGTTAATCGTGAAAGTTAAATTTCAACAAGTCTGGTTCAAGAAAATATTTAAGTGGGAACGAAAAACGAAAGAGAACTCGAGAAAAACAATTAAAATAATTTTTTCGAGTATTGTAGAGTTATTAGGAAAATACGATCCGATTTTACAAGAATTGTTAAGTAAACCAAAGCGACAGATAATAAAAAAATGATAATAAAAAAGAAATATCTGAATCCAGCCAGGGAAATGCTCAGTTTTCGGTCCACATTCAGAGATGAAACAAAAGTCTTCATGCATAAGAGAACTTGCTGTTTTATTACTAATGAAGAATCATTTTATGTCGTGCAGCCTTCCAGTAATATGTACTGCATTAATGTTATTTGTTACCATTCCTGTGATTACATAGAACGGTTATTTTCGAAACTAAATATAATAAAAACCTATTTAAAAAACCATATACAAGGCACAAGACAGGCGTCGTAACTAGGCTATTCTATCTATTGAAAATTCTATGGTTCGATCTTTAAACCTTGATGAGATACTTTTGCGGAACAGAAAGCTCGGATAAAAGAATTTAATTAATAAAAAAATATTATTAAAAGTAAATTGTTATTGCATAATAAATGTTTGTATAAACCTAAGCTTTTGAAAATAAAACTTATTAGATATTCAACTAAAATGCACACAATATTATTATTAGTTTTGGGTAACTACTTACATCAGTGGTTTATTAAAATTAAATTCTAACGTAACTATTTTCTACTAGGACAATGGAGGGCCCCATCCAAAAAAATTGCCACGGGCCTCAGATGGTATAGTTACGCCACTGCTAGTTAAATTGAAAAATTGCCACAAAACTGTTCAGAATTAAAAATCGTTATCCTTATAGCACTAACAGTAACTATTATCTTGTTCCTCTAAATCAGGATCTTCTACATCTACATCTGGGTCAGTAGGAGCAGAAGCAGTAGTTTTTAGTTGAAGATAAAAATCACGGAATGGTTGATCGATCAACTGTATAACATCCATTAAATCTTTTTTTTTTTCAACACTAATAGGCAATGGCCTTTTAGAAATTTCTTTTAGTCTGAAAGCGTCATTACATGGTCTTCCTCTTTTCTTAAAATTTACGGAGTTAAAGATAGATTCCCGATCAAGATGATCTTTAAAGTGAATGATGCCCAAACTAGACTTACTATATTGCAACCATTTAATCGGTTGCCAAAGAAATGTTTGCCCTGACACGTCATTCTTTTTTAAAGAAAAGGGTCCTTTCTTGGATTTTAACTCAGAAAAATCAAAAAAGTCGTCCAGAGTCATAACTACAACCTTAAATTCATTTCGAACTTTGCAAGTCCTTACCAGCTGTACCCAGTCATTTATAGTAGTATTTTATATTTTTGTTACCGAGCATAGACTCATAAATCGTTATATTAAATAGTTGACCTTAATATTTAAAGCGAGCGTAAGTTAATAAGTCAAGATAACAATGCAGTAATTTATTTTTTAGGCGAAAATAAGTTGATATGTCTTTATGTCAATACATTGACTGGTAGCAATTGCCTTTGTCAAAGCAGGCATAAGATGATAAGTTGTGATATCGATGTATTGACTGTAGTAATTTACTTTTCTAATGCGAGCATAAATTGGTAAATCGTAATATCAATATATCGAGAATCTTTTTGTTTTGCTTCGTTAGCGAGCATAAATCAATAGATCGTTTTAACAATGTGTATTTTTTTTATTTTTTTTGACATCTCCTTTTGTTAAGTGATATGCATTAAAAACGTAGATATCCAGTTACTTTCGAAGGTGATAATTCAAAAAGTTACCTATGAATATTTTTGATTTTTTTTAGCATAGTAAAACAAATGTAGAGGAACCGTATAAAAGAATATAAAAAAAAACATGTAGGTCGAGTTATCAACATCTGCCCGCCAGCCACGGATATAAGTCCAAATAAATATAGCTGCTGAAATGTGGATAGGTAGGTTTTGGCTGATGTATAGTTGTGTACAGTATGTATAATGTATTTCCTAAGCAGAATAAGCAAATGTGAACATACATAATCATATTATATCAAGATCTGTAATGTGTTTTAATTATTGGTATGGCATGGTATCAGAGGCTGGTATCTGCGACTCCATGTCATGGTGTGGTTTTTGCATGAACATAAATTTTTTGAATGGTGTCTTTTTTGCACTCTTCTTACAGAACATTCTCATAGAATATGCTACTATTTGAAATAAACGAATTATATTGTCTGAAACAATAATATTTTTGATACTAACACTGAAACATTAGAATATTTTTCAAAACTCTGCTCAAATTGTAGTGTTCATGTATTTATAAATGGTGATTATGGTGATGATTATGCTGATGTGATGATAATGATGATGTTGAATACACAAACATTATATTATAATTTAATACTAATACTTTAATCTCGTACATTTTTGTCTTCGTTTAGTTTATTTGATAACTACACCATATCTTCTGTTTCTGTCACATTACTGTCCATCCCAAGGTTGCCTGGAAGAAATCGCTTCCAGCGATAAGGCCGCCCATTGTCCATTAAATTGTATACATACTATCTACTTGTCCTAGTGTAAATTTATTGGTGTACAATAAAGAATTATCTATCTATCTACTTGACCCATAGACTCTGAGCAAAAAAGTAAGTAGGCTGTGTAATTCAATCATCATTTTACAGGATTTGCTTGAAGAGTCAACAATTTCTACTTGATAATCATTTACCAATTTTTACTTGAACACCAAACTTTCTTATCATAAATTATGTAATATGCATTATATATGGAAAGATATAATGTGAAAACTATATATTTTTGAATTTAATAAATTAGTCTTGTCACAGTCCACTGCTAGACCTAGGTCAATTCTTTTGTCCCCTTTGTGCATTCTAAAGATCTCTCTTTTTTTTCAGCACTGTTCCCAACAAATAGAGAAATACCAGCATTCCCACCGAGATCACCACAAGCCACAGAGACTGAACACAGAATGCGAGAAGTCTACAAGGTATTGTATTATTACCTCATAGTAAATAGTTACCATATGCTTTATCATCATTCCCTGAGCCTTTTTCTCAACTCGGGTTTAGGTTCAGCCTTGCAGTCTAACTCTGATATGGCAGAACTTTGATATTTTCCATGAAGCAAAGTGACTGGCATCTGACTTCCACCCCCAATTGGCAATATCCAAGCTCTGTAGTTAGACTGGTCTGTCTTTCCCATAACAACCAAACACACTTCAGCGGATATTAATTCTCCTGGTAAAATGAAAATGATATATTAGTTCTTGAGAGACAACAGATACTAAGTTCAAATACAGTACAACAGACCAATCGTTATCAAATTTTGTCCTTAAAGTCAATACTCATACAGTCCTCTTTTCAGTGACATAAAAAAGTGCATGAATTTCTGGAATCTTGCTTCAGTTCTCAACTGACATTGTCTGTGATTTACAAGATTTTCTATTTATAGGTCAGCGGTAAACTGAATGTGGAAGGAGTAGAGTTCCGCTCACATGTGGACGACCTAAAGCAACTCGGGGAGCTTGGCAGTGGGACGTGCGGGCACGTCGTCAAGATGCTGCACAAACCTTCCAACACTGTTATTGCTGTCAAAGTAAGTGTTAGCAGTGCGTCGAAAGCTGAAACTTGTCAAAATGGTGGAAAAAAAATCTTACTTTGTACTAGTTTATCGAATTTTCAAAGGGAAAGGGCAGAAATCGGGTAATAGGGAACCCTAACCACTGGTTATAAGTTTTTTTTTTCATGGACTATTAACCGAAATTTCCAGTATTCCTGTAAACCACTCCGGCTAAGCTAAGTTGCTTGTGTTAAGAATTAGGAGTGGGTACACTTCGATAAGTGCGTACCTGTGCCCGGAGCACAAAAATAATATTCGAATTCGTAACGTAAACGTATCAAAAGAATAAACCATTGCGATTGGCTGCCTGCTAACTATTGAACCAATCACAATGATCTGTTGTTTCGATACGTTTACGTTACAAATTCAAATGTTGTGATATCGAATCGAATCGAATGTTTTTCGTGCTTGGGATACCTACTGAAACCTCTCGATTGCAAATCCAAATAATATAACAATGGTTTTTAACTAAATATTAATAATAATAATTATTAAATAAATAATATTAAACAGTGACGAAGGCAAGTCAACAAGGGCTACTTCGAATTTCTTAGTAAAAAATTCTCTTTAAGCATTGGAAAAGTATAGCCAGTGGAAATCTCATTATTTAGTGTTATCTCATTACAAACAATGTTTCGGTACATTTTTTTTTACATCTCATGCACTTTAGAGTGATGACTAATAATGTTTTATACCACTTAGGTCATTCATGTTATATGAACTATTTGCTATCCTTCTCCGTCCTATCACATCTTCCTGATTACTTCGAAAATCTCACGATCTGTAGCACCTTCAGATCCTGATTATCTGCCTGCTTTTTTCCCTAAATATTTGAGACCGCGCAAGATTTTTTTTCCCGCATTTTCCTATCAATGTCATCTCAACTACTTTTCCTATAGCCTTATGCATTTCGTGTCTCCTTTTAATAATAAAAAGATAATATTCGTCTCTTTTCTGGGGCCTATGATAGGCAATGTAAGGCTCCTAGCTTGAAGTTTCAGATGCAGGGATAGGCCGTCTATCCCTGCATCTGAAACTACAAGCTATAATAGGAGCCTAACATTGCCTGTAATCTATCTATAACGAAGAATACTTTCTCCACCACTTATTGTCGTCTCTCTTCTCTGGGGCCTAACCCTGCATTTGGAGCCTAACATTACCTGCAAACTATCCATACTCACGAACCCATTGTCTCCACCAGCAAATGCGTCGATCAGGCAACTCAGAAGAGACCAAACGCATCCTAATGGATCTCGACGTGGTGGTCCGATCTCACGACTGCCCCTACATCGTCAGGTGTCTAGGTTGCTTCGTGACGGACGCCGATGTCTGGATCTGTATGGAGCTGATGGCTACCTGCTTCGACAAACTGCTCAAAAGGCTCGCCGCACCGATTCCTGAGGGTATTCTTGGGAAGGTTACTGTTGCTGTAAGTATTGGTGTTCTTTTTCGGGATTTTTATTGTTCTGGTCTAGTTTCATGCCCCTATTGGGAATCTGAAGGTAATTTGTTATCGTCTGACACTATTAAAGAAATACAGACCATTGTTACAAAGGTGGTCCTGAGCTCGAAGGCCTCATTAGATACTTATTTTCGCCCTGCTTCAAGGATTTCAATGGTTACTATAGCCTATGAAGAAAATATTAGAGACGTGTCATCACAGGCAACACACTATAAAAGCACATTTACTCACACAAATATACAATACAAACACGCACGCACACGAACAGACACACCCGCACGCGCACACACACACACGCACGTACGCTTGCACGCACGCACACACTAACACAACCACAACCTTTTTTTATATTCACTGTTGCTCGAATCCCAGTTTACCTAAAATCGGGTATTTCTGTACATTTACGCCATTCTTCTAAAGATCATTTTGTGGCACCTACACAGACAGTGAACGCGTTATCGTACCTGAAGGACACACACGGCGTGATCCACCGGGACGTCAAACCCAGTAACATCTTGCTGGACGAGCGCGGCAACGTGAAGCTGTGCGACTTCGGCATCAGTGGGCGGCTCGTGGACTCTAAAGCGAAGACAAGGAGTGCCGGCTGTGCTGCGTATATGGCGGTGAGTAGAGAATACTACTGACGTTGGATGTCTGTAAGCCTACCATGAAATGTATCGTCAGCATCAAACGATGATTATTTTCAGATTAAAAAATTAAAAATTGTGAAAATATATTTTTTTTAATATTTGCAAATCTTGAAATACAGTCCACTTAGTAGTTAAAGAGCATAAATTAAGTTGTCCAAGAAATTTGTTCTTAAATGTGGACAATAGAACTATCAACATTTCCGTAATCTGACCCGAAGTCACGTGAAAGAAATTGAAGTAACTCAGGTACATAAATGCTTGTTTCGATTCGTGCCGTGCGGGCCCAAGGTTTTGGATATACGTTCCATAACGTTGTCATAGTTAGGTATCTTTCCAAATGGGGTAGAAACCTCGAGCAAATTATGAAAGTTGAAGAAGCGAAAGTTGTACGCGAGTACCGTAGCAAGCAGAGACATAGTCTCTGCAAACCCCTGTGCCACAGTTAATAGTATTTTCTCAAACATGCTTGAAAAAGTGAACATTATTTTGACAACCTTCTTCGAGCTAAATCGAAATTGCTGTACATGCGAGCAGCGGCCAGCAAAAGTTGTATGAAAATCCATATCTGTCGTGTTTTAGCGGCCAAATAAATTACTATGTAAACTCATATCTGTCGTGTAATTTAAAAATGGAACCAACTTTTACTCCGAACCATGGCAACCAAGGAGGAAACTTATCCAAGGCGTTATTTAAATATAGAACTGGCTTGCTAATAGAATGCTGTTTATTAAGAAAAATAAAAAACCAATGAACATTTCGCCGCGTGTAAATTACTGTTGTTCGTTAATGATTTTGAAAAGTAGGTAACTAAAAAATTCTGCCTAGATACTACTTAGTTTTAATTTCCGCGCATTGTTTGAGAAAAGCACTATACAAGCCTTGGCCACAACTGAGCGTTGCCGGACTCCGTAATGCGTGCCTCGGCTGCACCTTGGCCCGCATACTTCACAATCGTCCGGCAACACTACAATTGGTGGCCGCGGCAGTAATGTACTATATACATTAATTCTAAGCTTTTACTCTATTTGTCGTACAGCCCGAGCGAATAGACCCGCCGGACCCGTCGCGACCAGACTATGACATCCGCGCGGACGTGTGGTCGCTCGGCATATCACTTGTCGAGCTCGCCACCGGAGTGTTCCCTTATAGAGACTGTCAAAATGACTTCGAAGTACTCACCAGGGTAAGTGGTACTTTCGTTATCATTATATTAGGCCGGCCGCTGCTTTGAGCTGGTACCCGAACTATCGTGTGACGAGCGACATCTATGAATTTGCAACAGCAAGCCACCCGGATGTTTGCACCGGGTCTCGCTCAGAGCAGAAGAGAGCCTTAGGGTTGTTTCCCATTGCAACCGAAGCCTTCACGTCGGAGTTCGTGTTACAATTACTTCTCCACCTTTAAGTTTGGTTTATGCAGCTTGAGATAAGAGAAAAGCTTGCACAATCCTCGTTCATCAGTCAGAAGGTGTATTGGCTTGCGAGTGAGATAAGTTTGGCCATAGCAATATATTAGGATAGAACAGCCATGTGAGCTAGAGATGAGTAGTAACTTTTTAGTCAATTCCTGTCATTCGGTACTGTTAAGACTAGCTTGTAAAATAACATCGTTAAAAATACCGTGAATGTGCCATATTGTGCTATTTCCAACTTCAGAATAAAACTGGTGATATAAATAACAAAAATATAGGTATTTCTTATCTCGTGAGTATTTATGTACAGTCAAAAAGTCGCCACGCGCGGCATGTAGATGCACACTGCGTAAAGCATCCTAATATATTTCTGTGCGTTTGGCCTTGTAGGTATTGATAGGCCCCATACACTTACAGGCGATACGATACCTCTCCGTTTGACTAAAATACTTTAGCATATTCTGAACATAGCATATTTCCCTCCGCAGGTAATAGCTGATGATCCACCGCGACTGCCGGACAATACAGACTTTACACCTGAATTCAAGTCTTTTGTATCACAGTGGTAAGGTTTATTTTTCTTTATTTATGTATATGTAAGTATTTAAAAATTCTAAGTATGGATCAATTTGTCTTTTAGCAAGCAACCTGAAATGGTCCTTGACAGTTAAAATTGTTGTCTAAATATTACATGGCCATATAAAGAAATGTTAAACAATTAGTATTAATTCAGCAGCAGACGAAGCCGAGGCCAACCCTCTCGGGGACCCTTGAGCCTGTTGCTTAAAATCTATTTTGGCTGAGAGCCCTATGCGCTCGACTTTGTTCATTGTTACATGATTCAACTATCCAGAAGGCTCTAGGTTAAGTTCAAATTCCTTGGGTTAAAATTTTGCACGAGAACTTTTTCTCCCTTTATAACTTTTTCATATATTCATTTTATTTCAGCCTAACAAAAAACTACAGACAGCGACCAAAGTACCCCAAACTGTTAGAACACCCTTTCGTAGTGAAATCTGCACGTGATTCCGTGTCCGTCGGTGCGTGGTACGCGTCACTTCCGTTCTCGGGTCAAAGCGCGGCATCCAGGGCGGAGTCGGTTACTACTGTGGCCACTCACACAGTCAACTCGACCAGCAATGGAGTGGAGACGCCGGTCACGCCTCAACCTGGGAGGAACTTTGTGACAAGCTCCCAGCATTGGATGGAGCAAGTTACCCCGACGCCTACGCGGTGAGTTACGATTTGAATGTATTTTAAAACTGTTCATACTGATGATCGAAGGCACCTGCTACACATATTGAACAAGACACTTCAGTTTCGCCTCTCGGCGTTCTTAACATTTGGTCGTTTTACATTGATGGTTTCCGTAATACCGTAAGAAATCTGTAAAACTGCAAACCTTTGCGATTGCCGTGAGGCGAAACCGGTCAGGTTCAAAAATAAAATACTGTGGCAAAGTCAAATTGTCTTATTCGATATGTTTACCTTTTTAATTTTCTGCAAAGCAGCATTTGGAATAAAAAAAAAATTAAATGTTAAGAACAACAACAGATGACATTCTAAAGTACCCAAATGAAATTATATCATCTGTTTTTATTTTTAATAGTGAAATTTTAACTTTATTCAGACTAAAAATTTGTAGGTATGTCATGCTCAAAGTCTTATCATCAGACCTTGGAAAATTATTATTTAATACATTTAAAATGAAATCTTCCTCCTTTCTTTAAAGTCGGTTAAAGATGGAAACTACAGTCAAGAGAGGATTATAACTGGACCATTCTTTATAGGTTGTTTGAAATTACCTCTTCGATTGGAGCCCTAACTATAACGTATGTAGCGCGTTTGTGACTCGATTTCAACTCATACCCACTAACTTTTGAGTGTGGTCCACTTGCCTCAGTATTGATATTGGCATCACAAATCGACATTTATAAATGTCAAATGTTATCATAAAATCATTTGTTTGGCCATGTGTTACAAAATTATGTTACGAAGAGTAACGTGTGTCCATTTTAGGGATTAATGAAGATAAATCAACAATAATTACCTAATAATAGGTCCGCTTACCGCCACATAACGAGAACATAATGAATGTAAATTTACAATTTTGTATGTCAAGAATAAATATTATAGAAAATAGAAGTAAAGTTTTGAAAATGATTCTCGATGACCATTTAAAAATCATGATGAGGTTAACTTGGCCGATTGTAGTGTTATATCACAGATATTATGATTCCCTAGGGCGTGGTGGGCGACGAGCAACAACGCCAACGCTGGCGGCAGTAGTTCCCAGCCGACCAGCTTGGAAACGGACTTCTCTAACCATTCGCCGTACCCGAGACGCAGGTATGTGTAGATGCTAGACGGACTAGATTACAGGTACGCAGGTGTGCAAATACGTACAACACAGAGGGCCAGTGCTACGAGCACGAAAAATATTCAAATTCGTGACGTAAACGCTTAAACTATATACAAACTCTTGTACACCGCAATTGTCATTTCTATGTGGCGTAAAAATGACTACGACTTTTTTTTATACCACTGAGGTGGCAAACAATCACTTGGTCTATCTGATGGAAAGTGGTTACCATGGCCTATGGACATCAGGGGAGCCACACTTGTCAGTCAGTGTCAGTGTAGAAGACAAAGCAGGAATAACCTTGGTCTTCCCACTGATAGCACAAAAACTGTCCAGTGAGCTCTGGTTTTCCAACTCACCGTCGGGAATACAACACGAGGTTATTATGGCCGCGGTATTCTGTAGGGACTTCCCCACACGGACTGCTCACTTGCACGGAAATCTAAGCGTAAACGTATCGATAGAACGAGCGTTGCGACTGACAGGCTTCACACATACAAACACACACACGCACGCGCACGCACACACGCACACACACACACACACACACACACACACACACACACACACGTTCACAGTAGGCAGGCGGCCAATCGCAGTGCTTTGTGCTCGCGATATGTTTACGTTACGTATATTCTTTTTTCTTCCATATCTCGCAATAAAAATCTCTTCAAAATTCAGTCTCAACGTAATCACAATCCCCCAAATGTAAAAAAACGGAATATAATAAAATTTGTATGTTACAGGACGATAGACGCATGCGCGTCGCCTCCCCCGCCGCCGGTTCGGAGAGTTTCTGCTGACAACAGATGGAGAGCCTCGCCAGCGGTCAGTATTATGTGCTCCATTTTAATTCAACTATCAAATTATGCTTTCCCAGTGTGCTTCGTTATAAAGATATGGTGGGAAGGTTCTATGGTCGGCAGCGGGAGTGTGACGCCCCTCACACATCCATAGGCCACAGTAACCACTTGACATCAAATAGGCTGCATGCTTGTATACACCTACATGGTATATAAAATACTGCTCTCATGTTCATAAACATACACTCAAAGTAAAACAAAAAAGCAGTAAAAAGAAAAAATTCCAGTCACCTTACTGACCATGCAATGAGCTCATGTTTTGCTATAAGTAAAAGTTATTTTTTAGTTTAATACGTAAGTTATAAATAAATAATAAACTTTTCGCAGAGTTCTGGCAACACTAGTCCTATTGTCCTGCAAAGGTTTCACCATCAGAATCAACAGAGAAGATCGCGAGTCGATCTCCATTCCACGCCTAGGCATAGAAGGTAAGCGACTTTATAACTACACACATTCCAACTCACTCCACACAAATACAGATCCTTCTAGCTAGAAAATCCAGGTGATTGGAGATCACAATAGGTGGGACCTTATACTTTAGAGGATTTCTGAGTCCACTATTATCCAAGAAAAAGCTCTAGTAATATTTTTTAAATATGAGTATAAGTCCTCCAATAAGAATGCTTATTATGTCAGTTTGAAGACTACAAGAAATTGAAGTCAATATATGTACTCAATACATTTATTGCATTCCATAATGTGATAACAGTTGTCATGTTAATATTTATAAGTTACAATTATGAACCCTATCGGGCATAGCACAATGTTTGGAGAGAGGAAGAATTTTCTAATGTACACATTGTTCTATATATAAACGGTTTTAGGATAAATATTGTGAAATAACGACCTAAATACATTCTAGAAGATAATATTGTCGGTGGCCTTTACTAAAGACGCTCTCATTGTTCTAGTTTAAGTAGAGAGCACAGCACGGGGCGGTCGCCGGAGCCTCCGCCGCGAACTAGTCGTCCGCACCCCATGCTCGGCCACGAGCCTAACGGCGCCGACCCGGACCCGCCTGCCTTGCACGAGCGGTTGCACCCGCCCTCGCCCTTACTGCGGAATGATAGGTAGGAATGAACTAGGTGATATATCACGGAGCCCCGCCTGTGCCCCGCCCGAGCCCCGCATGAGCCCCGTCAATTTATAAATTGTTGTTTAAGGCGAGGGTTAACCATGACATTGTCGTAAGTTTACGTTTACGTATTTTATAGTGATTTATTTTGAATCAATAATGATTGGTGTAAATACTAAAATAACACGTATTAAATACCTATAAAAAAATTACGTTCTTCGTTTAAAGCTAAGACATATAATAATAGTGTAACGTCACCGGGACATTTCCATGTTTTTTAATTTGGTATACCGCCGTTTGCGCGAATTTTGTTTGACCGAATATCATTTGCCATAATAGTCAACAGCCATAATGTTATATGACGGAATATTAATTTGCCCGAATTTTATTTGCCATAATATTCACATGCTAGAAGCTTTGTTTCCCATAAAGTCACTTACCATAACATCATTTGTCATAATCATTGTAAGCCCGAATTATCACATGCCTGTTAGAATTCGTGGATCGAACGCGGTTTTTTTTTTTTGAACCCACCCAATAGTAGTTTGGTTAGGTGCCATTTGAGTTAGGTTAGCAGGTTGTCTATTGTTTACCCGAATTATTATGGCATTTAAATATTATGTCTAATAATCATTATGGCGTTTAAATATTATGTCTAATAATTATTATGGCAATCAAAAATATGACAAACAATACTTATGGCATTCGTATATTATGGTATCTAAGTTTCGGACAATCGAAAGTATGTCATATGTCTTTTCGTACAAACAATACATTCGGGCAAACGAAATTCGGGCAAATGAAATTCGGACAAATGAAATTCGAGCAAATGAAATTCGGGAATATGATGATATAATTTTCGGGTAAACAATAGACAACCTTTTTATTTCTATTGAGTAATCGATATATCCCGGTGTTACACTTTTAATGTGAATGTAATATGTAAGTGTAGTAAGTATAGTAAGACTAATATTACAGAAATTGTCTAATATAACAATATCGATGTACTACAGGCTATCAGAGGGCCGCAGCCAGAGCCTGACCCGCGCGGAACTCCGCAACGGTTACCGCGCGGACGCGGCCGCGCCGCCCAACCCGCCGCCCAAGCTTCACCATGACGACCAGGGTGAGTACGCTAACAGGTTTATAAAAGTAGATATGTAATGTACTTATATTACCATACTTATATTAAATATATAATATTATTTTTAACGCAACTACACTAGTTAAAATAAATAAAAAATATTTTAATAAATTAAGGCACATCTTCTAGATCTTATCTGAGGAAAAGTTGTATAGACAATCTGCCAGACAATCTGTCAAATTGTCAGTATGGATATCTTTCATAGAGATTGTATCTTTCCCCAGATAAATCGAGGTTTAGCTGAGTGGCATATTGATGGGCTTTACCTTGGGCAATTTTGTACAATGGGGTTTAACTGTTTGAGGACAATTTTGATAACTCACAGAGTGTGTCTTTGACAATATGGTCTATCAAATTCATTCGTTGTATACTATATTTGTTCATCTAAATTTTAATTTTCCTGGGTTAAGTGGTGACCAATAGGGGTTTATTACCAGTTACCACGTATTGGATACCACCTATATTATTACGGATTACTTCTTTAATAGTAAAATCTGAAATCATTTATTTATGCATAGACCATTGCAGCGGAATTTACAAAACTTCCCAAAAAAGACTAGACTTGTGTTTAGATGCAGTTGCGTTCAAAATTTTTGTTCGGGCGTTTCCATAGTTTACATGTTTCCATACTATGAACACCATCGTTCGGACGGATTTCATCAAGGGCGGCCCTTAATGAAACTGGCGCAAAATTTCGACAAATATGATTCGGTGTCACATTAAATGTTACACCAAATCATATTGGTCCATATCCGTCGAGCTAAATAGTGAATCTATGTATCGCAAAAATGAAAAAAAAAACGTGGCTAATGATGTGCTTTATGATTTTTTATATACAATTACATATGAGCTTAGAAAAAAAGCATGACTAAATTCGTAAAAAATCGTATCATATGTAAGCTGTGGAAACTCACTGTGAGGTACGGAGTTATAAATTCATAGTTTTTATTATTATAATATACAACACAGGTACATAATATATAAGCATTTTCTTCAAGATTCTACCCTAAAGATAAGTTATCAAAATAAACTCATATTCGCTACCGCTCGCCATGTTTTTATCTCAGAATTTATTTTATAAGAGGCGTTATTAATATCGCGTGCAGAAGCGAATATTGCAGTGTGCAAATCATTCAAATTGGAACTCAATATCACACTTCTCTTGGTCGAACTTTAAATGTCACACACTCAAAAAAAGGCTGTTGGATGAACTTGCCTTTTAACTCGTTTTTTTTTAAATATACTAAATTGACTCCGTATGCTATGCTATGCTCAGCTATGCGGGCGATGGCCTTGAAATTTATGCCGTTTAAAAAGTATTAGACATATACAAATGTTTTAAAATTCTAAATACACAGTCCAAGAAAATCTTATAATAATTTTGTAAACCACTTTTTGAAGCAGCCATTACACGGCTTGCGATTTCACGGATGCGTGCGTGATATCGCGAACTACCCACCGTGGAATGGGGCAGCTTGCCTATGACAGTGTAGACATTTTTGTCATGGTACATGCGTACGTGAAACCTCGCACCATGAAAAGCCAGTGTAAAATCGACAGTGTGCTATTGAGTCTCAATGTGTACAAACAAATAAACTATAAGTGTAAAATAACAATGTATTTATGATTGACGATACCTTATTCTGATGACGAAGGAGGGCAGCCAGCCTCCGACTACCGTCGTCACTATCAGTTGAACAAGTACAGGTCGCGGGCCGCGTACGCCGCGGCCTGCCGCTCTGCGCGCCCGCTGTGCCTCAACGTGTGAACTGATTGCAATAGGCTACTACCGTCTCTATATTATATTATTTCAATCTTATACAACATACACCTCGAACCAAACTTAGGCCCATATTCTAGAATGTCACTCAGCTGAATCGGGATTTATCTGACGGAAGATTGTATAGACAACCTGTCAAATTTGTCAATGTGTATACAATCTTTTCCCAGATAAATCGAGATCCAGCTGAGTAGTATTCTAGAATACGGGCCTTAATGGCGGATCGGAAGTTCGTACGAGTGCAGATTCAGGCCAAACGGCGGCGTTTGACTCATTCTTTTTTCTAAAGCGCCATTGGCCTGAACCCGCACTAGTTCGCAATTCCGAGTTGCCATTAAGTTTCGTTCGACTTATACCGGTATAATCTTGACCTAGTGACGTTACAAAATGTACTCTAAACGCGCAGATTTTTGAGTGTCTTTTGAGGATAACGCAATGGCAGGGGAGCTCATACTCACCAATATTTATATCAAACAATGTCGTTTCTTTCGCGACTTTGGGTCAAGACATGTGCTGGAAATTATACTTTGTGATTTTCATAGTGTCAATCGGAGTGTCGTTGGTGTCCGTTCGGATATTAGTGTTGTGTGATCAAAATGGGTAACATAGTATCTCTTACTGTGGTATATATGTATTTGTTTAATTTATTAGATTTACAAGACACAGTACACAAATATCCCGAGGCAAGAAAAAGGTTCGATTCAAACTATGAAAGTTAAGTAAGGTTGAAATACTATTGCTATGAGATGATAGTAAACCACCTGTATAACAAATATTCATTATTTTTATTTGTTTGTTTTGCAACATTGATTTTTTTTTATAAATTCAGATCAATTTATCTTTAAAATAAATAGTTCCTCTTTTAAAAAGAATCTGTGATGATATTAGATTGTTTTGGTTATTTATTAATTAGCTAATATTAAAAAAA
Organism: Eilema caniola; assembly: GCA_949126895.1. Lineage (NCBI taxonomy): Eukaryota > Metazoa > Arthropoda > Insecta > Lepidoptera > Erebidae > Eilema > Eilema caniola. Next base: position 28,127,470 of record OX421462.1, on the reverse strand, counting down.
AATATATAAATTCTTATTTACTAAATCCTAAATTGTTATTAAAACATAGTTTTACTATATCAAACAAATAAATAAATTTAAAAAAATATTGTAATCAGTTCACAAATCACCATCATTTCCATGAAGTCTGTCTCAATCCTTCCATGTTGTACATACAGCGTGTGTAAAACCATAAAGTTATGGGACTTATGCTTCTGACGCGCTCCTGTGTGCTTTGCGGTTACATGCTTTCGCACAAACAACGCATCAGAGCCGTGGGCGCGGTTTATACTGAAGGGACGTGGCGGGGACGTATTCCGGGGCAACCAATTTAAATAACACAATATAAACCTTATGCAGTGTAATATAATGTCGTTTTTGTATTAGATGAGAATTGCGTCGATATTTAGTGAGGGGGGGCGTCGCCTGGAGGCGCGGACGCAGTTCTCCTCTAAGACAAAAACGACGTTATTGTACACTACATAAGGTTTATATTGTGTTACTTAAACCGTCATAAGTCCCCGCCACGTCTCTGGTATAAATCGCGCCATTGAGGCCAGTGTCAAACAAAGTATGTTCCTAACTAATAAAGATATATACTGTTGGAATCACCCGTGAATTTGGCAAATACCTGACTGCTGTTAGGCCCTAATGAGGGCTAAAAGGTGCCTTAGTAGGCGCTCTATTATAAGGGCCTATTAAAACACATTGCTAATTTTATGCAGCGGGCTACTTACTTCTCCTTGATAAAAGACCTTATATTTCACCTGCCCTTAGCCTACAGATAAAGTGACATTCTATCATTGGAATTCGTTTCGAAGCTTGTCCGTTTTTATTAGTTTTCAATAGATCGTCGTTTCGTTAATTACAATAATAATATAATAAACCATAGATTTCGAGTTTCACATTAATGATTTTATCTACTCTGATACTATAATACAAAGATTATAAAAATGAAATCAAAACTCTTATGACAGACATTACGCACAGGCCAAAAAAAAGTTTTATTACGATCTGTATCGTAATAAAACTTTTTTTCTTGTATGGACACCTATATCATAAAATAACTTTTTAATCACAATGATACACCTATACAACCTCCATCTGGACTGAACCTTTACTTTAAAAAAAGAATCCGCCGATTCGGAAGAAAAAAAAAGAAACACGCATGCGCAATCGATGTTTGCGCCTTGGCGCCAGCATTTTACATTTAAATTAAACAAAGTTTGGTGTTGTTTGTAAAATAAATTAGTTTATGTATTATAGTATGAGAGTAGATAAAGTAGTGTATGACACTGTACATAACTTGGTCTTATAACACTAGTGTTATAAGAACGCTTATTATGCAACAGTATCATAAACTACTATACTTAACTCCATACAACACTGAAAGTTTCCTCTGGCGTAATCGCTAATAGAATGTTTCTTTGTATAGTGGCCCATGTCCCAATTATATTGGGAGGGATGTACGTTGCAACATGTCATTCTACTCCATACCCTCCTTTCAGACGCCCTTCTTTCCGTCTTATATCCTCTATCATGCATTCCTGCAATACATAAGTGTATATCTTTAGTAATTATGAATATCACTGACAAAAAATATTATTTAAATATATGTTTTGAGTTTAATATATAATGTGTGACAGACCGTAAACTTTTTATATTTGGTATCATTTAAATGATTTCAAATTGATAAAGTAATTTTTATACAATATACTTACTGAATACTCTGATCACATCATTGTGTATTAAATTTATTTGGAATAAGTAAGCCTATAATTGAAATTATTCATTCAATATCGACAATATACTGTAAACGTTAATACGTATATTTATCGGTATTCTTACAATTTTGTAGCATATTATTGTCAGCATATGAATATTCTAACAAAATTCATCGATAGCTTTCCAAATTTATTGTTTCGTCGTACAAATAATCGATGTTATTGTGTTATTAAAACGCAATGAGGAATGTTTTTTAGTATACAGTACAGTTTATGAATAAATTCTATGAACACACTATACTAATAGACACTGTCTCACTTTTTTCATTATACGCACTTACACATATAATTCTAATATCAATAGTGACAACTGATATTTCTTTGTGTGCGCTGTGGATATATGCACACATATTGCTTTTTGCTATCGTTATAGACTATCTACTACATAGCCTTTTTCGTTATGATTGTTACAATAATATAAACAACAGTTATTTTCTTAGCGGAACTATGCTGTATTAGCTGTCTAAAATGAAAAAGAAATATGGTAAAACTTAAATGAGTAGAAACTAGTCTACATAAATAACGATAAAGTTCACATTTATCATTTTACAAGAAACTTTTCAACTAGAATACGAAGTAGCACTATAATAATGTCTCAAATAATAATAAAAACTGGAAATTCATTATTCTTTGTGGAACTTTTGTTTCAATCTCATCTTTTACTAACTCGAGAGTCATGAGTTCTTAGTATGCTTTTGTGCATAACTGTACACTTATAATCATTCCTCATTGCGTGATCTGTGCTTTGCCGCTGTCCTTCCGCCCCACACATCGCCTGCCCATTCGTAGCTCTGTCACATGCCTCGCTACTCTAAACACGACCCTAACACCTAGTTTGTAAGGGCTATATCTGTGTATACCGGGTACGTATCGCTTGGGAAGCGTTGCCAGTATTTACTATGCATTCTGTGTTCTTCTTTTGAAGTATTTTTAAATGAATGGTTTACAGGTTCTCTTTAAGTGTACTGTCAGATAGAAAATGTATTCATTATTGATATAAAATTTCTTTACTAAATGCCTTTCATTCCCTTTTTATTAATACTAATTCACCATAATACCGTAATTAATACGGTCGAACAACAAAACAAAAAAAAAGAATATCGATTCAGAAACAGAAAAATAAGTTACTGAACATTTTTGCCTATGCTAATTAATTTTGATGGTTGACTTAGAAAATAAGATGCAAAATCTAATGTTTACTTGATAGTTTAAGAACTAACTTATGTTTGTCTACATTCTTCCTCATCCTAGCGTTAATTTCAGTCGTATACTGCGAATTTGGCTAAACTTTGAACGCTGATACATAAATTTTAATCTCACCATTGATAATTTAAGAATGTACCTCTAAACATGACAGCACGCTTCCACCCTTACTTGAGAGCACCCTGTAAACTGTTGATCAATGTAAATAACACTAGCGAGGTGTGTCCACTACACCCTTCATCACATCATCATCACGGCGGTAGCTTCGCTCATAACATCAGCAGGGGCATCTATATTGACTCTTTGGTTTTCAATTTTAGTAGAATTTGGCGCGATTTTAACACACGTAGGCAGTTTTTGAATTTGGCAATACTGTCGATTACTTTTATGCTGTGACAATACAAGCCAGTTCTTTGAGTGTGTGTCAAAATTAGTGCAATATTATGTCGCATAAACTTGGATTGGTTATGATCACAAATGTATTTTGGGTTTTGAATTATTAAAATACTAGAAATTTATCAAAATATTGGGTCAATTAAATTTAAAATTATGAATTTATCGCACTACTGTGTTGGCTTGTTGCTGATTTGACTAAGTTTAAACAATGTCTTCTAATTTGAGATGATATACGATGTTCTGGCGCCAGAGTGTAGCACTAGCGTATACACTAAACAGTTTTTGTCAGGTCGTTCAAAGCTAAATGCAATGCGTCTGAATTCTGCCAACACAACATTGGCAGAACTTTGTCAAACCCCAACTGGCAAAAAAGTTTGTTTCAATGTATGTGTAGTTGTGACGCCCTCTAAGCCTAACTTTGCGTATTATCCACTATTGAATTTTGTCTAAGCTTAAAATATAAGGATTTTGTTACATTAAAGTCAGTAATAACTTATTTAACTAAACCAAAATAAAATATGTGCAACAAGTAGACACGTCGAACTAGCCTACCAAACTTCACAATTTTTCTACCTTGGCTTCATTAGTGTAGCTGTAGAGGCCGTATCAGAACCACAGAGTCAGTATGTGTCAGAGCGGGCAGAGCGGCTGTTCGATCGGGTCGGGTCGATGGGAGGTGAGGAGTGGGGGGATAGGCCCGGGTAGTCGCACGTGGGATGTGTGTCGCAGGCTGGCTGCACTCGCTGGCCGGGCTGGTGAAGCGCCGGCTCAGCGGGTACGTCAAGTGGCATCACGTTGCAGCGCGCCGGGACACGCACCACAACCATCATTTGCAGCACAGGTGTGTAGTTCTACTAGCTTTCATTTTTTGTGCATGTGTGACAAGCAGATTGGAGATATTTTGAGGAACGGTTAGGTCAAAAGTATCCTCAACTAGCTAGCGTGTATTGAAGGTATACCAGACTCGTAGCAATAGAAACATGTATTAGTTTATGGTGGTGAAGGGGTTAGAAAGCAAGGGTACCATTGTGGTAGGTGTGACTGTATATATGAATGTTTTTTTTTCGACTAGCTATAGTCAACATACACCCTGAAGTTAGCTATAGTCTACATTCAAGTTTTTCAAAAGAAGTATAACTTCTAACGCGTTTTTCTTCTTTTTTTCAATTTCTGTCAAATTTGAGAAGATAAATCTGGCAAACTGATATAGAACCACTTCCTCTCTTCTTACAAAGTTAGAATATTATTACGATGTTGTTTCCGTTCTGATACCAATAAATAACATGCCGCAATCAATTTATCTGTTAATTAGCTACGGTATGAATGTTAACCACCGCTTCGTGAATTGAAACCTACTTATTAATGAATGCACAAAAATCGATTAAGATAGGAAAAAGTGAATCGCTCAGGTGGGACTCGAACCCACGATCTTTCCCTTACAGGGGGAATGCTCAGTGGTCAGAGCATTCCCCCTGTAGATCGTGGGTTCGAGTCCCACCTGAGCGATTCACTTTTTCCTATCTTAATCGATTTGAAAAGTTAGCATAGTAAATGCTTCAAAATTTCATTCAATGCACAAAAATTTATGAAGGTCCATCCCCACTGAATAGGCAGCGGCCGCCAGAGGCTTTTTGGGGCAAAATATTACAAACCATTTTGAATCTTATCTACTGTAGAAAAGTTCATAGTTATTTGAAGGCGCAGGAGTTGTAGCTCGGTGCCGTGAGACTTTGTGCCTCCGCACGAGCCTTCTCGCAAACATTTCTAGTAACAAACTGGCCGGCAGGCTGCTCTCTCAGTAGAGATTGATGCTAAGTTGTTGGTCAATAATTTTAAACAAACATTTTATCTACTGACAGATGGGGTAACAGCGAGAGTTGGAGCATGCCCGCGTCCCCGCTGCCGCCGCGCGCCCCTCCTCCGCGCCCCGCCGACTAACCCCCGCCCCCTTTCCCCGCGTACTGCAGACACATGGCATACAACACACCTCACATAAAAGAAGCCACACTACTGTTTGATAGAAAACTATTTTGGAAGTGATACAGAAGATTTGTGGTATTGTGCCTTCCTGTTGAAAAATTAACGTTATTTGGCCTCATATACGATTTTACTGTTACATGATATAATAATTTGTGCATTTGTAGCGATACGTTGACTTTGATATCGTTTGGGAGTCACGTTCCTTAACAGCTGCAGTTTAAAGTCAGCTGACTGTGTTAATGTAATAAAAAGGGTGGGAAATGTCATTCGATATTCACATTTTAGACCTACTAATAAAAGAGGAATGTACAGGAAAATTGTATTTGCAGCTAACCTCACAGTTTCGAACGAGCTGACGTACTTGTCATGCGTAATTTGACTTTCTGGAAGTAATATAATCTACGAATATTCGTAGAATATAATCATAGAATCTACCCAATATATTGGAAGCAAACATGAATAAACCTCTTTTAAAAATATGTCAAAAACCAGCCAGTCCCTGTTGCAACGACAACTGTTAGCTGAACATATGTCAAATATTGTGGTTGCTTAGTAATCATAGACTAGAAGCATCGATTGTCAAATTCGAAATATAAAATTACTACCATTGTAACAGAAAAATACCTTCCAATGAAAACTGGTATACCTAAGGCTGTTGTCCATCTTAAAAGACAATCTTTAGCACAAAATATGATACGTAGTACTGTAGTAAGATGTTGATGCCATGTGTCATCAACCAGTGTTGTTCAAAGTTACGCTAGTATTTATAATAATGTTCGATATGTACGACAGCACGATCGCTTTGTATTGTATTATTGCTTAAGGTGTGGTTTTCGTGCACACCTCTGATGTGACAAGCGAGTTTTTACTTCACAAGTAAAAACTTCTACTTATGTACCAACAATAGGGAGCAGATAGTAACAATTATTAATAATTAAATCATGATCTTTAAAACTGCAGTCACTATACTTGCGGCACGCTATGATGGCCATTTAGATATATTATCCAAGTTACGACATTGACCGAGTAAAACGGTCTAGTCATCTGTAGTTGAGTTGATAAGGTAGTAGATAAGGTGGTAATTAACGACCGTGTAAAAGAGAGAGAGAGAGAGTTAGCAAGCTCTGCCAAGTTCTCTTAGTACTTAACGGCCATCACACCGTGCCATTGGTGTAATTGCATGAGGCAATAAATTCAAGCGCAATAAGCGGCGGTGGGCGATGACGGGAGTGGTTACACACTGACATACCTACAGAGTCTACATTGCACCCACGCGAAACTTTGGCAGCGACTGGGGTACTAAAGTCAGGGTTATATAGTTTTCTAATTTAATCAAAATTGGTTTATCTACTACGTACTAACGAAAAAGCATATTCTTTAATAATGTAACAGTTTTATATTTATTTGTAACATTACTTTATATTGTATATGCATAAATGGAACAAAATACTTAGTTTCGTAGGATTTTCACAGTTAGATATAACAAGTCTATACGAAATGGTGCACATTTGGAAAGGCCTATGTCCAGCAGTGGGCTAATTGATTGATTGATTAATTGATATAACAAGTCAAAAAGTCGTAAATTAAGTCTTCTAATCGTATGCACGGAAACCACACCTTTACATGTAAATAGTTTATAGCCGTGCAGTATTAAAGCAACGGTATTGGCCTCGTACCTGTTTGGACCACACCCATAGACCAAGGCCTCGATTCTGCTAAAGCAAAACCACTGTCAGACCACTGGCACTGCAAAAAATGGCATAAACTTTATTGCTCTCAGACTCAAAGTCCAAAATCAAATGTAAAGCGTTTCATTTCACTTTAGAAAAGCCATTTAATTTTAGACTTTAACGGCATTACTTTAAAGTCTGAAATGAAATGGAATATTTTGCAGTGTCTGTGTTATGACTGGTTTTGCTGTAACAGAATTGAGTCCCTGATTTTAAGAACCGTCTATAGATGAGGTCCAACGCGTACATAGCCACGTTATTTGAGAAGGCTTATCGCGTGATAATAGATACTTAGCACATGTTCATAATAACACGTTCAAATGAATATTTTGGAACAAACGCGTTTAGTGATAAACATTAATATAAATATCTAATCATTGTGGAAATGTGACGTCTGTAGATTAACAGAAGTAAATATTTTGGAATATACATAACTTAATACCCGACTGCGGTTGCAATATGTTAGTACAAATCGGCCATATTAGTTCTATATTAGAAAATTAGGTTATGACCACAGTTTGATTAATTAGTTGGCAACATTATTTCACAAAAGAGTTTGGTAGCATTTTAAAGCATAGCCTATGAACAACAGCACTTTTAAACATCGAATAGATTAACTACAAGCGTAACACGATGCACATAAGCAAGCTAGATTCGGAAACAATTCTGAACAATAGAGATGGAGCTACATCCGTGTAAAACTCCATTAATGAACTTATAAACGGAAACTGTAATATACAACACTGAAATACTTATGTGCCTCATGGTAAACTTGCTTAGTGTGCTTGCAGGCTACCGCGGTATGCCGACATAACATAACATAAACTCACGCCTATATCCCCGAAGGGGTAGGCATAGGTGCTAGCATGCCTACAACTCGTATAATACCGTAAAATATTTTTTTGGTCGTTTTTGGTATACACAGTACATAGTCGGGTAACAAAATGCGAAATCTTAGCTAGCTAAGAATTTTCTTTCTAGTTTCTATAAATTAGGAAGAAAATTCGATGTCGAGGCTTGAATCCTCAAAAAAATAAAAAATAATCACAGATGTGTGGAACATGTATTTATACTAATGCAACATTGGGTTTAACTGTTACTTCAGTAGTGTGCAATATCGCATGGACAACATAATCCTTATATTACATCCAAGGGGCAGAAGTGTGTTTGAACCCATTAGTCACAATTTTTGGGCAGCATGACTTTTTTGTATAGGATTTCACTTATGCAAATTTCTGCTAATATTTTTAGCTCATGAATAGATTTCCAATTTCATAATTTCGAACTGTTTACTTCTCTTCTTATTCATTTCATTCTATGTCCTCCCAGAACTTTACTTCCCACTGTCTTATCTTCTCTGCTTGCTGTGCAAGTCCCTAATACTCTGATTTCAAACATCGTTATTGTCCACTACTGAAGTATAGTCTCCTAATATGTTATATATAGAATCCGTGCAGTGTAGCTTTGACAATATGTACGCGTTGGATGTGATTGATTTGACACGCTCATTGTGTGCCGTTGTGCCCTTATTCCCATTAACTTATACTTAGTACATTGCAAACCACTAGCCAATAAATTATTACCTGAAAAAGGTGGCTGGGACGGACTGGATGCGGAAGGCGGAGGATCGTACGAAATGGCGCACATTGGGGGAGGCCTATCTCCAGTAGTGCACTGCGGCAACGAATACGAACCTATTAAAAATGCAAAAGCATCACTACTGTGACGTGCTTATAGCGATGATTTGGTCCACTGTGCAGAGGGAAAAGGATGCAGCTGTAAAAAAAGAGCCTACATGTTATTCTAGACTATACTCTGTGGCGTGGCGGTAGTGAACGCGGCCGCTACGCAGGAGGCGCGGGATCGATCCCCGCTCAGTGCAAATATTTATATGCATGAATATGGGTATTTGCATTGGTCTGGCTGTTTCTATGTATAATATGTATGTATTTACAAAAAAAAAAGTATCTAAGCATGTTTATCCGCATTCTAGATTCCATAACACAAGCTAGTTAAGCTATGCTTACCATGGATTTAGATAGCGTTGTGTGAAATGTTGTGGAATATTTATTATTATTATTATTATATCCCTATTCCAAATTTCAGGCAGATTCGTTCAGCCGTTAGGGCATGATTCATCATCATCATCATCATATCAGCCGTACATAGTCCTCTGTTGAACATAGGCCTCTCCTATAGACTTCCAGAATGACCGATCTAAAGCAGCCCGCATCCAGTGCTTCCCAGCGACCTTGATGAGGTCGTCCTTCCACCTGGCCCCCGATTTTTCAAATTTTATAACGTAACAAAGCCACTGTCATACTGCTGACACTGCATAAAATGTCAATAAATTTTAGACTTTATGGCTGAGTTATAAAGTTCAAAATGAAATGAGACAAAGTTTATAACATTTTTCATTCACTATACAAGAATGCCATTTAATTTTAGACTTTAACGGTATAACAGTAAAGTCTAAAGTTAAATGGCATTGATTACAGTGTCTGTGGTACCACAGTGGTTTTGCCATGAAGAAAATAATAGCAGGATCAGGGCCCTGGCCGTTGGGCATCCTACACCACCAGCGCATGATTGAATAACAAATATTCAAACATCTTCACAAACTTACACATTTATAATATTAGTAAGATGATAGGATACAGGAGTACACAACACATGGTCGCACTGTAAAGTCGGGGTTGTATTCCTAACTGACAATCACTAGTTGTACGACTTTTATTGTAAATATCGTGTATATTGTATCGGTAAGGCAAATAATGCAATATAAATAGCGCAACGTTTTGTTTGTTCACTGTACTTTTACTGACTAGGGGCGAATCGATCGACTCATCGGTTGATAGAGTAAAGTGTGTAAGCGACATCAACTTTTCAAATAGGTCTAAAACAATATCGTGAACACTTTACAGGACAGTGATTTTTCTATCAACTGTTTTTGTTGCTTGTACCCAAATATATTTAAATAGCAAAACATGTTTAGAAGGAAGTATATTTTATTGTGTATGTGATCACTGGGTTGCGACTATTTCGGGTTTCCTAAAATTATAATTTATTCAGAATTTAATCAATCAAAATCTCACACACCTGAATCGAACCTCTATTTTGTCGATTTTAAAAATTATTATTTGAAACACCCGAGCAGTTTTGTAGAGCGCAAACTGAACAAACGTATATTTTCTACGTCCTCCATCAGTAAAAGTGCACGTCGCGAATTAAGTTACAGCTTATATGTAATACTAATTGTAGTATTTAATTGTACATTTTCTTTTTTTAATATTTTGACCAAATGTATAGAGTAAAATCGGATATATTTTTGTTGGCCTCGAGCGTACGAATGTTGTGTAGCTCGACTGTTGTCACGTAGTCGATTTATTAATCGATATTATAATCGAATGATCGTTCATTTTACTGAACTTCGATTTACACAATCATGTACTAAGAGAAAGGTTGTGAAATACGCATTAGGTTTGCTCTCGATTTCCAGCTATAATCATCTGTAATTTAACATTGTAAGGTTGAAATTCGCATAAATTAATGAACTTTCAGATATTTTTGATGCTTTGAGAACTTATTTAATGCTATTTGGAGCAACCTTAGTGATTGACACCGCGTGTCGCACGCTGGGCGACGGTACTCGACTGCTCACTGACAATTAACAGGACCGGGCTTGCTTTATTTTTATAAACGTTTGAAAACAGATCATATCTTTACATTTCAAAAGGTAGAAGAATATGACTGTTTGAATTTCTACACTACTTTTGTAATAAGTGATTCTCATTTATGAACTATTCTGAAACTTGATCAGAACTATTATCTGCATTGCTTTAAAATGAAATTTACTTTTGACTATAATGATGTTTTGTTTTTCTACCAATCAAGATTATTTACTTTTTATTTTCCAATATTGCTTTCATGGTTGAATCATCATTTCAATGGTTTCATAATACGATAAGTGAAATAATAAAATTCATGCCACTATTTTGACGAAGAAAAAAATTAAATTTTGAAGTCAACTACCCTTTTTTGTATAGGATACATCTATTTGACTTCACCATCCCTGATGGTAAGCTGAAGGCAGTCTCAGGAATCCTCTTCGATTTTCAATTTTTATAGCTTTATTGAATAGTTTTGTGATTAACTATTTTATTTTGAGGTTATATTGGCGCCACTGAGCAGTCGATACTAACGCCCTCTAGTCCGTGTCACGCCGCGTGCAGTCAAGAGGAAACTATATTTATATAAATCTATTTAATAAACAACGATTAACTTGTTTTCTATTATGATTATTGCAATAATTATTATTTTATTGTGTATTATATGGATCAAATTTTAATTTGTGTTTTTTTTTTCGAACCTTTTGACTTGTAGTAAGTTACATTTGGCAAACTGGTGTCAACTTAACACACCAAATATTCAGTAATTGGTTGCCTGTTCGTCGTCAATCATGTTCAACTAATGAGCGCACTAAAGCCGGAGGCAGTCTAGGTTTTAAAATTGGATACCGCAAGTGGTAAATTAAATGAAAGCAAATCCTTGAAATTAAAACTTATACTTAGTCTTGACATAAATATTGTCAAGGAGATTTATTTTATTATAAATATAATTTATTACTATTACAGTAACTTAGTTTAATACATAAATATAAAACAATTTAAAATTTAAAAAGCTTATTCGAAGTGGTCTCTATTGGCTGCAATACAGTCCTTTAAACGTTGAGTCCAGCTATCAATAGAAGCACGCACTCTTTCCATGGGAAAATTTTTCACTGCCAATCGTATGGATTGTTTTCATCATCATCATCATTTCAGCCGAAAGACGTCCACTGCTGGACAAAGGCCTCCCCCAAGGATTTCCACAGTGACCGGTCCTGCGCCTTCCGCATCCATGCCCTTCCCGCGACCTTCACCAGGTCGTCGGTCCACCGTGTGGGAGGCCTGCCTACACTGCGTCTTCCGGCGCGTGGTCGCCACTCGAGAACTCTCTTGCCCCAACGGCCATCTGTTCTACGAGCTATGTGCCCCGCCCACTGCCACTTAAGTTTGGCGATTCTGTGTGCTATGTCGGTTACTTTAGTTCTCCTGCGGATCTCCTCATTTCTGATTCGATCACGCAGGGAAACTCCGAGCATAGCACGCTCCATCGCCCTTTGGGTGACCTTGAGCCTTCTTATGAGGCCCATAGTAAGGGACCAAGTCTCACTTCCGTAGGTCATCGCTGGCAACACACACTGATCGTAGACTTTCGTCTTGAGACACTGCGGTATTTTGGACGAGAAGATATTACGAAGCTTCCCGAACGCTGCCCAGCCGAGTTGGATTCGACGATTGACCTCTTTCTCAAAGTTGGACCTGCCTAACTGGACTGTCTGTCCCAGGTAAACATATTCGTCGACAACTTCGAGTGTAGAGTCTCCAACCTTTAAAGAAGAAGTGGGTGCGACATGGACATTTGACATAATTTTCGTCTTGTCCATGTTCATTTTGAGGCCCACTTGTTGGGAGGCTCTACTGAGGTCTTCGAGCATTGTGCCTAGGTCTTCCAAGGTCTCAGCCATGACTACGATATCGTCAGCGAATCGAAGGTGAGTGATGTACTCGCCGTTGATATTGATGCCGAGTCTTCTCCAGTCCAGGAGCTTGAAAACATCTTCCAGGCCGGCGGTGAACAGTTTCGGAGATATAACGTCTCCCTGTCTCACCCCTCGCTGCAACTGGATAGGTTTTGAGCTTTGATCCTGGAGGCGGACTGACATGGTGGCGTTTTCGTACAAACACTTCAGCGCTTCGATATATCGATAGTCAATTTGGCACCGTTGGAGAGACTGTAGCACAGCCCAGGTCTCGATCGAATCGAAGGCTTTCTCATAGTCCACAAACGCCAAGCAGAGTGGCTGATTATACTCCTCAGTCTTCTGTATAATCTGTCGCAGCGTATGTATGTGGTCTATGGTGCTAAAGCCTTTTCGGAAACCGGCTTGTTCGGGAGGCTGGAAGTCGTCGAACCTGCGAGCGAGACGATTCGTAATGACTCTCGAAAACAACTTGTAGACATGGCTCAGAAGCGAGATGGGTCTATAATTCTTCAACAAGGTTTTATCACCTTTTTTGAAGAAGAGTACCACCACACTTCTGTGCCATGCCTTAGGCGTTCGTCCCTCGAGTATGACGGAATCAAATATGGATTGTTTTAGGGACTCCAAATTATCATTATAATAGCTTTATGAATCGGCGTCGAGTCTTGTTGGAAGGACCATACTTAGCTATTGAACATGCGAAGAGGGCCAGACCAAGAGGGATGGCCCTGGGTCAGCCGGGGTGCAAGGGATATGTCGCATGACAACCTCACCTTCGGCCTAGCACTACGACCCAGAGACGGCGTGCGGTTTAGTCGCCGGCTCCGGAGTATCCGTGTATCCGTGGGGGGTATCCGTGGGGATTTCCCGCACGTAAAAGAAAAAAAAAGCTATTTAGTATCACTAATATATCATTGATGTTCAAACACAATATAAATTGTTTTTGAATAAATATACTGATACTGAAAAAGGTGCTTTTTTGTCAGGTATTTAAATCTGACTCAAACCGACTTTTTTTCTTTCTCCATCCTATGGTTGCCTGTAAGAGATTGCCTCAGTGCGATAAGGCCGCCAATTGTGTACCACGTGAATTGTACCTCTGAGTTGTAATTTATGTTTTTTGGTGAACAATAAAGAGTCATATTATTATTATTATTATTATTACACTCCGTGGAGGTTTCCAATCAAGTACCCCAATTTTTTTATACCACTTAGGTGGCTGATAAGCACACGACCCACCTGATGGAAAGTGTTTACCGTGGCATATTATCGTGTGCAACACCAGGGGACTCAGAGTCGTGGTGCCGACACTGTAAGACCAGAGAGTTTCTGAGTCGTCGGTGCAGAAGACAAAGTAGTACAAGCCTGTGGTCTTGCCACTGACAGCACTAACTCTCCAGTGAGATCTGGCTGGAACACAACACGAGGTTATTATGGCTGCATTATTCCGTAAGGCGGAGGTACTTCTCCATGTTGGACTGCACAATTAGGATGGGAAAACGTCCTATCTACCTATCTGCCATACCCACATACCTCATGCAGTTACCCAATAAAGTTACATTCTAAACCAGAAACAAAGTTTAGTCATTTAGTACAGGTATTTAGCACATTTCAATAAATATTAGGCTTCTTAGGATGGCTCTTTGATTGACAGTGCTGTGGTGGCTGGTATTGAATGTATAAGTTAACATTTTATGGACTTCCTTTCATTCCGGTCTTACCCGTGGTTCACCCATTTTGTCCACCTGGTGGACCACGGGCAAACATATTCTTCCGTGGTCTACCAGGTGAACTAAGGTGAACCATAGGAAATTATTATTTAACCGTGGTCCACCTTTGAGCACAAAATCTTTTTGGTCTTTCGTTGACGTGCTTCACTGTAATTGAATCTTTTCAAGTGCACCTCTTTTTCAAGAACTTTCAACGTATTGTTTCTTTATCGTTTGACAATTAATCTTTGAGTATTTCTTGACAATTAATCTTTGAGTATTTCCTGACCCTATATTAGTTGCCAAATGGGAAGAAAAAAAATAAAAAAAAAACTAGAATTAGATGTGTTCTGTTCTAATGAAATAGTGCTCCGTCCCTGATTGCTTGTGAGTAAAATTAAATCTTATTAAAATGGGAGATACGCAAGACGAAGAAAGCGATTTGCACTATATTACCAGAAAGGGGGGCACTATATTGGTGCATGATGTATATTTTTTCTACAGAGTCAAAACCTTTAAAAAAAACCGCAGCGGTTTTATGGAGATGTGCGGAGTACAAAAAAAAGAAATGTACCGGAAATATTATCGTTAAGGTAAGTCAACATTCACGAAAGTCCTGTTTCGTAAACCTCCACGCTCCTAGAACTTTTCAAAAACAAATTAACATTTTTAAAATCTTTCAGGATGGAAAGGTGACAAGTAAAAAAAATCATTCATGTGCATCTGATTTCTCCAAAATTGAGGTTGCGAATGAAATTGAATCTTTGAAAAACAAAGTCAAAAACACTGATTTGCCTATAACACAGCTTTATAAGGATAGTGTTGATATTTTAGAAAGTAAAGGATTGAACATGGTTACGCAAATACCGTCGTTTTCGAGCATACAACACAACTTATATACAATAAGAAATAAATCTTTAGGAGTTAAAAAAACAGTTCATAGCGATTTTGAAGAAGTGGAAGTTCCCATCAAATTTGCACACTTGGTTTTGGCAAACTATTTTTTATGAAGGATCGCGAATCATTGTCTTTTGTTCAAAAAGAGCTAGAGAGATCATTGCTGATGTTACTGAATATTTCGGTGATGCCACTTTTTCTTGTTGTCCGAAACTATTCCAACAATAGGCTACTTGACTCATGTTTTTTTCTGTCCTAAACGATTAATTATTATTCCATTATACAAAAAAAAATTATGAGATTTTATTTTTAAGCCTATAAATATTGAAAACTTTATTTAAAAGATATGAATTTCAAAAACCGGGGAAAACGCTGTCCGCCATGTTGTTCGATAAATCATCTGTGCTGTGACGTCAGAAATACATGTTAACAACAATATGGCATTGGCAGCTCAGTCCACTAGTACCACAGAACAGAAAAAACTATTAGAAGTGTGATAGGACAGATTCAATAGCGGAACCAATGTCGCCAAACTCACACATACAACCAGATAATAATACGTTGCACTACTAGTAAACAATTGTTTTGATTGGTCGTATATCTTTAACACCAAACTAGCCTAAAATATGCACACTGCAAAACGAAAACATACCTTATTCAATCGTTTTAGTGATTACTTTTATATAGATAAAAAAAGGAATTTACGACGTTTTGTATCTGGATCAAACTTGCTTCTCACTCTAACTCTATTCCGAAAAAGTTCAACTACTCCTCAACAGATGTCCGTTTATTTCAAGAATGTTATTTAAAACCTTAAGCGTTAGGAATACGGTTGATATTACTTTGAAGTATTATCTCTCTCACTCTAACTCCTTAATATTAACGCTAGACCGGTGACATAAAATTTTGGCAATATCGATAGATTTGAAATTTGTTTTCGTAATGTCAAATGATTCCAAACGCTGTTAGTAATTATAATCTAAGAGTACTAAAAAAGAGGGATTTTATAGCTTGTTGAACTGTTTTTTATTAACGATTAAAAATGTATGAAGACGTCAAACTACGTATGTACCTATTTAATTGAAATAAAACAAGTGTCCATTTATAGTAGATATTTTATGTAACTGTTGCAAAATAAAAACGTTTTCACACTATCCGGCGCATCCGATATCCGATATTAGTGTCGGCTCCGATATCGAAGGAAATAAAATAAAGTAGAAAAAGATGTTGAAAATAATTGCTAGGATATTTTTTCTTTTTTTCATCCAGTCTGTGCGATCGAGTAAATGGCCGAATCGGACCGATTTTATTGAATATATGTGGAAACAGCACATGGTGACGGCTATCGGCGTCAGACACAAAATATCAGAAAATGTGAAATCGTTGTACTTAAAATACAAGTGCGAGTATTTTACAGTATCAGACGGGTGTTTTAAGACCATATTACGAGCAGTTTCATTTCATAAATAATTAATTTAATTTGCATAAAATGAGAAAACGTAGAGCACCAAAATCTATTTGCTGATCGCGTATGCATGTTGCGCCGCGTTCACAAACTAGAAAATATCCAGCTGGAGTTGTTCAATTCGGAAGTTTATATTTTTGTATGTTTGTACGCGCATAGCTTCGTCATGTGTAGACAAATTTGCAAAATTCCTTCTTTGTTCGAAAGAAGACTATTCCGGAATGATACCATTTATTTTTTGTAAAGATCCGATAAAGGGTTTCAGAGAGAGAAAACGAAACACTTCAATATTAGATGCTCTCAACAGGTTGCAGCTACGTACGGTCCGCATTATCGGAAATCCTGAGGTCACGAGTACCCTCGAGCCTTTGCAGCTGCGTAGAGATGTTGCTTCCTTGGCAGTATTTTACCGTCTCTACCATGGCGAATGTTCTGAAGAGCTATTCCAATTAGTCCCACCCTCTCCTTTCCTATACAGGACGACACGTGCAGTGCACTTAGATGTCACCCGCATACGGTGCAGAACATTCCTTCAAGAACCAAGCGGTTCGGTGACTCTTTCCTTTGTCGCACAATTAAGACCTGGAATTCCTTGCCAGCTCACGTGTTTCCCTCTTCCTACAGTCCCGGGTCCTGTAAGCGGGGCGTGAAAAATCATCTGATGAGGCCGTCAAGCTGAGTGCCACCATTGTTAACATGGCACGTGTGTATAATGGTGGCCCTCTCTCCTGAGACTTTGCCTTCAGCTTACCATCAGGCAAGGTAAAGTCAAATTGACGTGTCCTATATAAAAAAAAACTAACTTTTAAACTCTCGCGTTCCATGATATATAATTTAGAAAACGGGAATTAACGCGATCATGGTATAGGTACTTACATACCTTTGATTGCCTGACGTTTCGACCAGGTTACACCGGCCGTGGTCACAGGCTGACTGAGGTATATAAGTACCTATACCATGATCGCGTTAATTCCCGTTTTCTAAATTATAAAAAAAATTAACCAGGAAATCAGCAGTAATTGCTGCAAACGCATATTATTGCTATGTCTATGCCACTACACATCATAACATCACGCCAGTATCCTTTGAATGGGTATGCAGAAGTGTTCAGAATGTTCCGTGATATAAAAAAAAAACAATAAAACCATTTGACAAAGGATTATAAATATTTCTAAAAAAAGTAGATATCGATAAAGTTTGACTACATCACTAAATGAATAGCGAAGAAAGTTCTAGAATAAATAAGTATGACATGTCTATTGTGTGTAATCAAAAACAAGCTTTATTGAGATGTGGTAAGGTTGATTTTTTATTTTATTTTATTTCTTTGCATTTCAATAAGATTAGTTATTAATTCTGCTATATCCTGACTTATCGATGGTATAAAACGCCTCCATTTCGAATACTTATGCTCCTACTATCATCGGTGCACTACAAAATGACCCAGTAAGGCATATTTCTATTAAATAGTATTAAATAACACACGGTCCAAAACTGTCAAATACACGTGATGACAGATACGACTGAAGGTTGAAATTGTAAGAGCTTGCAAATCTCCGCATATCAATGACACGCGTGCCACGCCTACTTCACACTTCCATCGTTTTTTCTGTTCCGTGACTAGTACTGACACCGTGTATTGTTTTGCGTGCACTTTATGTTCAGGACATATTTTACATTTTCTTGTGCAGTTTGTTCCCTACCGTTTAAGTTGTAAGTACCCTATAGCATCAACGCCGTATGATTATCTTGCAGATCTGAAAAAGTATAATGAGAAATATGTAAGTAGTTATAATTATTTGAAGGTTATGTTATCATGATATGAGCCTTTACTTCAGTATTACTTATTAATTGAAAAATTAATTAGGGAACTTTTGTTTTATTTCCATGAGTATATTAATAAAATGCAATGTACTTACAAAGCTGTCTTGACGTTTCTTGGCTGGGTTGAGCAGAAATCAGGATTCGTGGCAAAAAAAAATATCAATCATAACCGAGTTAATTCTCGGCAAATTTGTGCTTTCTGCTTTTACAAATCCGATGTCCATCATTGTTTTCTTCAGTAACTCGAAAAAAGAATCACCTTTTTCCACTTACGGAAGATGTTTTCACAAAATCACAATCCGTTTTACTCGTACAAATGATCACACATCTCCATGATAATTATGACAATTGAAGTTTCGTTGTTCTCGTATATTAATGACGTCATAACATGGACGACAGTGTTCTCACCCGCTGCATTAAAAATATAAAAATGTGTTTTTCAAATTCATTTTATTTATTGATCATGTACTTTTATTCCACGATATCGCTTTTTTACGTTTTCCTAAGTCAAGTACTAAAGGAAAAACTCATTCGATGTACGAAATTAAGTATGAGTCAAGTAGCCTATTGTACATATTACATGGAGATATCGGGAGTACTATAACGACTACAAAAATTGTACCGCTGATATACGTATTGATGCCGAACAAAAAACAGGAATCATATTCGATTGTGTTCGATTTAATTAAATCACAGTTACCAAATTTCAATCCTAAAATAATGCATCTTGATTTCGAGAAAGCCGCAATAAATGCTATTTTATGCGCTTTTCCACATGTAACATTGCGTGTTTGTTTTTATCATTGGAAGAGGGCGATTTGGAAGAAGGCCAAAAACTTAGGCTTAAAATCGAAAGGAGAAAAGCGGATCGCTGCATTAATTGCTGCTCTACCTTTGATACCCCATGAAAGCATCAAAGAAGGATTGGAGTATGTTAAATCTGAAAGCAGTGATAGCAAAAAAATGTTACTCTTCTTAAAGTACGTTGAAAGATTTTGGCTAACTGATAAATTCAGTGAAATTTTGTGCGTATTTGGTGAAAGACACCGCACCAATAATACTGCAGAGTCTTATCATTCGAAATTGAATAAAGAAGTAAATAAAAGAAATGCAACATTAATAAATCTATTAAAAGGTTTAACAAAACTAGAAACATCAAGTTTCAAGACTGTAACCACTGACCTAGTCAGGTGGATACTCACCGGCTCGCTCAGGGGCTGATGCAGAACTCTTACCCAGGGCGCCTTCTCCACAGAGCTAGAGAGGTGCGTGCACAGGGAAGCTAGGGCTCCAATGAAAACAGCTGGTAGTTTAGGTGTACACACATATATTTGATAGAATAGAACACAGAGTTACACACAGAGAAATATATAGTAGTGAAGTAGGTAGATACAGGTGACAGAAGAATATGTACAGACAAGTAGGTAGACAGACAGGCACAGAATACAGAAGATGCGTAGTGATAAGTAGGTAGACAGACAGGTACAGAATACAGAAGTGTGAGACAGAAAGAACACACACAGCAGGCACAGATAATAGGCAGATGAACACACAATTTGCATACGAATTTTAGCACTAGCTACACATTAACAGGTACGTGAAATCTAGCACAGGCTACTAAGCGTACTAAGTTTTACAAATGGTACTACACGGCTACGGCTACACAGGTAATAGGCACACAGCGGCAGTGTACTGGCCTTAGGTGATTGCTGGATGGCCTCAGGGATGTTCGGAGTAGACCATTCTCCGCTATATGCAGCTCACAGCAGCCGATGTACCACGAAGCACGCAGTAGATAAATGTAAGACAGGGCGGATTCAGAGGGGCACACGAGCTCAGACCAGCGACCCAGAATATCTGGGAACGAGGTTTTCACCAAACAATTTTATTACGAGAAATAGACACAGATTTTTATTTACTCAGAGACAGCTACGAAGATTGAAATAGAAGTTCTCTTGAGGATCGGCGCAGGCCTATTTATACCCGAATCCATCGAATATTCGTGAACAAACCTCAAAATTCTGCTGGTCACGACCTAACTCATTAGCGGCCAATAGACAAGCAAACTAATCAGCCGCTGATGGCCACAGACACGACCAGACCAAATATGACAAACATTTATTATAATTATGACTTGTTCACGAATATGTCACAATTTCTGAGAGAGTAAGTCCCATTTATTTATTATTGTTAAATTGTAAATAAAATGATAAATGAGTGCAATTAAAAAATGGATATACGCTGTAGGACACCAGCGCCATCCACCGGTCGAGTGTGAGAACTAGAACACACCTAATCGAAGATTAGAAGTTTCACTGCCAAACAATTATGCCTAGTTCCCATGAGACACTCTAGGTGGCTCTGGAACAAAGAAATCTATATTAGAAAACAATAAGCAACAGTGAGAAATATCACGTTACACCATCCCCCCCCTTAATAGTATTTCCTGCGGACACGATACGCTGGAAATACACAACAAAAAAAACAGAAAATGCTTACAATAGATATAGACAAACAGCTGGGTACTTCAAACCCAAACTGACAACTATAATTACAAAACTAAAGAACATTCCTCCCACACACCTAATTATACACTGACTCGCGCAATGGTTAGGTTACATAGCTAGAGTCAAATGCCCTACTAAGAAAATGAACGTTCCCTTTACCCACTACAGATACACCAACACTACCAACACCTACAAGGAGTTGTGGAGTATTGAGGTGCGAAATGAGAGAGAAACACTCGGCACGGTGTATGGTGGAACCTACAATGTGACAAATTATAGTCACATAGATACTCAGAGAGAAAACAGATATTATACAGATTAAGCATAACATAGCGCTGGTTTTATAGACTAGATAAACAGTGCTATGTAGTGGCAACATCGCTGACATTAGGTACTGGAGACGGCTCCTCCTTATACTTCAGGATGTCTTTGATATGGTACTCACCAAGATCCTTACCGTCTAAATCTGACAGCCGATATACCAGAGGGGATTGCTTGGCGGTTACCACACATTTAAGGAACTTAGGGGCTAACTTGGAAGTGAAGTTCTTTGCTTTGTTTGACAGGTAGAACGTGCGTTTGTACACGATTTGTCCTACTTTCAGCTCCACATGCCTTTTTCTGAGGTTGTAATACTTTTCATTACGCTGGTGGGCAACGTTCAAATGTTTCCTCACCTGGTCGTAGATGCGTTGTATTTCTCTCAGTTTGACACCAAAGGCTGATGGATCGTCCACAGCGACAGAAGCCGGGTGGCACGCAATGTCTGACTGCCTGTATAGAACTCCATCTCCAATGAACTCCCTACCATGCACCAGAAAGTATGGGGTGAAGCGAGTTGCTTCGCTAACCGCAGTGTTCAGAGCGCACTGTACTTCAACCAAGAACGAGTCCCATGCTTTGTGTTGTGACTTCACATAGCACGAGATCGCTTGGACAACATTGCGAATAGCTCTTTCCGCCTGATTAGTCTGGGCATGATACCTAGGGTTATAGTATATATTGGGTACATTATATTTAGTTAGTAGATCCTTAAAAGGCTTACTTACGAACTGAGGACCATTATCCATGTAAATAGTTTTACATACTCCATGAACAAGAAATACACTCTTCTCTATGAATCTCGCGACCACAGCGCCTGTGGCAACCCGAATAGGGCACAACATGACGTATTTACTAAAATAGTCGGAGACCACGATCAGGTGCACGTTTCTATTACTTGAAGTAGGAAAGGGACCAAGTAGATCGACAGAGATAGCTTCGAAAGGCTTCGACACCCGCTTCGGGCTACCCATGAGGCCAGGACGAGACGTGTTTACGGGTTTGTACTGCTTACAGACTTCACACTTCTCGACATATTGTTTGACGTCCTCGTACATTTTGGGCCAATAATAATTTAGGGCTAACCTTTTGTGTGTCTTCCAAACACCACCATGAGCACTAAGTGTGTCATCATGGTACTTAGAGAGCAGGGACAGGCGATCCTCCTGGGGTACCACCAACTTCCAGTCGAAATCTGAAGTCAGAGATTCTTAGAAAATCTATATAAAAGGTTGTCACGAATGTCAAAATTCGGCAACTTCCTAGGGTTCTTCCGCACACTGTTCATGGTGTGGATATACCAAGGGTCTTTAGAGGAGGCAGCATCTAGCGAATCAATCGTTATACGAGACAGAGCGTCAGGTACAACGTGATCTTTACCCTTCCGATGTTCAATGTCAAAATCGAATTGACTTAGCCTCATGCTCCAACGCGCTAAACGACCCGTAGGGTTTTTCAGCTTATGGAACCACAGTAAAGAGGAGTGATCCGTGACGACTGTACACTTCTGGCCCTCGACGTACTGTCTGAATTGTTCTAAGGCGAAAATCACGGCCAGAAGTTCCCGCTCAGTTGTGCTGTAGTTCACCTCGTTCTTGTTGAGAGAACGGCTGCAGTAGGCGATAGGGTGTTCAACTCCATCGTGAGTTTGTGTCAGCACAGCAGCAACCGAAAATGCGGACGCATCACTGAGAATACGGAAAGGCAACTCAAAGTTAGGCATCTTCAATATAGGGGCAGAGACCAAAGCTGACTTGAGAAGATTGAAGGACTGTTCCGCTTCAGGTGTCCATTCGAACTTAACATTCTTAGACGTTAGTTTACACAGAGGTTTACTAATCTTAGAGAAATTATTGACAAAACGACGATACCAGCCGGCCATTCCCAGAAACCTCTTAACCTCCTTTGGGTTAGTAGGTGTAGGATAGTTGAGAATAACCTCAACTTTACCAGGGTCAGTCCGAAGGCCGTGTTTGTCCACATAATACCCCAGGTATTTGAGTTCACTCCGACAAAAGTGAGACTTTTTCATGTTAATAGTTAGGCCAGCATCCTTGAGTCGCTGATAGACTCTATGTAAGAGCTCTACATGCTCCTCAAAGGTACTGGACACACAGACTATGTCGTCCTGAAACGCAAATACCCTATTGTCGAACTCAGGACCAAACAGACGGTCCATTAGGCGCTGCATCGTGGCGGCAGCTCCAACGAGTCCAAAACACATGGTATTGTAATGAAACAGCCCCCTACGGGGAACTGTAAAGGCAGTCTTCTCGGCGGACTGCAGAGAGTCGAACGGAATCTGCCAGTAGGCCGCACTCAGATCTACAGAGGATAAATATTTAGCATTATTCAGATGGTCCAAGATTTGATTAATGTACGGTAAGGGATAGGCGTCACTTTTTGACACAGAGTTGAGCTTGCGAGAGTCCAAGCACAACCTGAGTTCGCCGTTCGCCTTCTCCACCATGACCACTGGAGAATTCCATGCGGACTGAGACGGGGACACTACTCCCATCTCTAGCATTCGGTCCAACTCGGCTTCCAGGGCTTTCTGTTTGAGAGGAGAGAGCGGGTAGTAACGCTGTTTGATCGGCTTACTGTCACCAGTGTCAATGACATGATGTTCAAGTGTAGTCCGACCTAAACCCACCTTATCCGTGTTCAAAGAGTCAAACTTTTCAATGATCTCGTTGATTACACCCCTTTGTTTAGTGGTCAGGTTGCTGTAATCCTCGAGGCCACTGTTAAGAGACACAGACTCGATAGGATTATTGTCACTAAAACCATCAAGACTAATATTTTGTGAAATTAGTTTATCACCTAGCTTAAATTGCTGCCAAAAATCCACTCCAAATATCATGGAGGTGGTGATTCCCGGAACAACATAGAATTTGATAACTCGGATAACCGAATTATACTCAATAGGTAGAGAAATACAACCCAGACATTGCACATATGAGCTGTCGGCAGTTGTAATGCGAAAGGCAGGGTTGATACTTTCAAGATCAAAACCCAGTTCCAAGAAGATACGGTGCGCTCCCTTTCCTAGTATAGAGCAAGAGGCACCGGAATCCAGAAGGCCTAAGACATTTAAATTTAATACTTTAACAACTAGATACGGTCTAACATCGTTATCCCGTTTAGTAAACAGGACCCTATCAGAAATAGACTCAGATACAGAGTGATGTATAGAGTTCACAATAAGGCCCTGGCTTACGCGTTTTTTGGCTTACCAGTACATTTTGAGCAGTCTGGTGTCTTGACTCCTTTGAGACCGCACCGGAAGCACACCAACTCTCTCGACTGGGTGCAGTTGTATGCAGCGTGCCCGCTTTCGCCACACCGGAAGCATTTGCGTTCGTTGGAGGTAGATGGCGTCTCGACTGCAGACACCTGCTTAGGGGGCTTTTGCACGCCTTTGGTCTTGTGCTGGTGTAAATCAGACGAAATCTCAAATTTGTCCAGAACAGGCTCACGGAAAGCGTCCGCCCTTGTACGCGCAAGCTCCAGACGCTTACCTAGACGTCTCAGATCATCAATAGAGTTGACATCATGCAAGGCCAATTCCTTCATGTAGTCTGGTCTAATATTGTGCATGAGAATGTCCAGCTGTTCCTCACTGGGCATTTTACACGACAACCTTGAGAACATAGCCTGCATTGTACATAAGTAGCTAACCAAGGACTCAGAGCGGGATTGGCTACGCTGTCTAATCTCATTTCTGAGACGATAATCATAGTCAGGAATATCGAATGTATCTCTAAGCTCACTAATAAGGTCCTCATATGAGATGAAATGAGATCTATTGGTACGGAACCAAGACAAAGCTGGTCCGTCCAACAGGTCAGAGAAAGCCAGAAGGAGTTTAGACTTAGAGACCTCCCGTGCACATCTAAGCTCTTCTAATCTCTCTAAAAACACGCGCACACAAGAGGAACCATCATATTTTAAGTTAAAAGAACATAGGTTAACGGGACGTTCCCTATACACTATGTTGTCAGACGTGGAACAAGATTTACTAGAACTAGCTCGTACCGAGCGGTCCTCTCTCACTGCAGGTGAAGTGTACTCTACCCGGTCACGACCCGAATCATCATCACCTTCATCTGACCCGTCAGATTCAGAATCAGTGCTGGGTTCAGCCACAGCGACGATCTTCACCAGCCTATCACGAAGTTCGGCCAGTTCAGGACAATCTAGACCACAACGAGCCAGCCTAGTTAGCAGATAGTTCGCCCTGAAGGCTACTCTTATGCGACAATTCTTATCAGAAACAAAGTCACCTGACTGGAGGGCCTCACTTAGTTCCGAGACCTTAGGCGTACAGATGGAAAGCTCCGCCGCTGCATCAGTGGGGACCACCGCCTTCAGCTTGATGCTACCCCGACGGACAAGTCGGTGTGCCGTCCTCAGCTCACTCCGAAGGCCAGCCACCGTCGCATCAGGTGCCACTGAAATGCCTATGTGAGCCAGCTCGTTAGAGAGTTCGTCTTTTCTCAGATAGTTAATATATTTTTGCATCTGTGCCATGATGTAAAAGTTTAATTACGACAATTAAATAAGTAACAATGTAGATGACACAGACAGGGTTCAATCACAAAGTATTAAACAGAAATAACAAGTAAGTTCCACCAAAGTGTATGATATCTAACAATGGTTTCAAATTAAATTATATGATTTATATTTATAATAGAGTTACAGGTGTCTATTATTAATACACTAAAGTTAGAGTCTAGACTCAAATGCAAAGTCAGTTACACAACTGGCAATGTAGGTCAAACATACAAGGTTCAAATACAAGATGTAAAACAGAGGTTCATAAGTAGATATCAACAAGGTGCTTGATATTTAACTAAAGTTTTAAATTGATTGCTATAATTTAATACAATTACAGGCTGTCTAATAGAATTAAAAGTTTCTATCATTTATGAGAAGAAAGTTCAAGTTAGTATTCAAAATGCAAGGTACCTACACACTTTCTATAAAGTTTGTAGTTACACAGAAAATCTTATTAAGTTTTATTACACAGAAAAAATTATATTACAGTCCAAATATATATGTGCACATCTGCAAGAAAGACTAGAAACAGGCTAGAAAAAGAGAAGAAAAAAGGAAAAAAACACTAAAGAGAAAAAGTGGGTATGCCGAATAAAATCAGAAAATCTTACCAAAATCACAGCTGTTTTTTAATTTTGAAATTTGGAATTTTGGGTGTCTTTTCCCACCCCAGGTGTAGGTAGCTGGAAAAAGACAAGAAGATTAATTACGTGTTCAGCTGCTAACACAACCAATTAACGTCTTGGGAAGTCTCAGACGGATTCCCAGGTTGTTTTCATCAGAGTTAGCCTCCTATGCACACACACTAGACTGAGACTACCGCAGAGTAGTACCAGAGTCTCGCCCCACGTTGGGCGCCAATTTGTAACCACTGACCTAGTCAGGTGGATACTCACCGGCTCGCTCAGGGGCTGATGCAGAACTCTTACCCAGGGCGCCTTCTCCACAGAGCTAGAGAGGTGCGTGCACAGGGAAGCTAGGGCTCCAATGAAAACAGCTGGTAGTTTAGGTGTACACACATATATTTGATAGAATAGAACACAGAGTTACACACAGAGAAATATATAGTAGTGAAGTAGGTAGATACAGGTGACAGAAGAATATGTACAGACAAGTAGGTAGACAGACAGGCACAGAATACAGAAGATGCGTAGTGATAAGTAGGTAGACAGACAGGTACAGAATACAGAAGTGTGAGACAGAAAGAACACACACAGCAGGCACAGATAATAGGCAGATGAACACACAATTTGCATACGAATTTTAGCACTAGCTACACATTAACAGGTACGTGAAATCTAGCACAGGCTACTAAGCGTACTAAGTTTTACAAATGGTACTACACGGCTACGGCTACACAGGTAATAGGCACACAGCGGCAGTGTACTGGCCTTAGGTGATTGCTGGATGGCCTCAGGGATGTTCGGAGTAGACCTTTCTCCGCTATATGCAGCTCACAGCAGCCGATGTACCACGAAGCACGCAGTAGATAAATGTAAGACAGGGCGGATTCAGAGGGGCACACGAGCTCAGACCAGCGACCCAGAATATCTGGGAACGAGGTTTTCACCAAACAATTTTATTACGAGAAATAGACACAGATTTTTATTTACTCAGAGACAGCTACGAAGATTGAAATAGAAGTTCTCTTGAGGATCGGCGCAGGCCTATTTATACCCGAATCCATCGAATATTCGTGAACAAACCTCAAAATTCTGCTGGTCACGACCTAACTCATTAGCGGCCAATAGACAAGCAAACTAATCAGCCGCTGATGGCCACAGACACGACCAGACCAAATATGACAAACATTTATTATAATTATGACTTGTTCACGAATATGTCACAATTTCTGAGAGAGTAAGTCCCATTTATTTATTATTGTTAAATTGTAAATAAAATGATAAATGAGTGCAATTAAAAAATGGATATACGCTGTAGGACACCAGCGCCATCCACCGGTCGAGTGTGAGAACTAGAACACACCTAATCGAAGATTAGAAGTTTCACTTCCAAACAATTATGCCTAGTTCCCATGAGACACTCTAGGTGGCTCTGGAACAAAGAAATCTATATTAGAAAACAATAAGCAACAGTGAGAAATATCACGTTACAAGACAACATCGAAGAGAAGAAAAATATATATAGATGACGACGATGATATTATGGGGATACAATTACAGTTACTAAATGGTGATATTCCAATCAATTTCGCATTGGAAAAACTACGTTGAGAGCAATTTTAGTTTCAAGTAATCATCATTTTAATTCAAGTAAATTATTTCAATTACTGAATAAAAAAAAATGTCATTCGGTGTTCTTTTTAATTTGTCGGGATCAATATTGCATAGATTTAATCTAGCCAATGAAAAGAGGTGGACAATAGGCAATATATTTCAATAAAAATAATTTACGCGATTATCAGGCGGACCACGGAAAAATATGTTTGCCCGTGGTCCACCAGGTGGACAAAATAGGTGAACCACGGGCACGCAGGGCTTTCATTTAATTTACCATGTTTGTAAGAGAGATTTAGAGGTGCGACAAAGGAAACAGTCACCGAACCGCTTGGTTCTTGATAGGCCCTGCACGCATTGTCCTATGTAGGAAAAGAGAGGGTGGGAAAAAGCACTTTAAACTTTAAGTAAAGGTGCTTTTTTGTTAAATTTATTGTATAAGTTCCAATTTCATGGATTTCCTTTCATTTAATTTACCATTTTTGTAAGAAAGATTTGATGCTTATATATATCAATTGATGCCATAAAAATACAGGTGTTATTTTTTCGGATTTTAGTCTGTTCGACTGCCGGGTGTGGCAGGCAAGTTTTCAAAAACTATTAAATGCAGTTTTGAATTTGAATTTGAATGTTTCCTTTGAGTGAAATTCGTTATCTCCAGTATTTAGAGTACTTCCCCTAAGGTCGAAATCTTCCACCCTGTATATCTTGGACCTAAAGTGTATGATATACACGTAGTACACGTTTCAGGGTGACTTTTGCGTATAGTACGAGGCGCTACGGCTGCCGCAGTTGCTATGCACTTTTGTATGGATTTCATATTGAACAAGATAAAATAAAGTCGATGGATTCAAAACTAAAATTGCTTTATTCAAAAATAACATACGTTGTACAATGTTTGTGTTGAAACAACGGACTATAACAAATATAAAACGTTAGAATGTAGTGCGGAATCTTACACGTTACTTACACAATGACAGCAGATAGATTGCGGCAAGAGGGAAGCATTCGCAGTAGCTGCTAGCAAGATAATAGAGCTCAACCTGCTAATTGTCAACCGCTTTCATGCCAAATATGCCATAAAATTTTAGACTTAGATTTAGACTTAAAGTTCAAAATTGAATGAAAAATAAATAGTTCGTTACATTTTCATTCACTCGTGACGCGTGACGCGGGGCACGGTGAAAATCGCCTAATAGCATAAAAGTAAAGTCTAAAATTAAGTGGCATTTTTTCAATTCAATTCAATTCTTGTTGACTGGCTTCTGTGTTTTCAATATCTGTGGTATTACAGTGGTTGACAATTAGCAGAATCGGGCTCCTGATAAACATTATAGAACATTTTTTCTAGGGTTTGTATTTTGTTTAGATTATGAGTGCAATGCGATTTTTAAGTTATATTTTGCATGAGTGTATATGCAAATACAAAATATTCTCAATTATAATTTGGTAATCATGATTATGCAAATTTGGTAGTTTTTAATGATTTTTTTTTTCATAAATTCCGTACCTTTAAAACAAACACAAAGAATGTGTAAAAAAAATGTCATATACTTAACAAAATACACACAAAAATAATGAAATTCAACTCTAAGTTCTTATTGGTAGCATCTACCATTAAATAATTTACAATTACACAACACATCAATAAAGAAAATAACCATTATAATAGACAACTAGGTACAGTCGACAACAGACATATTGGTTGCATCTTTAAATACAATTTTATTTGAAAAAGTGCAACCGTATATCTTTTGTCCGACCGTACCTACATAACATACTACTGTTAACATATAGTGTAACACTCTTTGGTACATAAACGGCGTCATTTCAAACGCCAATGTCAAGTATTTCCAACTATCTCAAAGATAGTAAATACAGTCAGCAACGAAAATAGTTAAACAAGTTTTAATAAAAAAAAATATATTTGATTTGATCGAACATCTTTATAGGGTAATAGGTATTCTTGATTAATCCTCCGATATTTTTACTGACATAATTTTTATACAAAATAGATCCGTCCGATGAGCAATACCTCTATACAAGTTGATTTTATAATTTATAGTAAAAAAGAGACAAAATAAATGATCTCTGGAAGAGATATTTTAGGAAAATCACATTAACTCGTTATATTTAATAATATTTATAGCTTCAACTCATACCGGTGCATTTAAAATTAATGTCTATAACATCATCATCATATAGGTAACCATAATTTAATATAAAAGTATATTTATAAGTACATAGGTACAGTTTAATTTATATGAAATAGTTAAAACGATATAGGTAGGTAGCATTTTATGACAGGTCTCTCAATATAATATTATTTTAAATTGTCTGCTGCAGATGACGCATGCGGGCACGCATGTGCGAACCACAATTCATTTTCTCTTTTTCTTCATTTCAAATCCTATGCATTTTTGCACGTAACAAGCGCCTGCATGCGTGTACACGCAAGAGGCGGCGGACTGCCTTAATTAATTTTAAATTGTAAGAGTCATTTTCCCTGTCTTTTATAATGACAATCACGAGTGACGTGCATAGAAAGACAGATAGTTATAATAAATGGGTACAGCTGTCTTTTTATTTGAAATTCCATTTACAATAAAATCTAGTGACAATAAATACCGGTGTACCTTCATAAGAGAGAATCAAATATTGCAAGGGATAGCCTTGTGCCTACAAGCTATATTTACCTAAGCCTAATTATAACTACAATAAATAATTCAACAACACAAAAGCTCCTCATTCAACAGACTTCGCCCCGATTCTGTTAATTTAATATCATAACAAAACCACTGTGTTGCCACTGATATTGCAGAAATGCCATTAATTTTTAAACTTGCCCATATAGTTGTAGCCCGTATAGCATAAAATTCTAAATGAAATGAAAGAGTTAATAACATTTCTTTTATTCACTCTACAAAATGCCATTAAGTTTAAGACTTTAACGGCATAACAGTAAAGTCTATAATTAAATGGCATTTTGCAGTGTCAGTGGTATAACAGTTGATTTGTTTAGACATAAAATTAGCAGAATCGGGTCCTTATATTCTTTCCTAACAGCTATCCCACAACTGACTAGTAACACTCTGTTAGAGGGGGCGACGCAGTGAAAACAATAGTTAATATCAAAATTCATGCAGTGACGTGCATTCAACGATCTCAGGGATTACCAACAGAAATATATCAGAATAGAACGGCCATGTGAGCGAGTAACGCGTGGCAACTTTTTAGACAATTGCCGCTCTGGCTGAGATAGGAACGTTTGAACGTTCACTCGGTACTGTGAAGACTAGCCAGTAGTAGCATCGTTAAAAATACCGCTAATCTATATATATAAATATCAATTACTGTTTGTCAGTCTCGCTGAAACTCGAAAACAGCTGAACGAATTTATCTTATCTTGAAATGTTCGTGGAGGTCTAGAGAAGGTTTAAACGGTGAGAAAATATGGGAAATTGCAACTTTTTTTGGTTCTGAGGCGGTAGTTTGACGAGTCAGATAGTGTAGAATAAAAATGAAGAAGTTTGAAAAATAAAGGTATTTCTTATCTTTCGTGAGTATAAATACTATTACAGTGAAAATGTCGCCACGCGCGACTTGCAGGTGAACACTGCTTATGGCCGTTTTATCCTAATATATTTCTGTAGATTACCATAACGGTTTGAAGCGTTGGTGTTCCGAACGAGAAAGAGAAAAGATATAGGTTGTATAGCTCCATCCTTCTTTTTCGCTCAGAATACGAACGCTTTAATATAAGTCGGCTGGCCATGGTATGTCAAAATATTTGTGCACGTCACTGCATTCATGAAACAAGAGAGAAGCATTCTGCCATCCAAATATATTTTAAGAAAACATTTATAATTTTATTGGATTCTCATAATTTGCAAAACTTATACTATTAATGACAACACAAAACTTTTCCATAAACTTCCTATATATACTATGACGCTAACAAATTTAAGCGACAGACAAGTAAATTCTTATTAAAATTTAAAGCTTTAAAGCTTTGAAAGCACTAAGTGCCTCATCCAATACATTCAATTCTCATTACATTCAAATTAGATAGACAAGGCGCTGATTATAGTCGAATGCATTAAGCATTCATATACATAAAAAGGTAGTACTAACAATCTTAGTAACAATAACATAGGCGTTCAGCTTTGCAGTTCTCTAATCACACTGACCTCTATAACTAGCTGAACTGGCTATTTCATAGAAATGACAGCTTACTTTTTGTGTCGATTTGAAGCGCCACCGTGAGTGTACTGAGAACTAATTTAGTTTACAAATGGACGTTGTTAGTTGTTTTTATTTATGCGTTTATCATAATAAATTGTGTGAAATGGCCATATTGTTTAATTGATATATAAGACCCATCGTTTATATTAAATTATCGATACCAAGACAATTGTTGTCCATCATTAGTATTAGTTCCAAGTACACTCACTACTGCGTGCCGCAACTATCAGCGCCAATATGGCGATTTTCAATGGGACACAATATATGGGTACCGATCACCAGTCCATCGACCAATGACAAATTCTATCAAGGCTGTCACCGCGCTGTTCTTGACGCTTTATGCTTAGAGAATTACACAGCAGTAAAGCAATTTTGCTCGCATAAAAGGCTATGCCACACAAGTGTATAAATCTACTGGCATAACACTTAGGCGCGGTTTATACGGAAGAGACGTGGCGGATGACATTTGGGGGTAGCAGACAATTTGTGTAACGCAATATAAACCTTATATAGTGTACAATAATGTCAATGACGTGACGCGCGCCACTCGATGCGATGGCGCGTCACTTTAGTGGCGGGACGTCGCCTAAAGGCGCGGGCGGAATTGTCCTTTAAGAAAAAGTTATTGTACACTATATAAGGTTTATATTATCCGCCACGTCATACGTCCCCGCCACGTCTCTTCTGTATAAACCGCGCCTTATATATGTACAGTCAGCATCAGATCGTTTTTGACAGGCAGGGCACTCTATACCACTGTATGTA
This sequence comes from Eilema caniola, assembly GCA_949126895.1. Lineage (NCBI taxonomy): Eukaryota > Metazoa > Arthropoda > Insecta > Lepidoptera > Erebidae > Eilema > Eilema caniola. The sequence continues at coordinate 28,094,281 of OX421462.1, read as the reverse complement.
CATGTTTATTTGCATTGTTTTATGACTATCTCTCACTAGATGTAACAGGGATGTACTCAGATACAGAGTATCGCTAGCTAGCATTAATTATATTTGGAGACACTGAGGCTAGAAACCTGTGCACTAAGACCACGCTCACTGTAATGACGCCAGGGTAGGCCCGAGACGCAAAATGCCGTTACTTCGACCGCCTCCTCTTTGCGTTTGCGCTGTGGTTCCGTCGTACATTGAACGACGCAACTTCCAAGGTTTGTTTATGTATAATTATAATATAACTTATGCAAAGGCAAGCTCTCACACACCGCGTTGAGCTCCACTGCTGTTTAGCACACAAAATGATGTCTGTGTAGGTGTCAAGCAATTTTTCCTCAGGTAAAGTTAAGCGCAGTTAAGTTTTAATTAGATGTCGGTGTCTATTTCGGACGAAATCCTTTTTAAATCGCCAAACGATGGTATGATGATGGTTTTAACTAAATTTATGTAGCAGAAGTATTACACTTGTGCGGAGAGCTCATACAGGCTTAAAAGCTAATTATAAGTCATTTTGGCAAACATTCATAATGAATACATAACTATTTGTTCTCTACTCTCAGAATAAAGTAGAACAAACCAATAACAACCAATTTAATAGACCGAATAAGTACTTATGCCACAAACAATTCCTTTTTTTTTGACTAGTTACAACTAGATAAGTTTATCTACAAGATATGTTCCTTATTGGTGAGATTTTTTTTTCAATAAATTTCTTTTAAAAACTACTAAGATGTTATAAATTGCAATATGTGCTAAAATATTTGGTTAGATTTAAAATTTGGCGCCGCAGCATAATCTACGTAGAAACAGGCGGATCACGATTTAAAAAAATAAGTATTTTGTGCTTTAAAATGCAATACGATTTTATCCAATATGGCTTCTAGTGACGTTCGCAAAATGGCCGCCGTCACGCTTCCCGAAAATTCTTCGATAAGGGTAGTAAGTTTGAGAATGCTTTTATTTACATATTTTTGTTTTTCCGATCAGAAAAATCATATGAAATTCAGTTAGGTTGAAAAATTGTGGACTTTCTTATATTTTTCTTGTTTTAACTAAATCCATTTACTACCCTCTCGATTACCACGCCCAGATTATCGATCGTCTTGATGACAACTGACAACTATGAAGGCCTAGCGTAGCACACAGTGCAAAAGATGTCAGTATGCGATTAACTCCTAATAATTTCAAAATACGAGAACATCTACAATAACTACATTATACAAATCGTTTTTGAAAAACTACATCCACCTTTTACAATCAAGGCACACAGCTACATAGGTCCGGTCACTCCCAGCCACATATTACAAAAAAATCTACTTCTTAAGTATTATACATAATATTTAATTATTACCGTTTGTTTATGGTCTCTTTTGTTAAATAGGGTAATTGCCTGAATAATAAATTTATAAGAAAAATAACCTTGATTATTAAAACGTCAAAATCGTAGCATATCATGGAGAATTTGGCTCAAAGAAACGTAAGGAGTAAAACTCTCAAACATTGAGTTTCGATAACAATGGATATTAGATTTACGGAGCACATTCTACAATATACAGGTGTATTTTTGAAACAGGGCAGTAAGGGGAGATATCTTAATCGTTGTAGTTACAGCAAAATGTTCTTAGAAGACCTTCCCTTACTTTTTGAGATATTTTAACTGCATTCACAGATTTTGGAAAAATCGTACAGTCAGCTAGAAAAATTCACACTTTTTGTTTTGGGTAGGTACTGAAAAGTAATAAAAAGAATTTTTACGTACAAATTTTAATTAGTACCTAGTACTCAAATTACTTAGTCTCTTGATCCCCACATGAACTAAAATCGATTGACACGAAAAAAATATTCGACTTTAGCATTTGTCTTGCTGACTGTACGATTTTCCAAAATCTGTGAATGCAGTTCATATAATGTCAAAAAGTTAGGGAAGATCTCCTAAGAATATTTTGCTGCAACCACAACGGTTATGGAATCTTTCCATACTGCCCGTTTAAAAAATATACCCATAAACATTGTACAATTACAATATTGAACAAATTTTGAATCTGACATAAGATGATAATTATGATGATGATCTCTTGAGCAACCAACAGAGTACCACAACCATATTGCTTCTTCAACAAAATTGTATTCAGAAAACTACCCTATTAGAAACCATAAAGACGAAATACATTGTTCGCTTGATTTAAGACGTGACCAGAAGAGAGAAGCTACTCTTTAAGCTTCGCTACTCTTTATTAAAAATATCTAGTTTTTAAGTCTCAAAGGACCAAGTGTTGCTGAAACGATACCGACACTACGTGTGGTATCACTGGTGAGTATAAATATTATATAAATGTGCCCCGCCCTATTGTCTCCACTCTAGCGTGGTGAACCGTCAGGCGTCATATCTAATCTGTCGTGATCCATTCACGCCTCTAATATAATAAATTATTGCTGATCTCTCGTTTTATACACAAACTGAAACAAAAAAAAATAGATTTATGTAAATGTAGCCAATTTTTTTATGTATAGGAAGATTTCAAGTTTCTAGAGAACCTCAGCTGTGACCTGATACACTTGTTGATTGAATACCGAAGGCTCTTGGCGGTGTTTGGGGACTGATAGGCAGACCGCTATCTATATTAGAAGCTGTAAATTCAAATTTCTTAGGCCCATATTCTAAAATGTCACTCAGTGAATCACGATTTACCTGAGGAATAATTGTATAGACGATCTGCCAGACAACCTTTGACAATACGTGTATACAATCTTTCCCAGATAAATTGACGTTTAGCTAAGTGGCATTCTAGAACACGGGCCTTAAGCTATATATTTTTATTATTGTTGTTAGCTGTAGTCTTTTCGCACGCCAACTGCATTGAGGTCGCTAACAATCGACATGTTTTTCTAATTAGAACTGTAACTTTAACTCTCTCTCTCTCTCTCTCTCCCTACTCTACTCTTCTTTTCTATAACTAAAGTTGGGATTTAATTGTGACAAATATATCTTGAAATGGCCCCCATAAAAGGGCAGATCACCCGTCCGGTCTGCGGCGTCCCCCGCTGGAAGTAAGTGACAAATATATCTAACTAGCAAAACATCCAACAATCCGAAACGCCTATTTACCAATTCGGTTAAGTAAAATAATTAATCTAATAAAAAACATTAGATTCATAAGTCTTCTAACCTCTCAGGCTTAATGCGGCCGGCCGCCTTTGCTCGCCCGCTGCGGGCTGGTGGGCACAGACGACGACAGTCCGTAGTCGATGGCCGTGATCGGCTTCTGCGCGGGATTCCGCTTCAGGTAGTCCGATATGTGCTGCACTATCAGGTCAATTGCCACTGAAATAACAGTTACATTGATATTATTTTTAATAAAATCATAAACTTAAAAATTAAGCAATTGTCTCAAAGGTTGGCCGCCGAAACGAGATTCCAGTTGCCTACTTATGTTAAGTAGTAAAACGGCCATAACACAATCCAGTATGATTGTGTTGTGAATAGTAAGAACATCTTTTCATGAGGGCTGGTTTGTTATGACAAGTATGCTAATAACCAGTTTCTTTTGATAGAAAAGTGCTTTTGTTCTGAAAGTATCTTTCTTATAGTGCGAAAAGCTCCTTGAATACATCGGACTCGAACCGACGAATCCCGCTCACCGTGTTTAGTCATCAGCCACTGGCATATCGTTCGCAGCCCGGCTGCCCCGGAGCCATCTTGGTTCGAGATCATTCTGGCGGATTCTGAAAGTATCCTACCATATCTTTAACGACTAGAACAGCAGAACGCTAAATTTGTTAGACTTTGGGACGCCTTACGTTCCCAAATTTTTTATTCTTCTTTTCTTTTCTTCAGGCGGGAATACTTACTCATCACCCATTATTAATTACTTAAAATAAATACAAAAATACAATTATTCGTTTGCCAACACTTTATTTAATTAAAATAATATACAGTAAGTAAACAAATAAACTGGTTACATATGTAATACAATGGAAATGTATCAATAAATAAAATAACGACACATTATTTGTGCACATTTCGTAGTTATAGAAATAAAAGTACCCTAGTTTTGTATAAAACAGTCAAAGAGAATATCTATCATTTGTATGTAACCTCCTTTTCACCAAGTTTTAAAACATGTATTTGACAAGTAACAATATGTAATAGACTTCAGTGTGAATGCATATATGTTCTAAACTTGTATACAACTTGTTGGCTATACATACTATATGAACGAAAATTTCTGAGACAGTCTTAATACATGTATAACACAAGTACTTATGTTTTGACAAGTATTCTACAAGTTTAGAACGAGGAATAAAAGCGCCTCATTGCTTTCACAGAGTTCTTACTATAACGTGTTGAAACGTCCGTGTTTCCGGTGTGAACGAGCGATGGAGCTATAAATCCTGTATAGCTCCATCTTTCTCTATCTCACTAGTACCGAGAACGCTTTAACTAGGTATGGTAAGCGGTCATATCTGGAATTCATGTTATATTATTTGGAGTGTTTTTGGGACGACGATGGACGTATGTATATGCATGATTGCCATACATACTTCCAGTCGGTGCTGATGCAAAAGAATTTAAGATAAGTGTAACGTAAAAGTGTGAATGTGTATAACATGGTAAAATATTTTCTTTGGATTTTTCTCTAAATGAAACTATGGATTCATTCAAAGTAATAAATGAACAGAATTATCTGGTTAGATACCTCCTTAAAAATTCGCAAAAGAAATAACTCTAATGACCATTTTATCTCTATTCACCCATTGACCCCAATTCACCCCGATTTACCATTGACCCCAATTCACCCCGTTTTACTAGGTCTGGGTATTTGACTAACTAGTCAAATTAGTTACTTTTTGTTACTTTTTACTAAACGTCAAAAGAATAAGTTATGTTAGTGACGTCATAATATTTAATAGTCAAATCATTTACTATTATAGGTTTGGTGGATTATTAAAAATAAATAAAAAGGATAAAATAAAAACCGATTACTACAGGAAAAGTATCCAATTCGTATTGACTTTTTTTTGCACGATTTTGTGCAAATTATTTGCACGAAATCAGCTCAGTACTATTCTCAGCATGAAAAACGTAAGCCCTTAAATTTGTCCTATAATATACATATAATTAAATATCCTCTTTGAATGGTATACACAATGTAGTCTTATATATATTGCACAGTACCTGCAAGTTTTACCTTTTAAATCATACAAACAATAATTTTCTATATAAATGCTAATTCGAAATGCTGTAGCGCATATGATAAATTAAATATGCGGTTGTGCATCAGGAAAACAGTACAGATAATATAATATTATATAGGTATATAATATAAGTAGTATATAAAAAATTATGAACAAAATTATTCTTACGCATTGCCTATATTTCTAACAGCCGTTTTCAAGAATTCTTGTATCTATAAACTTTAAATATTAATTAAAGATCGTAGAAATAATTCCTAATAAACGTTAGTCAGACATAATTACAGAAAAAAGGTTACTTATTTGACAACAATAATTTATCTAAGTTAATAATACAACTATGATATTTTTCATGTCGCCATTAGCGAATTTACATTTTTCGTTTATTTTTTTTATTTTTCTACTACGTTTTTATCACATTCAATCATTGGAATTGGTCACGCCGTCTAATTGTATTACATATAAAGCATTATTTGCAACAGGAACATAAAAATACTTTTTCAAAAAAACCTTATCATACAATATTTAGGTCCTTCAGTATGTCAGGAAGAGAATGGTATACGTTCACAACTTGAAAAATGATAAATAAATACAAGGCTTAATTCAGAAACACAGAATTAAAATTCTCACTTAAAGGAATCTAGTGGCGTACTATGATCTCTTAAAGCAATATAATTTCAATCTTACTTTAACTTTCATAGTATGAATCTGACTCGGACTGTCGTAGTCCGTCAGTATATTTGCGTTCTGTATCTTGTGAATATATCATATTAAACAAAACCAAATATACCCACCACAGACTATATATTAATAAATGCTTGGGTAGATAATGTTAAAAATTATACTGGCTGGTACCTATAATTTTGTATTCTGTCATATTATTAGAAGAAAATAAATTACTGATTCCATGTCACATTTTTTCATCATCACTTTTAATATTTTTCTAACAGATACTGTTTTTTATACTTGTTTTACGTACGGGAAATCCGGATCCGTGTCGGACTCGAATCGAATAAGCCGCACGCCGTCTCTGTGTGTCGTTTTGTTTGAGCATATAACATATGGATGGACGCAGATGGTCCGATTACACTATAAAAGTTAGAGTAAGATTGAAATAATATTATAGATAGAGATGGCAGTAGCCCCTTAGATATACATATAAGCACTCTTTATTATTTTATAGATTTAACTAAATGAGTAAAAGAGAATAAATTATAATTTGGAATACAAAACTGACGACGGTTAACGGCATTTTTTATTTAAAATTCAATTATTTCAGTGTTATTGATACAATATTAAGTTTGAGTCTTTTTTGGCGTGTTCAGTCTGTTTAAATATGTGTAATGAATGAAATAATCGCTAATGAATGATAGAGATAAATCGGGACATTCATTTGAATAGGTGTAAATTCAAGGATTTAAAAATTTTTGAATACTGTCCACATTGCGTAGTATTTTATAAAAAAACCGGCATTTGGACATTATTGTGCAAAAATTGTCCCGAAAAATCTTACATGGGCATCATTAGTAAAAACTAACATCTAATGCCAAACCACCTGTTGCAGCTGTGGAAAATTGATTTTCACACGACTGTCGAAAAAAGGAGTTTCAACGTTTTCAGGATAATTATGGCAATTTTTTTCTTTTTCAGAATGTTTTTTCAAGAGATTTCACACCTCAAGAAACCAAAAATTGTTTAAGTTTAGTTAGAAATCTTACAACATCACTCTGAGTGACTCTGGCTATAGGTTTTTTTTCCTTTTAGTTCATTTTTTTGGCAGGCAGTCATGTTTTTATTTCGTTTATTTATCCATGTGCTATGGTACCTAAGGTGGATGGAACTTACTATATTATTGTATATCAATCACACTTATAAAGTTTTAAATAAATAAGTAGTAGATAAAAATGTTTCAGTTCATAGTATGGTACATATAAAATTAAGCTTTACTGTATTGGAAGATTAAGTTTTGAATACCTGCGCAATGGTTTTTCAGACTGACGATTTAAGTATGCCTTGGTTTTGTCTTTCAATGGTAAACGCTGACAATTTGTGTCCATACTAGCTGCATGGAATACTAGTAACCGAAATTACTAGTATTTACGCTAACTTGTATTTCAACTAAAGTAGACTGCTTGCGATAAGAGAAAACGCTGACATTTTGGCTCCATACTAGCTGCATAAAATACTAGTAACCGAAATTACTAGTATTTACGCTAACTAGTAGGTACTCCAGTTAAAGTAAACAGCTTACCATAAGAATGAGTTCACATCTGTGGCACATTAATACCTCCATCATCAGTACAGAAAGTCAGAAATACCGTACGCGGCTTATGACACAGGGATAGTGAGTATATAAGGCGATGTAAAAGTTATTCAGAAAATTAACAGCCCAGTGATTGCATGCATGAGTAGTATCTTAAGGCTGGATTCCACGAGTGAAAATTAATTTAAGTCTATTGAGTAAAATGTGAACAACGCAAAGAGGTTATCATAGCTAAACGGTAACCAAGTAGGAAATGAATCTTAGGATAAATAAATAAATAAATTTTCGACAACATTTCACACAACGCTATCTAGATCTATGGTAAGCATAGCTTGTGTTATGGAATCTAGAATGCGGATCAACATATGAATGTAAATACTTTTTTTTTGTAAATATATACATATTATACATAGAAACAGCCAGACCAATGCAAATATCCATACTCATGCATACAAATATTTGCACTGAGCGGGGATCGAACCCGCATCTCCTGCGTAGCGGACGCTTTCACTACCGCCACGCCACGGAGGCTGTCGAGGATAATGAGAGGTCATTCATAACACACAGAAATCCGCCGAGAACAGGTTAAGACGGTGGTTGTCATATGAACGTTAATAGCGGTCGTTACGGGTATTTGGAGCTATAAATAGTTCGACAACTGTCCCCTAGCACGAAAAACTATCGTTATCGTATCGTAAATGTATCGAAAGAATGGAGCATTCCGATTGGCCGGCTTTACACACACACAGGGTCACAGTAGGCAGGCGGCCAATCAAAACGCATCATTCTCTCGATACGTTTTTTCTGCTAAGGCTACTGGTCTCTGACTATAGATTCTTGTAATTGTCTCTTATTGTAGCGCTGTGGAAAATTGTGAGGCTAAAAGTAACCACGCATCTTCTGAATAAATTTTACATGGAATGTCCATCTACAGTACTTTAATATAAAAAATAACGATTTAAAAGTACCAAATACTCTCGTAAAGAAGCTCTACAATATGTTGTGCGTGAATAAAACTTTCCGTGCGACAAAATAAGCATAAAATTAACTTGTAGAACCAATATGTCTTAAATTAATACATTGCTCCACTGTAGTTTCATTAGTTAAAATTTCTAGCAACTATCGGGCAACTGTTGCTGAACAGTTGCGATACAATACTACTTAAAATCAAATTTTGCTAAGTAGCTGTATGTTTCATGATTCATTTAAAAATACTGGTCTCTTGATATGATATACATACATACGTAATAGACTACATATATAATTCTAATATTTTGTTTATACTATTAAATAAATTGAACCTTGTTACCTTAGAAATAAGACACGCATACAGTTCTTCTACGGCGTGGGTCACGTCTACAAATGTTTGTGACAAATATTGGTATAGTCACACCGCCTATATTGGTGTCCAATATTGGGGCATTTGTATTACGAGTATACATTAACCCTGTAGAGCGTATCGGACTATGAAGCTCAATACATATTATATGGAGATATTACAATATTTTTAACTTTTAAAGAGAATAATAGAAAAGTAACTGATAAGTTGGACGCTTGGATGTGCTCATAAATATGAGAAAAATATTATACTATTAGAGACAAATAACGAGCTGGCCTGACCTGAACGCAAGCTGTCACATAACCTCAAAATGTATCTTATGCTTTTTTTGAGCCTCATTTTGTATACAACAAATTGGCAAACGGCATAGAAAAATATCTTTGTATGATAAAATCTAGTGAAAATGCTTAGAATGCCAGTGAAGATCTTAACTAATACTGGGATCCGGATTCTGTCACTGGTTATGATAAAGATAAATTAATTTGTAGAAACATGGGTACAGATAATGTTACAAAATAGTACACTGAAAGTTCCTACATTTTTTCTTATACCACTAGGTGGCAGACAAGCACACGGCCCACCTGATGGCATGTGGGAACCGTGGCCTATGGACGTGTGCTACGCCAGGGGAGTCACACTCGTGCTGCCGACCCTGTCAGAACAGATAGTTTCTGTGCCGTCAGTGTAGAAGATAAAACAGGACAAGCCTTAGGTCTTCCCACTGACAGCACAAAAACTCTCCAGTAAGCTCTGGCTACCCTACTTACCGCCGGGAACACAACACGAGGATTATGGCCGCAGTATTCTGTAGGGCGGAGGTCAATTGGACGGAAATACCGTCGTCTGAACATGTTCTGTCAATGTACAAATATAAGTATTCGCGAGCCTTTGTTCATACAGGTATATTAACGTTCCTTTATTAATTAATTTACTTGATTAAGACTTAAACTAATAAATAAATGGTTAAAGGGCTTAAACGCGGGTGAAACCATGGATATCTTATATTTATGAGCTCACTAGCTTTTGCCTGCGACCCCGCCCGCGTGGTACATCCACGCGGGTCATCGCTATAATATCGGTCGTTATAAATTGTACCCTATGTGTTATTCTGATGTATAGGCTATATTATTGTAAAGTTTCATTAAAATCCTTCCAGTAGTTTTTACGTGAAAGAGTAACAAACACCTTCTGCGAACAGGTCATGCTCGTGAAGGAGACAGCAGAGCTGGCGCGGCGCGGCGAGCGAGAGAGACTCGCTGACATCATTGACCGCGCTCGCAGGCGGCCCGGGCGTCGGAGGGCGCAGACCGACCTCCGCCATGAGCGCGGGCCTGAGGGTGACGGGTGGAGCCGCTCGTCACCCTAGTAGAAGCAGGCCACGGCGGCGGCGCGCCACCCCACACCGGGGGCGAGTCGGGGACCGCGTGGTCCCCCCTCCCGAGGAGGGATGGCCCTGGGTCAGCCGGGGTGCGAGGGATATGTCGCATGACAAGCTCACCTTCGGCCTAGCACTACGACTCACAGACGGCGTGCGGTTTAGTCGGTTCGTGTCCGACATAACCTCCCCCTCCGGCCCGGGGGGGGGGGGGAGTAACCGTGGGGATTTCTCGATTTTTCTATTAGTAGGATATAAAGTTTAACCAAAAATACTGTAATATCCCCATAAAGTAAAGATGAATTGAACACGCTATACGAATATACTTAAACTATGCTTAGTAAAGCGTCAGCCTTATAATAACATAATGCACCTTAACTATACTTATACATATGGATATTGGAGAAATGCATCGCTGAGGGCACATTCAAAAGGGCGAAACTCTAAATTAAATTGGGAATCGGTAGGGGTCGCCTTGCGATTGGATGTATGGTCTATATGATATAGGAGTGCCCCCCGTTTTTGATTTTTTTTTACTGGTAGGCGAAATTACTACTGTACTTATTCATTAATCCTTCCAGCTAAGCTAAATTTCTTGTATAAGGGGTTCACGTCGGTAATGTAATAGCCGGGATTCGAATTCTGGACCTCTCGATCGACTCCTTAACCACTAAGCCACCGCCGCTTTTCAGTATACCCCCGTATAGCAGTAGTGAGCGGTCCCTATAACCCCGTCGCATAGTGCATAATAAACTAGATCAAAATAAGATTTCTTTTAACCGGCTTCCCTTACGAAAATTTTCACCCTTCGCAACAATGGAGTTCGTATATAGTCCTTTCCGCTCGCAATGAAAATCCGGTTTAGTCAGGAGGCGGGAATGATGGCAATAACGGGAATGACCTCCCATCGCACGATTAACGGGTCAGAGGAGACCTCTTATCCACACTATTCGAGAGTGAAGAGTTTGTTCACCTCCTACCGGTCGGAGTTGAATCAACCAAAAAGGTGAGTTGCCCTCTGCAATAACTCTGTCCCCTGTCCCGTAGGTGTGGAACTTTTAGAAAGGAGGGGTAAGTAATCGACCATTTCGAATGTACCCTGAGCAAAAAAACCGAATACAACACAACTTCTGAAGTATGAGACAACACGTATCGATAATGCGACTGTTGTTACAACCGGTGACTTTGTGATGTAGGGGGTCCGAATATATTGTAATCAATTTGGCTAAAAATGGCTAAACACAAATTGGCTTAATATGGTGAATGGCGAACTGATTTAGTAGTTACCCATTGCCATTGAAATTTTTGTTGTAATTTCATCATTTACTAGTGTATTAACGATATATTTAATATCATCAAAATTGATCAAGTTCAACCAAAATGACATCCAAAAATCCTCTATTTGCTAATAACTGTGTTTCAAAAAGGGCTATTATTTGGGTTTGGTGATGTTTAGTTTTTTTTTTCGTCCCCTTGAGAAGCGCTATCTGTATAACTAACGATGTATGAAACATCTTGATCCCAAAAGGCCCAGTCTCTTTTCCCATTTCTCTTAGATATTTTAGTTGTTAGTTATAATGATATGCACATCTACATGTTAAGCCTTAATACTTTGAATGTAGAGAAATATTACATTTCGTACTATTCGTATTTGTATCTGGTTTTACCAATGCCATGAGATTACCATTGTTTGCTTTGGATAACGTACGGCAATGGGCTCGCCTCCTACTACGTGATACCAAAAATCATCATGTATGTTATATGCCTACCCATTCAAGGATTTACATACGTTAATATATATGCTACTAAACCCAGCCGTAATTATATCAGAGTCAGTTCAAACCCGGTATTCCTAAACATTTCATAAACAAAACAAAGAAAAAAATTCTTAATTTAAAAACTGGCCGTTACCTACGTCACAAAGTCACAAAATGGCGCCCAACCATCTACTATCGGCTCAGTGTGTCTTCAGAACTGCCAGACATCCTTCGTCCGTTTGGTTCTTCAACTTCATGATGGCCGTTAACCCCGTTGACTATCTTCGGGGGCGTAGCTCTTTTCTTATACATGATATCCGAAATGTGATGCACGATTAGGTCAATAGCCACTGCAACAATGCAAAAGGAACTTTAAATGTACGGGAAGGTCGATATTGGCTACATAAGAACATAGCCGCTGCAAACTGTTTTTTATTTTTTTTACTTTAAAGTTCGAATACAGGATGCAGTATACGACCTCGTTGCAGTGGCTATGACCTTTTGGAACTTACCTTTTTAAGAACACTTTTAAATAATGACGGTTTCACGTTAATATCATAAATTTTAAATGCTGCTTTTTTCCTAAGTACTTATTCCGATTTCGAAATAAACTTTTTATTTCGAAACCTATCATGGTCAAGAATTTATGATTATTTCAAGTAAATTATTATATCCGTTTCTGATATTACTTGGTTTTACCAAAAATATAGTTAACAATATTTAGAACTTTATAAGGAAAGATACACACACATACACAAGAAAGGTATTTGTTATTTCGGCATTCTATCAAACAGAACGTCTAAAATATTGTGTTACAGAATTTGTATACAACCAATGAAAATATCTCATGTTATGTTTTTATGAATTATATTGATTTCAGTTTTAGTTCATTAAAGCTCGTATTCTAGAAAACCACACAATTTTCTCGATTTTCTATACAAAAAATTGTATAGAAAATCTGCCAGACAACCTGTCAAATTTGTCAATGTGTATACAATATTTTCCCAGCTAAATCGAGATTCAGCTGAGTGGCATTCTAAAAGACGGGCAGAAGTAATCTTTTTAAATTGTGTTATGGTTTAAGTGCGCCTAGCTTGATTTTCTGGATTGAACAGTGTTCCATGGAACTACAGGGAGAAAGAAATAGTACTTTGAGGCAAAAGATCCGCTTACTATGACGATCGAATTGTGGTTAGGATATACAGATGGTATCACAATACATTTTCAATTTATGCCGAGATCTTCTCAATTATAGTATAAAAAATACTATAACAAATTAAGTCAATATAAACATCATACAAAAATCGAAATAACGCTCAAATAGACAAAGCAACAACTCACCCAAATTGTCGGCTCCCCTCGGAATGATAACGTCAGCAAACTTTTTGGTCTGTAAATTACAAAAGACAAAGGTTTTAACCACGGAGGACAGAATATGATTAAGTAGCGGAGATGCCACAGTCAAATTTCTCTTAAGAAAAACGCGTGACCAAATGCGGGTGGGAAGGGAGACGCGGGGGGCATGACGTCATACCTCGTCCACGTCTCCATCTAGTGCGTCATAGCGAAACCGAACAGACACAGACCTTGTCATTTTTGTTATATAGTTTGACTATTCGCCACTAAGCGCTACACAGAATTCTAGAATAATCTATTTTAAGGAAATAATTTTCAAAAATAAGGCCATCTTTTGGATTATAGCAAAATCATTTAGCCCGCTAAATGATTTGGCCTTATACCGACAGATGGCCCAATTTTTTTTACTTTAATTTTCAATTTTAGCTAAATATTCCATTTAATAAATAATTTAACATTTTTGAAATTGCTAATGAAGTCGGGCGAGATTATTGTGATCATTTTCATAAAATGAATTTAGTTATTATTACAACTAGTATACATGCCAGACTAGGTTACTTATTTCTTCTCTACGCTAGATGGTTCTGTTAAGACATTTTTTTCGGAAAAATTAAAATTTAAATATAGTGGACTTACTGATGAAATGTTATACCCTTAAAATGTTGAAATTGTTTATTTTTACACTTTGTACATCCTTGTACTGTACACTTCATTCTTAAACCAGGTTAAAGCTATTTTTATCCTTGAACTTTTGACCAAAAATGACAACCGAACGCAAGGACGTTTCACTAGAACTGAATGGTGACGTCACAGACCAATTGAGTCGTTTTGACATTTGGAAGGCTCGCGACTCGATTCCCTTGTAACATCTCCGCTATCATTTCCTTCTCCATGGTTTTAACATTCACTGCTAGGTATATAAGAGCCGTCTTGCCAAAAACTAATAAAAATATGTGTTCACAATTCAGCCATCTATAAGTTAGTAAAAATGTTAACAAATGTATGCAAATAAATAAAATTAAAGTGCCTGGTTGTAGTGTCAAAATAACCACTAGATGCGTATGATTGCATTCATGTTACTGATAACAAAACGGCAATTAAAACTGTCTATTGGCCTGTCTGCCTGTCTGTCTTGACTTTCATTGTAAATGGCTGATATATAGGTCCTAATAAGATTTAATCAAATGACCATTATTCCTCACAGATTTCCTTCAACTTCCTTCCTAGCATCGGGGAAGGTCAAGCCACATTGACATAATCAGTATAAAAAAGTAACAAACAATTTGTTAAAGACATGAGAAGTAAACAAACCGGTAAACAGAACTCTTCAAAGGCCGGCTTCACAAAGTTCATGTATTGATTGAGCACCTGCTCCAGGTCCCTGCCACGCTCCATTATGTCTCGGGGCACTGAAATATTGTAGTTAATATTAAAATAGGTGGTTTTAAGGTCACACCAAGGTCAGTAGATCCTAAGATAACCTTTCCTACAAACAAGTATAGCCGGTGATTGATGGACAAGGCTCTGCCATAAGCTCTGTCAGGGATGATAAAAAACTCTAATCAAACAGAAATGAGAAGAACTGAGTAGACTCGGACTTCAAGGAGATGAGATGTGTAACATTGGTGATTACTGATGAGGCAGCATTGGGACCCGAGCCGTTAGCTGAGGGTCTGAAGAGAGCCAAGGACGGTAATCATCAATACACATGTATCATACGATGTTTTTCAACACTCTTGTGAATAAAATAATACTAAAATAAATATTAACCCTTGCAGTTTTCAGGTAGTAACTTTCCATAACGTTAAAGGCTTGACATCATAAATCATTTTCTTGATAATAAGTAGGTACTCGTAGACATTTTAATTAATAAATAACTATAATTTCAAAAGTGAAAACGCGTTGTGAATTTTTTTTTTGCAATAGTGGGAAAAATAATTTGTGAAAGGTTTTACTGAGAAAACAAAAGTTATTAGTTAATTAGGTTAAAGTTTAGTTTATTAAACACGTATAAGTCCTAAATCATCTATTTAAATACGAAGTCGCATGAAATGAGCAAGTAATAGGTAGATATATTAATTTATTTGTACTATTGAACACAACCTCCTTTGTAGCAAAATTTTTTTTAAATAAAGCAACTCAAACAATAAAATTTAAAAATAAATCTATCACTCACTTATATTTTATAGCCTTGAAAAAGTCAGTTTCGATATATCCCCAATATATCCTAATGGCGGTAAAAATAGAGCCAATTTATAAGCAAGAGTGTTGAAAAACCTATAAAATGTATTACAATATAAAAAATACAATTAAATAAATTCATTACATACCTCGCCTGGCCAGCCGAGTGTCAGAGTCAGTATCAACAAAGAGCTTCATGTGGAACAGTTCACGTACTTCAGGGAAGTAGAACACGAGGATGCCTTCAATCAGTACCACATCCGCTGGATAGATGGTATGCGACCGGAATGGGCTAAATAGAAAGATTTTATTAGTAAGTCATGGTTATAGAGTTGCTTCAATGAAAATGAGCTTTTATCTGACATGCTCAAAATTCAATTACAATCAAACCTCTTTCTCACAAATGTCATAAAAAGTATTCTCATAAAAAAGGTTTCAATATGTAAAATTGTCTGTAATGTAATTTACTCATTTAAATTTTTTATTCTTTTATTATTCTAAGTGATATGCGAAAAAACTATAGTAATGACAAAATGATCTAGAGTAAGTGTTCAAGGCTGTCTGCATTACTATCATAAATATTCAACTCGCTTTAAGATTATTGCTAATAATACAATACCAACCTGATAGCGTTAGTTATGTAGTCATACTCTGGAACCTCAACCTTTTTCCCAGCGAGTATATCCTTGAGGATTGCTAGTAGTTTCTTATCATCAAACGCATCAGGATGATCAAAGTTGAACTGTCCTCGTTCGGCTCTTAGCCTCTCCGAGGGTGACAGTGTGCGGTAGAATGAATCCTGGCTGATGCAGACTACTCTGCGTTCAGTCTGCTCTTTGTGCTGTTGGCCCAGTTTCTCCATAATACGCTGGCATACTGTTGACTGTTGAAAGAGGCAAAGGCTAGGTATTTTTATAGCAGAATGGTTTCTTGCAAAATTATTAAAGTTTGTCTGGTAAAGCTGCCAGTACTTAATAGGATTGCAGAAAAAGAAATTGCAGTATCATTTATAACATTTATAGCAATCAATAGTTTTAGATGCCTCAGACAATGAAGGTATATTAGAAATAAATAAATATATAATAAATAAATAAATAAATATTTCACAACACTTCACACAATGCTATCTAGATCCATGGCAGGCATAGCTTAACCAGCTTGTGTTATGGAATCTAAAATGCAGATAAACATACTTAGATACTATTTTTTGGAAATACATACATATTATACATAGAAACACCCAGACTAATGAAATATACATATTCATGCATACAAATATTTGCACTGAGCGGGGATCGAACCCGCACCTATTGTGTAGCGGCAGCATTAACTACCGCAACACCACAGAGGTTGTCAAAGAAATAATTGATAACACTATCATTCCTTCAAATTTGACAAATTTAATGAGGACAAAATGTTTAAAAATATCCCAAACAGAGCTGAGTTATTCATGCATGACACAAAAGTGAACTCTATGGCTTAAATTTTCTTCTTTTTAATTAGTAATTAAAAAAATAATTAGTGACTATCAGTGATTAGCCATTACCATTCATTTTCAAACGACTCCGCGTAGATCTACGCTTAGTAGATAAGATAGTGCGCATGTTATGTTCTCTCACCAAAACATATGACGGATGTTTTTCATCAATATTTGGCTGATGTGGTTGATGTGAAGAGGTTATACAATGATGACGATCAACATTCGCATCGCAAACTAATCGAAGTAGTATCAAATTTTAAGCTTTTGAGGTGACTTTCAGTTACGTAATACTAATTCTGTACGAAAGTAAAAAATCAATAAAGTTAAACCGAAGGAAGAGGTTACTTACCTTCCCGCTGGCCGTGCCGCCTGCGACGCCGATCAGAAACGGTGTTTTGCTCTCAAAACCATTTGTAGTCGCATAATTAGGAGATTTCTCTGCCATTTTGAACGTATGGATAAATCTAAAAGATGTTCTTACAGCTAAATTTACACAATACGCACTAACACCACTTTTTTGCAAGATACTTGACATTGACATTTAGTTTTTGACATTTTATGCAGAGGACAGGGTTACCTTGATGAAATTTTAGTTCGGAAACATATCGAAACTCGAAAGGTTTTGCATCATATAAAAAGTTAAGCACGGTCTCGGTGATTAATCATTTAATCAACAGTCTTATCTATAAGCGCCTATACACGCTGGCCGAACGTTGCCGAGTGATGGCCAATGCCAGCGTATAGACAGCCCATTTGCCTGGTCATTGCTAGGTGTCACTCGCCTAATTGGCCGAGTGAAGCAAAGCGCGAACATGTGTAGACTGTGTAGAGCTCATTTGTGGCAACTTGTTTTCGCCCGCCGTCGCT
The DNA here is from genome assembly GCA_949126895.1 of Eilema caniola. Taxonomy (NCBI): domain Eukaryota; kingdom Metazoa; phylum Arthropoda; class Insecta; order Lepidoptera; family Erebidae; genus Eilema; species Eilema caniola. The sequence continues at coordinate 28,076,437 of OX421462.1, read as the reverse complement.
CGGGATCACTTGCCACACTTCGGAACAGTGTCGGTTTTAGTGCAGAACTCAAAGGCGATCGCCTGCGCTCGGTCAATATCGTCCATTTGTCTACCCGCCATTACATGGTGAATACTGAATATCTATCTATGAAATTGCGGGGATTCTTTCAATAGTAGAAGCCATTTCAATTAAACGACGAACTTGTTATAATGTTGCTCATTACAATAGAAGACATATTTAAAATTTTGTAATATTATCAAAATGGATTTGGGATCCAAAACATTCAAACAACAACATCGAAGCTGTAGCAACTTCGATGTCGAATGTCGACGTCCATAGTGGTTCAGTGCACAACAAATACAAATACTGACAATGGCCAACGTGTGGGCAGCTCTAAAGACACTCGTTTAAATTGGCCACTTGTATTGGCGTTCGGCGAACTTGTCGAACGTGTGGACACTTGCGTTGCACATATTTGCCGACGCTCACATTGCCCTACGCTCGACCAGCGTCAATACGCGCTATAATAATTATGTCCATACGCTGGTTTTGAAGTCACGGCGGCACGGCGGCGAGTCGCGGTCGATTTAAGTTGTTGCCGTGTTGATTACTTACCGTGTCCTTCCTTTGTTGTTATTTCAAGCAAAAATATTTCGTTCGTTTGTCTGTCAATTCTTGAGTCTACCTTAACATAGTAAATAGTTACAAGTAAAGCTACTTACTAAGTGAAACGAGTAAACAAATGTAAAAGTAGTTCCTTAGCAGTTATATTATACATGATATATACATTTACTCATGACTGTAAATCCCCGAAGGTGTAAGCGAAGGTGTATAACACCTATATTTCGCCCACTATGATTCTCGGTCCCACACTCCCACGTAATAGGGGACGAGCGCGAGCCTATTGCCGGCTAGTGGCTACTTTGTCTTGGGCTGTATGTATTATGTTATCTGTGGTTGTATGTTTATTGTCAGATGAAGAACACCTATCCCTTTAACGCCTTTTACGACACCCACAGAGCTGAGGTGGTATTCTGCTCCAACGGAAACCAACACGGCATAAGATTAGATTATAACATGCACTTATCTTGTATACTAGATAACTAGTACTACTAAGGTAGCAAACAAGCCTAATGTCCACCTGATGGGAAACGGTTATCGTGACTTATGCAAACTTGCAATGACATTGATTTTTATTCTGAAGTATTTTGAAAACTACCTAGCTATCAAAATATTTGAATAAATGCCATGACATGACGTGGAATCTTCCTGTGATCGCAGCCACCAGCGTATTAGCAAAATGTGGGTATAATATTATGATATAACTCGCTGTAAGTAAAAATTAAACAACTATTTATTTCATAAATTTTATTAAAAAACCATTACTCAAGACGTGGAATGTTAATATGAGCAGCATTCCCATTATAAAATACGTAAAATAACAATGGATCAACCAAAAAAAATGAATAACTGGCTTTAAAAAATACTGCTACATTACTTTTTCGTATAAAAAATCGAGTAACAACGCCTTGTGAACGATGTATAAACAATAGAGATTCGAGACTTATTGATTTGCTATTGTTATCAACACTATCGCACAATATCATTGTATTAAAAAATTTGTTCTGCAGAAAGCAATACTGGTGCCTGACTGCCATGTCGATCAAGAATTCTATTATCTATAGCAGTCTTCTAATTTAAAATACAGTTCTCCTATTGGTCAAACAAACTTAAATATTTTAATTTTCGAATGCGAGTAACTTTCTTTTTGTGCAATCAATTGAAGAGAATAATGAAGTTTGAATTCAGACTTGGTTTCTGAGTTTCTTATCAGCCTGTCTTAACGAGGCCGCCATGTCCAATTGTTTGACGCGAAGGCGGGCCCACACCAAGTAGTCTTGGAGTCCGATGATCTGAGCCGCCATGAGGGCAGCACTGTCGGGGTAGATCACCGTCGCACAGCCTAAGCCAGAGGGCACGGAAAGAGATGACCAGATATCCTGAAAAGACAGGTTGTGAGTTTAGGAATGATCAGTATTTTATTAAACTTTCAAGTTTAAATTTTCATAAGGAAATTGTCAACTATTTTTTACGAGTACGGTCTGCATATTAATTATTATTATTTTTACATATTGTAACAAAATTTTTTTTTTCTGAACCTTGATATCAACCAAAAATCACCTGCCGAAGTGCCATAATATCACGGTAGTTTTTTGTTTATTGCATAATATAGTCCAATATTTACTTGCTAATGCATAAAAGTTTTTTTTTAACTTTTCCTGAAATATATCAGACATTTATTTTGTAAACAACACTTTTATGGCTTTAAAATAAATGGCGCTAAGTAGCGTTAACATAATATAGCTTATATCATTTAGCAGTAATGTACCTGGACCAGTTTATCCGAAGGCGGTGGGCAATTAATGACAGGGTAGGATGTGTTCCCGGAGAGAACGGGACCCAGCCCGTTGGATCGGCCGGCAACAGCGATAAACACCAGAGCACCGTGAGTGTCTTCGTATTGTTGCATGATGCGGAGGGTCTCTTCTGTCGCCTTGTGGGCGGAGGTGATGCGGAGATCCACATTCAAGCCAAGATCTCTAGCGGCTGAGAAAAAGGGATGACAACAGTAATAATTACTAAGTTTTTTTTTAAAGTTAATTATAAATAGAGATCAATAAAGGTAGATATCGGTTGGTTATTGATCAGTCATCGACCGGTCCTCGATCAACGCTCGGTCATCTGTAGGTCAACGGTCGACCTTGCAAATTTTTATCTTTTGAAAGATATGCAGTTGCTATGGTTGAACTTACATTTAGCGATATTTTGGCAGTGCGCTTGATCGGCTGGAGATCCCATGAAGATGACAACCTTGTGGTTAACATTGGGTTTTAAATGGTCCAGCTGGTCTTTAACCCAAGCGAAGTTGCGCTTGACTGTGTCAAGATCGGCGGCGGTCACAGATGTAAGGTTTCGGTACACCTGTGGACATTACATTTTTAATAAGGGTAAGACGGTGGGACGTCGTGTTTTTAGAATTTGTTCGACCACTGAAATAGTTGGAAAAGGTCACTTGAACGAAACTAGTTATTTCATAGGTCGCGAAGAGTCAACAATGTCAGACTACCGTAGTGATGAAATGTATACCTACTGTAACGGAATTTTAATATTTGTTATTAATGTTCAGCTACATGTTTTGCTGACTGTACCAACCCATAGCGTATGCAAGAAACATAACTCGCAACAATTTTAGTAATTTACTGAATGCTTTTCTTCACATAAAATAAGTGATCCGCCAGAACTGTAGAAATACGATGTTGACGCATTGGCCGAATAGTCATTGCTTACCGGTCAGTGTACACTTTTGAACATCATAAAAGTAATTACCTGTTTGTCAACCATGAGCCTCTTGTCTCCAGAAGGCCACAATCTCCACGAGTCTGAATCGATGATGTCAGCCAGGAGGATGTTACCTATGTACAAATAGAGCACTTAATGAATAATCCGACAGGTATAGGCGGTAGCTTCAAAAATATCCATTAAAACTTCTTATTTTAAACAACAACTCTTTGCATGACTGACTGCTCTACATTGTTCTACTTGTATGTAAGTTAACTGTTACACATAAAAAAAATAGCTATTCTTTAAGGTTTCATAGAATACGACTCTCAGCTTAAGGAAATGTATACAGATAGATTCAATTTAAATAGGTACCTTCATTGTCAACTCCGAACTCAATCTTCATGTCGATAAGTGCACAGTCGCGAAGAGCCCACGCCTTCTCAAGAATCTCGAACACCAAGATTGTGGCCTTCCTCATGTAATCCACTTCATCCTGACCTGCGAATTGTAAGAAGAGAAATTAAAAACAAAAGAACTTTTATAGTAGACCAGTAAACTTCTTGACAATGTGCTCTAGCTGCGTAGAACGGGGTTTTCTGAGTGGTAAGCGCAGGACGCAACCTGCAGTTGCGTCCTGCGCACCAATCTATAGGGGGCACCAATCTATAGGTACAATCATATATTACCATAAAATTATAACAATCATTGCTACACGAGCTCGCGTCAAATTCCATAGGGTTCAAATGTTCGAACTCTCTATTTTGTTCAAAAAGTTTGTCAGCACTCATAGCTATTTATTATCACGTCATATTTTGTTGTTTTATTTACTTAGGTAGGTAGGTACTACCGGAACTAATTATAAATCTTATTTAACCATAATCAACATGCGTTCCACTTAGTTTTATGTTAATTACTGGCCTTGTGTACGTTTTCTCACTAAATAAGAATTTAACTATGGAACTTATTGTAAAGAGCATGGCATAGAAACCTTTGTGAGGGCGATTGCACTAAGAATTTAACAGTTATAATTTTTCCCGCCAAAATGAATTTGGTGGGAAAACTTTATTTGAAAATTATAGTTTTTTCTTCAAACAAACCTAGAAAGGTTAACTTTCTTACTAAATGAAACCTTAATACATTTTTGAAGATTAGCAGTACAGCATTTGCATATCAGCAGCAAATAAGCTAGTACTTGATATAGTTGAAAGTTTACAAGTTTAACTAACTAAATAAGCAGCCGGAAGGTTGCACTGCCGTACCCCCAGATAGAATATGTTTTGATTTATATGATTTTGATATCAAATAATGAAAATTTGGATTCATATCTATTTATCGATTTATTTATTTTTTTTGTTTTTTTTTACGTGCGGGAAATCCCCACGGATACCCAGCCGTCCGGAGCCGGAGGGGGAGGTTATGTCGGACTCGAACCGGCTAAACCGCACGCCGTATCTGGGTCGTAGTGCTAGGCCGAAGGTGAGGTAGTCATGCGACATATACGTCGCACCCCGGCTGACCCAGGGCCATCCTTCTCGGTCTGGCCATCCTCGGGAGGGGGGACCACGCGGTCCCCGACTCAATCCCGGTGTGGCCTGCTTCTGCTAGCTTTCGAGCGCATGCAGCGATGTCAGCGAGTCTTTCTCGCTCATCGCGCCGCGCCTGCAGAGAGGTACAGTCGACGTCAGAAGTAGATGAACATTACCAATTATTGAAATAAATCAATAAATTTTATGTGCCACTATTTTTGTAGAGAATCAATTTATTAAAATAATGTTTTTGTTCATTTATTAGTTTATTTAAAGAGATAGAGCTGAGGTCAGTAACTTGAAATGTATCTACCAACAGCTATAGTACGATGGGTCGCTTTACACTTAAAGCTATACTAGCTTTTGCCTGCGGCTCCACCCGCGTGGATGTTGGTTATCGCTTTGTGTTGAGTCGACGCTATTGAGCATTAAATTTGTCTCTCTACTCAACGTTGTACTCGACTATTTACTCGCCTCCGTTATCGACTTTCTACTCGCCTCTATATTCGACTCTCTACTCGACTTTCTACTCGATTCTCTACAGACTTCTCTGTTACCCTCTCTACTCGACTCTGTACTCGCCTATCCACTCGCCCCTATAATAATCTCTACTCGTCTCTCCACTCGATTCTATATTTGGCTCGTTCGTCGACAGTCAGACAAAGTTACTTTCGCATTTATAATATAATATTAGTACCTACATTAGAATGGATATGAAAATGTTATGTAAAAATATTTTGAATTATTATGTAGTAAACTTACCAATAGTAAGTCCATTAAAGTTGAAGTTAGCAGACACGATTTGTTCCTCAGACCACTGGGGATCATGGTTAGCATCGTCCTTGAAGAAAGTCTCCTGCTTCGGTGGCGTGAATCTGAAGCCCTCTTTCACTCCCGGGTTACGCTTGAGGAAGGATCCAGTGGCGAGACGTCGGGTGACCCATTCAATGGGGATCATATCACATTTCTTCGATATGAAGGCAGTTGGCGCCACAATCTTCACAAACGCTGTTTTGATGCCTGTAAATAAATTAAAGCATTTAGATGCATGAATAATATTGGGTAATAATCCATATCTGACCAAAGATATCTACATTAAAGCCACGGTACCAATTTTAGATATACTACATAAATAAATATAGGTAGTTTTCTGATAAAAACACGTAATATTCCAACATTTATCGAGATGTTACCGAACCTATTCATCTTATGACGTAAATAACCAACTGTTGTTTAAAAAACAAGCTCATTATTAATAATAAACAACAAAGTCAATATATATTATTAATATGACCTTAAAAGCAGGCGATATTTCATAATTATAACATTATATTATCTGTTGTTTGTAGTGGGGTCACGCGAGATCAACAAAATAATACATGAACGTTTTAAAACTGTTAGCCCCCTTTTGACTCTGTATTGTGTAAAGAGAATGAATGTTACATTTGTATACATCATCAGCACCATGTTCCTATCCCATATTTACATTTATCTGAGCTTACTGTCATTTTAACATTCACTCCCTGACTATAATTATCTTCCACATAGTCTATCCATCATCTTTTACGTTTTTCTCTCACCTTGTGACCATTCACATCCATATGAAACTACTTTTATTCCTCTTCAAACTGTAATAGTGTTACTTCTAAACTTCCTTTAAATTATTATTCCGAATATTATCCATGCTCGTCACACCACACATTCATACCAAGTAGAAACTGTTTGCCATTGTTTCAACCTATTAAACCTGTGTTCTGTGCTATTTTACTCTATCCAGTTATAACTGTGTCCCTTCTTGCCGCGTGTTTACAAGTGGAACCAGTTATCCCGTAATGATTACAGTTACAAGCAAGTTATCAATTGGCAGACTATGAGAAGTAACAACATTCGTAGAACAGACTAATGAATAAATAATTATCAAGGTGACCAAGGGGAAGTCCGCGTGCGACGATAGTATTATAGGTTCACAGAAAACTAGCAATGCCACCGGATTAGCTCACACACATCTCACTGTGATTATTCTCTAACTAGGTAATTTACCCTAGGACATTTTCTATACTTCTAAGTCGAGAATCAAAGAATCCATCAACTTGATAATCCAAAAGGACATTTTTGCGTATCTATAGTTGGAATATAGGCCAACGTGGGCGAAACTCAATACTCAATACTCAATACATTTATTGCATTCCATAATGTGATACAGTTGATAGATTTAAATATAAGGTTACAATTATGGACCCTGTCGGGCACAGCACAATGTTTGGAGAGAGGAGTGTAGTTAGGTAAACTTAATTATATATATTATTATCCAGTCAAGGTCAATACAATTCTCAATTTAATACAATTCTATATATATGTCAAAAACTTTCATGCAGGTACATTAAACAATCTTAAGTTGTTTTTTTTTTTTTTCTTAATGTCATTGAAACACATGCGCGTACTTTCGAATTAAAATGGGTGGATAGATTTAATGTAAATGTCAAAATAAAATATTTATGTCAATTTCATACATAAATTACACAGTACTAACATAAAATGAAGTTCATACAATGCAAACATTTTTATTGTATATTCCATGTCTATATATATATTAAATGTCATTTTTTAATTTGAATTTTAATTGATTACCTAATTATTTATTGTATATATATATATTTTTTTTAATGTCATTGAAACACATTCGCGTACTTTCGAATTAGAATGGGTGGATAGATTTAATGTAAATGTCAAAATAAAATATTTATGTCAAATTCATACATAAATTACACAGTACTATACTAACATAAAATGAAGTTCATACAATGCAAACATTTTTATTGTATATTCCATGTCTATATATTAAATGTCATTTTTGATTGGAATTTTAATTGATTACCTAATTATTTATTGTATTTTGTCTATTATTTTTGTTTTAATGGAGAGTTTTTTCGATGAAATTGAAATTGAATATTTTCTATGTCCGAGTTATGTATTTAGTTTTTATCATCAAAGTATTCTTGTATGCTGTAATAGCTTTTACTTGATAGGTGGTTTTTTAGTTTATTTACAAAAATGTTAAATTTTTCTTCTTTTTTTATGTGCTCAGGTAGCTTATTGTATACTTTTATTGACATGACCAAGGGACCCGAAGAATGCATTGCCAGCTTAGAGGTAGGCAGGTTCAGTCTATTTTTGTGTCTTAGTGTATACCTACTTTGTATGTTTTCACGTGTAGTGTAGTGTTCGGGATATTTTCTGACAAACTTGCATATTTCCAGAATATATATGCCTGGCAGTGTTAATATTTTTAAGTTCTGGAAATGGGGCTTACATGTGTCTGTTTGTTCAATATTTACTAAAATTCGTATTAATTTTTTTTGTTGAGTAAATATTGTAGGTGCATCTGTACTATTTCCCCATAAAATGACGCCATAGGTCAGCCAAGAATATGCATAGGCATAGTAGGTAACCATAGCAGTCGCCAAATCAGTAGTTCTCTTGACTTCACGTAGAGCGTATGAAAATTGTGCTATTTTGGCTCTGACTTTTTTAACGTGCGGTTTCCAGGTTACGTGGGTGTCTATTTTTAGACCAAGCAAATTAAACTCTTTAACAACTTCCAGTTTAATGTTATCAAAATTGAAGTCTATGTCAATTGACGCCTTCTGATGAGGGTGGAAGGGCATTATTTTTGTCTTCGCGTAATTTATTTCTAAGTTATGCAAATCCATCCATGCTGCGGTTTTCTTCAAAATTGAATCCAATTTCTCATCTAGGTTTATGTTATTGTCGCATGTAACAAGTAGAGAGACATCATCAGCAAACAGTAGGTACTGTGGAGTCTGGGGTGAATAACTCCACAGCTTCTTGAGATGTTTAAATTATAAAACAAGGTGCTGTAATTGTAATATATTTATTCGTAATCACTACTAAACGAGTTTTATGGGGTTTACGCGAGGTTTCTTTAATTATACTGTTGCGAAAGAGAGGGTCGCGTCATAGATTGAGCCTGATACACTTTATAACTTCTTCAATCTTCCTCTTGAAGAACTCTCGCAGATTCCTCGATCACCAACAGACTCGAACTGTCTTCTATCAATTATTTTTCCTATTTTCTTAGTTTAAATTATAATTATGTGCTGTCGCGTGGTGCTCAGGTAACTAGGTAAATAGGTGCGACTAAGAAGTGCGAACACTACAGTATTTGTCTATTCCAGCCGATATCAGTCGATACTTAAAAGACTGCGCAAATTTATTTCTATTAAGTATCTTAAATTACAAACTAAGTGATTTGATTTCACATTGGGTGGTCTCTAGTTGATTGAGACGTAGTAACAGACATAAACAAAATGAGGAAGTAGCTGTAAGTTTGTATAGCGCTGAAATAAAGACCTTGCGACTTCAATAAAACTTGTTTGTTAGTGTAAACACTGTTAAGTATTCAAAATGGCATTATGATGTCTTGGTTTGAATTATTTAAAATTTATTTACTACGCAACAGTGTATCTTATTCCAATTCATCTAAGGTCCATTATCATTTTTAGGAACATTGACCGCTTTATTACACTTGTTACGCAATTGTTATGTAAGAAATGTCAATCCATTCTCAAAGATGTATTAATTAAATAAAAAAAAATAGATAACAATGGAACTTTAATAAACCGAGTATATTTTTGATGAACCTGAGTCGGTGGTTAGGTTTCGTTGAATTATTCTTTTAACCTAATTAGGCTCATGGCTTAGGACGTTTTTTAATTATCTAAGCGAATGGTGTGTATCAAGCCCTATTAACATCTTCGGAGGCCAAACCAGCCCCATGCTTAAAACACGCGTGCGCGCTTCATTAATATCTTACCTGCAGACTTGAGAATGTCGAACACCTTAGCATTGGTTTGGTTGGAGATGGCCGCTTTGCCCTCTAGGTCATGAGCTTTGACTCCATCGCCCGCTGTGATGCGGTCTTTATTGAGGAGCAAGCAGTGGCCAGCCACTTCTGGGAGATCGAATACCTGCTTAGTTTTGCCCTCGATGATGAGGTCTCCCAGCTTGTAACCACCAACTGAAAACACAGATGATAAGGGTTTAACTAAGGACTGATAAGTAAAAGGTTTGAGTAGAATATCAAACAAATATCTAGAGGAGACAGGACAGGACATGCCTGTTAGAGCGAGGAAGCGATTAAGCTACTTCAACCGCAGTAATTCTATTTTAGCTCTCACTTTCATATACTTTTACCCCACGCCAGCGATCTTCAAACTGTTATTTTCCTTTTCCCACTCTCCTATTATCTCTTTCGTCCGTCAATGCTGCACGTCAATGGTTAAACGCGACTCAATAGGCATACGATGTGTCTGATTTGTGTTAGCTTCTCATACCATGCGTGCTGTTATTTTCTATGACTAACAACATCAGACATTGGGTACCACTCACGTCCATGATTGAGTTATTATGAAGGCCAGATAATATAGTCAGTGACAGACAATTCTTTTTATTAGGTAATAATTGCTTTACAAAAAATATTGCAACTTCATTTGTAGGTAAGCAAATAAGATTTTTTCTGTTTTCTTCAGCTGTGTCTACAACTTTCAATACTACTTTATATAGGTAAGTATGTATGTATTATAATGACCGTAACTTCATAGCAGGAATCTGCCGAGTGCCACGTTTATAGGTATAATACGTATGCATTTCAATAAAATAAGCTACAGTTAAATATTACATACTTTAAGTTATGCTTTTTACAAGTACCTATCTCTTATACAGCAACTTTTACTGCTGACTGTACCAACTTATAGGTACTAGTTACATACTACTATGTAGGTATAGAGATCATGAACTTATTCAATTATAACTTAATATAATACAATGATAACATTATCTTGGATAAATAAATAAAAGCCACTTAATATAAAAACTTGTCGACCAAAAATTCTAACATCTCAGCAGCAATTCACGCCGATACAAGACTGAAGGTCACTTAAAAATATGCCATTGTAAGAAGAACATTATAGACATGTATAATCTGTGGTCAATACTGGCTATGGAATTTGGGCGGGTTATACTTTTGACCGAACTCATGGAAAAAATATTTAAAAGCAGTTTTTCAATAGCAAAACAAATTGTTTACCTTCTTTAGGATGAGACATTTTTCTATAAGCGCGGCTGCTGGTATGAATTTAACAAGACGATGCTTCACGCGTTTGTAACACTGGGTGGGCCTTTTATAAAGTTTCGTGTTCGGAATCGAGAGCAAGAGAGATCCCACGTGCTCCGATCTCCGATAGGAACATAGCCGGCGTAGTTTGTTATCATTCGTTATAGTAGGATTAAACAATCTAGAGTTTTTACTTATAACACTTCTAAATAAAATTTATTTTAAGTTACTTGCATTCTGCACCTATTACGACGTACCTAACTTACGATATGGAATAAATAGTTCAACTTGTTAGTCTATGTCTATAGCCATGGGTCCCACGTGCGCCTATAATTTTGATTAATTTGATTAATCATTGTTAAGATTTGTTATGATTTTTGATACAAAAGGACACGACCGTGCGACAGCAATGCGGTTAAAGGGTGGGCTGGCGTCGCGGGTGTCTCTGTGTTTTGGTGTACAGTCTGATTTAAAAGTACCCAATGTACAGTTTTGAACGAATTATATTGAATGAACCTATTATGTTCAATTATTTGTATAATAAAATTCTGCTGCTTCTATGTGTATTAAGCTATTATGTATTATAGAAAATTGTGTATTACAAATTGTAACCAATGCTTCTAATGCATGAAATGGGACCCACAATTTAGATCAATGGGGATGCCAACTGCCCTTATATCCATACAGAGGGCACATCGTCGTAATGACCAATGTTAGCGGTCATCTACGTAGATTTCTTTGTTTGAATGACGATTTTTTATGAATATACTCTATCATGCCGCTTTGTTCAGCCACTAAACTGCTAAACTGCAACTGCTAAACGTAAAATACTTTATAAAGGTTTTTTGTTTTATTTAAAACAGAAAAATATAAAGTATCAATCACTGTTAGTTCTTTCATAACGCTGTCAGCTGTCACAAATTCTGAACGGCTCTTACTATTTCTTTCCTTGTCACACACTTAACGTCAACTACTAATTCAAACAAATGAATGGATACGGACGGCCGTACTGAGCATTTGAGCAATACAATTACTTCCTTCGCGATTCACGATACTTAAGTTGTTGCTCCGCTGCTGCTGATACGTTGTAATAAACCTGTTAAACTTCCCTTGTTATATTTTCCTGTCAAGTCACCCAAACAGTAAACCAGGTGAGTGATTTATTATTCAACTTTTTGACATATAATACATAAAATTGACTTTGTAATCAATGTGCGCTTGTTTTACCTGTTGCGTTTAAGTTTTATACGATAAAATTAAATTCACATGACCTTTGTAGCATTGTCTGTGTAAAGAGAACTCTTCAACACGGTCTGGTTATATTTTATTCAATGTTTTGGGTTCCACATGGTCGTTCCTGATGCAACTTTTGATTTATATATGTTTTTATTCTTGTTTACTAGTTTTGTATAGTAAAATTTAACCATTAAAATTATTTTTTACCTAATATTATGGTTTTGTAGAAAATAAAGTTTTTAGTGTTTAAAGTCGAGGTTAGGTCATTTACCATGTTATTTATGTTTATTATAATGAAACTGAATGTAGGTACACCATAAACTTTGACAAAATAAAGTATAGTTCCAAAGCACTAGTAAACTGAAAGCAAATGTAGTAATTGAGGACTAGTTTAACTTTATTTAACAGGAAAATAAATAAACAATATCCTGATGTTATGTTACTTGACTTTTTCTTTATAAAAGTTATGTAACAGTAGTTATATGTACCTAATACTATTTGATTTTTCTTTGTTAAATAGTATACTTAGATCTCTTTATCAAAAAAACACATGTTTTGTGGTTACAATACATAAAGAAATATATGGACATAGACCCGCAAATATTTTTAATCTGTCACCTGTGACCTGATAGGATAGGACAGGACAAAAGGATAAGATAGCTGCGTAGATAAAATAAGTAATTTTTTTAACAGGAAATGAAATAAAATTCGCTGTTTCATTATATTTAATTCTTTTTATAAAAATTGCATGAGTGATGGTTTTTTTTCCATTAGCTTTGTGCATAATCTAATTTCACATATTAATCATAATAACCATACCTAATGTTATTGGCCTACTAACTTCTATCTTGCCCTCTGTATATCGATAGGTTTGTTTGATATAGATAACTTCCAGTACACGCAGCGCAGGCCAAGAATGTGGTGATACAAAATTATAACATAATCAATTTGTCTTTTGGCAACACTTACCTGTACATGATTTTTAATAACTCTGGTGCATTGTGATTTATAATCACACAAACATAGATGATGACAAAGTGGAATGTATAATGGAGTGGAATAGCATAGTCACACTCAGATTGTCTAATAAAATATTATATATAATAATATAATATTTTACTAACTGTTGCCCGTGGCCGTGGTCACTTATTTCAATTTAAATAACCTATATTAATCAGTAATGATATAGCATTCAAACAGTGAAAAAAATTTCGAAATCGGTCTAGTACTTTTTAAGCCAATTCGTTACAAACATACTTACATACAAATCTTTCCTCTTAATAATATTAGTAGGTAAAGATATTTTGGTACTCACTAGTGATTTAGATGAAAGTTTATATTTATAAAAAGTTTTATTAAAATTAACCCTATATAAATATGCCTTGCCTGGACAAATGTCCATTATATTGTCCATTCTAAATTAAATGATATCTTTGTCATCCTCTTTGAAAACACCAACTGCATTTATAATTTTCTCTAAATACTATCTCTTAAAACTCAGCAATTTCTTTATGCTCTTTGAGATTTTATGAGAGGATTTTTATAGGAGGTAGGACACGAAAGTATTTCCCTCCAATTGAGCAGTCCGACTGGGGAAGTACCTCAGCCCTACAGAATACCGCAGCCATAAATAATATCCTTGTGTTGTGTTCCCTGCAGTGAGTAGGGTAGCCAGAGCTCACTGGAGAGTTTTTGGGCTTTGTGAGATCTGGGGTCATCCCTGGAAATGCCAAAGAAGCCAAATAAAAAAATGACAAATATAATACAGGATTCCGCGAGAGATAGGGCGCTGTCTTGACGCAAGTGGACTAGGGCTACCTGCCGGCTAAACCGTAACTAACGCTACGCTGACCGCTTGATATAGCCACGTCACACATTCAGCTAGTTCCTTTTAGCCATCGGCGACAAGAGCGGCGATGCTGTAGGTGAACCTGTTTAGGATTGCGGGAACAAGATTCAGGCTATTCTTGAAGCGGCGAGAGCGGTACTCGGCATATCTAAGGATGGACGCAAGCATGATAAGAATACTTGATGATGGAATGATACAGTGCAGAGGGATAAGCCCTCTTTAAAAGTGATAAGTATCCAAATCTTTCGAAGTAAGTTACGCGTACAGACATGCAGCTGCCAGCCAGATGAAACGACTTGCAACCACTGTACGACAAGTTGGAATAGTCTCAGGGTCAAAAGTCAGCCAGGGTGCAAGGGATATATCTTAGACAATCTTACACCCAAGACTTGAAGACCCAAGACGGTATGATGTTTTAGTGTAGAGTCTAGAGCTCCCGCCGGGCGACGCGAGTATTCAAGGAAATATTCGCAAGAAAAAAAGGGGCCTAAGCCAATACCTACGTAGATGCGTTCCACTGCCAAAGCGGCACAGGATATTTTCAAATGCCGCTGCATCAATGGCCCTGGGGGCAATTGATGATCATACCTAAATAATGGGCAACTCTTTGCAGTTTCTGCATTCGACCGTTATGCAGAAACTTACATCCTTACATCGAATCAAACCCATCAGACTGATTTTGAAAGAGACTGACATTCGTATTATTCTATATCCAAAATCCATTCCCGCCTCAACCAGGACCTGTGAAAAGTTAAGGTTTTTAAAAATCGTGTTCAATTTCATTGACTAAGTATATAAAACTCGAAAACATGTCACACAACCAACGCGCATGAGGCATGACTCTCAATACATGCCATTTTTTTGAATAGCTTATCTTAAATTGAAATTGCTGGTCAAGGTCACAAGCTGCGTACCTATTCAACTACGCTACAGATTGACGAATTACATCAGTCGAAGTCGCGTGCGTTCGATAATGAATGATAATTTTAATAATAATATAGACGTCCCGAACATGAGATGGCAATCATTTTATAGAGTTCTGTTATTATAATGATTTTAGCGCTGATTCGGATTGCATCCGAGGTTATCACCACATGAATATCTATTCGGTGCTATCACGGCGGCGGAGCGTTGGGTCAGCACGTCGCGTAGGATTTATTTTCGGGGTTGGGGATAAAACCCGTGTAAATCAAACAAAAAGGAGCAGAAAGAGTAATCCGCCCCGAGCTAAAAGCCTCAGATTGTTTTATACGATGCGATGGTACGGAACCGAGTCGGACTCGCACATGATCGGTTTTTGTTTCCTTTAGTTATCGAGATTTTCTGCATCTGAACATAATTGTCTTGGAAACCTACTCTTTTTTGTACGCTTATTGTAGGTATGTGGATATTGCTACCACAGAATACTTATAGACTTAGGTACTAATATGGAGTTGCTTCTAAGCAGTCGTATTCCATATTCACAGGTGAGATTGTGGTCGAATTTAAAACATTTTTACAAAGCGTGCAAAATGTAATTAATATTATTTTTAATTTCTAAGCATATTACTTTTTATTTTGCACGGACAAATAAGAAATCGCAAGATGAGGAAACATTTATTTATTTATTTAGGAAGGTTTTGCACAAATTTCTTAGTGAGGTCATGGTTTCGTCATCGTAATTAGCTTTTAAAAAGGAGTATTTTCTCAATTTAATTATAGATTGAGATCTATATAGCCAACATGGAACTTGAACCCGTGATCAGTCCGTTAAAAAAACTCTGACCTGATCTGAAAAAATATCGGTAGCTCCACCGTCACCTCAAGACGAATGTACCGGAGAGCAGGAGCATCTCGAATAATTATCCAAGTCGTCCGAGGGACTTATCGCGAAGTCAAGACCTTATATAAAGCAATAAGAAAAGTTATGATTCTTTAAATTTCAATAAATCAATTATTACCTTATTTTTTCGGGATACACAGCATGGTCCTCGGCAGAGTAAAATTTAGGCCACCCCTTCTCTTCCCATGTGGTGTCGTACAAGGCGACTAAGGGATAGGGCTGATTAACTTTAACATCAGACAGATATGTACAGCCCAGACTCAGCCTCATATGCATGATTCGAGTCAACAATAGTGCCCGGAATACGGCAATAGGCTCACCCCCTATTACGTTGGACCAAATACACATTGGTGAGATGTGGGTGTTAAGTCACCTCTGCATAACCCTCCGGGGAAAACGGCGTGATTATGTACAAATTATGAACACAACGAAGATTTAGGTTAGGAAAAATAACGAAACCACGAGGGACGACGAGTCTAGAAAATTATTCCGTAGCTAATTCTTTGAATAGCGTACACACAGAAATATATTAGGATAGAATGGCTATACGCAGTGTTCACCTGCATGTCGCGCGAGGCGAGGGAGGTGACGACGTTATCACTGCAAATAAATACCCATGAGATTCACATTTACTTCTCTATTTTTATTCTACAGTTATTGATAGCACAATACGGCATCACTTTTGACGATGTTAGTACAAGCTAATACCGAGTAAGCGTTCATAATTACCTGCCTCATTGGACAGGAATTGACTACAAAGCAAAGTTGCGACGGGTTTCCCGCTTACATGGCCGTTCTATCCTAATAATTTCTGTGAGCATAGTATGTTATTCATTCAAATTCTCATATTCTGTCCGTGGTTAATTCACATAGCGACAACACAGACAACACATACTTCCTGACGCCTTATTGAGTGAGAAACACTTTGGTAACTACGCTCGTACGTAAAAGACACATTTTAGTTGTTTATTTGTATGAAATCCCACGCCAGTTCTCTTTTTTATGTTAACCAATTGTAATGTTCCGTGTTCTCGCGTTATGACTGCGTTTAAAACTCGATGTCTGTCAGAATAATGACCCTGTATAGTTCGTAAACTAGAACTCTAAATAGAAGAACAACAGGGAAATGTTAACTCAAAGTTGGTGCAACAGGTTCTACTCATCATAAAGGCTTATTACTATCGTTTTTTACAAATTTGTTATCTACATGGTCTCCGTAATTTTTGCTATCTATCTTCTTACTTATAAATCCTACAATCCTACGTTAATATAATGTTATAAATGTAGCAGATTTTGAGTGGGGATGGATGTTTCTTAAGTACTCAATCTCCAGAACTGTTATTAACTTGTGAACGTTAAATTTAACTAGATAGTTCCTTCAATGTAATAACGCGGCATAATTACGCGGGCAACAAATTATTTTTCATAAATAATTTACAAAATCCTATTTGTTAATTTTTTTTTAGTCAAAGGCATTCTATCTTTCATACATACATATACTCACGCCTATAAATCCCCAAAGGGGTAGGCAGATGTGTATTAACACCCACATTTCGCCACCTATAATTTTCGGTCCCACGTAATAGGGGGCGAGCCTATTACCGTTAAGTGGGCACTTAGTCATATGATGTATGTTTTATGTCGGATGTAGAACAGCCCTTTCCCTTAGTCGCCTAATACGACACGCATAGGAAGAGATGGGGTGGCCATATTCTACTCCTTTTATTAACGCGAAATTTTGTAAGTATGGATGGCTGGATGGAAGTTTGGTACTCTTTCACGTAAAAACTACTGAATGGATCAATTGATAACCTTTGATAATGCCGTAAGGCGAAACCGGTCAGGAATTTAATAAATAATGTGGAATAGTAAAAGTGTTTTCATTGAAGATGTGTAGCAAATTCCACTAAGTGTCATCAATCAACAGTATAAGCAGATTTCATTGAAACTTTACAATAATATAGCTTATACATCAGAATAACACATGGGCTATATATCATCACGCTACTACTCATGGGAGCGGAGCATTGAACATTAATGTAAAAATAATCGAGGACAAAATTGAGTAGAGAGGTGAATTAAATGCTCAATAGCGTGGGCTCAACACTAAGCGATAACCGACATCCACGCAGGCGGTGCCGCAGGTAACAGCTAGTGCAGCTATAAGTAGGTATAGTTCGTATAGAAACTATCGTGAGCCTTTTTTCAGTTAGATAAATTTATTACGGCTATACTAACGTAAATCGTCTGGATACACCCGACTAGTTTCGAACCCGACCGGAGTCCTTAGTCATGAGCAGGGCATCCTGGCGCGGCGACGTCATGTACTTTACTGACGTGAGTATAGCCGTAATAAATTTATCTAATAAGTATAGTTAGTGTACTTTTCGCTCGGTCGCACCTCACCTAGGTACTCTATCTATATAATTAATCTGACATTTCGCAAGTTCCAATCTGTTCGTTCGCCATTATGCAAGAAAGTTGCTCCATTATATTTGAAACATAAATCAGATACAGTTATGCAACAGTCTAGCGACTATATTGAGTGATTGTTGTAGTGACATTGTTGATTTTCTCTTGATATTGAAGTACTTCATTAGGTACGTTATGTCTGCTTATAAACTGGTAGTAAGTTTAGATTGGTGAAGTAATATGAAGGACGGGAGTGAATCTATCCTGACTCATTATGCTACTTGACAATGAGTAGACGGTGGATTTCAATTGGGTAAAATAGAAGATAGAACTCTGGCGTAAATCTATTGCCGGTTAATGCGAACGCGTGTTGTTACAGTGCGGTTAGCCAAGTCTAATAAGGGCCCTGCATAACTGTTTTTCGAGTATTTACATAAAAAGAGTTCTATGTTTAGGTACTGCTAAACTGGCCATACGGAACAAAGCATTTGATACCTATCGTTAAAGACCTCTAACAAGCCTCTAGCTAATGGACCATTAACAATTTGCAACTTTGTAACTCTCATACAGATGAGATTACCTAAAAGGTGCTACCCAATGAAGTATTATAAAGTAAGATGCGTTGTCCGGACTCTAAAATGGCGACTAAAAACTGATTGATGAATTTGGTATCAGCGACGCTTTAATTTAAAAAAAATAAAAAGTCTTTTAAAATATCATTCATACAAATTCATAATATTGACGTTATACTTGCAAGAAGCTATATTTTTTTATATTTAGTGTTTGCGCCATTTTTGAAAACCGTCCTGTTCCTGCATGACATATTTTTAGTTTTGATACATCTTTGGCGCTACCTGTACAGATAGTCCAACAAGGGACCGTGGAGCATTTTTTTTCCTAAACAGCATGTCTAGTAGTATCCACATACTATGTACGCAATGACTTCTTTCTACATAGGCACATGTGGAGGTGACGAATAAGCCGTGTAGTCAGGTTCAGACAGGTAGGTTAGCATGAAATGGGAGACCTGTGCAATAGTACGCTCTTCGACCAATGAAATAGTAGCAAAACTTGTCACGTAACTTAACGACTCATTTCATTGGTTAAAGTGACTCAACAAGAGGCTACTCTGCTAGCTTCTGCCTCCCACTCCATTCTTTATTGCGTTTTCTGCTAATCAGGGAGATTCGCGGTACAATCAATTTTGTTTTTTCTTACTTGACCCAGAGTACCTAGGTATATCACGAGATTTGAGCACTGAAAAAGTTACTACAGAAGAAACAGATCAAAATTTAAATACATTTCAATATCCACCCCAAAAATTTAAATCACCATTTTAGGTGGGACTGCTTCGTTTGCGTGCAAACTCGCTTGTTTTGTGCAAATTACACTGCGCTAATCTCGTGCAGATAATTTGCACAAGATTGTGCAAAACAATCTAAACGATTAACACGACAGCGTGTGGGCGCAATTCGTGAGTTCGTGACACGAATGAGACAAGACAATGGTGATGATTTACTATATCAAGAAAAATAAAGTCTTAGTGACGCGCTTTACATTAAAAAAAACTAAGCCTAAGGCCTAAATATTCTTTCTGTGCAAAAGTAATTAGTCACCTTATTTCACTGTACCTTTGGTAACTTTATATCATTGTTTTCTTGCTGCTGCACTTACATAACAAACTAAATATAGAGAATCTATCGTCATTCATTACAATAACAATTATAAATGTGTTAATTTCCAATAATCTTATCGCAGTTGTTTATTGCACCCCCTTCTGGAAACGTACTTATGTCAGCCGATAGCTGACCCCCTGCGGTCACAAAACAGACTGCTTTTGTCATGACGACACATCACCAGCATATTGCTAAATATGTTTACGAATGTATGTGCGAACTGCGAAGTTATCGTGCGCAAAATTGTATTATTATTTCTCTTTCTAGATTATTTTTATTTGGTCATATTATTATTTTTAACGATAACGCGTTATTGGAGCAATATAAGACGTAAGCTGAGGTCTCTATTGCTTCTCACGCAATGTTTAAGGGTCATCGCTTCATCAGCCTCATTCTTTTTAGAAAAATATTTGTATATTTCCACAGTATCGAATTACATGTTTGTTCAAGTCAGCAGTGTCATGACATATTTTCACGGCCCTGTTATTCGAAAACTGTGTGGTTGAATATAAATAACACTGTTTTATATGCAGGCGTAAGAAGGTTGAAATGCAAGTCAATCAGAGTTAATTTTTAATTCACTAAAAGTTCACGTGTTGACGAAGAAGTGTGTACCTAGTAGTTTTCAAATTTTTCTGTAGTTCACAGAGGTTAGGAATGGTTAGGAAGAACATCTGATTCAATTTTACATTACGAGGCTCGTGTCGAGTCTTCGTAATCTAGACTAGATAAATTTCGTACCTGCTGAAATTTTAATTACATTTTTTACTCACCTCTTTCAACGCTGATTTTTAAGCGTCTATGGTCATACTATTCATACTGCGATTTTTAGTGTTGGAAATAATAACAGGTAAATTACCAGAAAACAATTTTAACCCTGTTTCGCCCCTATCTGCAATATTATTTGTTTGCGCTTTGAGTTCTTGAGTGTTCTGTTATGGTGAGGCTACAGCTCATTTTTTTTCGCAACATTTTCAATAAATACACTCTACAAAACATTGTAGAGATTTACATTTCTATGGCTTTTCACAAAATCAAATGATGTTCGGCACTTCAGAGAAAGAATACTTTCTCTAAGGTGCTTGTTGTTTTGTTGCAAATATATGAGCTGTAGCCGAACCTTTCTACACCTAGTCAAATAACTTTTGGTTCTCCTTTTTCCCTATACATTACCAGTTAAAATAAGCGTTTTGAATAGTCAAACATAGTCTCCTAACACTTTAAAAATATTTCTGTAGCACTGGTTACTGATTTATTTATTTCATAAAATATAAAAAGTTGTACAAAATGAAAAATACAATAATACACAATAAACAGAGGTACCTACGCATATTTTTTTAAAATTTCTGCGCAGTAAGAAATGTAAAGATTTAGATGTCAATTTTTCAGATTAAATCAGGTATATACGTCTGTGCATAAAGGATTTAAAAAATTGTGTAATCTTACCACACAACTATAAGAATGAGAGTCGTTTGTTCCCCCTGTCCTTGATAAGGTATGTGGGATAAAAAATAAATCAAGATAATAGATCAGCTTGCTGTTCTATTGTGACCTAATTTAACGAAGAAGATGCGTCAATAGAATTAAAATAAAAACATAAGATAATGGATATCACGCCTGGCAACATTATATCAGTCAAATTATCTCCCGCAAAAATACAATGACGTAAACGCAATCCTTTGACGTAATAACAGAATATCTACTTGTATTTGATTGGTCCACCGGATACGCCTTTGCAATAGAGTTCGAAATTTAAATAAAAAGTATGTTCTATTATCGAGCCTTGTAATGTTATTATACCATTATGACTTGTTTATGAACTGCTGGTTTATAATATAATGTGTTAAGTTAATCATCTTAGTTCGAGTCTCATCGTTGCTCTGTGATTTTGTGCGGTCGGAGTACTCTGTGACCTTCTACATCAGCTGTGTTTGTTTTGATTTAAAAAGAACCTAAGTCTTGTATCAGCTGACAGTTACCTACGGCATAAGGTATTTTTTTTAATTGTGTGAGTGTGGCCAATGCAATTAATTAACCGTTTCTAAAGCTTTATTTTTCTGATAAGAACTTGTAATTAGAAAATCTTTGTGTACCATTCCTATGCGATAAGTTTGTCAATATTTTTTCTAATTGAGTGGAAATGTTTAATGTTTATGTAGAAGTGAGTGTTTATTGAGATCAATTCTAGATTCTCATCATGAGCGTTTATTTTTGTCTAGTTTAAGGATTAGCACACATCTGTACATCTTTCAAATATCTAATAGTGACTTCATGGTTGAGAAGCAAACATAGACCATTTCCAGACTTACATTTTTTTTAATAAGACATTTGACGCAGCGATATCCAGAAACAAAGTAAGCTAAGCAAGTAGCTTGAATAGCGTGTGTTATGGATTTTTGAAAGCAGATATCATACATAGAAACACCCAGACAACGCAAATGACATTCAATATGACCTGTCTACATTTTATTCAAGTATTGCCATTACCCATTTCATCTTTCTAATCACTTTATGAGTAGGATGCTTACATAGGTACAAGGTATGTAAGTACCTACACCATGATCGCGGTAATAGGGTATTTGACAAATTTTGGAAAACCATTTTAAATTATTCCTTAGCATATAATATGCACACTACATCGATATTTAAAAAAAAATCAACGGATTTTAACAAAAAATCGATGTTAAAGTTTAAATTTTCAAAAACGCGCGAAAAACGCTGTCGCCTTGTAGGGAGCCGATTACGTGACGTCACACATTTTGTATAACCTTAAAGCAGTGAAGTCAAAGTAAATAATAAAGTTTTTCTTCAAAGTTTGTGAATAAAATGGTGTATAAATGGTGTGTAGCACAATGTACAAATACGTCTATAAATAATCCACAAAAACTGTTTGTTTCTATTCTGTTCTGTTCTGTCACAAAGCCGTGTTTACTTGCGTGTGACGTCAGCAGTGCTGTGATCGATCACAGAGCGTTTTCGTCACAGATAAAAATTCAAAAAAATCTTAGATATTTTTAAGCGAAATTCTCCAAAAATATGCTTATTTTAGTTTAATTTATAGTTTTAAATGTCTTTTTACGCTATTTGTTGTATTTTTTTAATGTTGTCAAATACCCCATTCCCGTTCTCTTAATGATTAAACTTTAAGCTTTTATAATGTGACGGCAGTTTTGTTGTTCACGGGCTCTCAGTCTATTACGTGTTAAATGTTGCTAAGTGGATACGAGCCTTAAATATTTTGTTTTTATATAATATTAGCAACCGAAATTACTAATATCCCCTCTAATCCCTCCAACTAAGCTAAATTGCTTGTACTAGGAGTGGGATCACGTCGGTAGTGTAATGGCCAGGATTCCAACCCAGGACCTCTCGATCGTAAGACTGACTCCTTAACCATTAAGCTATACTATACTACTATATTATACTAGTATACTACTATACTAGTCTAACTACCTGGCACTAAACCCCGCGTTGGTCTTTTCAGAAACAAAATGAACGGTCCCGACGGACCCTCCTGCCCTCAGAGCGACGTCATCAATGCACAGGCTGCGATGGAGAGGCTAGGAATGGAAGACACAAAACAACCTGAAGTTAAGATTAGCAAGAGGTTCGGCAGAGGAGCTGTGCAGAGCGGTAAGTTGTCAAAAGTCTTTACCTATTTTAGAGCCGCGTATTACTGTATTACTTGTCTTATGTCACATGACATTAGCTTGCCTCAGTAACCTACAAAGCTTCAGGAAAGAAGGTCACCATAACAGACACCAATCGGAGACTGTAGGAAGGTAGGATGAAGGAAACAAATGCGCTGGTAAAGAATGCCAAGTTTTTATGGTGCGGCAAAGAAAAGAGTCGTCGAATCGCTTGGTTCTTGATGAAATTGTTTGCACGGTATGAATTCACCCGACTTCTAAGCCCTACATGCGTTGTCCTGCATAGGAAAGGAAAGGGTGGGCCTAATTGTAAGAGCTTTGTATGTTTGATTGGTAATCTTGGCTTTTAAGCAAACGACTGCCGTTTGTAGTTCTGACTTTAAGAAGAAAACCTATGCCAGAACCTCGTCCACCAGCAGGTATACCGGCTTCCTGATGAGATTGGTTTGGCTCCGAAGGTCTTTTTGGGGCTCCATACACCCCAAAACACCTTCATTTTCTGTTGAGTCGACGACATATCGTGTCAAATTTTATTTGCCGAGTTTTCAGCCACCCCGATAGCGTTCTCGGAGGCACTCATGAGGTCCTCCGGTGTACACGTGTGTGGGCAAGCAGCACACGTCAGTAGATGGGTCATAGTCTACAGCGTAGCTCCCCATTCACACCGCGGGTCCACCTCATCTGAGAAACCACACCTAATCCGGTTTTCATTAGTTCGGCTCCCCTGTGGCTATTTAAAGACTTTTTAAAGACCAGGTGGTACAGGCAAGGTCCCATCCAGCAGGGCTAACATGCGCGCGTCCTCAAATATCTCGAATCGAGATGAGATATCATCTCGAGTCTTCTCGAGCGAAGTAACGTCGACATATTTTGTCTCGTCAAACTTTTTCAATTATTGTCTATGGCATACACATTTTTTAAACATGTTAGTTGCTGTTTTCACATTTATCCGATAAAATCGGCCCGATACGGCCATTTGCTCGAAAGCACAGACTAGTTAGGGATGCTAGGTATGCAAAAGAAAAAAAATAGTGCAAACAATTTTCGACCTTATTGACATGACATGCTATCGAATTTTTTTTCTTATATTCGTGATCAGCGTCATCAATTAACGCGAAAAGACACGTAACAAAGGAAATGTCATTAAGGTCGAAAATTGCTTGCAGTCGCACAAAGGTACTAAATTTTGATCCAAAATTAACCGAGCACAAGAAAAGTTTACACGAGATAACTTCTCGTCGACCAAATGAAGGACGAGAGACAAAACATTTTAAATGTCAAAATTCGAGTAAATAAGGGCACGTATGTTACAATTTGCAGACACTAAGTAGAGATGATTTCTTGAAGACGAGTTATGTCGACATCTGACAGATCGCCATGAAATTTGCCAAGTTACCAACAGTCGATATCGACATAAAACGGCAAAATGCCTCGAGATAGCTATCTCGTGGTGCGCATGTTAGCCCTGCAGGGGGAAAATTTTCCGATAGCGGGACAATGGGGATAGAACGAATACGTTAGGATAAACGAATGTCCTTGTATTTTATGCCGCCGAAACCACGCAGCATATTGGAATATAAATATCGATAATGTTATATATCAGGGGCCAATGTCATCTCGCGTTATCGCCGCAGTTACTAACAATAGTATCCGTTATTTGAATCTTAATGTGATCTGAACACTCTCAATATGCATGGCGTATCGATGATAAGTTAGAAATATTCAATTGACCTAATGCAGTCCATAACTGGACTTAGGCCTCTACCAATGCGCGTCAATACTCCACGCAGTGCATTGCTAGACTTAGGCCTCTGCCAATGTGCGTCATTGCTACCGATTCTTTACCTTCCGCAGTCACCCTTTGAGAGGTCGTCAGCCCATCTGGTCTAGAGACGTTCCACTCCGTTTTTCTTCTCGCGGTTAATCTAGACTTCGTTTACTCCAACGTCTATTGGTCCTTCGAGAGATGAGAAGCTATGTAGGTAACTTTAGTTCTTTGGATGACCTCATTACCAGAGCGCCAATCCTGGTTGTATTTATCGGACATCTTATCTTTGTATCTTTGTGTTATGCTAAGCAGGGACTGTTGCAGCGGTTTCTAGACACTTTCTTAGTTATAACCGGGTCGGCAGCACGAGTATGACTCCTATGGTGTTGCACGCGTCCATAAGCTACGGTAACCAGGTAACCACGCACCATCAGGTGGGCCGTGTGCTTGTCTGCCACCTTAGTGGTATAAAACAAACGTTGGTGCTTATCATAGCCTTCAAAATACGTGACAATCCCATACATTCAACGTTCTAAACTACAGCACGCCGGGCAACGAATAGCCACCGTTCTAGTGGGCAGCTCTCCATCCAATTGGGGATTTTCCTATAGTTAAAAGAAATTAACTGAGCCTATTAAATTAGGAATGATAAAAGAGCGGTAAAAGTTGCATCAGTTCTTATTTTATCGGTTTTATTTATTTTTAATCATCCAGCCAATCTATAATAGTACCTAAATGATTTGAACATTAAATATTATGACGTCACGATAATTATTA
Organism: Eilema caniola; assembly: GCA_949126895.1. Taxonomy (NCBI): domain Eukaryota; kingdom Metazoa; phylum Arthropoda; class Insecta; order Lepidoptera; family Erebidae; genus Eilema; species Eilema caniola. The sequence goes on along the minus strand of OX421462.1, from coordinate 28,050,264 downwards.
TTCGATGCAAGTTTCTTATAATGTACCATTTTGTCGTTTTATAGTGAATTACAGTAATTTGACTAGTCAGTGAAATACCCAATTCCCTTGAAAATATGATCAAAATTTCGTTTGGATCTAATTTCAATGTCCCATTTCGCAGGACTTACGCACGAATGCGGCGTGTTCGGCGCGATAAGCACGGGCGAGTGGCCGACGCAGGTCGACATCCCGCAGGTCATATGTCTAGGATTAGTAGCTTTACAACACAGGTAACAGTCTTTAATAGTTTCTTTTTTAACTATATGTACCGGCATATATCTTGAGCCCAGTGACGTTAAAAAATGTGCTCTTTATGAGTAATTTTTTGGGTAAAAAAAGATAGCACGGGGTGCAACAAGGTGGTGAAAACAAGGCCCTAGCCCGCGCAGCTAAAGCTTCGTTTCTCTCGTTATTTGGACCAAGATATATGCCGGGCACTATACTAATGAAAGGACGCAGACGGTCAACATTGTGATAGATACTATCGGATCCGAAGCTATCATTTGCAAGCTAGCCGAAACAAAAAGCTAATTTACTCAAGGTTTCAATGAAGATCATCTCTATCCCTTAATTACCTTGTTAAAATAGTTAGGCTTGGAACATACATATTAAAGGATTTTTTTTTTTCAAATTTAAGAATAAAGTTTTGTTGTTATTCCACAGAGGGCAAGAATCAGCCGGTATCGTGACGTCAGAGGGCAAGAACGCGCGATCGTTCAACGCGCACAAGGGCATGGGGCTGATCAACAATATATTCAACGACGAAGCCATGAAGAAGCTTAAGGGGAACCTCGGCATTGGGCACACAAGGTACGTATAGTAACACCAGCAGTTCCGTGAACTGGAGCCGGGGTGCGAGGGATATGCAATGTAGCTACGTCACCTTCGGCCTTGCACTGCGACCCACAGACGGCATGTCAAGTCCGTCATAACCTCCCCCTCCGGCTCTGGCAGGGGAGGTATTCGTGGGAATTTCCTATAAGATTAAATAGTAAAGCAGGCCGCCACCGTTCGTTCAATATTGTCAAATGGTGGTAAATTGTCTTCGATTTGCAAATGTGCATTTGACAGTGACAATAAGTACCTAGTTCCAATTTTAACTATTTGACAGAATTATTTTTTCATACTTTTCGGTCATTCATATACAACGGGGTTTATAAAAATACAATCATATTGAGAACACCTTTTTTGTTCTACAAAGTCGGTTAGAAAATGCTTGGAGTCAACTAGTACCGTTCCTTACTAGATTAGGCATGATATACCTGGGGAAACATCTTGGACCTAAGTCGCGAGACAAACGTGCCTCTGGCGCGCGTGGATTGTTTTTTTATTAATTGGGTATTTAACTGACTAGTCAAATTAGTTACTTTTTATTAAACTTCAAAACGGAAAGTTATAAGGAAAATTGAATGAAAAAAATTATTGTGACGTCATAATATTTAATAGATAGTCAAATCATTTACTATTAAAGGTTGGGTGGATGATTTAAAATAAATAACAACCATAAAATAAAAACCGACTCAACTGCTTTTCCACTTTTACCATTCTTAATTTAATAAGTTCAGCTAATTTATTTATTTTAACTACAGGAAAATACCCAATTGATGAATTTGAGCTCGTCCACTGTTTTCCCCAAAAGACACCCAAGGAACGTGTACTTCGTGTATAGAACCCTTTTAAGTCCGAGGTATATGCCCATTGGTGAAGGTATAACAATTGACCCTGGGTTCGCCTTTAACTTGACATTTATTCATTTATTTATTCACCTTAACACAAACATTACAGGATATTCTCCTAATTCGATAGTGTGACAATACTAGTTTTATTACTTACTAGCGTACCCGGCGATCTTCGTACCGCCAATATATTTTCGCCCACGTGGCATCAGATCCCGTTCCCGCTGCATTCTCTACTATATTAAATATATATTGTACATATAAACGTTCCTCTTGAAACACTCAAACATCTATTAAAAAAATCGCATCAAAATCTGTTGCGTAGTTTTAAAGATTTAAACATACAAAGGGATATAGGGACAGAGAAAGCGACTTTGTTTTATTAGTATAAAACAAAGTCGCTTTTTATCACTACGTAGTCGCAGTGATAAAATTTTATACATATTGATTATATAACATACCTGACTAAACATTTTGTACTTTACATATACACAGTAAAAAATTAACACTTCTAATATAACTTAGCAAAATATCATATAATTAAAATTTATAGGATTTACATGATCCCTCTTATCCAGGTACTCAACGTCGGCGGCATCCGAGGAGGTGAACTGCCAGCCGTTCGTGGTGCACACGGCACACGGCGCGCTCGCCGTGGCGCATAACGGAGAACTGGTCAACTGCAGCAGTCTTCGGAAAATGGTGAGGGGATACACTCAGTCTTCTTCCTCATCCTAGCGTCCCAGTCGCATCCGAAGCGTTCAACTTGGAGTCTGGGGTCCGCGCCACGAGTCGTAACTGCGGATTTGGCTGAACTTCGATATTTTCCGTGAAGCGACTGCCACCTGACCTCCACAACCCAAAGGCGATATCGAAGCATTGCAGTTAGACCAGCTGTTGAATTTTTGAGGGTTTCAACTACCCGTAACGACTACCATAAATGTTCGCATGGCAACCGGGACCGACGGCTTAACGTGCTGACGAGACCGATGCAAATATGCATATTCATGCATACAAATATTTGCATTGAACGAGGATCGAACCCGCGCCTCCTGCGTAGTGGCCGCGTTCACTACCGCTACGCCGCGGAGGCTATCAATAGAGCATTTAGAGTACGGACATTCTACTATACTCATGATATTATAAATTGGCCACCTATATGAGCAGAAGTTTTGAAGGTCAAAGCCCGTATTAACATTTTCAAGTCAATAATTGAACGACAGCCATACCACCAACTGCATAAATAACTTAAGTTTGTTTTACGAGTTCATAGTATCTTTTTTTTTATGTGCCGGAGGGAGAGGTTATGTCGGACTCGAACCGAGTTTGCCTCGCGACATATCCCTCGCACCCTGGCTGACCCAGGGCCATTTCTCTCGGTCTGGCCCTCCTCGAGAGGGGGACCATGCGGTCGCTGGAGTTCATAGTATCATAGCACATAGTTGTCAGGTAAGCAGGCCGCCTTCCTAACAGCCTTCGTGGCGTAGCGGTAGTGAATGCGGCCGCTACGCAGGAGGCGTGGGTTCGAATCGCTTAATGCAAATATTTGCATGCACGAAAATGGGTTTTTGCATTAATCTGATCGTGCGTCGAAGAGAGAATGAGATGATGAGAAATTAGAGAGAATTGCCATACGAACATCTTCGGCAGTCATTACGTCACAACTGCAATTTAATCCTTCACTCGTTAATTTATGATCTACTTAACTATGCAGGTATTGGGTCGCGGAGTGGGGCTGTCCACACACTCGGACTCCGAGCTGATCACGCAGGCGCTGTGCCTGAACCCGCCGGAGGGCGAGACCGATGGCCCCGACTGGCCGGCGCGTATTAACCACCTCATGAGGTAAATATAGATATCGATAACAACTTCATTGGTTCCGATAGTTTGTAAGAGTGTCGCAACAAACAACCGCAAATAATAACTTTGTAGACCCAATTAGCATAACATAAACATACATAAACTATACATATTTCGATTCGGGCCGCTCCCGGCAATACAGCGCGAAAATCCATTACTGGTTTTTCGTGAAAATCCATTACTTTGACCGATTTCTTAACATTTTAAGCGACATATCACAGCAAATTGCTTGTTACATAACTTTTTTGTATTGACCCCTGATAATCGACGTTTTTTTATCTATATAAATTTATTGTACGACGACATTTTTTAAACATGGAGTTGCATCTCCTCCACCAGCGCCTTGTGTGTGTTTCTTATTGACGTCAATAAACTTATTATTGACGTCAATAAACTTATTATTGACGTCAATAAACTTATTATTGAAGTCAATAAACTTATTATTGACGTCAATAAACTTATTATTGAAGTCAATAAACTTATTATTGACGTCAATAAGAAACAACCATGTTGTTCTACACTGAATAAAAATCTTTGCCTTTGACTTTAAAGTGCCCGCCCGTCCCCTATTACATTCGACCGAAAATAATAGTTGGTGAAGTGTGGGTGTTATACTTCTACCTACCCCTTCGGTGATTATTAAAGTATTCTATACCATATTCCTAATCGCAATAACTTTTGTTTACAGACTGGCTCCCTTGAGCTATTCGCTCGTAATTATGCTCAAAGACAAAATTTATGCCGTTCGAGACCCCTATGGCAACAGACCACTATGTATTGGCAAGATTCTACCTCTAGGATCATCATGTAAGTATCACTAAGCATGCATTCAATATAAAAAAAAGTCGATAGATTTGAATGAATGGAGGTGACTAAAGTTCAAGAAAAAAAAAACTGGTAAAACCGCGGGGCGTAACTATGCATACTTATAACTTCATCTGGTTACAAAGGGAAATATTTAAAAGGGTAATTTGCCATAAAAGGAGGATTACAATGCATGCGGTTTATATTAAAAAAAAATACCCTAAAGCGGCCTTTTCACTCCTCCACAGGGCAGAGCATGATTGGGCAATTTTATTTTGTGTAAATTACTTGAATTTATTATTAACTGGTGCATGACTACTTGCTCAAAGTACACAAGCCAGACCTATATTCTAACATTTTTGTTAGAATTTAAGTGGCCATTAAGGTTTAACATGGGATTAATTGGAAACCTGGAGATTTTTGATTAAAGGGCTTTGTCGCGTGCGACCACATCGCCCCCAAACCCGGTTGTTATGACGGGAGTTATCCTTTACAACTGACCTATGTTTTTTATTTATTTAATGCTGCACACAGGAGGCAATTCTGTAAGTTTTGTAATAGTTAATGAAATACTCAAAAAACGATCTCAAATCTGGATGAAAAAATTTAAGAAGTTGGTTGTTCTAACAATTTTTCGTATAATATATAAAATAAAATGTGCTAACTAAACATTTCAGATGTCTACAAACAGTCCTCTTCGCAGCATGTCGCGGGTAACGCATGATTCATATTCATTATACCATAATTAGATTATATTATACCAGGTCCATATCCAGGGTATTAGTCCAGGCTTCGAACAAAATCGTCTGGACGTCTGGTTTTAGCCAAATTAATACATCCAGATGATTTTGCGTCGAAACTGTACAAAAGCCTTCGCTCCGAGCCGACTTTAAAATCAGCTTGTAGAATTAACGCCACAAAATAAGTCCCGCGACAAAACGCGGAACTAAAGATTACATCGCTGCTATATTGTTTGTTGATTGGTTGGGGCCATGAGAGAGTTGCCAGCACATTTTTTTATGTTGTACTAGTGGGAATTATACTTACTTATTCCTTATTATATTAATCTAAGATCCGTCACGTCACAACATGTAGGTTTTATTTATTTATTTAATTTAAAACGCGTACTGTGTACACTCTAAATGTGTACACAGTACGCGTTTTTTTTGGTGTCTTGAGGATAGCATGCAAGATAGCATGATACGTAATCAGATTCTTTTTATTATTGCTGATTAATAACTTTCACTCTCAGTTCATATGATGTTGCATCTAATAAAACAATCAGCATCTAGGTGTGTCACATGATCACATTCTAATGTTTTGGAAACGTGCGAATGTAACATCTTAAGTTCTGCGCTTCAACAGTAGTTGAAGCGCAGAACTTAAGAAGTGACATTCGCACGTTAATTAGTAAATTATAGTCATATCTGAACAATAAAAGATCTGGTAAAATAAAAAGGCTATCCTGGCAACATTACCAAGGGACTTATTTCGTAGCGCGTACTCTATAGTCGTAACGACAAATCTGACTGAACGATGGCGCTACTGTCCCTGCAATGTTGTCAAATCGCGCAAAAACTAACTTTGATGCGCAATAAGACTAAAATAAAACAGTATACATTTGAAAGTGACAACCGTAGTTCCGGTTTAAGCTATTTCACAGATTCGTTGGTACCTCTATACTCTTTTAATGTCCGCTGAGTTTTTTGCTGGAGTCTTTTCAGGCCGGGGCTATTTGCTAAACTCTTCCTTAATATTTTTTAATTCTTTCGTTTCTTAAGTGCCGTTTTAATGGGCCATACAGAATAAATTATTTAATCATTATATACTTTTACTTATCGCTTGAAAACTGCTTGAGCATTTTGCTCGCCTCTATAACTTCAAACTATTCTTATGTAAATTTTCTAATTTGCATTAATTACCTACTGCATGCGTGGGTACTTACAATGCATTTGCTAGCAGAATTTTACTCTTAGTTTCACAAGGACAATATTTTATAAACATGTTTTTTTTTTCAGTTCTAATGAATGGTTGTGCAAAGAATGGAGTCGACGACAAGCCCGAAGGTTGGGTCGTGTCGTCAGAGTCTTGTGGGTTCCTCTCTATCGGTGAGTGTATGAGCGATATTATTCATAAAAATGTCATAACAATATAAAAGTGTGCTTTTTTAACTCAACTGGTTTCATCTTGATGGTAGACCTGAGTGGATAAAGGGGCTATGTGACAATTAAAAAAATTAAGATAACAAATTTGAAAAATGAGATAAACTAAGATAACGAATTTCTCAAACCTTTCATAGCAAAATAACTATGAAAGCTTTGAGAAATTCGTTATCTTAGTTTAGAGCTATATTTAACTATGATTTTTTCTGATTGTTTATACAATTATTTTATGGTGTTCAAATTGTTCAAATGGCAGAGCCAATTGGGTACTTTCCTGTAGTTAAAATAAATTATTTAGCTGGACTTATTAAATTAATAATGGTAAAAGAGTGAAAACAGTTGCGTCGGTTCTTATTTTTCGTTCTTATTTATTTTTAATCATCCATCCAACGTTTAATAGTATATGATTTGACTATTAAATATTATGACGTCACAAAGATAGTTTTCATACAATTTTCCTCATAAATTACCGTTTTGACGTTTAGAAAAAAGTAACTAATTTGACTGGTCAGTCAAATACCCAATTGCCGTCAATTTAGTATTTTACATCGAACTCGAGAGAACTTTTGAAGTTAAATCTTCTTTGCATTTTTCATAGAAGAGTTTTTAAGATATGGAATGGCCATTGAACTCGCGCCACCGTTACCGACACCTCTTAGGCGCGGTTTATACAGAAGAGACGTGGTGGGGACGTATGGAAGTGGCGGACAATTTAAAACACAATATAAACTTTATGCAGTGTACAATAACGTCAATGACGTAACGCGCGCCACTCGATGCGATGGCGCGTCACTTTAGTGGTGGGACGTCGTCGCCTGGAGGCGCGGGAGCAATTCTCCTCGAGACAAAAACGACGTTATTGCACACTTCATAAGGTTTATATTGTGTTACTTAAATTGTCCGCCACCGCGATACGTCACCGCCAAGTCTCTTCTATATAAACCGCGCCCTATGTCATCTACTATATAAAAATAAGTCGGGTTTTCCTTCCTGACGCTATAACTCCAGAACGCACGAACCGATTTCCACGGTTTTGCATTCGTTGGAAAGGTCTCGGGCTCCGTGAGGTTTATAGCAAAGAAAATTTAGGAAAACCGACATCCACGCGGGCGGAGCCGCGGGCAACAGCTAGTATTGTAATAATTTACATGAGACACTTCTGTTCATAAATATCTGCATTATATTGGTCAAGTTTTCGCTTCTGTCAGCACTTTCTGATTGCTACTATTTTTTGTTCCTTTTTATTGTGTGTACTTGTTGAGAGTATAAAAATTCATGACCCAATTCTACTTATCAGTTAAGTCTTGAGCCCTTAAAGGTACTGACTACCGGCATTGTAACTTGCAGGTGCCCGGTACGTGCGCGAGGTACTCCCAGGCGAGATCCTCGAGATGTCGCGGCACGGGATCCGCACCGTGGACGTGGTGGAGCGGCCCGCCGACAAGCAACAAGCGTTCTGCATATTCGAGTATGTGTATTTCGCACGAGCGGATAGTATTTTTGAAGGTTAGTATATTTAATTAAATTTCATGGTTGCCTGGAAGAGATTGCGTCATGCACAGAAATATAGTTCTGTGGCCTTATGTTTGCCTGGAAGAGATTGTCTTGTCGGATAAGGCTGCCAATTGTATGTATACTGCGAAAGTACCTACCATATATTGTAACGCGTTCTTTCTTTGTGTACCATACAATAAAGAGGTATTGAATTAGATTGAATGTATCTAGCTGAATGCGGTCATGGCTTGCTGCAGTTTTATGATTTGATATTATATGTCCTGTTCCCATATGTAATACAAATGCTCTGGGTAAAACTGAGAATGCTCGAACACGGCATTGCACGCAAGTTGGTACTGGGGTAGATAAGTCTGGATTAAGAATGGACTGCTTTTTAACCATTCATGCGAGTCCTTTAAGCACACTATTAGTTCAGTATAGTTTATGAGTGATTTATCTTCGCGCACCACTAATGAGACATAAAAACGCAATATGCGCCTCCACATACCGGGGGCATACATCCGACAGAGAACTAAAGTTATCGACATAGCTCAAATGGCAATGGGCTGGCCATATCTCACGAAGAACCGACAACATATCTCACGAAGAACCGACAACCGTTGGGGTAAACGTGTTCTTGAGTGGAGACCGCGACTCGGCAAGCGTAGTGTAGGACGCCCTCCGACCAGCAGGGCTAACATGCGCGCGTCGTCAAATATCTCGAATCGAGATGAGATATCATCTCGAGTCTTCTCGAGCGAAGTAACGTCGACATATTTTGTCGCGTCAAACTTATTCAATTATTGTCTATGGCATACACATTTTTTAAACATGTTAGTTGCTGTTTTCACATTTATCCGATAAAATCGGCCCGATACGGCCATTTGCTCGAAAGCACAGGCTAGTTAGGGATGCTAGGTATGAAAAAAGAGAAAAAAATAGTGCAAACAATTTTCGACCTTATTGACATGACATGCTATCGAATTTTTTTTCTTATATTCGTGATCAGCGTCATCAATTAACGCGAAAAGACACGTAACAAAGGAAATGTCATTAAGCTCGAAAATGGCTTGCAGTCGCTGTTTTAGTCCAAAATGAACCGAGCTCAAGAAAAGTTTACACGAGATAACTTCTCGTCGACCAAATGAACGACGGGAGACAAAACATTTTAAATGTCAAAATTCGAGTTAATAAGGGCACGTATATTACAATTTGCAGACACCAAGTAGAGATGATTTCTCGAAGTCGAGTTATGTCGACATCTGACAGATCGCCATGAAATTTGCCATGTTACCAACAGTCGATATCGACATAAAACGGCAAAATGCCTCGAGATAGTTATCTCGTGGCGCGCATGTTAGCCCTGCATGTTACCAACAGTCGACATATCGACATAAATCGGCAAAATGCCTCGAGATAGCTATCTCGTGGCGCGCATGTTAGCCCTGCAGGTGGGATGACGATCTAAGAAAGACTGCAGGCAGATGCTGGATGTGGCAAGCTGAAGACAGGCGCCATGGCACTCATTGGGGGAGGGCTATGTCCAGCACTGGACTAATATAGCCTGATGATGATGATAATGATATCGGGGGCTAGATGGATACTGTGGTCCCCACACCCAAAGAGAGAGCAGCTCGAAAGTGTTGGCCCTTAGTTGGTCGCGGTGCGAAAGGTATGTCGCGGCTAATTTCTCCGGCAACCTACGGCCCACAGACGGTGTGCGTTTTAGCATAATCACCCCTTCTGGCGCCGGCTTATCTGTGGAAAATTTGCCGGGCACTATACGTCGCTGGTGGTCGCTTGCAGGTCAGATGGTGTACTCGGCGCGCATGCAGTGCGGCCGCATGCTGGCGCGCGAGTGGCCGGTGGACGCCGACATCGTGTCGTCCGTGCCCGAGTCGGGCACCGCCGCCGCGCACGGCTACGCGCGACAGGTACTACCTTACTACCCTACCTCCTTACTACTTTACCTCACTTAGCATCTGAAACTCAATACCTTACTTCCTTGCTACTTACCTCACTTAGCAACTGAAACTCAATACATTACTTCCTTACTACTTACCTCACTTAGCAACTGAAACTCAATACATTACTTCCTTACTACTTACCTCACTTAGCAACTGAAACTCAATACCTTACTTCCTTACTACTTACCGCACTTAGCAACTGAATCTCAATACCTTACTTCCTTACTACTTACCTCACTTAGCAACTGAAACTCAATACCTTACTTCCTTACTACTTACCGCACTTAGCAACTGAATCTCAATACCTTACTTCCTTACTACTTACCTCACTTAGCAACTGAAACTCAATGATAATCGTGATGTACTTATGTGTAAAATGGCAACTTTTGATACCAAAAATTAAAAAATTCCCTAATTACTGTATATATTTATAATATTGACATTAGATTTTTTTTATTATGTATGGGAATAATGTATAGGTGATACGAATAGTGTATGGGGATTGTAAAAACATTTTTTCGCCAAATTAATACTTCCAGTCGGTGTCCAAAATAATTTTTACCGAAACAAAATCACCCGGTATTATTTATACGAATACCATAGATACTAATAACAACATGTAATTCGTGTCAATAGGGGCACAGCACACCCAGATCAGGAGAACATGAACATCATAAGATTTTAATCGATTTCGTTTAGTTCAATATTTTTTTTAGAATTTAATTCGTTTTTGTAGGGGGTAGGACACGACGGTATTCCCGTCCAATTGAGCAGTCAGACTGGAGAAGTACCTCCGCCCTACAGAATACCGCGGCCATAATAACCTCGCGTTGTGTTGCCGGCGGTGAGTAGGGTAGTAGGGTAGCCAGAGCTCACTGGAGAGGTTTTGTGCTGTAAGGGGAAAGACCAAAGGCTGTTCCTGCTTTGTCTTCTACACTGACGGCACAGAAACTCTGCGTTTACAGGGTCGGCAGCACGAGTGTGACTCCACTGATGTTGAACACATCCATAGGCCACGGTAACTACTTTCCATCAGGTGGGCTGTGTGCCTGTCTGCAACCTCAGTTGTATAAAAGAAATCATGAATGTAAAGTGCAAATTTTACTTTTAGTCCGGTCAATATAAATCAAATTTATCGGAGGGAGGGTACAATAATTCGCACCCAGCCCAAAGTAGGTAGCATTGTTTAAAACGCCACTGTAAATAAAATCTTAAAAGTCGTTATTGATCGGATTGATCACAAAAAATGACGTGATTTTTAGCAAAACGGGAAATTAGTTGTTATCAAACGGTACTTTCAGCTGGGTGCGAATTATTGTAGCCTCGGATCTGTAAGTTGACCGGAGTATTTACTATCTATGTCCTCTAAATATATATGTAAAAAAATCATAAAAGTATTCAGCAACAGCTGTTGCTGACTGTACAGCGTAGAAAAAAAAACCGCCAATAGGAATTTATTTGTAGGTATATTAATATTGTTTTTAAACTCAAATTTCTGATCACTTTACAGACACTAGATTTGTTATGTACTTTATCTGATTATCATCTTCAGAAACTATAGGCAAAACCACCAGACAACAGACAATACTTCTTCGTGTAAAAGTATAATCAACATGGCGGATAGTAGATTTTAGTTCCCCCTGGCTCGATAGATGGCGTTGTGCAGTTTTTTTGAAAGTCGGTGTTAAGATTCTCCGCAACGGAATGACTACCCGAGCCGAACGCAGTGAAATCATACTTACCTGGCATAGGGGATACCGTGATCATGAAGGCGGTTCCCCCAGGGCGAGACCTTTCCATTGCACTGCGGTTTGGTTGACCCCTGCGATTATCCCTAATGTGGATAACTCGGATGCGTAATTTTTGGTAGTGGGGACTGCGTACGCGCTGTCCCCCTTGAAAGAACTGTATAAGGGCCGGCGCTCACTGCCGGCATGGCACGGCAGATTGTGCTGCGGAATCCCGCGGCGTTCCATAGCATGCCGTGGCGTTCTGCTGAAAGCCCAGTCACTCTGGCGTCAATCAGTTTTGCTCCACGCGCATTCGAAGTTGGTTGTGTCGTTATGGTTAGGGAGAGTCAAAAAAACGCGCGTGTGCCAGTGCATCTCTCCCTTGCCCCCGCGCACCGAACGAACTGCGCCCCAGTAACCGAAATGACCGCTGCACAAGTTACAACCTTATTTCAACCTGCTTAGCAATCATAATTCCTCGACACAAAGTGACCCATACGTCTCGCAAGATGCAGTGGCGTGCCGCGGCAACCCGTGGAATGAAACGGCATGACTCGTCATGCCGCAGCATCCTGCGGCATGACGGGGCGCGTCGCGTCATGCCACGGCAACCTGCGGCACGTCGCGGCATTGTGGTATCGAAATAAAGTAACATGAGCTCTAATTTAATTGAAATAAGATTCAAAATAACTTGATTAGTAATAAAATCCTTTGCCATGCCATCCCGTGCCGTGCCGGCAGTGAGCGCCGGCCCTAATGCGTTGTTGAGTAATATCTATCTATGCAATTTTACGTCAGTGAAGTGCCGTTACTGCCATTGTCGTGTAAATTCCAGTTTTCCAGAGGCGTCGTACCCCTAACCGTTACTCGCGAAATTGTGAATGTGGACTACGACGACAATTTTCGTTGGTTCCACGCTGTATGAATAAATTTGCTCCTGGCTACGAAGTTCTTGCAGCAGCAGCTTCTTAGTCTTGTGCCTAATCGACGTCTTTCGGTACGCACCGTACTAGTACTAGTACACCTAATCATAAACGTATACCAGTTAGATTTTCCTTCACACATTCAACAGGTTTAGGCCTGTCACTCTAGAAATTCGTGATGAATTTATGCAAAATGAAGTTATAAACTTATTTAGAATGTTGATTAATGTAAATATCGTAAATTCACATTATAGGTATTACTATTTTTCGATTTCTCATATTAAATCTGATAGGTAAATATAGGAAAAATTGTCTAAGTATATACCTAATACTTCCTTATTGCTTATATCTATATACAGAAATTTCGAAACGATTTTCAATAGTCTGTGATTACTCGACACATTCGGCACTTCACTAAACGGGGTATCGCTGTCGCATTCTATCGTATTCACTCACTCGTACACGCCGCGCGTCGCTCGTATCGCTATCGCACTACCAAGCAACAAACTAACCATCAGACGTCCGACTGTCCGAATAGTACTAAATGTCCAATTAACAGCTGTGGTTAAGTAACGTTGCTTTTAGTACAGTGCTAAGTTACGTTACCTAATAGTACGATACCTATAATGTGGTCAATACGAGCAGTACACCTTTCTTAGGTGCCGAGTGCTATTGCGGTGTTCACCAAGCATAGAATACAACAAAACTTAGTTCCAAGGTATTATGTCCTGAGGGATACTCAGTATATTGTCCGTAGTTATTAACTTTTGGCTAGAAGACCCCGCGAGCCCTATTGTCTTTCTTCGCTTCCGCTTCAGAGAATATTTATGTCAGAAACTATAATTATTAACCCCTTTCCCCCACAGTCGGGCATCCCGTTCATGGAAGTGCTATGCAAGAACCGCTACGTGGGTCGCACGTTCATCCAGCCCTCAACCCGACTGCGGCAGCTCGGCGTGGCCAAGAAGTTCGGCGCGCTGTCTGAAAACGTTCGCCGACGACGCATCGTGTTGGTGGATGACTCCATCGTGCGAGGGAACACCATCGGACCCATTATTAAGCTGCTGAGGGACGCGGGCGCCGCAGAGGTGAGAATACTAGTGTTGTTAAGAATTTAGTGCCTGAGAATATCTTACATAAATATCCGTAGGCCCCCATAAGTATAATCTATATCATGGAGTTTTTGGTAGTTTCTTCTATATTCTCATCTTCATCATCTTCTTCTCATAGCACTAACGTACCGAACCAGCGAAGGAATCATTTTCCAACGGTTATTTACTTTGTTTAGTATTTTTATAATATTTGTTGACATAATTTAAATATTTTGTATTCATAATTAAGTGCTTTTAAGTGTCTAAACTGAATAAATGAAATTGATTCTTTGACAGTGGATAAAAAAACACAACAAATAATAAAATATTGAAAATATTTATTCTATGTTTTATGTCAATCTTTCGATTCACTCACAAATATAATTCGCATTCTTCTTACTGCTTAAAATGTAGAGCCTAGCATTAGCCTATAACATAGTCTTTACACTCAATTCAGATTATGCGGAAAATTCTTTATCAGTTCTCAAGCGGTAATTTATCAACTTTATCATATTTTACAACAGTTACGTGTTACATACTATTGTCAACTTTGCTCGAGAATTAATCGCCTTGTACAACACCGTCACAGACATAAAGTGGGCCTTTTTTTAATCCTCTCAAACAACAACATAACATGGTCCAATTGACAGGTGCACATAAGGATAGCGTCCCCGCCCCTCAAGTACCCTTGCTACATGGGCATCAACATTCCCACCCGGGAAGAGCTCATCGGGAACAAGCTGGAGCCGTGCAAGCTCGCCGAGCATGTCGGTGAGTACAACTACACTGATTTTAGGTAGTTTCGTTTTTTTTTTAAATATGTTTGGGAATAACCTACTGGTGTATGGAGGTTGTAAAAAAGTTTTTTTTTTGCGCTGAATTATTACTTCCAGTCGATTTCGCTATCGAAACAGTGGCTAAATTGTTATTATCCAAAACAACTATAAAAACACCAACTGTGCCCGAGCACGAATAATATTCGAATTCGTAACGAAAACGTATCGAGATAACGGAGCAATGCCATTGGCCGCCTGCCTACTGTGAACCAATCGCAATGCTCCGTTCTCTCTACAGCAGCGTTTTCCATTTGCCGGGTCGGACCCGGTGCCGGGCCATCGCAATAAAATACCGGGTCGCACCATTCCCGCCCTTTTTTCAAAAAATTATATCTACTATCGATCGGTATATTAATTTTAATGAAGCTGGGTTTTCAACACTAGTTTACTTTAAAAATAAATATAGAAACCGACTTGAAGTGGAACCAGACTTTCTTTTTTTTATACCACTTAGGTGGCTGACAACCACACGGCCCACGTGATGGAAAGTGGTTACCGTGGCCTATGGACGTGTGCAACATCAAGGGCGTCGCACTCGCAATGCCGACCCTGAAGAACCCTTCTAATGCCCTTCTTGAAGAACCTCATATTGTAGTCGCTTGGGATAACCACAGCAGGGAGCTCGTTCCACAGCTTGAGCGTGCGTGGGATGAAGTTCCTTTCGTACCGCACGGTTCGCACCATTTCTGGTCGCATTGTGTGAGGATGCACTTCCTGTCTATGGCGAGCGATGCGGTGATAGAAAGTAGCTGTTTAGCTTCTAAAGTTTTAAGGGTTTTCCGCAAATTTGGATTCTTTAGTAAAAAATAAGCAACAGCTTCATACATCGTACTAAAATTTAGTAACTAAATAGGTGTTACCACCATTTCTACTATTGATAAATGTGTATTATTAATGGAACCAGCTTGGGTTAAAAAGTATTCAGTGGGTCACGAAGGGGCAGTGTGAAAATTACCGGGCCATGGCAGAACAATGTTTGGGAAATACTGCTCTACAGGTTTACATTACGACTTCGAATAATTTCCGTGGTACTCCGGATGTAGGCCACTAAACTTTAGGCCGACTAAAATGAGATAATTTTAACCCACCGTTAAATACTGTAGAAGGACTTTTTTTGCCTTGTTTTGCTTGGAATCAGATGCTTGCTTTCACTAGCGTTTTGCCACACATTTCGCCAACTATACTTTACGTTCCTACGTAATAGGGGGCGAGCCTATTGCTGTAAAGTGGGCATTTTGTTATAGGCTGTATGTTCACTGTCGGATAGAGAACAGCCCTATCTCTGAAACTATAGTATGCAAAAAAAGGAAATAAATAGTTTTTCACTTCTCATGCTCTCAAAATGTTACTTTAGTCCCTGCATATCGGGACTAAAGTTCTTTATTAATCTCTAGGGGCTAAAGTAATTTTATTTAATTTGCTTTGAAAACTCCTAAACAGCCAATCACGGTGTTTGTGAATGGGAGGATTACACCTTTTTAGTGGTTGTGTATAACCTCAAAATTACATTTGAAAAAATCTAAAAAACCCATTTAATTGCGTGAAACACGATTGAATGATATTAAGTTAATTAATTATTATGTAAGTTTTAAGAATTATTCCATTTCTGTTGTATAAATATGCAAGCATATAAGCGTACGTCACCTAACAAAAAGGAAACCGCGGGACAAATTTCTTTGCAATTTGAATTTTGAATAGAACTTTTCTTAGGTTAGATTAACAATTAATACGTAATTTTAAGAAACTTTGTCATTATAAATATTATAATTTTGTATAGAACGTCGTTTATTTTCCTCACATTCAAAGTGAAAAGTAGAGTGTTTAACGTGGGACTAAACAACCATAATGACACGAGATGTTTTCGCTCGGGTAGCTAATAGTTCGCTTGTTTTAGTCCCTTGTTGAACAATCTACTATTCAATAAATTGGCGGGTCTTGTGTTAGCGGTACCTATGACCGCTTATGCGTTTCAGTTTATGTTGTCCCATGCCTGTTCATGGCTCAAAGGAGTTTCTGTCGTCGTCAGCGACATTATTTACTAAATCCTCAAACATACATTATCATTGCGCATAGTTCAGTGAACAATATTATGAGATGTGCCTTAATTACTATAAAACTTAACTGTTTCTTGGCAACCATCGCTACTGACACACATTTTTTTAATAGAACAATTGTCTCTTCAGGTGCGGACAGCCTCGAATACCTAAGCGTAGAAGGCCTAGTGAGCGCAGTCCACTACAATATGAAGACTACCCCCAGCGACGGAGTGGGGGGGCATTGTACCGCGTGCCTGACCGGGGAATACCCGGGCGGCGTGCCCGAGGACGACTGGTGATGTGATAGTAAATGTGGATCGGACACTGTGGACTTAGTTTTAGAATACTTCTTGTCGAGTTGATGATTGTTCTGAACTCTGCACTCGCAATTTGCACATGTGGGATTGACATAGATTCCTATGACACGCACGGCGTAGCGGGAAGCTAAGTAAAAAAGAGGGAAAAAGAGTATTAGTACTCGTTTTGTCATTTTTTTTCCTCGGTCAGTCTACAGTCGCGAAGGCTCCATAGAACCAATTCTACACACGTATGGCATACACGAGTATATTATTATGTAATAGGCAATTTGATTAATAGCTATACACTTTTATTTTTGTATAAACTACTATTTGAAAAAAAAATGTTCAGAGCGGTCACCGAGTTTGGCGCGTAGTATATAAGTTAAATTCTGTAGGTACACATAACATTGCTCTCTCATAAATTAAAATGTGAATATCGTCTGCTACGAAATCTGCCTCTCTAGACAAGTGGCAATTCGTTGCCCGGTGTTTGATGGAATAGAATGACGAATGTATGGGATTTGACGTTTATGACAGTCGTTAACGCATGTCATACACGTCAAATCCCATATATTCGTCATTCTATTCCATTACACGTCGACCAACGAATTGCCACTTGACTAAAGGGGCTGTAGTGCTTATCATAGTACCACGTTATAAATGAATACAGGTGATTAGGTTCATAAAAAAAAGTAAAATTCCTATACAATATATAGATCTATCAGAATCTCAACTCAATGTCATCTGTAGTAATATTCTGTAATACATAATACTAATGCGTACTGACGAATTTACGTGCTTATTCATTGTATGAAATGAACTCGGCCCTCTGTGCCTATTTATTTTATGGAATAAGCTTAGAAAACCATGGCTCTCACATAATTGTTGATGTTAAAGTCCTGTCGACAGCCTTCGTGGCGTAGCGGTAGTGAACGCGGCCGTTACACAGGAGGCGCGAGTTCGATCCCCGCTCAGTGCAAATATTTGTATGCATGAATATGGTTATTTGCATTGGTCTGGTCGTGCCTCGAAGAGCACGTTAAGCCGTCGGTCCCGGTTACCATACAAACATCTATGACAGTCGTTGCGGGTAGTTGGACAACTGGTCTAACTGCAATGCTTCGATATCGCCTTTGGGTTGTGGAGGTCAGATGGCAGTCGCTTCACGGAAAATGTCGAAAGCCAAATCCGCAGTTGGACTGGTAAAAGCGGACCCCGATAGCTTCGGATGCGACTGGGATTAACTCTAGGATGAAGAATTAAAAGTCATGACGGCTGAAGTTCAATTCACACTTACTATTTTTCCGGCGATTTCACAGTGAGGCGAGATTACACAGAGTGCTCACTGCAATTTACCTAGTGACGTTAACGGAGGAATCGCTAGTGATAAAAGCGGGTCTAAAAAGGCCACATTGGGCGATTCCGCTAAAACGAGTAACTTAATGAATTTTTACAAGATCTCAATCGTTTCCTATATAATTTGTAATAATGGTCACTCATATGAGCAGAATCACCATTCAGATTTTAATTTCGTGTTAAAATTGCCGCATAACAAATAATTGTCATAAGACGATTCCAACAAAGTGGCCTTTTTAGACATGCAGGGCTTTATCCCTATAAAGAAATGTCCATTCTTGCTCGAAAAAGTATAACATAACTTTTTACAATGGTTTCGGGATTACATATCAATAAAGTGTACATACGAATTGTCGGATTCTCTATTTTATATGCTTATCTTTCGTCAAGGTATATGTATAAAATAAATATAAAAAGATCATGATGTTTATGATTATATATCATCAAAATCATGAAATATATCTATTTTTATAAATATACGGAGAAATATTAAAGCTTTATATAAACGGGACCTAATTGCAACTAACATTTAAATTGTTAAGGTTAATTCATGCTAGCGTAAAGATGTAGCTCATTGAAGTATCAAACACACCCTTATTATTTGCATACATCATAATATAATCACGGCTTTATCCCTTACTATTTAGAATCTCCAAAACCGTAAAAATGTTTTATGCAAGAAATGTTCTCGCCACGTCTCGGTTCACACAGAAGAGACGTGGCGGACAATTTAGGTAACACGATATATACCATAATGTAGTGCACAACAAGGTCAATGACGTAACGCGCGCCACTCGATGCGATGGCGCGTCACTTTGTGGCCGTGGCCTGGAGGCGAAAACGCAGTTCTCCTCTAAGACAAAAACGACGTTATTGTGCAGAACCTAAGGTTTATATTGTGTTACTTAAATTGTCCGCCACCGCCATACGTCCCCACCACGTCTCTTCTGTATAAACCGTGCCTTATATTTATTCAATGAAATATATTTAAGAATATAATAACCCAAATGACTAGTTTTCTCGCCGCCAGCTAAACTAATTTGCTTGTATAGAGGTCGGGTCTCATAGATAGTGTAATGGCCGGGCTTAGTCCGACATCGGCTAATATTTAGTTATAGTTCAATGCTGATAAACTTCTATGTCTTGCTAGCTTACATCTCAAGAACTGCATTGCAATTCTAGAAAAGAATTCCGAGTGTGGTCTGTAAGCTAAAAGAATCTCTTGTCCTATATTTTTTATATTAAAATGTATTTTTAATAGTGCCTTGTACTGTAGTTTTATATTAAGCATTTGTAGGATAGGATATAAAAGAAAGACAAAAATTCATTCCATGGAGGAATCTCGTAGATGTAAGTGAATAAGTAAACATTTTCTCAAATTATGTGTATTTGATTCGAATATTCTGAACCTCGAATGTTAGGGTGTTCGCTGCCTTATGCGGGCGTCCGCATATGTACTGTTTCGTGCAAATCGTAAATGTATTTTATGCACGAAATTCGCGCAACATTTGTTTAAAACAGACGCCTCAATGCGGTATACGCATAAAGCAGAGAGTACGCTTAGAATGATACTTGTTAGAATCGTTAGCGAGTACGTCGTGCTGGTAACGACAGTGAACTATTTAGAGAAGTTAAGTATACTACTAGTGATATCTTACATGTAAGTAGATATATTTTTAATAAAATGTTTTTAATTATTTCACGCATTGTTTTATTTTTAAATAGCGACCCGCCCCGGTTTCGCACGGGTGCAATGTATGTTATTATACATATACACCTTCCTTTTCAATCACTTTATTTATTAAAAAAATCGCATCAAAATCCGTAGTTTTAAAGATTTAAGCATACATAGGGATATAGGGACAGAGAAAGCGACTTTCGTTTTATGCTATGTAGTGATTGCTTTGCCCTCGAGGGTAACTAGTAAATAATTTAAATAAATGACCCAATTATCCTCACGGTACAAAAGGAACTTTTATTTCTCCTTCTAATCTTTTCGTACTGCAGATACAATGCGAGTGACATGATTTGGTTTTGATTAGATTGCTACGAATTAAATGGATACAAAAATGTAGACCATTTTTTGACAGATTTTTTATACCTCTTTCGATGGTATGAAAATCGCCAGATTTTATCAATAGAAAAATAAACATAGGATTTAGATACTTAGGTCGTCCGCTGCGTTAGGCGAGTCGGTGCCGATTTGTTCGCAGCGTGCGCTCAACGTATCAGACGGCCATTTGACGTCATTCGACTCATTCATATTATTACCATAAATAAAACTAAAAAATAATATAAAACGTCCAATAATATCATTTATTAACTTATTTACATTTTATTTACAAAGGAACTATAACAATTTTGTGTTTGTCTGTACAACGTATGAAAAAGTAATATAATAAAATTATGAAGCAATACTTCGCTAAGGTATAAAACAAAATCATCACATCTCTGGGTAAGCATCGAGCAGCGAAACATAAAATTGCAGTGACAGTAAAGAGAAATATCTCTTTTTAGACTTAAGAAAATCCTTTGACTAAGTGTTCTACTCACAGTTTCCCAAAAATATTATTATTCAGTACCTATCTGAAGTTGCACAACTAGTAAATGTGATAGAGCCCCAACAGAGATGTAGCGTATTTCATTTTGGTTATTTATTACAAATTATGACAAAAGTTACGTAGGGGTACTTCAGGGTTGACATTTAGGTCCACTTTTATTGCGCAAAGTTATATTTTCAATAGAACATTTATCTAAGTATGTGTGTTTATCCGCATATGGGTACTAGCCATATTTAAAGGTAGTTGAGCATTGCTTTCTTTGGATCTAGAGCTGTGTATAATACTACTAAAAACAAGAGTGCCGACAGGAGTGGAAACTTGAAACACGGGAGCAATATAAATTGAGTGTTCTTTGTTTTGGTAAAGATTAATGTTTCGATCTAAAAAAAAATTACCTCAGTTATCCTACTGAAGTTATGATACATGATTCAATGATAAAGCAGTTTGCTGTTGAAAATAGTATTTATGATGGATGAGTACCTATGTAATGAATGAATACCTATATATTCTTGAGCTTTAATTTTTGAGCGTTCACATTCGGTGACTTTTAAAAGAACCTTTGTTTGTTACAAAGGTTCTTTGTAACAAACAAACTTCAAGGCCATAACTTGAGGCACACCGTGGGAATGATCCTAGAAAATAAGAAATTATTTATCAGAAGTTTTGATATCAGAAGCGTGCTATTTTAAAACCTATTATGGGCCTAAGCCTCTTAATTACACATAGACTGCCATACTAAAAAGCGAAAATTTTTGTAAATAACTATTGTCTCGTATTTTTATAAGGGCACCGATTCTGCTAAATTAATGACATAGGACTACACTGCAAAAAAGACATTAAATTATAGGCTTAAAGTCCAAAATAAATGCACAAGATCTCATTAATTTATTTTTCATTCACTCTGCAATTTGCTCGGTGATTCCGTTATGATATGACATCAAATTAACAGAATCGGGATCCAAGGGCCAAGTCACTTCATAGAATTGAGTGTCATTGAAATGTTATTAAGATAATATAAACGACGTCTGATAGTTATTTAGTTTCATTAGTAATTAATGAAATTACCATAATAGATAATTTGATTGATTTATTGTCATTAATATAACTAGCTAAATGCCCAGTATGTGCTGCAATGACTGTTTTTATATTAGGCACCTTATCAGACATAATGTACTGCCACTTATAAAAAAAAGCTCATTGCTATCAGACCGCTAGATAGAGGACAAACACACAAACATTCATTATATCATAGCACAATATAATCGTTGTTAATGTATTTATTGGAATGGGATTCAAGATTGACAGAGCAAACACGATTACTATCGGTTTTCTACAAACGATATTTTTAAATTCGGGTTTAATATTGTATTTAATATCTAAGGTAGTTAAACAACGCCATCATTAATATTTCTGCCAGGGCTAAGGACCAAACATACTGAGTCAGGCTAGGATAGCTGTCGTAAAGCCTGGAAGGCCTGCGCGAAACACGGACGAAAGATGAAGCATTTATGTATATAATATAAATGCGTATCATAGTACCCATTGCCCGTAACTTCGTATATATGTGTAAACCTAGTGGTATCAAAGGCTATGCTTCCCCACTATAGCTTCGATGTCTGAAACCTCCTTGACGCACGAGCTGGTGAGAACGAGCGGTTCTCCGGATGTAACGAGCACGTCGTCCTCGATCCGGATGCCTATGCCACGGAACTCCGCCGGCACGGATGTGTCGTCGGGACGGATGTAGATACCTGCGGATAAAAGATAGTATAAAATAATCTGATGAAATCAAACGGAATGAAAAAGAATGGGACTTGAAGTAATAATCTGAGAAACAGCTATCTGGACACGTTTTTTTTTGAAAAAATATTAGCAACTGAAATGACTAATATTCCTAGCTAGAAGTGACTTCACGTCGATAGTGTAAAGGCCAGGCCGCCTCCTTAACCACTAAGCTGCGTCCTGAGCCAACACCGGTACCTCTAGCACAGTACGATAGTTGTTCGTGCCGTTGTTGTTCGTACTGATCCGAATACCGAAATTCTTATGAACAAATTGAAACAATGAATTATAAAATCATTCAAATTCCGTCCCGGAAGTCGATTTTTTCCTATTTACAACATTTATTTGTCTAACGAGGAAGCCATGATAGTTATTTATAGAGGGCTCACACCAAAAACCTACCTTCTTATCTTATCTTATGATATAGGGGTGCGTGCTTTGGAGCTATCGTGGACACTTCGACCCTATTGGATCCTTTGTGTCAACCCCAACCTGGCCCCTACGTTTGAGGAGGGATAGCCCTCTCTATCCTCCCTGTAATCCTCTGGTTTTGGCTAGCCCTTCCCGAGAAGATCCATACGATGTCTTCCTAAGGCGTGGCACTCGCACAGTATGTGTTTCATCGTTTCATCGCCCTCCCCGCAGTGTCTGCATTTAGCGTCGTTCATGATACCAATCTTGCTCAAGGTGTACTTTGTGCAGTAGTGGCCAGTGAACGCTCCTACTATTTTCCGGATTTTGTCCCTGCTGAGATTAATTATTTTATTGCTCAGCCTTCCTAATTCATTACTTATGAATTCTTTCGAATGTGTTAGGCCTGGTCTGGTCTTCCATTCTTTAAGCTGCCTATTCTTTGCCTGTTCTGTAATAGCCCTAAAAAAAAAACTACCTTACGTGGTACGCCATACCGCGGGAACCTTTGCAGGTAATAGCGACGGCCTAATAACACATACCTGGTTCGACAGTGACGACCATGTTGTCGCACACGGGCACGTTCCGCCTCACCAGGGACGAGTCGTGTACGTCCAGGCCTAGGTAGTGTGACACGTGGTGTGGACACAGCCGGTACGCTTTCTGTAATATACAAAAAGAATCACTTAGATATATCACAGATAATATAATATAATATAATTCTTAAACAGATACACAATCAGGCACAAAAAATGGTTACACTCGTAACTTCAAAAAGCAGGCAGGCAATTTTGCAGGAGTTGGACGACATTGCTTTGACAAACGTTTCTAATTTTTACTATTAAAAATTAACTTACCAAAAAAAAACCACTAAATACATTATTGAATATAAATGAATAAAACTATAAATATTCTAATCTATATTGATTCTGGCAGATTCTGCAGTATTTGTAAAAGTTATAGAATTAATGGAGCTTAATGGCGCTAGATGGCAGCTTCCTAAAATAGCACTATTGTCACGAAATCTTTATTTATTACATTACCAACGAGTTTTATATGCTTACATGCTTACCTTATCAGGAGTTTAAGTTCTGAAATAATTTACGCAATTCTAAATAGGAAAATAAGCCCTTTAACTTTTTTATATATTTAAATTAGTCTACTAGTGCCATCTATTGATCTTTGAGTGGAAGGACTTTTTTTTAGTTTCCATGTGTCGTCGTACAGGGCGACTAAAGCATAGGGCTGTTTAATACCAGAGAGCAGCCCAGACGCAGCCTCAGATGCATGGCTCGAGTAAACAATAGTGCCCGGAATATGGCCCCTTATTACGTGGGACCGAATACTATGATTGGTGAAATGTGGGTATTGATTCACCTCTGTCTAACCCTCCGGGGGATAAAGGCGTGATTATATGTTATATGTATGTTTTTTATTAAGTTACCTTTTTGTTTTCCATGGAATGTAATAGGGTCACCTCGTATCATACCATGAGTGTTTTAGAAGGCAACTAAGCGCGAATGCCGACTAGAAATAAAATTAATTATTAAAAATAAAAAACCCGACTGATGCTTAAAAGTTCTAAACAAGCTTTATAGCAGGCGGTACCCATTAATTTTCATCTGGTTTGAGATTTGCAAATGGTTACCGCCTGCTCTAAAGCTTGTTTAGATCTTTTCAGTATCAAACGGTTTTTTATTTTCAATAATTTATTTTATTTAATGTTTTTTAGTTATGACTTATGACTATGACATATATATACTTTTGTTATTGTCGTCTAATTTCCTTCATTTTGATACCCCACTTGATAAATATGAGTGATTTTTTTGACAACATACATTTTGGCACCAAAAACCCAATATATAGCTTTTTTCGTATTTTATATACCTAAGAACACTTGGCAATAATTACCTTCCATTTGAGATATGAATCATCGTAATCCGTACGGTGGTTCAAAAGATATGAGGTACTAAAGAATATTACAAACATACATAAAAGATACGCGCAAAAAACAACCCTTCTTAGTTCTTCGCAGTCGGGTAAAAGAAACAGCGAATTTAAAGATGCGAATAATTTGTATGTATGTGTGTGGCGTACCGGTAAAGAATTTGTCATTTTGCGAAATTTCAATATATGTCATTTTGCGAATATGGCATTGTGCGCCTAATCCAAGCGTTCGACTGCCAAGTCGGAGGTCGCGGTTCATTCCTTGTTCAGTGTAAACATTAGTATGTATGAATATGTTTTTCTATTGGTTGTGTGTGTTGCATGTGATACTCGCCCCAATAAGATCGTGTCCATCGATGTCCTTGGGTAGAATCCCCTCCTGCTGTAGGTGTAGTCCCAGTAATCGACACATACTGTCGAAGAGCTGGTCCAGCGGCGGCCGGTGCTCACCTAGGATCTCGATCAGACGCTTCTATAAGATGGTTTGAAGCTATTAGTAAGCCAGCACCCATACTAATATTATAAATGCGAAAGTAACTCTGTCTGTCTGTATGTTACGCTTTCATGCCTAAATCACTCATCCAATTTTAATGAAATTTGGTATAGGGGTAGATTAGACTTTGAGAAAGGACATAGGCTATATTTGGTCGCGATAACCGACATCCACGCGGGTGGAGCCGCGGGCAAAAGCTAGTATTTAATAGATTTGTAAGTAAAATGCGTAGGATTGTTGAGATACTTATTTGTTATTATAAATAAATACTATTTTTACATTTGTGAAATATTTCACCAATTTGAATGTATCCATTCCAAAATAATAAATAATTTTGAAAATGACTTATTTTTTTTTATTGCGTTTTGGTTCCTTTACAGAAGCCATGATTGCCCGTGAACATGCCTACTGATAAGTATTCACGTTAGCTACTCACAACTAAAGATGGACTGAGATTATTTCTTTTAAGGTTACTTCAAAGAAATAATCTCAGTCAACTACTCCATCACTTAACAACCAGTGCGATTGTTGTAAAAGGAGATAATATTATCTGTACTAATAATAGGGGTTAAAGTATGAAATTGCCGTTTCATTGTAATAGGTACTTCGAATTGACATAGAACCTTCATGGTTTGAGATTTTTGAGTGAAACTTTTTCCACATAGTACCTATGTAGTTCTTCATTTAAAAATGTGCAACATTCGATTATCGACTTTCAGTTGTTTTTTTTTATTCAGCTTAGACAAGAAAGATGGATACTTCGAAAATTCGAGTGATTTTTGAATACGAGTTCCGACGCGGAACTAACGCGGCAGAAACAGCTCGCAATATCAATGTTGCGTTTGAAGAGGGGACTGCTAATGAACGCACCGTGCGATTTTGGTTTAAACGCTTTCGTGATGGAAACTTTGATTTGAAGAACGAACCACGAGGAAGGCCGTCCACACAGGTGAATAACAATGAATTGAAAGACATGGTGGAAGTCGATCCGAGCCAAACTACCCAGGAATTAGCTGCATGGTTTAACGTTACCTTACCAACAATATTGACTCATTTGCGTCAAATCAATAAAATAAAAAAATGTGAAAAATGGGTACCTCATGATTTGACTGATCTGCAGAAAGAAATGCGTGTTGAAACTTGTGTTGCCTTGCCTTGTTGAATCGATACAGAAATGAAGGAATATTGGATCGAATTGTGACATGTGATGAAAAGTGGATTCTTTACGATAACCGTAAGCGAAAAATGCAATGGCTGACCCCAGGTGAAACGCCACAACAGTGTCCTAAAGCAAAGCTTACCAATAAAAAGGTAATGGTAACTGTTTGGTGGTCTCAGCATGGTGTTATTCACTATGATTCTGAAACATATCTCCGACAAACGTTTCCCTGCCGAATGATCCACCGACAGAATGTTTCGCTTATGAGTTTTTCATCTACAGAACATTTCACATACAGGCAGTTCGCCGATAAAACGATTCATTTTTGGTTAAATCGACGACAGAACCTTTCCCCTACGAACGTTTCGCCGACAGAACGATTAAATAATGAGTGAACCGACGACAAGGTCGACGGAGCCCCGCTACGCGGGGCTCCTACTTCTGGGTGGTTTATAAAAAAATAACCACGAAGGCCTAATGCGGGAGCTTCGCTACGCTCCGCTCCCGCATTAGCCTTCTAACCTAACCTATCCGAGTCGGGGTAATCTGAGTTGGGGTGTTAACTATATTGTAAATTGGTGAAAGATTCTGTCGTCGGTTCACTCATTATTTAATCGTTCTGTCGGCGAAACGTTCGTAGGGGAAAGGTTCTGTCGTCGATTTAACCAAAAATGAATCGTTTTATCGGCGAACTGCCTGTATGTGAAATGTTCTGTAGATGAAAAACTCATAAGCGAAACATTCTGTCGGTGGATCATTCGGCAGGGAAACGTTTGTCGGAGATATGTTTCAGACCGATTCACTATAGCTTTCTACGATCTGGTCAAGCAATAACGGCAGATATCTACTGTGCCGAACTCCGAACAATGATAGCAAAACTAGCAGTGAAACAGCCCCGACTCATGAATCGATCTTCACCATTATTGCTCCATGATAACGCGAGACCTCATACAGCACGAGAAACCGTTTTAACTCTACAGGAACTGCAATTAGAAACTATCCGTCACCCTCCGTATTCGCCAGACCTTGCTCCAACAGACTACCATTTTTTTCGTGATTTGGACAATTTTCTTTGTGATAAAAAGTTTTCTTCTCAGGAGGCAGTACAAAATGCTTTCACACAGTTTGTCGAATCTAGATCACCAGAGTTCTATCGCAAAGGCATAAATGACCTTCCTACTAGATGACAGCAATGTATAGATAATAATGGTAATTATTTTGATTAAATAAATACGTTAAATTAAAAAAAAAAACGTATTTCAATTTGTCAGTACAAATCGGCAATTTCATATTTTAACCCCTAATATTATAAAAATGAAAACGCGCAAATCTCAGGAACTACTGTTTTAAATTGAAGAATTTGTGTTGCATAGACTATTCATCGAGGGAGGTTATAAGCTAAATATCATCACGCTAGCACTCAAGGGAGCGGAGCAGTATTAATAACAAAATGTTTACCTGAACGGTAAGCACTAATTCGTACAGTATCCGTTGATGTTTGTTGAACTTGCCCGAGACTGGCCACGTTCTCGATATGTCCGAGTTGTACAGCCATCGCTGACAACCTGCAACATGAATAATTAAATTACTTGAAGATACTTTTTGAAGTTTAGGTCAAATAAAGCCACTATTGAACCGGCTAAAAGTAAATAATAATAAATAAATCGCGATAGAATGCGTTTATAAGTGGGTTTCGTTCAAAAACTTGAAGAGTAAGCGATATTGCTGCTGTGTATGGTCCTATTCCTGTGTTGTGTAGTGTCGTAAGAAATGTTATGTGAATGTTACTTTTTCAGGTTTTAGTCAGTTCGATTACCGGATGTGGCTAAGGATGTTCGATCTGGGTACTTTGTATCGACTCTCTGGATGACTCTGATATCGAAATGGATAGTAATATACTGTATCGATCCAAATATATATACAATAGATTTGATACGATTTTTTTGGATCGATCCAATATCGAATCCAGTATTTCAAGAAATTAACCAAGTGTATTTTTAACAATTTAAGTTTATTTAAGAACAAAAGAAGCAAAAGTGATCACATGGGCCAATCTTTATAAGGGAAAAATATTAATTTTGATAGCCTCTCTGGATCAATACGATTACGGCTCTCATTCAAAGTATGGTTGGCCAGTGAGAAAAGTCGTCTGAAGGCACAGACATTCCTATTTCCTTTTGTCATCACTTCTAGAAGACATAAATTGCATTTTCCTCCACACGCCGTTGGATTAAGTTTGTTTATCTTTATCTTGTATCGATCCACTAACGGATCGAGAGCTATTGTATCGATACAAAAATCGAGTAGATCGCATTGCTTTGTATCGATCCACACAAGTATCGGATCGGATCGAACAGCTCTAGATGTGGCAAGAGAGTTTTCGAAAATTGTTGAATTCAGTTTTGTATTTTTTTTAAATAAACGAATGTTCATTATCGAGATATTCAATATCTCCAGTATTTAGAGTACTCCCCAGGTAAGGTCAAAATCTTCCTCCCTGTATACAGATGGTTCAAATAATGAAGATCTCCACCAGCCCATACCCGAGTCCACAAGCAAGCACTCGCCGCCCCTCAGCAGCTGGTTGTTGTTGACGTAGTGGATGTGGGCGGCGCGCGGGCCACCCGCCACCACGGGCGGGAAGGCCAGGTGCTCCGCGCCGCCCTGCTTGCACGAGTACTCCAGGACGGCGTTTATCATGTGCTCCGACACGCCTGGATATATACAAATAGTCATGTTCTTGTATACTGTTGATCAATGGCACCTGGTGGAACTTGCTACAGATATTGAATAAGACACTTGTACTTTACATTTACACACACATTTATTTTGTACAGTCATTTATTTTTAATACCGATTCCGCCTCACGGCATTCTCAAGGGTTCACGAAAACCCTTATTGTAAATCATTGCTGTACCAAATTTCATTAAGATAGGTTCAGTGGTTTAGGCGTGAAAGCGTAACAGACAGACAGAGTTATTTTCGCATTTATAATATTAGCATGGTGTTCTTCTTCGAGTCAATGACTGGATTTTAACTAGACCTTTAAATATTGAAACACATGTAAATTTATTTTTCTGATCCATTTATACTTATAATATCAAATCACACATACTCAACCATACAATCATATTCCATATTCAACACATACATATTCAAATCCCATACCTGGTTTAGTACAAGCCATAGCCATATTCATAGACTGGCTGCCAATATAACAGGTTTCTTTCATCAGCTCAACCTCAGCGGGTGACTTAACGACTCTCATCAGATGTAATGCTCGCTGTGGGTCACTCAACTTAATGTGGCCGTCTCCTTTGAGTGTGGAACGGACCGTGTTGTGTATGTCTTGGTTAGCTGGTGATTCGTTGTGGTACCAGAGAGTAGCAGGTTTAGATGAGGATGTTATTCTGGAAATATAAGATAAAGATATTTTCTCAAACATGCTTGGAAATTTGAACATTATTTTGACAACCATCTTCGAGATAAATCGAAATTGCTGTACATGCGAGCAGCGGCCGGCAATTGTATGAAAATCCATATCTGTCGTGCTTTAGCGGCCAAATAAATTACTATGTAAACTCATATCTGTCGTGTAATTTAAAAATGGAACCATCTTTTACTCCGAACCATGGCAACCAAGGAGGTAACTTATCCAAAGCATTATTTAAATAGAGAACTGGCTTGCAAATAGAAAGCTGTTTATTAAGAAAAATAGAAAATTACTGATGTTCGTTGTTCGTCATTGATTTTGAAAAGTGGGTAACTAATTGTACTTTCAATAACTGCATTTTCAAATATAAAGTTCTGCCTAGATACTACTTCTTTTTAATTTCCGCGCACTGTTTGAGAAAAGTACTATACAAGCCTTGGCCACAACTGAGCGTCGCCGGACTTCGTAATGCGTGCCTCGGCTGCGCCTTGGCCCGCATACTTCACGATCGTCCGGCAACACTACACTTGGCGGCCGCGGCAGTAATGTACTATTATTGAATGAATTTTTAAACATTTAGTAGCTGTTTGCTATTTATTGTCCTAAAGTTTGTAAGATTTTCAGTAGGCGGTCATTAAGACGACAGTTTTAGTTATCTCACGCAGCTCCTGGTAGATCAGGTTTGACAACTGCTGTGGATGTTGACTTTCAGCGAAGGTGGGCACAGGATTTGGGTGAGGAGAAGTAAAACAATATAATAGTCAGGGGATGAAGGAATATTGATGCACTTGTTCATTAGACTTTTCAACTATTGAAATACAAAAATGTAAGAATGTTAATACATACTGATTTAAATAGCTGCTAAAACTTTCAATGGGTCTTGCCTCATCAACTGCGAAATACACAGACGCATTGGAGCACCCTGTGCGTGGTCCCTCCCATAGTTCTGCATGATCATCTTTATCGTGTACAAACAGGATGGACTGGCGACAAAAAAGAAGTGTTTAACACACTAAGATCAATCCCTATTGAATGAGCGGGCCAGACATTTGTACTAGAAATGATTGTGAGAAGCCTTGTTTTGGGCCAGTTTGACAGGAGAAATTTCTAATATCACTACATAAATTACAGAACTTAGATAGATGGAGGTGCTTCAGACATGCTTCACGAACAATTTCGATGTTTAGCCACATCACAAAGTCGACACTGACTGTTGGGAAAATGGCATGGAGAATGTTGACGATACTCCAATTTCCTTACATTGTGTGAGTGCCTTAATATCTCTTTTCTCTATAGTACTCTTCAGCTGCCACACGCATACCTTCTGCAAGGGACAATTCTAGTGTTGCTGGGGTTCATAGCCTGTGGTGGTGTTTGTCAGACTGACACATGGCTCATTGGAGCGGTTTTCTGCTGTCAATGGGAAGACTGAAGGCTATTCCTGCTTTTTCTTCTGCACTGATGGCACAGAAACGCTCTGTGTTTACAGGGTCAGCAACATGAGTGTGACTCCCTAGTTGTACACATTCATAGGCCACAGTAACCACTTTCCATCAGGTTGATCGTGTGCTGGTCTGCAATGTCAGTGGTATAAAAAAATAAAAGAGAAGAGAGAGAGAGAGAAGAATCATAGAGAGATAAGAAAATGTGTAGTTGTAGTAAATTCAAAAATACCTTATAGGTGTCCACTTGTGCCGGTTTCACCATGACTAGTATGGCTGAAGCCTCCAAGCAACCCGTGAGGTAGAAGAAGTCAGAATTTTGTCTGAACACATATGGGATTTTTTCTGACATGTACTGTTTACGCGCTGCTGGGATCACTATCTGAAAATATTCTATTAATTATTTTATACCATACATACATAACCTTATAGGTTTAGAAGTTACGTGAATATTGTTCATTGAAATAAAATTAACTATAATGGGGTCTATCATAATTTATTCGGCATCATTTTATAATTTACACTGAATCTCACATTTCCATTACTTTTTGAATGAAATTTTAAAGCATTTTGCTTTTTTATTGTTTAATATATATACATTCATTGGTTCCAATAGTTCGTAAGAATATCGGTAGACGTACCACTGTCGCCTTAAAGACAGATAGCTATAAAAGGAGAAATTTGAATTGGTTCGGGCGAAATCTGGTGCCATAGTGGTCAAAGCATTGCCCCTGTAAGGTAAAGATTGCGGTTTCAAACCTTGCCTAGACCGATTCAAACTTTTCCTATTTTAATTGACTAGCTGTCGCCCGCGTGGATGTCGGTTATCGCGAATCGGACTATAATTTGAGATTTAAACTATCCTATCTCTCAAGTTGGATCGAACTGCACATGGTGTGCGAATTTTATTATAATCGGTTAAGTGGTTAGGAGTCCATTGAGGACAAACATTGTGACACGAGATTTATACATATTAAGATTTCCAAGGCTCTTTAGGAGATATGGTCACACAAGGAGATATTGTTGATCTGAATATATATTACAAATTTATACTTGTTGTATTAGCAAGATTGTTAAAAACATTGCCAACTACTTACAATATGAGTTTTATGGGCATTATCTTCCGCCGTCAACTTTGCAACCAATTTTTCCCGTCTTGTTACATACTCAGCCTGTGTGACACCGCCAGTTAGGAAGTCCTCTGCTATTAAATGTGGGTGCGTATAACACGTTGGTTGTCCTAAATTTTCTTTTGGAATAAAATTGCCTGATCTCTTTTTTCTCCTGTCTGGGGCTTCGGGTGGTAACTCTACGGTGTCTGCGGTACTCATACATTTTGTTATATTTCGTAGTAAAGGATGTCGGGCTAAATGTCTTTGTTCCTTGGTCACTAAAAAAGATGGTAATTTTGTAGGTTGAGTATACAAACTTTAAACTGAAGCTATTAAAGTATGAGAATGGTTTGAAAACTTAGTACAGGTTATTGCACTTTGAGTTTACTCAAGGTATGTTGGACAGATATTAAGTAATTTTTAACAAAAGAAGCTTAGTATTATAACTAGTAGCTGCAATCGGATAACAAAATGTTAGCATCCACATAGGGTCTCTTAGTAGTTCTGAACCAGACAGGCTAAAATGAAGTTCGTGGAAAGACAATTATAATAATATGTGTGACTCAAAACAGATTTAACCTCTAATAGTCCCATACCTGTATGGGTAACGAATTTTCTGACATGATGCATTTTAGTTTGGCAGTGATAATATTTTCACAAGGTATAGAATGGTGTAACGTTTCAATAAATAGAGGAAAACAAATAAATTGGGTTATACGAAAACAGATGAATTTTGATAACAACTTTGACACTATTGACAGTATTGACTTTACCAAATTTTTGTTGTCCGTAGTAGAATTTTAAAATCTACCAATATTAATGGCAGTTTCTTACTGCAGTCTTAGAACTGGGATAAACGAACGGACCATTGCCAACATTTAATTTTAATATCAACTCGGCCGTTCCCAATAACCTATCTATCACCAGTTTTGACGTACTAAAGATAGAAAATTCTATCTATCATCGGTTTTGATGTCCCAATATAATACTGATGGTTATGACAACTAACCGCCATGCGCTATCTATCGATGGGAGGGGCTATAGCTTATTGCAGATAGATATTTGTATGAGACTGCAACATTATGCGTCCCAATATCCTTTTGACAGCTATCTGTCAGTTATGTCAATACTAAAGATAACCAAATTTGTCAATCCGTCGAATTGCAGGGATAAGCATTGTTTATTGTTCAAATAAATGTGTAGAAGTGCAGTGTTTTCATAATTTTTCATAATGTCTGAGTCTAGTGACAGTGATTTAGCAATGTTAATGGAATTATCTGATTGGGACAGTGATTTTGAAGATGAATCCCATAAAAACTACAAGACTCGCGTTAATCATATGAACGAACTAAATAGTAGCGAATTCACGTATTGATTTCGCTTAAACAAAACTGCTGTTAGTAATTTATTAACAGAAATATATCCTTTGTTGAAAGTAACCTCAGAAAGGTAAGAACCAACTTGAATGAGAAATATACATTCATTTAATGTTAATTACTCATTGTAATGTACCTATACCATTTTTTAAACCTTTTTTTCCCATTTTTTCAGAAATCATGGGATATCTCCTTTGCATCAGCTACTTTTAACTCTAAGATTTTATGCATTAGGCACAATGTTAGTGTCTGTTGCAGACTTTGTAGGAGTCTCAAAATCATCAGCGGGGCGTATTATAGCCAATGTCTCATCTGCAATAGCAAGGTTATATAGTAATTATATACATATACATAGCAATACCCAGGAAGATTTTTACAATATTAGCCAATTTCCAAGAGTTTTGGGTGCAATTGA
Source organism: Eilema caniola (assembly GCA_949126895.1). Lineage (NCBI taxonomy): Eukaryota > Metazoa > Arthropoda > Insecta > Lepidoptera > Erebidae > Eilema > Eilema caniola. Next base: position 28,015,878 of record OX421462.1, on the reverse strand, counting down.
TGGCACACATATTCTAATACAATCACCAAGTAAGTACATTGTATTTTTAAGAAAATTAACTTTTAATATTCATTCTCTACATTGTGTGATTGTTTTAATTTATAGATTCTAATATTGGAGAAGAATTTAGAAATAGGAAAGGATTTTTCTCTATGAATGTACAAGCCGTGTGTGATGCACATTTAAGATTTATGAATGTTGTTGCCCGTTGGCCTGGATCAACTCATGATGCAACAATCTTCAACAATTCAACACTGAGAGGTACCTAAGAAAGTGTTAGATTGCTTCATACTACCTATTTTGAGCAATAAAACAATAATTTTTAAAAACCTCTACATGTGGAAGTGCTTTTACAAACATATTTTTTATTGATTTTTCAGCTGAATGTGAAACTGGTTTATATGGAAATCGTTGGTTGATTGGAGATAGTGCTTATCCATGCAAACCTTATTTATTAACTCCTTTATTAAACCCAACTTCCCGCAGTCAGCAAATGTACAATGAAGCCCATATAAGAACACGAAATACTATTGAAAGGTACTTTTTAAAATTTTATTGTGCACTTTCTTTAAGTCACTTGATTCCATTCTAATGAGACATCACATTGTTAGACTTATCTATAATCTACCCTTCTTGCAGGTGTTTTGGAGTATGGAAACGGAGATTTCCAGTTATATCATTAAAAATACGGCTATCATTATCAACTACACAGTCAATAATAATAGCAACAGCTATACTACATAACATTTGTAGACAGATGAGAATTGAAGATGTAATGCCAGAAGTGGAAATACCTAATTATGATGCTGTCCCAACGATGTTACATGAACCTAGTGACAGTAATATTGATGAGCGACAAGACTTGATCAACAATTACTTTGGAGGGTAAGTTATTTGTGATCCCATGTCTGTCATGCAGCTATTCAATATTTTATTGAATCTTAATACATAAATTATTAATGTTATATTTTATTTGTTTCAGATTTGAGTGAATAACTTTGAATTAAGTGTAACTGGGCATTCAATAAAGAAAAAGAAAGCTTTATTTTAATACTTATTTATTTTGATCTAAGTCTAATTTTAACTTGTTTTCCATGTTTTTTAACTCTAATTCTAATTTCTTCCTTTTAATAATATAATAATCAGCAATAGCTTGATTCCGTGCAGTTCGAGTCCTTATTTCTTCATCCAGTAGCCTACGTTTTTGTTTATCTGAAAATAAATATAAGTATTATTTAAAAAAACTGGTTTTATTGTAATTATGTAAATTATTTTTTGCAGACCATCCCAATTTTACTTAAAACTTTTTAGATTACACATACATAAAAATGTAAATCACCCAAATGAACAATAGGGATGCAATAACAAATTGAGTATAGTTAGTCATATGCAAATTGTGAAATCCCTCATTTTACAAATGCTTGTTACTTTGGTAATATTTGAATAGTAAAATGTATAATTGTAAATAGACAATGTTGGTAAAATGTTAAATTGTACATTTTGCTGACAGCAGATACATACTAATATTGTTGCCACTGGGAGTGTTAAAAAAGAATTTCTTTGGTTTAGGTGTTGTCACAACCAACAGTTGGTTATTCCCCGATGATGCACTCTCATTTTCAACTCTCATCAATTCAGAATCACCATCACCCACGCCACTGTCAATCACCATAATGCCACCACCATCACTTAAAACCTCTGATTCCACCGTCACCTCAGCATCTCCTCCTAATGATACACTGTAACCCTCACATGTTGCACCTAAAATGGATGCCACTCTGTCCAGTGCATCATCTGGTGGGATGTAATCTGGCTTGCCACCACCTGTCTGTAAGTATAGTTACATTAATACACTATAACACATATTTAAATAAAGATAATATTTATCACATCCTGCGGTTCATAAACACCACACAAGAGTAAGAGCGAAATGATTACCTTAATTTGGTTCATCCTAATTTTGGTGGATCTTTTTCGAGCAGTTTTTTTTAAATTCTCCCATTTCAATTTTAATTGATCGGTTCTTCGTGGGCAACTTGAAATCGATGCATTGAATGCAACTGTGAGTTTAGACCAGGCAGCCTCTTTAAGCTGATTATTTGTAGCATTTGTAGCCTTGCTTGTTATCACCGTATTAGCTTCAACAAGATCAATAAGCAAGGCCACCTCGTCCTTGGCTAAAGGTACACCTTTCGTCTGAAAACAAAACAAATATTATATACAGGATTGATCCTAATTACATGTAGAGAAAGCCGAAAAAAAGATCCAATTGTTCCGAGGTATAGTTTGCACTGTAGTTTTAAATGTCATCTAAAAGGCCTCTGTCACTTGAATAGGATCGTATATAATAATGTATGGTAATACTTACAGTGCTCATTATATGAAAAAAAAAGCTGAATTCACTAAACAAACTTGATAACACAACAATACAATAATAGAGCGGTAGCGTCTCTACCATGTCTCTACAATACAAGTTGAAACTTGAATTGACGCTTGACTACGTTTCGTCCTTCCTTTTTACGCGCCCAAAATTTGGTCGCTAAAATAATGACAATGAAACAGATAACTATGATTACAAATTTTATTTTAGCATAAAAATATCACCAATGTTTTTATTCAATGAATTTATTTTGTTTTACGAAAAAGTTTATGAAATAATATTTGTTTAAACGTTGTTATTTTTTGTAGCTTTTGTAGTAACAAAACGTATGGGAGGGCTGGATAGCTGAGCTTATCTACTGATGCCAATACCTCGATAGACGTTATCGTCACTTGTGGGACGTAAAATAAGGATAGATAGAAGTCTACTATTTATCGTTGATAACAAGATATCGCTTACTAAGGATAGGTTATTGGGAACGGCCGTAGTCACATTATAAAATTCTTTGGTAGTCTTTACTTTTCATTTTTCGTAAATTTTAGGACTGATACGTCCCTTCATTCCACTAAATAATTACCACAGAGGAATTTATCGCACGTGGCAAGTTTTACAAGTTCCGTTACACGCATGTAAATAATGGAAAATGGAAAACGTTAGTATAATAAGAAATAGTAATTTCTAGAATTTAATCGCATTAAAATATTCTTAAAATAAAGATAAGAACTTTCAGGACATAATAATCATTTAAAAACAAATTGTTAAAATTATAGTTGTATTGACTCATACCACTGAACAAAACTTCCATATCAAGAACTTTGGAGCCACCGGCCAAGCCAACTACACCTGTAAGTCTTCACCTGCTGATTCACGAACAACATTCTTGCAAAGGAATTTCTCTCGAGATTACTCGGCAGTCACCGAAAGAAGTGGAAAGGAAGCGCAGTCATCGTCTCACTGTCATTGATGCTCAAGATCGTGCGAAGGAAGGAAAGCCGGAAAGCGGATACTAGGCTCTGAGACACAGAAGTATATAAAATGGCCATGTGAGCGGCAGACGCGTGGTAACTTTTTAGTTATTTTTTTTCCTATAAGATAACTTTCGAACGCTTATTCGGCACTTTTTGAAAGGCTAGCTTGTTATTACATCGATAAAAATACCGTGAATGTGACATATTGTGTTATTTCCAACTGTAGAAAAAAAATGGAGAAGAAAATTTGAAAAAATAATTTATTAAAAATAAAAAACCCAACTGATGCTGAAAATATCGAAACAAGCTATAAAGCAGGCGGTACCCATTAATTTTCATCCGGTTTGAGATTTGCAAATGGGTACCGCCTGCTATAAAGCTTGTTTCGATCTTCTTAGCATTTTATACTTTTAGTCATGAAATATATATATTTGTAATCGTCTTTTAATTTCCTTCATTTTGATACCCTACTCGATACATTTGATTATATTTTAATTTTATTTATTTTTTATTTTAATATACCCAGTGCCACTCTCACAGTAAATACAAATCTAACGACACCTCTCGAGCTAAAATCCATCAAGCTGTTCAGGCTGCAGAGCGTGCCAAACTATAATACATACATTCATACATATTCTCGAAAAACATAACAATCCTTCTGGCGCAGTCGGGTAAAAATAAAGCTATTAGCATAACACACTATCGCACGTATTTATTTGAGAAAGTCGTCTCACTGCCATTGATGCCCAAAATCGTGCGAAGGAGCAGGAAAAGCCGAAAAGCGGACCCTAGGCTCCAAGGTCTCTCCTGCGTCGGACGCAAATGGTAAACACCACCATATAACTCTACCTCTTGAGCCCCAGGGTATCCTATTATGGATGCCATGATGTAATGATGATGATGATGATGAATGAAAGGAGGCATTTTTAATGTAAGACATGGATTCCAAAGTGCAAGGTTTCGATGTAATCCGGCGCGGCGGGGCTTTCGGGTGATAGTGATATTGAGGAATTGTAACATAAACATAACATAAACTCACGCCTATATCCCCGAAGGGGTAGGCAGAGGTGCTAGCCCCCACATTTCGCCAGTTTATGTTTAGGTCCCCAATGTGGTGAGCCTATTGCCATTAACCGGGCACTTATAAACCTGCGATAAATACACACATAACTTCGAAAAGCATGGAAAAGTCATTGGTGTGTGCCATGGTAAAACCTGGGATCGAACCCGAGATCTCGTCTCAGCAGTCCATTACCTATACCACTAGGCTATAGCGGCTGACGAATTGTAGAGTCAATAAATGAGTTTTCTATTTTGTCTGTGATCGAATTTATGTAAAACTAGTTTTAGTCCGCGGCTCCGCCCGCGGCGATGCCTATGACCTTTCTTAAAGTTTAAATAATCTACCCCTATTCCAAATTTCATCAAAATCGGTTTAGTGGTTTAGGCGTGAAAGCATACAGACAGAGTTACTTTTTCGAATTTAGAATATTAGTATGGGTAATACAATTATCTGAAGCAAGCAGGTAACTTTCCTAAATGAGAATGTGAAGGTTACCAGCGGAAGTTCCTATTAAAACGGCCAACGCGGTTGTTGGGTGGGATACATTTTTCGATTTGTTCCCAATCACCTCCAATAGTAGCCAGGTAGGTAGTTAGTGGTACAAAAGCGTTTAAAGTTATGAACTTACTAGCTTTTGCCCGCGGCTCCGCCCGCGTGGATGTCGGTTATCGCTATAATATCGGTTATCGTTATAAATTGTAGCCTATGTGTTATTCTGATGTATAAGCTATATCATTGTAAGGTGTAACAAACATCCATTTATCCATCCATGCTTACAAACCTTCGCGTTAATAATATTAGTAGGATTCTGAACGGTATCTAGTAACTACTAAAGCTACTAATGTGCTTCTAGGCAGAACCGTGAGGTTTGATGTGATCAACTGATTTTCATTCTACATACATACATACATATAATCACGCCTTTATCCCCCGGGGGTTAGGCAGAGGTGAATTAACACCCACATTGCACCAATCTGTATTCAGTCCCACGTAATAGGGGGTGAGCCTATTGCCGTATTCCGGGCACAATTGTTGACGCGAGCCATGCATCTGAGGCTGAGTCTGGGCTTTTCATTCTACATCGAGCAAAATTACATGTGTTCACACAATTACAAAATTACACAAAGACAAGACCCCCTTAATCATCCCCGATATCTTAACGACTAAACACTAAGCTACTGATGCTAATAAAATAACACAGTTTAACGGACTCTTGAATTCGTTCCACTGGGCTCTACCACCATAGTGGTGGCAGACACCTAAAGGAAAGTGTTTACCGTGGCCTATGGACGTATGCAACACCAGGGGCGTCACACTCGTGCTGCTGACCCGATCCTGAATTAGAATATGTTAAGATTGTTAGGAGATAGGGCAAGACATAAGTACGACTCCTAGGATTACAGTTCGTATTTCTGCACTTCTCTGCGTCCAGCCACCCAAATAATATCGAAGCTGGTGCTGAATAGTTTCTATATTTCTTCCTTTAAGGCCATTACTTTTGGGGACACGTCTGTAAAAGGAAAAGAGGTTCTATTGCTAGGCTCTGTGGGCAGGAAGGTCACGATACGTTCACTGGGCACGTCTCAATCTCAAGCGCGGCCAGTCAGCGCGGAACAAGCGGCGCGTGCGCACGTCGCTACGTCATACAGTTCGAAATTCGAATACGATCGCGGGACCCACTAGTGTCGTAAACTGTCAATCGTGCCCGTTACAAAAGTGTTTGATTGTTCAGTGATAGATATTTTTTTTCTGAAGTCAACAACGACTCTGCAAAGAGGTTTGTTTATTTTTCTAATATTAGGTATACCCTCTCTCTATCTGGCCACAATATTGTGGTCTAGTCGATAGTTTACCTACATCGATAAATGGTCGGACCCAGTTCGCGAGTTCATTTGCATCGTTTTGTTGGCCATTCATTAGTCGTTACGGTCGGTTGCAAGGATTACTTAACCGACCTCGTAGAGCTTCAGAATTATAACACTTTACGAAGAATATTATGCGTGATGTTGATTACGTCTGACAGAAAACGTATTCGTGTCTTTAACGGTAGGAACTCAGTGTTATTGTTTTAAATTTTTAATGTTGTTTTTGTGTGTTTGAAATCTTGGAATTATGTTTTGGGAATGAGTTTCTTTTTATTTCTTCATCTTTATGCTCAGTGTTGGTCCTGGTTGCATCTAAAGCTTATAGTTTCGAGACCGGGGTCTCTATGCTCTTCTATTCCTTCTCTTGAAGGGCCTTTGCGTTAGCGACCGCCGTTTGACCTGTCAATCTCGATAGGTAAGTCTACGTCAGAGTCTTATCAGTTCATCCGTAGGGGTACTTTTCATCTTAAATTATTACCTGTACCAATTTTTGATGGTATATCTTGTTCGAACACCTAATCAAGTGGCGATATCGCAATAGTTAAAACGTCGCACTAGCGGTAGAGTGCTACGGGTTCGACTTAAACCCACTTTAACACAAACAATAAAATTGTATAGCACTGTTTAAGTAACGCTAGGTACGTTTACTCAATGTTATTTAAAGCGCAGATCAGTTCGGCTTTAATCTCAGTTCATATCATTGGAGAAATCCAGTAAATCCATTCTTAATTATGGCATAACTGCGAGGCGTAGCTAGAGGGGGTACCTTGAACGTACAAGACTCACCGTCCTCGCAAGTTTAAATGTCAATAAGGTCATTTCCAGCACTTCCCTGTAAATTATAACGTTTCTCCACTGTAACTTGAAATTTGCCAACACCCGTGAGGGATTCTCGATGATGCTAGTCGGTACCTACGAACCTAATCTTAGAAAATATTGCGTTTATAATCGTTACACTTTTCTAACCCATTACCTTTTTTTAAGCCTCGGTAAGATAGTACAAGTACAAGTAATAAATAATATATCACGACGCCGATGACGTTCGTCAACTTATTTATAACTTAAGAGTGTGATGTCATTTACTTAGTTAGTTACGAGTTTTTATAAAAATAGACGACCACTGTCTAGTAATAAGACTTGGAGTTGATTTGACTTTGACTTTATCTTGAAGGTGATTATCTATTATTATTTCGTAACTTAGATACAAACCTACCTATTTTCTTTATGTAATAAATTCCAAAAAAAAACACATGCACTTTAGATAGTGTAAAAATAGAGCTAACTAAGTGGGTAGATTTTAAAGTTAAGTTTTTCAAGAAGGTACAAAGAAGTGGCACAGTTTAGTCCTGGGTAGATAGTAACCACGCGTCACTACACAAGTAAGCCCTCAGAAAGCCACAGCAGTAATACTTAGGTACCTACTTTTTTTTAAGGTAAACAAAATGCCCACCGTTACCCCTCGTCCCCCCTTCCCCTCGCTGGGGCCGTAGGGGGAGGTTATGTCGGACTTAAACCGACTAAAACGGTGCAAGTGGGGTCAAGTGCAAGGCCGAAGGTGAAGTAGCTGGTGCACATCCCTCGCACCCCGGCTGACCCAGGGCCATCTCTCTCGATCTGGCCCTCTTCGGTTGGAGGACCAAATACCTACCTAGGTACTATAGATTCATCATATCTTAATAGCACCAATGACCATTAGATTAAATGCCGCAATCCGCCTATGAAGGCTGCCAAAAGAAGGGTATCCAGACTATCCAGCAATAACATACGAAAGGGTCGATTTATTTGTTCAGATTGGTGGGAAATTAACAATACTATTTATAAAATATACCTATAGGTACAAAGTTTCACACACGTGTTCAACGACTCGTTCTAGCTAGACACTAGACACTGTAGACACATCTTTCACCGTCTTGTTCCCTCTATGAACGTGGGATTAAAAGTTACAATAAACATCAATTATAAATCATTGCATAATACTGGTAACACAGTACTTAATTAAAGTCTATTCAGACTGTAATAATGCACGCTAACTGCAACGGTATTACTTATTTGTGCAGTATAATTGCAGGCATATTTCTTGACCCCAAGTAGCTTGGACACGTGGAGCTCCTACGCAGCCGAAGCACCTTGTACTATACTCAAAAGACATTGTAAGAGAGTACATATTGTGCGCGTTTAGGGTTAAGATATTATATGCCTTTAACTATATCTATAATCATAAATCTGTCGAAAGCAGAGACTATGCGTCATTTTAATCTGTGGTCCTTTTATAGGATTAAGTTTATCCGCCATAAACTAAGATTGAATTAGAAGTTAAGGCGATTGGATAATAAAACATTATTACCTGAAGTATCTTGAAGGTTTTACTCGTAAAGCCCTTGTAAATTTTATATTCTGTGCCTAAATGCATTAGAGCGTTTTCACACTCATCCGATATCCGATATCCAACATCCGATATCCGATATCCGACATCCGACATCCGATATCGGAGGAAGTCAAATGTATGAGATATGTATCTTTCTTTCTTCGATATCGGTTATCGGAGCCAAAACAGTGGTGTTGGCTCCGATAACCGATATCGGGCCGGACAATGTGAAAGAAAGATACATATCTCATACATTTGACTTCCTCCGATATCGGATGTCGGATATCGGATATCGGATGTCGGATATCGGATGTCGGATATCGGATATCGGATATCGGATATCGGATGAGTGTGAAAACGCTCTTACTCGCAATGGACCAACTTAAAATAAACGTGTTGGACTTCGTTAGTGGATTTAATGTAAAGTAGACAGACTTAGGTTGTTACGTCAAACCATTGTTTTAATCGACTACCAAATAGATGGAGGTTCTCAATAAGATCGGTATTTTTTTTATATACCTATGTATCTACATTAATTACGCTGAGATTTATTGTTCGATTTACGTGATTTTTTTTTAGTTCGATGCGGAATAGTAACCATTTGGGTCAATCACTAAAAGGGGGCGAAATTGATTACAATTTTAAGAATAACCTATTACAAAACATGCATAGTAAAAAAAACTGACTTCAAAAACTGAAAAGTTTTAAAGTAACTTAGAGAAAAATAACTGAATTTACAGATTTACTGATTTGTCAGAAATCGGTGCCAACTTTGCTTGTGGTGCCTGCACTAATATGCTGGATGCTATGCTATCAATTTTGAATATGACCTCTCGGGCTAGGCACCGACTTCTAACAGATCAGTAAATCTGTAAATTCCGTTCTTTCTTTAAGTTATTTTATGCTTTTCAGTTTTCGAAGACAGTTTTTTAAACGTAGTTCTTTTTTAAGATGATAAATTAGCGGCTTGTGTTCAGACATTTGATTAAACGGCTGGGCAAATAGCTTGGATCGATGACGTTTAATTACTTGCCTAGCTATTTAATCAAACAGCTAGAAAAATGACTTATTTTTGCATGGTTATAATAATAACCACGAAAGCTAATGCAGTAGCGAGGCGAAGCAGAGCTTCCGAATTAGACCTTCTATCACTAATTTTCTGTGAATACACCTCTGCCTACCCCCTCGGGGATTTATAGGTGTGAGTATATGTATGTATGCATGTAATTTTGAGTCTTATTTCGGGGTAGTATCCCATCTTACGAATGGCCTAAGCATTAAGCAGCCAGGTTATTAAATGTTGTAATAAACGTTACGGCTGAATATTATTCTGGCCGTTCATTAAATGGCGCTTGTGAATAGCTTAATCAGCAGTTAATTGTACGGCTGATTGAGCTAATTGGCGGCGAAAAGTTTCTCCTTGCTCTCTAGCCTTGAAATGAAGTTAAGCTTTTAAAACTGCATTCCTGGGACGTCTAAGCCAAAGCTCAGCAGTATGTAAGGTTACTGTTGTCGTAAATTTTGTACGCTGGTCGCCATTATGAAGGTACCTTTCGGCCGCGGTGCGCATGCGCGTGATCGTCGTACCCTTTCTAACGCTTTTTGCGATCTGTAGAATGTTAATGGATTAGATATGGCATTACAGTTAACTGAATTGTTTTAAAGAAACCGCATTTATTTCGTCTGGAAGTTAAATATTTTTGGGATATTGGCTCTTGTTTTGTTGTAAGTAAGTATATTTGGACATTTCAGATAGGGAATTAGTTTCAGTGCTTTTTATTCTAAATTTATGTAAATACGTTTTCTCAGAAAACGTTTTTATGTTTCACCCATATTTAGACTTAATACCCAAATAATTTGAAAATTAATAGATGAAATAATGCTACTTAGTCTGTTGTTAGTCGGAGTCAGTTAAAAAAAAATACCTTGTTACTGTCAAATTAATGTAAGTAACCACATGTCTATACAAAAAGCATTTTTTGTCGGTATGTTGGTCTTTTTGTCTGTTCGTAATCGGTATACTCAGAAAGGGCGTAAAGAAGAGCGTAACTTAGGTTACTTACCTATTTTTTTTCAATATTAAGGACCTGTGTAAAAAAGTATCGAGCGAACAACATTCACCTAAACCTAAACACAGACAAAAAAGCATTCTCATCACTACCGAACGATTTTACTCATTCACTCACAGTTTCTTTTTTAATTACATCAGAATCAGATTCCCAATTTCTTGTCTACCCATAAACAAAGGGAAGGCATTACCTCCGAGACTTTGAGCGTTAATGGTTTCCTAAGCCATTCAAAGATCGTAAGTACTTCGGCATTCACAGGCTCGTCAGCGGAATGCGCCTATTACTTGAGTTCCGCCTCTCTGATGCACCCGCGACGACGACTTTAGAATGGCGGGAATCTAACGTTCGGTGAGTTGGGTTAAGTTAGAAGAAAATGGCGACGGTGATTTGTTTTAAATTCTGATTTGATTGTAAATAGGAAAGTTGGTACAGGGTCAAATTTTTTATTTTTATTTTTGGATGATGTTAAGGTTGGTACAAAGTCGAATTATTCGTCTTTGTACCTGATAGGTATCAGTTTCAAAAGAAGTTCTTTGAAGGAAAGGAAAAATATTGGAGTAATATACCTATCGTAGGTATGCATCAACGACAAGTTTCTCCGTCTTTCACGCCTAAACCACTGAACCGATTTAGATGAAATTTGGTATAGGGGGTAGATTAGACCTTGAGAAAGGACAGGCTATTTTTATATTTAGTTAGTATCTAATATAAGGTGAAAAGTTCACACGCAATGTTCGTTATTTCTGTATTATTTCATAAATATTTTATAAGGTAGAGCTGGTACTTAGAGCTAAACTGATCTAGAAATTGGAATGCGGAATGCGGAACATCGAGAGCAATGGCGCACATTGGGACAGGCTTATGTGTCCAGCAGTGGACCTAGATGGGCTTAATTGATTGATTGATTTAAGCACTAAGTTAAGAATAAATATTAATATTAATTAATTTAAAATAATAATACATACTTAACCTTTGCCTTTTACTGAAGGAAGCTGTCTATGTATTTTTATAAAACGACGTAGATACCTACTTTTATCCTACAGTAGCTGGAGTACTAAATTTTCTCTGTCCATAATTAAAATAGTATGAATCATAATAGTAGAGTAGGTAATTAAATGTGTTTTAAAAGTATAGCCGGACCCACAGATTACATTTTTTATTGCCTGATTATTTTATCGTTATCTATCTTTGATGACCAGCTACTAAACGTAAATTAAAAAAGAAAATGTTTCTGACTTCCTGTATTACTTTGTAGGTATTTGGGTAGGAGTGTGCCCGAGTTCAATAAAAAGAGTACATCATAAGTACTTGAACTTTTATAGACGTTTTGAGAAATGCCCTGTTACAGCGCAGTGTATCTAATTTATGATCTTCTAAAAAAGGAAACACGCCGACAGTTCCCTACTTAACTTACACATCGAAAACCATAAAACATTTTACAATTCAGCCGTTATTAACGAAACTAATTCTGAGAATAAGTCGTTAAAAGTAGACGGTAATGAGATTTTGGTCCGTCCCTCTAGAAACGTATTAAGTGTACGTCAGCCCTTAAACTTAAACAAAACTCGTGTAGTGGTCTCTCGAGTCTTTTTGACCAATGAGAAGAGCCGTTTCGGTTGCTTGATCGATTTTCCTGCTATTGCATTGGTCGAAAGACTCGAGTGTTCCGTCAGGCTCAGGCCACAGAAGCATAAGGTTTTTATTGCTGTCATGAGGTTTTTTTTTCTGTCTGCACAGATAACTCTATAATATTACGTGACTAGACACGCAGGCCGTGTGATAAAAAAAATTGGGAGCATTGCTATACTTTTTTCATATTAACCAATAAGTTTTTAATGATCGTAAAGGTTTACGAATTATATAAGTTTTAAGTGATTAAATATCTAATATTTAGGCTTTTCTACCCTAAATGAGCGGAAAGTTAAAACTCGGTAGGCTTGTCAGTGGTCCACTCTAGAGGTGATCTGTAAAAATTCACTATTTCACATTCATCTTGACAAATATTATCCGTCAGAGGATATAATAATTATTGGAAGTTGAAAACACATTGACATTTGGTCCTTCTAGTTGCTTACCATGACTTGTAAGAAATTACACGACACATAATTAGTTACCCCCAGCTATGTCTTCTACAACCGTTCGTGAATGAAGAAATTCTAATTTCCGTTAATCATCACAATATTCTAGTTTTACTAAACTTGTGGCAAAAAAAAATCGTAATCCTAAAAAAACCTACCAAAGAGTTGTATTATCAAATTTACCCCTAATTTGAGTGAGTAATATTTGTTTCTGATTTATTTATAACACTTGCTGGTTTTCTTTATTGAAACGAGCTTTTTGACGTGTTTTTTTATATAGGTATCCATATATTTATTAATATACCTCAGTGCACCTCTCGCTACCACCGAACTGTAACGCAATTTACGTTCTTGTATAGCAAGTAATATTATGACTTATTATTATATAACTCTTGGTAGTCATAAAAAACTGACTGCGTGGCATGAGCTAGCTATCATTTTAATAAGAAATGTTATGTCGAAACTATGACAGGTGGATGTTTAGACAACTGAAGTAAAAAATAACAAAGTTTTTATATCTTAATTATTGTGTCTATTATAAGTTAACCTCTATCATTAACTCTACGCCGATAAAAAACGTTCATGTCAAAATAACTTCACCCTGATGCGCGTCAAAATAATAAGGTTTTTGATAAGAAATGATCACACAGGTTCTCGGATGTTCTCGGTTCTCGCCGTGTAATCAAAAAATGGAACAAAGCGTTACAATAAGGTCTCACAAAAACATCATTATTATACTTGCGAATATGATAGTTGATGCATCATTAGGTAGCCTATGTTATTGAGGCGCCCCGTTGGGACCGATCAGTTCTTTTTTATTTTGTTTCTTTTTAATCTGTGACAGCAATTTACGCGGCAGAACTTGGATACAAAATAACAACACTGACCAAAACTTTGAATGTTCCAAACGTTATATTTTTTAAGTTTTTGGGTATAGGTACGCTTGGATGCACACCCCTATTTTGTCAAAAATGATAAAATATCAGTAAGTATTGTTACCGACGCGACGCAGCGTTTTATAACAACGGGCGTATGTAGAATTCGCAGTTCTATTACATGGCAATTTACCCGTGGAAGATTAGACCACGTTTTAGCCTAGCCTGGAGGTGTCATGACCGAAGCGAGGTCCAGACTCCAGACAAAGGTGGCCGTAACCTAAGGCTATTCTTTCTAAGTTATTATGCCGCAGCAGGCCACTTAGGCAAATAACACGATGCGAAATAATGGATGCTGATGCGTTCAGCGATTTGTGTAGATCGGACCATTTTGTATTTCGACTTTAAAAAAAAATGTGGATCACAGAACACAGAACACTCCATTGTTCGAGCTTGGCGCCAAATTAGGCAATATCACAATTACAGCGCGCACTTGTGTATACAGTGAGACACGGCAGACATGGAACTTGTCTTTGCCGTAACCGTTTGACTACCTTAAGTATAATATTTTAACGAAAGAGCTAGAGAGTGCGATGACCGGCGATTAGCCGTGCTGTGGCGTATTTTTTATGGACAACGACGTATCGCGCAGGATGTCAGTACGTGACTTATTTATTAGGCGGTGCCTACATATTATATTATCTGTGGCGGTACCCACAGGTTACTCGGGCGATTTGATAGAGGACGACAAAAAGTAACGTGTCTACTTCATTGAAATAAAAAACTTATTAAGTATAAGCGCATGACATTTTTTATTGAATGTTTTGCAGCGCCTGATTATTTTTGATTAGAGTCGAGTATGAGCTTCATTGGAAGCTGCCATTTTTTGTTAATGTTGCCTACGATTCGCAGTGCGCTCGCACACCTTTCTTGGTATTTTCTTGGCAGTAGATGATATAATTATCTCTTAAAGGTGTTTTATTGTGAAAAAAAAAGGTATTTACTTCGTTAATCGGAGGGATGCACATCTATCTACTTTCTATGATTCTAAAACGGGTAGGTAAGAATCGTTAGTTTAACTTGTTACAGCTTTGTTGTTTAGATTGTAACAATTTTATCTTCTACTTACCTAGAGTACTTATTAACAAAGCGCCATGGCAACACCCATACATCGTTATTTGAATTGGCATTAAGAACTTGTATCCAGCTGCCAATAAAATCTTAAAAAAAGAAAAATTGAATTGTAGGGTGACAGATTAATTTTATGATCCCTTTTAAACCTTTAGTAGCAATCATCGTCATTTTAGCATGTCCCCAGCTGCATCCAAGGCTTCAAGTTGGAGCTCGGAGGCCGATTTCTTCTTGCCCTTCTTTTAATTTGGGTTATACAATTTTATATTTTAAACAATAAGTTATAGTAGTTATTTTATTTTTTATTATGGCAACTACTGACAGTCTTTAATTTGTTCATCATTTGCATATCGTCCCGCGTATCAGTTGTGGGTAGTGTATCTCCAGCCCCTCACTTTGAATATTTGCGTCGGCTACGGCCTCATTTATTTGCAATTCAATATCTCAAAACACGATTAATCGAACCACTGCACTAACTCAAGCCTTACGCAACTAGACTAGATGTGTATGTGGACATTGGTGGGCGCACCCACGGTTGCCAGTTGCAAATATATTTGATTTGAATAATAGACCCAGTTATCAAGGAATTCATAACTTGATCCTTCAGAGTATACACATATTCATAGACCTGAGTCGCTAGAAAAACGACGTCCTGACGCGCGCGAATTGTTTTGTAATAATTTGAGCTCGTCCACCGCTGTAGTCACAGAACAGAAAAACACTGCTGTAGTACCCTGTGCTATCCTCAATAGACACCCAAGAAGTATTTCGCGTATAGAACACAGTTTGAGCCCATTTTAGGTCCAAGATAGTGTCCCGAGATATACACGTAACGGCAATTGGGCTTTATTTTTTATTGTTTAACATTTATAAACACACATTTTAAATTCAAACTCATTGATTGACAAGTATAACTCACGTCAATCAATTATCCTATCGGAAACTATTGCTGGACATAGACTTCTCGCAATGTGCTCGAATGCTCCGCATCTTCTACTTTCCAGCCGAGTTTTTCAGGTTGTCTGGTTAAATGACTTCCCACCTTCCGTTTGCCTTCTCGCGCTGTCCAGTCTAGGATTCGTGTACTCCAACGGCCAGCGGTTCTTCATAACTCACGAACTCGGAGATATTCATAAAATTATCACTTCGTATTACTTTATGCATAAATCTTAATAACATATAGCCAATTAAATAAAAACTTAAATGGATTCAAAAACTATTAGAAATTCTAATATGAGTATGTAATTGCATTGGATTCCTATGGATTAGATTGGGGTCACTCATATATTATTATGTAATTGATAAAGTGGTGCCGCACTGGCGATCGCTGCCTTAAGTCCGTTTTGTAGCCTCATGCGGAATTGTAAATGAATACCCGCAAGTTGTGCTTTATGGGGATTTTAATATTCAGTACTAAATGCTTCCTTGGAATAAATGCAGTATTAGTAACTCTCTCGTTTTAGATGACAGTTCCTTTCTCAGCACTATCATCAGGCTATTATAATATATGGTGGATGAAAATTGGCGGGAATTGATATTATTTCAGTGGCGGGAACTGTTTCCCGTTTCGTTTTACGGTCGGTGTTAGCCGTAACATTGAGGTTTTATTGTATGTCGCCTCGGCACTCGGCAGGATAGAGATGTTACAAATGACCATAAAATTCAAGTGCCAGTTTTGTATTTTGCAAAATGAACATTGCTATTTTATATTTTATTGTTGTTTCTGAACGATGATATCATTCTCTTAGATTGTAATGATGTGATGTGAACTAAATCTGCAACAAAGTTTACTTACTTTTCAATGGTTGATGAGATGAGTATAGATTAATTATCATCAATAAAAATAATACAACTTGAAGAAGCCTTTTTACTTCGGAAAAGAGCTTTTAAGCAGCAGCAGCAGCTAGTCTTTTTCAGTTCGGGAATACTTAACTACTTACCTATTACATTATATTATATTATCTGTGCTATTATTACATACATCATAATACCTATGGTCCTTGGTTTACACTTTAAACAAGGACTAAGTTAAAATACATATCCTTATTAAATATTGTTGTCTGTCGACATATTTTACTATTTATCGCAATCCACATAGCGGTAGGTATGGTTGAGTTGTCGCAAGGCCTCGCCAAGCCGGTTGGCATTTGCAACCATGACGTCAGAGCGCGGTGACTCAAGAAATTGCTGCTACGTTGCCTACAAAGTATTTTAATGTAAAGCCTTCGATACCCATAAATTGTGTTTGTTTTACACAAAAGTATAGGGCTTGTTAGCATGCTGCTAGGGCTGGCTATTTACAGATTAAAAATAAAACATTTTGTCCTTGCGTTTTGTTTATTGTTTGGTAGGTATTGTTTTTAACGGTTTTTCGTAATACATAAGTGAGTAAATCGATGTTGTCGACTTGGTAAACGATTATCAACGGATTTCCTTAAAAATAAAATTGAAATTTTGCCTTTTTGTAATTAAGCAAAATTTTAATTCGTCTGAATGGAATGGAGTTGAAATCCGCTGTAAAAAAGGACGTTATATCGTTGCCAAGAAAAAATAAAATAAAAACAAAAAACTGCGCACCACAGATTAGACAAATATTAAGTTGGTAAGATGTTATCATTTTCACGAGACGGACATCCAATGTTACCCTTACGCAATGAGACCATGAGACCATAACACGACTATGCCCTCCTTCTATTTTCCCAAGACTATTCACCCATAATTCTAATTTAAATAGTATTTTATTGATTTACAACAAAAAACGTAAAGATAGCATAAGAAGACATTTATCTCCGCTATCGATGTTCTAAAAAACAATTGGTGCGGAACCGCGTTCGCACCTTTCTCCCTTGTAATGTAACAAGCGTCGTTATGTGTTGTGCGGAGCTAATTAAGTACCGACTGTACCGAGGCAACACTGTGTACCGACTTCATTGTAGATACGTGCCAGAAAGAATATATATTTTGGTCAACTAGTATATGTAGATACATCTATAGTGAAACAATTTATGATATCTTCTTTATTGAAAAAGTTACCATATTTTGACTTACCATCTTTGAGCACCATTAAGTAATGGTAAACATGGACTGGATTGGACAACCAATAAAGGCCCCTTTGTCAGAACCTTATCTGTCCACTAAACGATGAGGTAGGTAACATCTGTAGTTATAAGAATTTATTAATTAAGTATTACACATTTATATGCATTTAATGTTAGTTTTGCCGAGTGTTTGAAAATTCGAGACTAAATATCAATTTTTAATTAGTTTTTTTTTAAATATACAATTGTCTCATATTTTCGTCTTAGTTAGGTTACAACTCGGTGGTATGTATAATTTTTAAATTATTTTAGAATTACACAATACTGTAGCATAATTAGATACACAATACTGCAGCACGGATAACTGCTTTTATAATTCAAACCTCTTAAATATAGTTTGGGAATTAAAGTATAAAATTCTTCGCTACCTATAGTCAGGTGCATTGTAATATTAGAACTGTGTCACTGTCTTATTTATCAAAATAGGCTTTATTAGTTCAGTTTTTTCGTCTGCTTCTGTATTGTGAATAAACATTTGACATGTTATCTTAGGTATACAGTAAATAAAAGGATCTTATAATGAATTGAATGGTTCTCTATTTTTATTCCTAAAATTTTATGTCATAATTTAACATTGCATAATGTTACTTGTCATAACATTATTTACGCATAATACTCGTTTGCCATAACTTTTTAAGCATAATTTTTTTACTCCTATTTACTATAAGCATAATATTTAATAAGCATAATATACCAAAGCATAAGTTTACTTAAGCATAACCACGCATAACCATAACTATTCCGAACAAATCACTACAAAATTTTTATTAACAATATTACACTATTTTATACATTGCTCTTGTCAAACTTGTAGGCGCATCAAAGTTCATTTAACCTAATGTTCTTTTGATCTAATTGGTCGACGGAGCCCCGCTGCGCGGGGCTCCTACTTCTAGGTGGTTTATAAAAAAATAACCACGAAGGCCTAATGCGGGAGCTTCGCTACGCTCCGCTCCCGCATTAGCCTTCTAACCTAACCTATCCGAGTCGGGGTGCCCTAAAGTCCAGATTGCATCCAGATCCTTGCCAGCTTGCTAGCACCATGTTAGCAGGCGTTTATCATTATACCAAATAAGTATTAGACAAATAAACAATATGCTTTACAACTTTATGCGTATCAATGTTATGAATAAAAACATTAGGATATACAATATTTATGCTTAATAACACAGTATGCTAAAAACCAATTATGGCAGACTATTATTATGACAAAGAAAATTATGCCTAATTTGTTATGGAAATTTAAATTAGGACAAAAACTATTATGACAAAAGATGGAATCCCGAATTGAATACTGTTCGTTTATCACCACCATCTCAGCAAAGAATCAAAGAATCAATTATGTTTATTCAGTTTAAGCCTCGGTTGCATTAAAGTTTTAAAAGTTAAGCCGTAAAATTTCAGCCAGCCTTTTCTGTCCACCCGGTTTTCAGTATCCCTGAGAGCAGTGGCGGCAGTGGCAAGACTATGGTCACCATTATAATCTCCTATCTTTTGACCATGGTCACGCATATCATCTTCAACTTTCTTTTAAACGTTATGTTGCATTTTGCTACGCGAAATAAATATTAATAAACAAAGCATAAAACACTTATCAAGCTATGCTTTTTAGATGCGATAGGAATTCAACTGTGTACTCGGAATGTGTCGTAGAATATGTTGTGCTTGATACCCAGTGTAATAGCGGAATGATGTGTCAAACAAATACTTTTACACTTTTTGCTCCATACCTACTCATAAAACTGTTTTAAATTACAGTGCAAAGCAATGCTTAAAGACTTACGTCATTAATTTATATGTGTAAGAGGCGTGTCATTCTTATTTGTAGGGTTTAATAGGAATAGCGTATGTAAACACATCTGTTACTTTGTTGTCAGATAATTTGTCATATTCGACCTTGACTGGCTTGAGAGCTAGTCCAATTCCATTCATTCATCATCAGCTACCTGCCCTTGTCCCAATCATTGGTCTGACTGAGTCTGATTGGGCTCACTGGAGATCGACCAATGACAATCTAGCTGTTAGATGTCATTTTCTCAGTGACTCCCTTCTTCGCCGTACCTCTTTCACGTAATCCATGCATCTTTGGTTGGTTAGGCCCAAAGCTATTCTTAGATATATATAGCCTTGGGCCTCTTCTTCTATAGCCCTCTATATACATAATGTAGACTTTATTTATAACATCACTATAACCTCTTCCCATTATATATCCATAAACATAGACAGTGGCTCGTTTCTTAATTTTTCATTCACTGGTGACACTTTCCAAGTCGATTTATTCTCGCTTTATAAATCTGTTTCGTCAATCTCTTTTCTCTCTACACGTCCGATCGCCCTGAACGTTACTTTTCCCACGTTTAAATTTAATTATATAATAATTAAAACCTTTTTCTCAGAGGCAGTATCTTACGCGTCTGTGCCTTAGTTGTTCTGCCATAGATTATCGCATTTGAAGATCGAACGCAAGAAACAATGTTTGTCAGAATGAGAACACGCATCGTCATCTCAGTTATTGGAGAATCGTTTATCGGATTTTAACCAATTAAAAACTGATCAGATATTAAATTATTGGCTTTGAATAGAATATAGGATTTAACGGGAGCTTTTGGGTTTGAAGCGATTTCATTCACCGAAGCTAGGTACATGGTTTTTGTAAACGCGTAGGAGGCGGCGTCGCGTCACATTGTGCGATTTTTTCATTTATTTATTTTTTATTTTTTATTTATTTATTTATCTCATCTACATCTATTTACATCTATTTATTATTTATTGGTCCTATGGGTCGTGGCGGTATGGGGGTGGGGTTATATCTTCTAATATATAAAATTCTCGTGTCACAGTTTTCGTTGCCATACTCCTCCGAAACGGCTCGACCGATCCTCATGAAATTTTGTGGGCATATCGGGTAGGTCTGAGAATCGGCCAACATCTATTTTTCATACTCCTAAATCTACCTTACAGGTTCATAAAGTACCTATTAGTCGTACGTCTACTATTAATTTTATTTGGCACTAAGTGTAATTTGAGGGTAAATATAACATGCAAAAATGGTATATGTAGCTGCTTGTAAGAGCACCCAGGGCCGTCGGATAGTAGAAATCAAGTAGGTAGGTAAGACTCGTTAGATTAGTGTTAATAATTCACCAAGGTTCAATGTATTCTATAAATTGAAAAGGATAATTTATTCATTCACTTTCAAACACAAATTCTCAACACAAAAAACTTTGAGTCAATAAATTCTCATAGTTAAAACATCCAAAGTGGTAAGTATTCGTTTGTAACCAGTATCGGATGTCAATAATTTATAAGACAATTGTTAAGTGCTTTTTGCACGCATATCTCGGGCAAAAAGACGACATATTTAATTTATGTCTCTATTTTTACTTTTTAATAGCCTCATGTCGGCTATTAAGCCTCTTGGAGACGCCTTTTTATAGACATAGTATTTTTAAACACTCGGTCACTCATTAAGTTAGACTAGAAACAACTTGTTTGAGTTTTATCCCATAAAAAGTATAAAACAAAGTCGCTTTCTCTGTCCCTATATTCCTATGTACCTATGCTTAAATCTTTAAAACTACGCAACGAATTTTGATGCGGTTTTATTAATAGATAGAGTGATTGAAGAGGAAGGTTATGTATAATAACATCCATTGCACCCGTGCGAAGCCGGAGCGGGTCGCTAGTCACTAATAAAATAATATATTTATGCTATTTATCCAGAGATTTTAAGTGCGATTATTCACCAATATAATCCTAGTTAAAATACCCTGTAGTCAATAAATGTGAATGGTAGACTTCGGCCTGAGAAATCTGACATAAGAACCTAAAGGAAATTTTAAAGATAAAATTTTTGATAAATAGGCTTACATGTCTTATCAATTTAAAAAGGCAAAAGTGCACATCCAGGACGGGATTTGAACCTGCAACCAGTCACTTACAAGGAGAATGCTTTGACCAACTGAGCTACTCATATCAAGACGAACTTGTAGGTCCAAGACGTGTCTGAGTTGACATTTTTTTATTGGTAGTAGTGTGTTTTCTTCTTCCTCAATTAACGGAATATTCAACACATAAATATTTTTTCATTTCGAGCCAGTAGTTTTTGGGATTAACGCATTCAACCAAACTATTCAGCTTTATAACATCAAGTAGAACCTATAGATTGCGTGAGATAAACTGCACAGTGTGTACCGCCCAAGCAACTCTAGTCACACAGACACAGATACCTATCTTAAAAATAAACTTTTCGCTTTTAAAACAGCTGTGTGACAATGAAAAAACGAATAAATAGTCTCCTTTGCCGGGCGTGGAGCAGGTACTATTGTATTAATACGATAGACCATTAATAAAAAACAAAATAAAGCGTGCGAGTATTGGAGCGCAAAGGCACTCAACTCGCGATGTGCATATTCCAACTAAGACACAGTGCCTATCCTATTTCATACTTGTCTTCGTAATTTAAATTAAGGAATTACCTATGTGACTACAGTGTGACTACAGTCGGAAATGTAGTTTTTTTTTTTCACTAGTATTCCATTTTTAAATATCCGTCAACGGTATTCGCAAACAAAGGAATCCCTTCCACCGCTCTTTCCGTTAAAATCCAGACTTCGGGAGCAGATGCCTAAAAATTACCTGATTAGGACAATAAATTAAAGTGCCGATCAATAATAATAATACAGTCCAGCCTTGACGCCGTCAAGCTGAGGGCCACCATTGTTAACTTGTTGGTGTTCATAACGGAGGCCGTTTCGCCTAAGACTTTGATATCAGCTTACCATCAGGCGAGGTGAAGTCATACTTATGTGTCCTGTATTAAAAACAAAAACATTTTTGAAGTTTAAATAGTTTTGGGTGATAAAAAATCAGAGAACTCGCATCATCGTCGCCAAAGACTGCCTGGCATGAGTTTTTTAAACAAGACATACGAGTTTTTAATTACGTACATAAAGTTATTAAAATAAGTCCGACTGATGCTGAAAAGATCAAAACAAGCTTTATAACAGGCGGTTAATTTTCATCTGGTTTGAGATTTGCAAATGGGTACCGAATTTTTAATAATTTATTTTGTTTTATACTTTTTAGTTATGATTATGACATATATTTTTGTAATCGTCTCCTAATTTCCTTTATTTAAATACCTTACTCGATAAATAGGAGCGAATTTTTTTTTTACCACGTACATTTTGGAACCAAAAAACCAACATTATAGCTTTTGGGCAATAAATACCTTCCATTTGAGACATGAATTATTGAAATTCATACGATGGTTCAGAAGATATGAGGTAATAAAGAATAAAACAAACATACATACATACAAGGTATGCGCAAAAAACATAACCGTTCTTGGCAGTCGGGTAAAAATTATGTAGGATCGTTAATATTCTTCAGTTTTTCTTGTTACCTGACTGTGGTTTCTGTGTCTGGCAGGCATTGAGATGATTGTGGCCAACTGCGCTTTACACGCTCCATTTAAACTGAGTTTAAACACAAAAAGAAAAAAAAAAACTGTATCTATCGATGCACTCAGGGAATGTCTGGTAAGTAACAATTCTGGTTGGTTTGGACTGATTGGATTGTTGGATATCCACGTTTTATTTATAGTACTAAGAACTACAATAGTATGCAAGGTTGGGAGATAAAACTAGACATTCTTGTCTCTTTGGGCAATAAATATGCAGAGAAATACCGTCGTTGTTGACTTGAGTAGTTGAACAAACAAAAAGAACAACTTTATACTGAGCTAAACGAATGATCTTCAATTATGTGAGGTCCTATTGAAGCTAATTTTCATTTGGCATATCGAAAAAGAGAGAGAGAAATTAGATTCGTTTTTATAGTTAGTATTTTTTTTTATAGGTCGTTACCTCTATCACATATTGGACTTTTGGTACCTTTATAGAGCAGGTTCATGGTATATTACAACTGTAATGTCAGTTTTAACTACTCTAAAAAGGTATCAAGCTGAAATGCTCTTTATGACAGAGAGATAGATTTTTGTTGTAATCTTTGGTGCGGTTTATACAGAAGAGACATGGCGGGGACTTATGGCGGTGGCAGACAATTTAAATAACACAATATTAAACTTATGTAGTGTACAATAACGTCAAAGACGCGTCGCCTGGAGGCGCGGGCCCAATTGTCCTTTAAGACAAAAACAACGTTATCGTACACGACATGAGGTTTATATTTTGTTACTTAAATTCTCTGCCAGCGACATACGTCCCCGTCACGTCGCCAGAACTAAAGCCGGATACTATATCTGATTTTCATCAATCAACTAATTAGACATTTTTTTACTGTTAAATTATCATGCAAAGAATACAAATTATGTCAGCATTCCATAAACCACAATCCTGAATCTAATAATCCTGAATAAATCGAAATCCTGGACTTCATCGTTCTGAAATAAGGGCTCTGAAATCCGTCAATTGACTGCACCCCGATAGATGGAAAATGAATTAGAAGATATGGATAAAGAATGAATGGGTTAATGAAAAACAGGATCTATGAGAGCATCTATAGTCTTATGTATGATTCTAGATAACAGCTCAGTACAGCCTTCCAAGGTCCTCCTTCGGAGGGCCATGGGCGTGACAGATATTAATGAGTGTATTGTGTTATATATATTACAATAGCATTAAGGGTTTACAGGTTTCCTTTTTTATATGAACACTAACAATAGTAATAAAAAATATTCTAGGACATTGTATGACGCCATCTAGATTTCATCTAGATTTGAATTAAGTATTGCCGTACGTCGTACTGCTTGTAATAAGTATCTGTGGGTGTTACAATGTTGATAAACATAATATTATTATTGTAAATACAAAATAATCCTTAAATAGAAATAACAATAAAGATATAAAATTAAATTAAAGATTCCAATTATTATTAAGATTTAACGATTTTTTTCCATAAATCTCTGTTCAATAAATCTTTGGTATTTTTTAAGAAATTTATTACCTGAATCTCAATTTTAAAATTGCATTTGGATTCCTACTTATTTAGGTAATAACTGAATGCATTATTTTACACTTAGGAATATTGACACACTTAAAATTAGCCATAAGTCTGTAAACTAAAAGTTAGTAACCTAAAGTAATTTAATAAATCTTTAGGTACGGTCTCTATGGTTCATAGTTCCTCATGCTGTATGGTAAAACCAGCATTCCCGTGAATTGAAGGCGGCCGCCACTATACCTTCAATAATGTCAAATCATGCTATATTGTCTTAGATTTGCAATAACAATGTATGCATTTGACGGTATCAACCACAGAAATATATTAAGATAGAACCGGCCATACGCAGTGTTCACCTGCATGTCGCGCGTGGCGACTTTTTACTGTAAAATACTCACGAGAGATAAGAAATACCTTTATTTTTCAAATTTTCGTCCCCATTCCTAATATATTTCTATGTAAAAACTGTGGTCTGAAATTAGCCACTTCATGGAATAGTTGGTTTTACCCAATTTTTGGATTTCCAACTATTTAGTTTTACTATAGTACTTAATCTCCCCGGGCTATTTCACAGAATACAGTTATGCCGTCTGTTGTAATTTCCTCTTTAATCTGTGTGTAGCCAGTAGCGTTGTGGACATTTACGAGTAAGTGGAGACGAAAGATACTCATCAAGATCAACATCAATAATCTTTTCCATAAGTAAACCACAACATTCGCCGCACTTACGGCAAGGTCAATTTGGCTACCACAGGAGTTCAGTCAGTTGCAAGGAATTACAGTTACAATGTGTGATTTTTATCTACGTGCGGTACAACTACTAGCTTAAAACCACGGATTTGCCCCTCGTGGATGTCTCGTGTTCAACATAGCCTAT
This sequence comes from Eilema caniola, assembly GCA_949126895.1. Classification (NCBI taxonomy): domain Eukaryota; kingdom Metazoa; phylum Arthropoda; class Insecta; order Lepidoptera; family Erebidae; genus Eilema; species Eilema caniola. The sequence continues at coordinate 27,990,143 of OX421462.1, read as the reverse complement.
GTCTTTTTCCCAAGTTTTCTCCATCTCTGCTTTGTACCACATTTCATTAAAATCGCTTATGTGGTTTAGGCGTGACCAAATAACTTTGGTATGTATAATTAAAATTAAATTACCCAAGTATGGATTTTTAAAATGAGAACTACCTACAATGTCCACCACCATTCTTATTAGGACCTGCAAGTCATGTTTCAGCATAAAATTGATTAAGTAAATTATTCAGTATCATTTGCTGCACGGTGTAAGGTAGTAAGGTCAATATCGGAGTTGAGATGGAACAGTTCAGGACATGTAATGTGTGATATTTATCTATGTGCAGAGCCGCGGGCATCAGCTGGAAGTTGTCCAAACTACTTACTAGCTAACACCCGCGGCTTTGCCCGCGTTGATGTGGATTATCACGACTTTTGATATATCTTCGGTTCTACTCAACTAATTGCGAACTTTTTTGAACAGAAGGAATCGCTGCAATAGAATCACTTTGTAGTGGATTCTGTTGCGATTTATTTGTGATTATTTACTTTTAGTTCAACGTTTATAACAAATTACGTCAAATTTCATTTGCTAGTTTTTGCGTCTATCGCGAACAAACCAACAAACCGAGAACAAAGTAAGAAAACTGAAGGAACTTCATGGTAACTACCTATGGCTAAATCCTTTTCTATTCTAAACGTCTTTCGTTCTTGTTTCGTACCTACGAGCCCGAAAATTCGAATGTTTCATGGTGGCACTGAACTTGGGTGGTCAGTATAAATTAAAGTGTTCCGTAATTGCTTCTAAACATGCACACAAAGTATCAGAGAACTGAGGAGTCAATGCTACTTCGTACTCGAGTGATAACCATTATATTTTGAACGGCGATAATAAATCGATTTCAAATACCTATACCGTCGGGTGCGTGTGTGAATTAACCTGAAAACTATACACTAGTACTTATTACTATTACTGCTATGGCTTGCTTGGCAATTTCGATATTGTGTACGTACAAATAAAATATAAACTGTATGTAGGTAAGCAGTGTATGAAATCTCTACAGCTTTGAGTGTTGTTTCTTGAGTGGCACATATAATTGTTGTAACTGGCCTTCGTCTACCTACCCCCTTTTTTAACTTCAATAGTGCTTGATATGTAGAACTAGCTGGCTTATTGTAAAATAATAAAAGAAATAAAATTATCTTCTTTCGTTTTTACTCTTTAAAATCTGATAAGCGGTAGAGAAGATCGCTTTAGGTATCTACTGAAGAGCCTGTAGGTAGGCATACATTCAAAGACTACAATTTTAAATATTATTCTTTATTTTATAAGTACGTAATTAGTATCTAAAAAAAAGATAATATTCAATTACGGCGTAATGTGTAGGCAATTAAATTCATTTGCGACATACCTCTACTCGCTCATTATTTGCGCGTATGAACGGCGCCAGCATCTTCATAGGCGAACAATTTAACCTCAATTTTTTTTAGTTCCATTTCCCGCCATCCGCAGGTGTAAGTTTGCTCACCATCGTGGAAGAGAAATAGTCTTTGTTACGGTGAAAGCAGGAAGTTATTATGTAAGTATCATTGCCGGTGTAATTACGTATACTTACGCGTTGTTAAACATAAGACTTTGTCTTTTGTTTAACTATTCGATCCTCTTGTTGAAGTTCTTGATTGTTGGATTATTGGAGATGTTTAAAGAAAAATGGCGGTTTATTGATTTCTTTTGGCGTGTTGGCAAAGGTAGCAACTTATCAAATCCAAGGATTATTATTTTACAGTCAGAGACGGGGCATCAAGTATTACTTAGAAGGGTTTTGTAGGTTCAGCAGTGTGAGTTTGACCGTATCACGCCATTAGTGTTGCATGTCACGTCTATGCGTCTATATGATAGGCTGCAGTCCTACCTAACTGCCTCTGGTGGGTCGATGCTTGTCTGCCATCTAATTGGTATTAAAAAAAAACAAATTGAATTTGTTTCTTTAGGCTTATTCAGCATTATTTTTATGAAGTGCAATACTATCGATTAAGATAATAATTATTATTATTTTTTTAAAGAATATTAGCAACCGAAATTATCGAAATTACTAATATTCCCTCTAACCTCTCCAACTAAGCTAAATTGCTTGTGTTAGGAGTGGGTTCACGTCGGTAGTGTAATGGCCAGGATTCGAACCCGCCCAAGTAGCACAAAAGTGCATTATAATTTATCACACTAGGTCACATTGGACCTATGAGCATCTTAAATGAGTTATAAGGGTTTACTCCAACTGCAACAGCTGAATATCAGAAATTCAGGCCCAATTTAAAACATTCTGCTGAACAATGACTTTATTATATATCATGAAGACGCCACTATAGTGTTCTTGATGTTAGTATTGTGCACCGAAGTTGTATTATTAAGCCGTTAGCAGTTGTGGACATCGTAAGCATTATGAGAGCATTTTAGTAGATGCACATTATGATTATTGTCATATTAACGGTCACGCGTGGATCGCTAAATTGCTTGCATATTAAGGAAGAACATTTGGACTATTATAATGCAAGCAGTTTTTCAGTGAACTTTGTTAACCATCTTTTAATGCATCACGCTGTATTTCATTGAACTTCGACAGTATTCTTCAGCTGTTATGACTGCTCTTATAACGGCATTTATGTGGTTCACGAGAACATTATTATAGAGCTTTTCTGCTGATGTATAACAGCAAACTACTTTAATTCGTTTCACATGCACCTCTCTATTCATGACTAGGCTGTATAATCAGACTGGCTGCGCACTTAATCTAGTGTTGATGATAAAATGATTCTTAATCAGAGTGTTTTAATGCCATAGCTGGTATTTTTGAGATTTTGTGAACATTCATATATATTCAGTTAGACGTTCACTTCCCGGTGGACGCCATTACGTGAACAAATAAGGGCTCCTAAAAGCTTATAAAAGGTAAATGCATAATGAGCATGAATTCAGTTCACTCTTGAGCATTCGAAGTAAATGTGAATCATTATTACTACATAGCATTGCCATTGGCTTACTTCCATGGCACATAAACCACCCTTTCTTACTCGTTACTGAATTATTATGGACAAGTGAACGTACATACAGCATATTGCATTTTATTGTAGTATATACGTTTCACATTGATTTTCCACCATTTTTCATTTTTATAACCTATAAAAATATACTTTAATTGTTAACTTATTTTAGATTTTAGAAACTGTACAACTGAATAATTAAGCTTTAATTTTAAGTTCTTTACGCACAAAGAATTTAGTTCTAACTCTATTTCCAGATAAAACAAATTTAAATTAATTTGTGTACCAGTAGACCCATATCTGGTTTTAGTTTTTCTGTTAAAACATTCATATTTTCGGGGCGCGTGAAAATTTTCCACTAATATTGATAGTATTTCACCATACACTTGCATTCCCAATAAGATCTCACGTAAGAATTATGAAAAATGAGAGTTTAAGTTATATACACTCGAGAGCAATGAATCCGGGTCACTCAAAGAATCCAAAAAATCTCGGAAAGTAAGAATGCTAGGTTAATGCAATAAATTGTATTTAATAGACAATTTAATACTCCTTAAATGAAAGTATTAAAACTTCTTAGTTATTGTAAAGTTATATCATAAAAAAATCAAATTTGAAAAGGGAACACTGTCGAAGATGGAACTACGAAATTACAGGATTTGTTTTTGCTTTTGTTTGTAATCTGTCATTTATGTTGGTACATAAACCAGGTTGATAGTGCTCAATATTCATTATTCAAGCTGAAATCATGTCGCTTACACTTGAAGAATGCACCAGAATACTTACATTGGTGGAAACCGGCCGGAGTCAGCGCGATACAGCCAGGACTGTCGGTGTGTCGCTGTCAACAGTACAAAGAGTTCTCCGACGTTACGAAGAAACTGGTTCTAACCTACGCAGACCAGGAACGGGCAGAACTAGGTGTACCACAGCACGAGAAGACCGATACTTGGTGAACACCATGCTTCGAAATCGCTTTCTCACAGGAACTGAACTCACAAATCAGTTTCGACGCCTCGGAGGAAGTAACCCAAGTGCATGGACAGTAAGACGTCGGCTTGCTGAATCTAACTTAAAACCCCTTAGACCTGCAAACGGCCCTAAACTGGAGCGTGGCCATCGTATTTCAAGACTAAGATATGCCCAGAACCACGTAAATTGGAGTATTGAAGATTGGTCGAAAGTTATGTTCTCCGACGAATCAAAATTTATGCTCTACAAGCACGATGGAAGACACAGAGTGTATAGAAGACCAGGGGAAAGATTCAAGCAAGCATGCATCGAAGAAAAAGTAGCCTACGGTGGTGGGTCTGTACTTGTGTGGGCCGGAATTTCCTCTGAAAGTCGCACAGACCTGGTGATCATAGAAAACGGCTCTTTAACTAGCGTAAGATATGTGGAAGAAATCCTCAACGAACACGTTGGTCCATTTATGGTCAATTTGGGTGAGGATGCTATATTTATGCATGACAATGCCCGACCTCATACAGGTAGGATTGTGAATGACTACCTTCAAGAGATGAACATTACTTGTATGGAGTGGCCAGCGCGCAGCCCGGATATCAACCCGATCGAGCATGCTTGGGATGAGCTAGGGAGATGCGTAAAACAACGAAACCCTCCCCCAATCACGCTTCCTGAGCTCAAAATTGCTCTCACAGAGGAATGGGAGAATATTCCCCAAAATCGTATAAGGAACTTGGTGTACAGCATGCCAAACCGCGTAAACGCAGTAATGGAAGCACGAGGAGGTAATACGAAGTATTGAAATTCAAGAAAATCGTCATAAAGTTCAAAAATTTCATGTTTCCTATTTTTGTTTTAAGGAGAGATCAGCAGTTTTTTTTTCTTTATGTAATTTTGTGTAAATAAAATGTATGGTGACTCATATTTTTTTAACTTTCATTTAAGGAGTATTAAATTGTCTATTAAATACAATTTATTGAATTAACCTAGCATTCTTACTTTCCGAGATTTTTTGGATTCTTTGAGTGACCCGGATTCATTGCTCTCGAGTGTAGTAACTCTCTACCATTCTCGCCGCAATACTTTGTTTGGCACCATTTAAATTTACTTATGTAATATTGAAGACGAATGAATTAATTAAAGACACAATTTTATCCAAAATTGTGCTCTCAACAGTATAGAAGCGTAAAAACTGTTCCAATTAATTGCATTAACTGCCTAAGAGGTAACACACGCCCTCGATTTCAGCAGATGTTCAGCTCTTGGGGTAATTGTGCCCCAATTAATGCTTATATAACGTCGTTAAGATGCAATCAAACAGGCAGATAAGAACTAATTGCAGTCAAATTTGTGCCCAAATCTGAGTTATAGCACCGTAGGATACGCATCCTCTGCTATTATGCAGCTAACTACAACTGCTATCGTTACCTAGGTGAACCGTAAATCTGTAACTGTACACTGTTTGTGCTACTTGGGCGGGACCTCTCGATCGTAAGACTGACTCCTTAACCACTAAGCTACCGACGCTTAAAAAAAAAATTAATCGATTTGGCGGACAAGTCAAAAAAATCATTCATTGGTTCGGATAGTTCGTTTCAATGTCAGTAGACTCTCCAACGTCACCTCAAAGACGAATATAAAGGAGAAATTTGGATTGGTTCGGGCGAGGTCTGGTAGCACTTGGCAGTGTCCAAAGACGGGCAGTCTATGTCTTTTAAATACATACATACAACATAATACGCCTTCATCCCCGGAGGGTAAGGCAGTTGTGATCCGGTCGCACGTATGTGAGCACAATTTTTTATCAGTATGTTTTTTTCTCTTAGGTACCAATTAGGTATAGTGCCAACATCTAACATATCACTAGGTAATCTAAATGCTTTTTATGCCTAAGATACCACGTAAATAGGTCCTTGTTGAAAAACTTAATAATAAAAACTACATCGAGAGTATCATTAAAACAGCCTCGCGTAAACTCGGAGTCTTGAACAGAGTGAGACGGTTTTTCACGCCGGAGCAGCGGTGTCTTCTATATAAGACCCAAATTCGGTCCTGCGTGGAATACTGCTCGCATCTCTGGGATGGCTCCGCAAAGTACTTATTAGATGCTCTCGACAGGTTGCAGCGACGTGCGGTCCGCATTATTGGGAATCTCGAGGTCACAAGCACCCTTGAGCCTTTGCAGATGCGTAGAGATGTTGCATCCTTGGCAGTATTTTACCGTCTCTACCATGGTGAATGTTCTGATGAGCTCTTCCAACTGGTCCCGCCCTCTCCTTTCCTACATAGGACAACACGAGCAGGGCTTAGATGTCACCCGTATACGGCGCAGAATATTCCTTCAAGAACCAAGCGGTTTGGTGACTCCTTTCTTTGTCGCACCATTAAGACCTGGAACTCCTTGCCAGCTCACGTGTTTCCTTCTTCCTACAGTCCCGGGTCCTTTAAGCGGGGCGTGAAAAAGCATCTGTTGAGGCCGTCAAGCTGAGTGCCACCATTGTTAACATGGTACGTGTTTGTAATGGTGACCCTCTTTTCTGAGACTTTGCCTTCAGCTTACCATCAGGCGAGGTGAAGTCAAATTGACGTGTCCTACATAAAAAAAAAAAATTACACTTAAGAAGATCTAAATATGAATGCCATAGAATATAAATTACGATCCCTTTCAAGTTCCCACTATTATTCATTATTCGCATAATAGCAAGATGTTGTAGATAGGTACCTACGTACTATTCGTAAATCGTAAGTATCGAGTGAACTATCGATCATTTCACATCTTGATCACGCCTTCAGAGTCCGACATGTTTCTGTAATATTTTCTTATAATATTAGCACCGTGAATAGAGGTCTTTAAACATTGTGGTCTGGAATGAAGACGTCTGATGATTGAGTTGTAAATCCTGCTCGCGCTATTGATGAAAGAAAAAAGTAATAGGTGAACGATTGTGCTATGGGTGTAGTGAGGCCGAAGGTGTCACGAAACACTAAATCCGTAACGAAAATTATTTATTTTTGCATGCTAAAGTTTGTTTTATTAACCTACTAATATTATAAACGCAACAGTTTGTAAATATGGATGGATGTTTGTTAGGTACTCTTTCACGTAAAAACTACTGAATAGATTTTAATTAAACCTAACCATAATATAAGCTACACCATATAAGCTACATCAGAATGACACATAGGCTACAATTGATAACGATAACCGATATCCACGCGGGCGGAGGCGCGGATAAAAGCTAGTCTATAAATAATTTTTAGCAGGTTTATTGATGAATCCAGTGTTGTTTATAAATATACAAACCTACAGGCATACATATGCTCACGCCTATTAGGCTCGAGTGTAGGCAGAGAGGACAACCTACCATATGCTTTATTCCTGACAGGAAAGAACAATACGCACGACCAATCTATCAATCAAGTAGCCCACTGCAGTCCACTGCTGGACATAGGCCTCTCTCAATGTGCGCCATTTCGAACAACACTAATAGGTAAATCTGAAACTAAGTACAATACCAAGTACAAAATAAAACAACGTATAATAATTCGGATACCTTTTTTTTTACGGAGTCGGAGGGGGAGGTTATGTCGGACTCGAACCGACTCAATCGCAAGCCGTCTCTGGGTCGTAGTGTTAGGCCGAAGGTGAGGTTGTCTTGCGACATATCCCTCGCACCCCGGCTGACCCAGGGCCATCCCTCTCGGTCTGGCCCTCTTCGGGAATAATTCGGATGCCAAGATAAAATAGTATTACATTTTTTTGGTAAATAATACTTTTCCACCTTTGCGAAATATGTGTAAGGTCAACAGATTCTTATTTCCTCCTCCTACGAAAACGGCGACTATATAAAAATTTAATAGTGAAGTGTGGGTAGTTTTTGTGTGGGTTAATTCTATTAACAAAATGACACTATTTTATAATTAAAGATGATGTTAGGTATGTACCTATATGTCGCCGCCAAATAGCTTAATCAGCTGTCCAGGTCTAGGCAGTTAACTAAACGGCGCCATTCAATTAACGTCCTGAATGGTGTTCGGCCATTTGATTAAACGGCTAGACAAATAGCTTGGATCGATGACGTTTAACTACTTGTTAAAAATAGTAATATTTAGATAATTTACTTATTTCTGCATGGTTATTGGTTAAAAAAAATAACCACGAAGGCTTAATGCGCATTAACCTTTAACCTAACCTAACCAAGTGGGATTTCGCAGCTATCACTATAAACCTATCACTAATTTTCTGTGAGTACAGCTCTGTCTACCCCCTCGGGAATTTACAGGTGTGAGTAGGTATATGTAGGTATGTATGTAATTTTCTATCTTATTTCGAGGTAGTGCCCCATCTTAAGATTGGCCTAAGCATTAGCCAGCCAGGTTATTTAATGATGTAAAAAATGAGACGGCTGAATATCATTCAGGCCGTTGATGGAATGGCGCCGCTTAGTTGCCTAGGCAGGTAGTTGGACGGCTGATTAAGCTAGTTGGCGGCGACATATACATAGATTACAAAATATTGTGTAGAATAGTTACCTAACATGAAAATGTTTATTGAAATAAAATCACTTTTTACGGTTTCTATCGCGCTTTATTTGTTATTAGGTATTTACTTTTGAACTATACGACAACTAAGTATCATCCTTAGTCAAACCGCGAAAATGGCTGTTGAAAAGAAGCCGAAAAGTCTTTTTTAAGTAAATAATAACAAATAAATTACTATCGAATCCCTAAAAAGTGGTTTTGGGTTCATGAGTGATATTCGCTTAAATATTGTTTTTTTTTTAACTTTTATTTTCATCGTACAATACGTACTGCAATCTCTCGTGAAACGGAACGTCAGAAACGACAAAATGGCGTTACGTCAAAACAGCTGAGAAGATTAACGTCAAATTTTACAATCGGCGACTCCGAATGCGATTAGAACACGTCAGTTTTTTTTTAATACCTTTAATAACGTGTTTAAAAGGTAGTCATTATTGCTATTTTCATTTAAATACTATCTCATATTACATGTGGTGTTCTTTTAACTCTGTATAGTGCTGCACTGTGATAAAACATCAAGATCTAATAGGAAGTTGCGTTCATAACAATCTTGTTATGAAAAGGAATTAACTATTTAACCAATATAAACGGAGATTATTGAATTAAACTTTAGTTTTTCTTCAGTATTTTATATAATATTCATCTTTCCAGGGCTACATCAAGATGGGGAATACAAAAAATTACGTATTGAATATTTTATTAGTTTTCGGCATTTTTCAAATAATATTGTGCATAGCCCAGTCTCCTGGTATTAACCCTAACATTCTAACTCAATCGAATAATCTCGGTGAATGTCAAGCTTGCAAAGTGTTCGTGAACTCGTTCAAAAATGGTTTAGAACGAACAGCTAGAGGTAAATATGAGGGTGGCGATGCGGCATGGGAAGAAGAGAAGCTAAAACAGTCATATAAACGCAGTGAAATGCGCCTTATCGATATTCAAGACGGCATATGCAAAGAGGAGAAAACAAATTCTATACAGTGCCACCATATGGCTGAAAAAGCTGAGGAATTCATTGAATCATGGTGGGCGCAAGACGCAGACGAATCCACAGATTTATTCAAATATATTTGCATAGATAACATAAAAGTGTGCTGTCCGAAGCAGTTTTATGGAAAAGATTGTAGACCATGCCGTGGTGATCATAAGAATTTATGTAGTGGTAATGGAAGATGTCGAGGAGATGGAACCAGGAAAGGAAATGGTACATGTGTCTGTGACCCGGGCTATACAGGCGATAACTGTGACCAGTGTATGCCTGGTTATTACACATCTTATAAGGATGATAATAAAATGCTCTGCTCACCATGCCATCAATCTTGTATGGGAGGTTGCCGGGCAGGAACACAAAAAGACTGTGTGGCTTGTAAACCAGGCTTCTTATTTGATTCCGATGAAGGTTGTTTAGACATCAATGAATGTGAAGATTTAAAACGTTGCAAAAGGGATCAGTTTTGCGTAAATTCTATTGGTTCCTTTGCTTGTTTAGTTTGTGATAAAGCTTGTGATACTTGTCATGGAGACGGGCCAGATTTATGCAGGAAATGTGCCGAAGGGTATTCAAAGCAAGGGGAATTCTGTATAGCTGACCGAGAGGATGAAGATCCAATGCAAAAAATGACAACCACAAGGTAATGATCTAATATATTTATTTATCCTGTAAAGGCCTTATACTGCACAGTAAGAAGTTGATTCTTATAGTATCTCTGTAAGAATGAACTCCTTACTACCCAGTCTGCAAATGCATAGTTCTAAGATCGGCCTGTATAAAACATTTTGTGTTGTTATGTGACTTCATATCCTTCATCATGATGTAAATTCAATTTCCATATGTGTATTGGACCTGATCATCATCAAATACTGACTGTGTACAGGGCCCTACTAGGTGTACAGAGCTCTACCAACTCTTTATGGCTTGAGTCAATCTCACTTTCAAGTTGATTTGCTAACAATGGATAAGGGTCGGGCGGAAGCTTTCCTTTTAGCATTTGGAAGTCTGATAGCAATCACTCCCGTCATTAAATACCTTATTAAACACCATGGCGAAGAAAATAATGCTGTATCAATCAATCAATTAGCCCACTGCAGTCCACGAAAAATACGAAATGGTGTACCTTGGGAGAGGCCTATGACCAGCAGTGGACAGCAATACCATAATTTCTTAAAAATCTTTCATCTTACTCTATGTCAGATTTAAAGAAATTCACTTAGTCCCTTGTGGTATTTTTTGGCACAATGTTAAGCCACACACGCAGTCTATAAGAGACTGCGTGTGTGGCTTAACATTTGATTCCAAGGTGGTTTCAATGAGTTATAGGAGGGATACCACAATCAAAAAACCTAATGAACTTGCCACACATTAAAAAGTACTGTCGGCAAACTAACTAATAGTTGTGTACAATGAAATTAAACTTGGTAGATAATTTATTATAGTAACTATAATTTTATAAATGAAATTTCTTACAGAAACGAGGAGTTATAATGTTACCTGGTAAAGTGTGGGCATGCTTTTGAGTAGGTAATTTATGTTTTTTTTTTCGGGTGCTGGGTTTACATTTTTATTATTATTATTTTATTCACGTATTATTCATTTATACATTATTATGTAGCTATTGGTCCTAAAAACTTATCTGCAGGATTTATATTATTCATTAAATTATACTCCAGGGTACTCTATATTTTTAGATAAATTTTATATCACATATATTATTTATATGGCTTAGTTGAAGAAGTTTATGTACTAATTTAAATAAAAATTCTATCATTGGATATGTATCTATATGGCCGAAGTATCTGGTTTAATAAAAAAAAAAAAAATTTTGTAGCTACAACTAATTTAATCACTTTTAAATCGGGCTTTTAAGATAATAAAAATTCAAATAGTCACATTTATAATCTTATTTTTAGTTTTTAGTAATATATTTAATCATGTCGTTTTTATTTATTTGGGTTCATTTGTATCATACAGACTATTAGATATTCAATTTTAAATAGTAAGAAACTTCATTACCTTTTTATATATTTTTGTTATATTATTATACTTTATTTATTTTTATTATTATAATATTAGAGGACTGATAAACTATAACTAATAAGAAAGTGATTCTTTTAGGTACATGACTTATGTGGGCCTGATCATCGCAACCGGGATCTTACTCCCAAGGTCTACAACCCTGGGAAGTCTTGTGGGAGCCATGGTGCTATCCTACATCATTGGTGCTGAATATTACTGTATGATAAACGGTCACACAGGCCTCGTCAATTTGAAAGATTTCGTTCTGACAAGGATGTTGCACACTTAGGCTTTTAAACTATTTTAAGGATCGACCATGTACCTATACGACCTCATAGATTGGACCTCAACTATACCGGTTTTTAAAATAAAGTCGAACGGGTGTTTTACACAATCAATTCAATTAATTAGTTTATTGCAGTCCAATGCTGGACATAGGCCTCTCCCAATGTTAGGAGGCTTCCTTGCCAGCTCACGTGATTCCCTCTTCCTACAGTCTCGGGTCCTTTAAGTGGGGCGTGAAAAAGCATCTGATGAGGCCGTCAAACCGGGTGCCACCATTGTTAACACGGCACGTGTATATAATGGTGGCCCTCTTTCCTGAGACTTTGCTTTCAGCTTACCATCAGGCGAGGTAAAGTCAAATTGACGTGTACTATATAAAAAAAAACACTGTTTCCACGCTGGTCAGATGGGTTGGTACAAGGTTTTATTTAAAATTTTCCTTCTTTCGCAGTGATATCGTCTGCTTATTTTTCCGTAAGTCGCATCTTACCTTCGGATGAGGTCGGGTGGTGATACTTGTATTCTTTCTCCGACACCACACGGTGATGTGTTTTGGTGGTAGGGTCCAAACTAGAAGGTCGTAAAGGAACCCTCTATGTACTCTTAAGGATCTATCATTCTAGATATAAGTAGATAAAATACTAATTGTCTAGTTTAGTACCTACTGACTGTTTCTGTTAGTGGTACCTAATTATTCAAATTATGGTTCCGCTCTTCCAAAAGCAATTTTATTATATTCTTAAGATGATATAATTTGCTATGTATTTTATAAGCTTTTATCGTAAAGATAACAGTATCATGTTAACTGGATTACAAATATTATTATTATCTTTTAAAGTTAAATTATTAAAAATATGCATAATGTGTTTATCAAAAAGAGCGTATACGGCTTTTACTACAGGTTACCATTTGCGCTTGCTAACTATTATAAAAGAACAGTTATCATTAAAAAATAGAGAAAATGGCGCGTTCTTAAGAAAACGAGTACTCAGTTGTAATCATTTTTAAGTATTGTAAAAAATGTAGGTAAACATCACACACATCTGTATAGAGCCATCATAAAATAGTTTGGAATGAATTGTCGCAATAACCCTTAGGGCCATCCATATACTACGTCGTAGATAAAGACGAGAGGAAGTTATCAACGAAGTGTAACAAGGAGTGAAAGTTTATAAAAATATATTTACCAATTTTTTTTGTCATAAGTTTTGTGAAAAAATCACTACAGTATTAAACAGTGAAACTTTAATTATTCAAATTCAAATTCAATTGTAGACGAACATCTTAAAAATATAAGAAACTACATCGCCTTTGACAAATACAACTGCTGTTTTAATTTAATCAATTCTAGATGTGAAATAGTTGTATAAAAAGTACTATAAATCTGTACTATAAAAAGGTCGTGTTACATGATATACATATGGCCCCTAATAAAGCTACTTTAACAGCTGTATTCCATAAATGTAGGTCTTTTTTCAAATGTATTTTATTGATACTTTGTTATCTCATAGACTTTTTGGTCTACTCATTGTAAATATACCGATTTTCATTGTAATTTAGATGAATCTTCGATATTTTCCCTGAAGCGACTGCTATCTGACCTCCACAACCAATTAGCAATATCGAAGTTCTAGTTAGACTTAGTCTTAGTCGAACTTTTTAGAGCTTCAACTAATCGTGATGACTGCCGCGTATATTAATGTTTTTAAAGAGATGTTTTTGTATATTTATTTAAATTTGAGCTAGTGAAACTGATAACCCGCTGTCCATTAATTTGTGTCGTTTAATTATTGTCAGTTTTCTAGGGTTCATAGTGTAACTATATTCTTCGTAATATAAGTATTAAAATGTTGTGTTTTAAATAGATCTTACAAGATAATTTCATTGGAATTACAAATTTTGCTCATGAATACATTGTATTATTAGATTTACGTAGTAAAGAATATAATCCTATTAGGTATATGTGTTTTAAATAGCGGTAACGTTATTACTGTCTTGCATCGTGGCATGCAAACATGTTTGGTTTAAGTTTTTTAAGTTGTCACATTTTGTCTCATCTATCCCAGAATTTAGTTTACTAAAAGGCTACCAGTTGCAGATCTAAGTTATTTTTCGAAAGGAACATCAACACACATCATCAACATACAAAACTTTAGTTCTCCTGTATTATACCTCTATCAATCAATGAATATCACGTTCGCTGTTGATCAGCGCAGTTCTGTCCTAGAATTTATAAGCACTAGATGAACGATTTCCGTTGCAGAAGTAAATAATGCTCGTAGCCTGGATCATCGTTAGATTAGTTCTCCCTTACTCAACATCTATCAATGGATGAATATCACATTGTCTGCTGTTAAAAGCTACCGATATACTGTTAACATTACCATATCGGTAATCGGTCTTAAGATTTTTGCCAACTAAAAATTCGTCTGAAGTTTACACTTGAAAAAATATTTCACGCAGTAAGATAAGATAAGATAAATCTTTATGTATGTTTCTACCAAGTTTATTAGTGTAACATAATCGGTTTATTCTGCGTTTTGTTTAACAATACGTTATATATCTTCGTTTGGGTACAAAATGTCACGCTGAAGACATTTAAATACAGTCACGGCTGTCAATACACGATTATGTGGCGACCGTGACACGATTTTTATGTTCGTACAAGTACTGGCAGGTTTTGAAGTGCTGAGTCATGAGCTATGGGCGGGTTGAAAGCATGTTGTCTCTGCAGATGGTTGAGTAGCCTTGATGTGAAATGTTTTAAGCTGTTATGTTTTACGTAACAAAGGTTATCACAATGGGCACTTAATAACGTAGGTAGTAGGACACTACTTAGCCACGTGAGTAGTGTGCTGGCTGGGGTTAAACCGACACCCTGTTGACCGCAAGTTAAATGTTTTCGTCATTTCAAGAAAATGATTATGTTAGAAGCCATACAAGTTATTTAATAAGAAAATAACGCGATCACTCTGGATTCCAAATGTCCAGTGCCAAATAATCTGAATTGTCACAAAATTTGAAATTTCATCTCGTTCATTCTGAATACTAAGAATTGGGTATTTAACTGACTAGTCAAATAAGTTACTTTTTACTAAACGTCAAGATGGTCAGTTGCAAGGAAAATTGTATTTGTGACGTCATAATATTTAAAAGTCTAATTATCTTGGGTGGATGATTAAAATAAATAAAATTGATCAAATAAGAACTCACACTCATAGGAACTCGCACTGCTATACCATTCTTAATTTAATAAATTCATGTTAATATTTTTTTAACAACAGAAAAGTACCCAATTATCAACCACAATTTAAAATTAATCACAGATCGCTAGTTGCTCATGACATAAAGCCAGCCGTCAATCACTACCCACATCGGTTATGTAAAACTAAGTACCTGCTATCTGCTGTCGTGTATTACGCGAAAGTGGAACCGATATGACAGTGAACCTTCCACAACCACATACTGCTACTACATACTTTCGATGTATATGTGGGTATTTGTGAATTATTTTTTGACCCTAATGACGATAATGACAATTGTTTGTGTTCGTTATTTGCGTTTATTTTTGTATTTAAATAGTTTTATTGTAATATTGTATCGTTAAGTGAAGCTCAGTCATCTGTCTTATGTTACCTTTAGAAATGAATACGTAATTGTATTGCGTAGGTGGATGGGTGACCTGTTGAAAACTAAACTGCTAAATGTTAAGATAAAGGCGAGATTTCACTAGGAGCATTTGAATGTAACTGTTCTAAAATATACTTAACCAAGCAAACTGTCTACTCAATTCGAATGCAATAATTAAAAAGGAACCATGTTAATTCGCACCCCTTGGCACTAAAAAGATGGTGAACAATTGCGGTTAGTGTGATTTTCCTCATCATTTGGGCGAATCGAATCTTGTGGCATCCAAGCTAAAGCTACTAGGTGCAGGTGCTATGACACTACCTTCTCGTGTTTCATTTGCGGGAGTAACTGAACCCCGTCAGAGGTTGTGTCAGCGCCTCGTCCGTCATTCAGGTACAATAATAATGATGGTGACATAAATGCTCCCAGTGGACCTTCGCCTTAAAATTGCGGGCGAGCTTCTCATGTTACGCCATCAACTGCAAAAACAGACAAAGCTCATTAATGGTGTATGTAATGTATGTGTTTCTGTTAGCTTATTGTATGAGTTTACTCAAAATACCTCAATTTAATTTAATTTATTAATTATTATCTTAAAATAAGAAACGAAGGTTATTTGAAAATAAGTTTAACCAAAAAACTGCTCATGTAAATTTATAAATAGCTATTTTGTTACATCCTGTAAATTGTTTTGTCTTCGTTAAGCTGATAGACACATAGAATAATTTCAAATTGTGATACCGATTTATTTCAAACTAGGTAACCTAATAAATTATTTGTATTCAAAAAACTGTATTTTCATTATATGTCTACATTATGTTAACCCGTTACAAGGAATACAACGTGTACGTGTAACGCTCCTGGTGATTCATAAGTTCATAGGCCGCGGTACTCACTTTCAAGTGTCGAAAAATGTCAATTATCAAAAATCACAGAGTAGGCCGTAATCTTGCTTGGCGCGTGAAATACGGATACTGGAGAAATATGCTACCATTGAGACATCTGTTTTAAGGCTATGGTACACCACACAATTTTGTTTGTGCGGATCCTATTATTGAGTGACATTGACAGCATTTTTGACGATATACCTATACTTCATTGTCAATGTTATTGACGGAGTGTGGTTAACCTTTCAACAATAACTACGCACATTTCTCGGTGTTCTGTTTATGTGATACGCGTAAACTCGCCACGCTGAGTACATTCTAAGACATGTTACAGGCAGAACAAGAACTTGTCTAACTAGTTTCGCTTCCGCGAACATCTTGCACTAAGTGGACACTTAGCGAGGTGCAGTGTTTATTTTTAGTACCAAACTAATGGATATTAGATGTTGAGGATTGTTATCGTATCGGTAGTAAGAGTTCAAAGTGTTCGTACTCACAAAGTATTCATATCAATATGTTCGTGAACGAATGTTACCATTAGCATATCTCATTCATTAAAATTTGACATTCCACCATAATCCTATTTGAATTATAATTACACTTGTACTTTCACAGGTTATTTCGATCAGTATAAAAACTGAGTTGTTGGCGGAAACGTGGGGTTCGCTATAGATCAAAAAAAATATCGATCTTCAATTTTTGAAGGAATATTACTCCAAGTCAGATAAGGAAAAATTATATTCATATATTTGCAAGACAAAAACCGAAAATCGATTGATTTCTGAAGTTTCCTCTAAGCATACTCGTAATTATGTATAGAGTTTCACCTAAGGATAACGTCGCTAGCAACTAAACAGCAAATATTCTTAAAAAAATCAGCAAATATTTTACACATTCCACCTGTAACTATCGCTGGCAGGAATGGCCTACGCTCAAATACTGTTTTGTATATTTTCACACATTACAAGGTGCGTGCGTGTTTCCGTGTACATGGCACGTTTCTAGACACGGTACTGACAAGTAAGAAATTCCTAACAGAATTAGGCAATACTATTTGCCTCGACACCCCAGCTTAAGAAATTTAAATTGCAAAGAAACTATTTACGGAGAATAGAGTTGGCTTTTCTTTTTGATAAGACTTCGTGTTGGAACGTGTGATAATGTTATAATTTTGGAACTCAGTAGCACCCAAAATTTAAAAGAAAAAAATATTTTTTCTGAGATGTAGTTAATGAGTGAGCCCTAATAAAAGATGCTTAATATTGATCATTTATTGGAAACAACAGGAACACACCGGCTTCTGAGATTTGAAAGTACCTTTATAAATAAATACTTACATACCTGCTTATAGGAAAAAATACTTAGTCGTTGTTTCTTATAACTATTAGAAAAATAAGTTATATCTAGGTAGGCGTAGGCATAAGGTAAGTAACGTTTTAGATATACTAAGTTAATTAAGTTTAGATAAGTACCTACAGAAGCGTCAGGGTATATTCAAACTAGCACTTCTTGTTTTTATTACTATAAAGATTCTTTACAGTTTTTATGTACCATCTAATTGACCCAATCCGGTTTTGTTCAATTAGATCTATTTCGTAAGCTACTACCGAAAGACAGGAAGCGGCGGCAACAAAAAAATATTAACAGTACCTAATGTCGGCGGTTCTGTACTGACACCGGTTTCCTACGGGCCTCTGAAAACATAACAAATTAAATTATGATTTAAATACACAATACTACGTTTTGATTAGAATTAGTAAAACATTTTTAAAAGTAAACACATTTATAGGTAATATAGATATTATATATCGTTTCTACAAAAATGTTTTTTTTTTTTTTAGATAAGAGAAATTGTGAGTGGGTGGGCAAAGAGCAACAATTCTATTCACGTCAAATAATTTACTTTTAATGTTATGATTTAAATAAGGAAAAACATTAAAGTTAGAGTTAGTTAAAGGTATCTAATTAAAGTTTTTTCAATAACGTTTATTGAATGGAGTCTATTAAATAAGTAAGTAGGTACTTAAAATTAATTGAACTTTAGTAGGTATTACGTTATCTAAGTAGGACTAGGTACGTACCTACCTACCTATATGAATCTACTTAATTATCACAGAGAAAGTTGTAAAGTTCCATGCCATGTTAAATGCGCGGGAAATGAAGTAACATCCTTTTCTTAATGTCAAGGAAAAAGTACATTATGTAATACAAAAAGTAACAATATTACATATTAACAACCTGTTATTTATATGGCTTGGTAGTAATTGCGCTGCATTACCTACGTAATTTTATTACCATACTTTTATGAATTACTTACCTATTCTTATTAGTCTTAGTTAGCCAATTGTAAATATGTAATATATCACAAGTCTTCAGGCTTTCACGGCCGGCGTTGCATATAAAATATACTGCTTCCGGGCTATTTGGCCATTGTCCATATGAAACTTGCGTTCCATATGTTTCGTCGATCACTGTGGTTGACACCTTAAGTGACGCAGGTCCGGGCGCCACTGAAGACGTCAACCGCAATGATCGACGAAACGTATGGAATGCAAGTTTCATATGGACCAAAGCCAAACAGCCCGGAAGCAGTATATTCTAAGGAATAAGTAATAAATGGTATAATAATCTCATTCTTCATTATGAGATTGTACAGTCATCACATCAGATCGATCTTTATGAACAAAGTGCTCAAAATGATCTTAATGGCTTGATTTTGTTGAAGTGAAAACTTCGCTAGCGGGGTTTTTTTTTTTTTTTTTTACGTGCGGGAAATCCCCACGGATACCCACCCCTCCGGAGCCGAAGGGGTAGGTTATGTCGGATTCGAACCGACTAAACCGCACGCCGTCTGTGGGTCGATGTGCTAGGCCGGAGGTGAGGTTGTCTTTTGACATATCCCTCGCACCCCGGCTGACCCAAGGCCATTCCTCTCGGTCTGGCCCTCCTCGGGAGGGGGGACCACGCGGTCCCCGATTCGCCCCCGGTATGGGGGGGGCGCGCATCGTCCTACGATGCGCGCCGCCGCCGTGGCCTGCTTCTGCTAGGGTGACGAGCGGCTCCACCCGTCACCCTCCGACGCCCGAGCCGCCTTCGAACGCGGCCAGCGATGTCCGCGAGTCTTTCTCGCTCGCTGCGCCGCGCCCGCTCCGCTGTCTTCTTCACGAGCATGACCTGCTCGCAGAAGGAGGCGCTGGCCGCCCACGCATCCGCGCAGCGGACCATCGCCGCGAGCAGGGTGGAGAGCGTGAGCACTCTCACCCCCAGGGCCGTCACAAGCTCCCGCCTCGGCGCTTCAAACGCCGGACACTCGGTGAGCGTGTGCAGCCCCGAGTCCACGCTCGCGTCGCAGTGATGGCACTCGGGCGTTGGCTCTTTGCTCATCAAATGCAGGTACCGCCCGAAGTTACCGTGTCCGGTAATGACCTGCGTCTGACGGTACGAGAGGCCACCGTGTGGCCTCTCTAGCCACTCCCCCATGATGGGTCTTACCGCCGCAATCACGGCGTGCCCTGCGCGTGGTTGCTCAAGTCGTAGCTCCCACTCGGTCACCATGGCCCTGTGGAGCCGGGATTTCTCGGCCCGAATTTCTTCGGGCTCGGGATCGAGTCCCCGCTCCCGCGCCTCCTTTCGGAACCGATAGAGTGCCGAAAGGGTCCTCGCTTCCAGGATCCACGGTGGCGATCCGGCCAGGAGACTCGCCGCTTCAAAGGATATCGTGCGATACCCCCTGATGGTCCTGGAGGCCGTCGTCCTCTGCGCCGCCTGGAGCAGAGGCAGGAATCTGGCCCCCAGGGTGTCCGCCCATACGGGGCACCCATATAGGGCCATGGACCGCACGACACCCGCGTAGAGTCTCCTGCAGGAGTCCTCTGGGCCCCTCAAGTTGGGCAACAGCCTGCCCAAGGCATTCGCCGTTGCCACCAACTTGGGGCGCAGACTTCGGAAATGTTCTCCGAAGTCCCATCGACCGTCAAGCACCAGCCCCAGGTATTTCAACCGGGGCTTGATGTCGATGGGAGTGCCTCCCACTGTAAGGCTGGCTCCCGGGTCTGGCCTGCGCCGAGGGCCATGAAAGAACATGGCCTCGGACTTGTGCAGAGCCACCTCGAGATCCAGCCGCCGGATCCTTTCCACGACTTGAGCAACCGCGGTCGTGGCCCTCAGGGTCGCCTCGCGGTGTGTAGCCCCGCCCACCGTCACCAGCGTGTCATCCGCGTAACACGTGACGGTGGCACCGTACGCGAAGTCACCGCGAAGCACCCAGTCGTAACCGATGTTCCACAGCAGCGGCCCCAGGACCGATCCCTGTGGAACACCGCACGACATCTCGCGCCTACCGACTCCGGTCGGACTCGGGTAGACGACGGCTCTCCCCATCAGGTATTCCCCGACTATGCGGTGGAGGTAGAGAGGCACATCGTGATACACGAGCGCCTCTCTGATGCAACTCCAGGGCAAGGTGTTAAACGCGTTGGAGATGTCCAAGGACACCGCCAACATCACCTCGCCCCGAGCGACCGCATCCTCCGCCAGAGTCCTCACACGCATGATGGCATCCACAGTGGAACGCCACCCGCGGAACCCGAACTGGGTATTCGCCAGGTCCGGCCCCACTCTAGAGAGATGCTCGACGAGGCGCTTGGCAATGACTCTCTCGAAGAGCTTGCCCACCTCGTCGAGCAGCACTATGGGCCGGTACCCGGACTGCTCGTCCGCCGGGCGCCCCATCTTGCGGATGAGGACCAGCTTCCCCGTCCTCCACGTCTTCGGAAACTGGCCCCGCTCCAAACATGCGCTGAGGAACCCTCTCAGTCGGGGTTCGAGACCGTCTTCCCCTAGAGCTAGGACCCACGCACGGCCTGGAATGCCGTCGGGTCCCGGGGCGGTGTTCTTTTTGGCTCCAAGCCTTCGCACCGCCAGCTCTAGTTCTACCCGAGTGACCTCGGGCACATCGTCGTCAATCACCGCACCGGGCGCCATAGGCGACCGAGGCGGCGGAGCCATCTGCGGCGGAACATGTTCCGCTCGCGCCGGGAACAGGGTTTCGACCACTCCCCCGAGCAGAGCCGGCTCGAGCACCTGGGTCAGTGGAGGGGCCCGGGGGCGCAGCTTTTGTCTTACCATAAGGTAAGGCCGCCCCCATGGGTCCCGCTCCAGCGTCTCCAGGAGCTCCCGGTAACAAGCGGCCTTGGACCGCTTGATCTCCGCTCGGAGGGCATTCCGGGCCTCCCTGTATCCCTCGTGAAGCTCCGCCAGTCGGGGCTCCGAGTCTGCGGGACGGCTACGCCTCCTACGGAATCGAGCCCACCGGCGGTGCGTGATCACGCAGGCTTGACGCAGCCTCGCGATCTCCGCATTCCACCAGTAGACCCGACGCCTCGGATTATAGGCTGGAGCCCTAGGCATACCCGCATCGCAGACACGTGTCATGGCCTCCCGGAACCACGCCGCTTCATCGTCGACATCGACAGGCCTGTCCGGCGCAATGGCCCAGGCCTGTACGATGGCGGCTTCCAGGAGGTCCTCCCGATTCAGTCGCCCCAGCACCCAGCGCGGCTCGCGTTGGGCCGTTGCGACCGGCGTATTCTCCGCGGGAGGGGAGACATCAAACCGAATATATCGGTGGTCCGACAAAGTCTCCACCTCCGCGACGACACGCCAGTCCCGCACGCGGAGTGACAGGGAAGCGCTCGCGAACGAAAGGTCTATGATCGACCTGCGCTCCCCCGACACAAACGTGGCTTCGGCCCCGCGATTCTGGAGAACTAGACCGAGGGTATCGGCCCAGCTCTCCAGAGCCCTGCCTCGCGCGTCCGTGCGCCGGGAACCCCAGGCCACAGACCAGGCGTTGAAATCCCCGAGCACGAGAACCGGGCGAGGTGTACAGGCATTGACGACGTCGGTCAGCCGCTCCAGCGACCGCCGATAATGCCCGATTAGTCGGTGTAATCTCGGCGCGAAATAAACGGCCACGACCGCAATCTCCCCTACACGCGCCGCTACGATGCCATGCTCCCTTGCGATTACTACAAGAGGAGGGGCACCCGCAGCGGCGTTATGCACCAGTGCCGCCAAGCCATCCAGGTCGACCACCCAGGCGGGCCCGAGTGGTCGGTGAGTGTATGGCTCGGCGACAGCGGCGACGTGTACGGACCACTGTGCCATGCTCTGGAGCAGAAGTGCCTGAGCATCGACACCGTGGCCCAAGTTCGCCTGCAGGATGCGGAGCTGGGGATCCATTATGGAACCATCTCCGCATCCCGCCCCGAACCATTGGCGGAACGCCCGCCTCGCGGCTTCGGCTCCCCGCGGGTGCAGGCCTTGCTGCCAAACCTGTGGTCGACCGACTGTTTTAGGTGTGCGGCGGAGCCTCGCAACTACCGGCCCTATGACCGGTTTGGCCGCAGCGGAAGCAACGGTCGCCGACCGTCACCTCCGCCGTGCACTGCACTCCCACGTGGCCGACCGACAGGCACCTGAAGCACCTGGCCGGTCGGTCCTGTAGGAGGCGTACCCGCACCCCTATAACTCCGCCCACCGCGAGGGTCCGCATGTCGGCAGCCTTTTGGGCTGCTGCGATGGGGCAGCCGACAACTACCGCCCCCTGTCCGCGACGGCCGTAGCGGATTGCTCCGACCTTGACCGCTTCAGGGGGGCAGCCCCCGGCCTCCGCCACGGTGACCCGGATTTCGTCAACCGTGATGGAGTCGTCCAGATCCGAAATGCGCAGCTCTGCGCACTTGATGGGCCTGGACACTCGGACGTCGGCTGCGTCGAGCGTCTCCCTCAGCCTAGCCGCTATGGCGTCAGCCTTGGGACCGCTCGAAGCGCCAGGGACGTGGATGAGCCGGGCACCCGTCCGAGTGTGTGTCACTCGGAGGGTCCCCGCCACGTCGAGGGCCCTCATATCGATGAGGCCCCTCGCCTGCTTCACCAGAGCAGTGTACTGCACGCCCCTCTCCGCAGCCTCCGGTGTCATCGTTAGGACGACAGCGGTGGTGCGGGGGACGCGCAGCGCTCCTGGCGCTCCCTTCGCAGCAGCCTGGGCCTTCCTGGCCCTTTTGGCTGCCTTCTTCTTGGCGTTACGCCTTTTCTTGGCCTCGCCGGCCACCTCCCAGCCCCCTGCCGGTGCGGAGCTGGTGGAGGCAGCCGGGGCCGGAATTGGTGTCGGTGCCGGGGCCGGGGCTGGGGCCGAGGACGTTTTCCCCCTACCCTTCCCCTTGCCCTTGGCACCCCCGGCCGGCGCGGCTATAGTAGCCGGAGCAGGAGCAACCACAGCAGGCGCAGTGGGAGCACTGCGCGTGGTGCCCCTCTTCACCGCTCCGGCGTACCCCCCGGTCGACGACGCCAGGGGCGGACGGTGGATGGAGGCCATGATGGCCTCCAGACAACACCGCGTCCGCTCCTCATGCGCCGCCTGCCGCGCCTCCTGTGCCGCTTGAGCCGCCTCCATCCGCTTTTCCATGGCGGCCAACGTCGCCATGCAGGCCTCCAGCGGACCCGACGGCTCTGCGGGCTGGGTCAGCCCCGGCCCTCGGCAGCACAACGGCGAAATAGCCCGTTCCTCCGGCCGCTCAGGTGACTCGTCCCGCAGGGGCGACCTCGATCGCACCGGCGACGTCTGCCCTCTGCGTACCGGCTGCGCCGCCGACATGCGTGCCGCCGACCGCGTGACGCGCCCTTCCGGCAGCCTGATGAGCTCGACCCGGTGTCCGCCCAGCTGGGACCGCTCCTCGCGGGCCTCAGCCAGTTCCGCCCTCAACAGGTCGAACTCATCTACTAGGCGCCTCACCGCCTGACACAAACGGTCCTCCTCCATCCCCAGAAGCTCTGCGCGGGCCACAAGCAACCCCTGCAGAGCCTCCCTTGCTTCCCGGGACGTTCTTTCACCGGGAGAGGGCGCCGCCGAGGTGGAGGAACTCGGCGGCGCTGGCACCCTTCGGGACCGGGGCGCGCACCTCAGGGGTGGGCCGCTTGCCACCCCGCGCTTTTCGGCGGCTAACCGCTAGCAGCTTGGGCGGGGGAGGGCGAAGCATCTCTTCGCCACTATGGATGCTGCTGGTGGAAGACGAGTCGGTGAGCGTGAGCTCGACGTCCGACTCCGTCTTCGGTGGGCGAGGAAGTTTCTTTCTGGCGCACCTCTTACGCCACATAGCTTTCCGGGTCTGCAGTCCCACCGGGCTGCTGGCCCTGCTATCAGTGGCGGTGTCGAAATTCTCCGACACCGCCTGGGACGCGACTTCCGCGTCGTGATGCTGCGCGACCTTCGCGCAGACTGTTTCGCTCGGTTTGGGTTGATTTTTAAAGGTAATAAGTTTCTCCATGATGTTCCCACGATTAGAACCGTACTGATTACACTTCCTGGGTGACGGCCATTCCAGGAAGCGGGGTATATACTGTGGAGGTCCCCCGGTATCCACAGGTTTTAAGCGACTTCGCTGTCGGGTTTTCAGACTTTTCCTTGTAGTGGGCCGGCCGGTTAAGGCAAGCTCCGCGGCCTCCAGGATATCGGCGTTCCCGACTGTGGCTAACACTCAGGTCGTTGTCGATATCTCGGAGGTTACGCGATGCGGGGGAGTAGCCAACTCTCCCAACGCCGACGGTGGCACGAATGCCCGTCAGCCCCTGCGCGAGCAGTAGGCCGACCCGTCCCCGGATCCAACGGATCCCATCGCCTCTCCCGTGTCTCCTCTGCTAGAGCAGAGGGGTACCGGGAGCGACGGCTAGCCCTAAAAAGGGCTGTTGAGGTGGGAGGAATCCTAAAAATCCCTCCCCGCGGGCCTTGCAGGCCCGCCATACCACGACCCCCTCGTGCAATGGGGTCAGCTAGCCCTCAAAAGGGCTGTTGAAATGGAAGGGTATCCAACGGACCCCTTCCCGCGGTCCTTGCAGGCCCGCCATCCCACGACCTCCTCGTGAGGTCAGCCGTTGGGTTATTCGTCAACGGCCAACAGAACTCCCAAGGTAGGAGTCTGTTAGCCGTTGTCCAGGGTGCACCAGCCCCCCCGCTTCCGCTCCCAAGGACCGCGGTCCAGAGGGGGAAGAAACGGAGAAGCCGACGTGGAGGTTACCCAACCAGCACCCCTCTTTAGCGGGGTTGGACGCGTAAAAAGTGTTAAGAGTCAGGATCACGTGTTAAACTCTCGTCAGGATCACGTGACCTTTGACCGGTAACCGATGACTTTGTAGGACGATATGACGTCATACTACATTCCTAGCTACAGAGTGTTTATTTTGCTAGGTACGCTAAGAAGCTTCGTAGCTTAGCGGTAAGCACTTCGACTGTAAGTCCTTATGGTTTCAGATAGTATCATTTTCATTATCAACCATCCGATCCGAGGCCTTCATCTCGGTGTCCGCTTTTCCAGTCTATATACATACGTTCAGGATTATTTTTTATTCTTTTCAGTATTATTATAACGCAGTTCTGAATTAATTAAGGGGTCAATTCAAAAAATATTACTCTGGCTTAAAGTGGCAAAATTATTGATCACGTACCTTATTACAGTCATTACACAGCTCCAGTCTACATTGTAGGACCACTTACCTGATTTTAGAGGCGATTCACTTTCAGACAAGACAAACCCGCTCTGCGAAATCTCAACGCGTATTTATTGTGGAGAATTCTGCGACATATGTATGAAAAATACATGCAGCACGGAACAGAAAAAACGATGGAAGTGTGAAGTAGGCGTGGCACGCGTGTCATTGATATGCGGAGATTTGCAAGCTCTTACAATTTCAACCTTCAGTCGTATCTGTCATCACGTGTATTTGACAGTTTTGGACCGTGTGTTATTTAATACTATTTAATAGAAATATGCCTTACTGGGTCATTTTGTAGTGCACCGATGATAGTAGGAGCATAAATATTCGAAATGGAGGCGTTTTATACCATCGATAAGTCAGGATATAGCAGAATTTATAACTAATCTTATTGAAATGCAAAGAAATAAAATAAAATAAAAAATCAACCTTACCACATATCAATAAAGCTTGTTTTTGATTACACACAATAGACATGTCATACTTATTTATTCTAGAACTTTCTTCGCTATTCATTTAGTGATGTAGTCAAACTTTATCGATATCTACTTTTTTTAGAAATATTTATAAACTTTTGTCAAATGGTTTTATTGTTTTTTTTTTATATCATGGAACATTCTGAACACTTCTGCATACCCATTCAAAGGATACGGGGGTGATGTTATGATGTGTAGTGGCATAGACATAACAATAATATGCGTTTGCAGCAATTACTGCTGATTTCCTGGTTTATTTTTTTTTATAATTTAGAAAACGGGAATTAACGCGATCATGGTATAGGTACTTACATACGTCAGTCAGCCTGTGACCACGGCCGGTGTAACCTGGTCGAAACGTCAGGCAATCAAAGGTTTGTAAGTACCTATACCATGATCGCGTTAATTCCCGTTTTCTAAATTATATATCATGGAACGCGAGAGTTTAAAAGTTAGTTTTTTTTTATATGGGACACGTCAATTTGACTTTACCTTGCCTGATGGTAAGCTGAAGGCAAAGCACTCAGCTTGACGGCCTCATCAGATGCTTTTTCACGCTCCGCTTAAAGGACCCGGGACTGTAGGAAGAGGGAAACACGTGAGCTGGCAAGGAATTCCAGGTCTTAATTGTGCGACAAAGGAAAGAGTCACCGAACCGCTTGGTTCTTGAAGGAATGTTCTGCACCGTATGCGGGTGACATCTAAGTCCTGCACGTGTGTCCTGTATAGGAAAGGAGAGGGTGGGACTAATTGGAATAGCTCTTCAGAACATTCGCCATGGTAGAGACGGTAAAATACTGCCAAAGAAGCAACATCTCTACGCAGCTGCAAAGGCTCGAGGGTACTCGTGACCTCAGGATTTCCGATAATGCGGACCGTACGTCGCTGCAACCTGTCGAGAGCATCTAATATTGAAGTGTTTCGTGGTCTCTCTCTGTAACCCTTTATCGGATCTTTACAAAAAATAAATGGTATCATTCCGGAATAGTCTTCTTTCGAACAAAGAAGGAATTTTGCAAATTTGTCTACACATGACGAAGCTATGCGCGTACAAACATACAAAACTTCCGAATTGAACAACTCCAGCTGGATATTTTCTAGTTTGTGAACGCGGCGCAACATGCATACGCGATCAGCAAGTAGATTTTGGTGCTCTACGTTTTCTCATTTTAAGCAAATTAAATTAATTATTTCAAAGTAGTGTATGAAACTGCTCGTAATGTGGTCTTAAAACACCCGTCTGATACTGTAAAATACTCGCACTTGTATTTTAAGTATCCCGATTTCACATTTTCTGATATTGGGTGTCTGACGCCGATAGCCGTCACCATGTGCTGTTTCCACATATATTCAATAAAATCGGTCCGATTCGGCCATTTGCTCGATCGCACAGACTGGATGAAAAAAAGAAAAAAATCCTAGCAATTATTTTCAACATAGTATCAAGTTCTTTTTCTACTTTATTTTATTTCCTTCGATATCGGAGCCGAAACTAATATCGGATATCGGATGCCCCGGATAGTGTGAAAACGTTTTTATTTTGCAACAGTTACATAAAATATCTACTATAAATGGACACTTGTTTTATTTCAATTAAATAGGTACATACGTAGTTTGACGTCTTCATACATTTTTAATCGTTAATAAAAAACAGTTCAACAAGCAATGAAATCCCTCTTTTTTAGTACTCTTAGATTATAATTACTAACAGCGTTTGGAATCCTTTGACATTACGAAAACAAATTTCAAATCTATCGATATTGCCAAAATTTTATGTCACCGGTCTAGCGTTAATGTTAAGGAGTTAGAGTGAGAGAGATAATACTTCAAAGTAATATCAACCGTATTCCTAACGCTTAAGGTTTTAAATAACATTCTTGAAATAAACGGACATCTGTTGGGGAGTAGTTGAACTTTTTCGGAATAGAGTTAGAGTGAGAAGCAAGTTTGATCCAGATACAAAACGTCGTAAATTCCTTTTTTTATCTATATAAAAGTAATCACTAAAACGATTGAATAAGGTATGTTTTCGTTTTGCAGTGTGCATATTTTAGGCTAGTTTGGTGTTAAAGATATACGACCAATCAAAACAATTGTTTACTAGTAGTGCAACGTATTATTATCTGGTTGTATGTGTGAGTTTGGCGACATTGGTTCCGCTATTGAATCTGTCCTATCACACTTCTAATAGTTTTTTCTGTTCTGTGACATGCAGCTGCACGCATTTGTAAAAAAAAAATAAAAAAATAAAAAAAAAAATTGGTCAATCACATTATTATTAGAGCTATCGGTCCTGTTTGCAACAGCGGTTTTTGGTATCCAGACAAGTATAATTTCGAAAATTCTAGACATTCATACTTTTCTCACTAATGCAAATTGATAGTTCATGGCGTATAACTGTCAACTTTTAAAAAAATACAAAAGATATTGTCAATTGATACATTTTGTATCCTTTTCTTACTCATATACGCATCCCTTATCATCCCACCAATGTGTGAAAGGGATGGCTTTACAAGTAAGATAGGGATAGAAAATGCGATTAAATGACAATGTCTAGATTTTTTGATATTATATTTGACTGGATACCTGCAACCGGCGTGATTGTGTATATGAATATGAATACTCTACTAACTGACATAATTCTGGAAGACCGATTGTTAAGATAGTTGGACCACTCTGGATACTTACAACTACTTGAGTACTCTAATAACCAATATAAAATTGTAATTTTGGTATTTCGATTATTTTGAGTACTTTAGTTAATCAACATTTTAATGATGCGGACTGTACCGGCCCAAGCGTTAGGTGACGATGACGTAAAAATCCATGATTTTGTTCACCCAAAAAGTACTCAACGCGCCTGAAGTTTTAACTTAAAAATCCGCGACATTAATACAATATGCAGAATCAAACCACCAGAAAATAGGTAACTATACTGCGGAAATTTCGCTGTGCGGGAATGCTTAACAGGAAACTTTACTGTATTAACTTGACCTAAGTAAATGGTTGAAAATTCGTCGGAAATTGCCTAAGTACGAGAATTACACTGCATACACTTTGATTAAATGGTTTTAAATTCAGAAAAAAGTGCATCATCAGCAATTAAAAACGACACTAAACATATTGTTGATGAAATCAGGAGAAAGGTAGCTTTCAGAATGGTATGTAAGTAACTAAAGACAATGGTAAGTAATGCTCAATGGAAAGTAATGCACAATTTCTATTGTCAGTTATGCGCTATGGGAAAAGTTTCATACCGTAACAAAAAATGTACAGTTTTGTTTTATTTAATTACGTTACGTTTACTTGTTCAGTGAATCACAAGGTACCGAAAACTAGATTGTAATCTTTGCGTTTTATAATTGGTAGTTTTTGTGCTTTCTTACACGTAGTTAAACTAGGTTTTTTTGTCTACACGTTGATGAATGATGTTCAAAGTTCCTCCAATTTTAAAAGCGGTGTTGTTGGGTTTGCTAATAACATTATTTCTGTAGGGATTCGGAATTGGTAAGAAGTGTTGTAGACAAATTATATGTAGTATTAAGTCCCCTACCTATGTGGTATATTTGTTGAACATTTAAAACATTTAGTTTGGTTTGCCTTTTATCACGTGGTACCGAAAATAATACTACAGTCTGAGGTTCACGCGATATGACTCGTTTAAATAAAACCACTTTTAAACGTTTCTTTTGGCTTAGGCACATGTTTCCATTTAGCCCTGACGTTTCGGCTACTTTTCAGCTGCTATGTTCGAGAGGTGACTAAAGTAGTTGTGACGTTTCACATAGTTTGAAGTGTTAAGTCATCTCAAAGTTCTAAGAGTATTTTTTTGAATTAAATTGAAATTAATTGAAGAATTTTGAAATAAAGACAAAGGAGATCTACCTACTCCAGACTCACTTTTTCGTATAAAGGTGCAACCGCATCTCCTTTCTTGACTGTACTGTACCGTTCAAAAGATTAAACCACCTACTTATAAATATATCTACAAATGTGTCTATGTTATAAAACTGATTACACAGTATATTGCTAATATACACAACACGTATCGACATTTTTCTATCCCCCACGCACTAAAACCAACACTACAATACTGTCAGAAGACTGTTATAGTTCCCGGCATATATGTTAACACAAAGACGCGCGAGAAATGAGGTCCTGATGCTCGTAAATTGAGTTGGTAGATTTGTGCTCTTCTACCCCGTAACCAGTGCCATCCGCAAAAGGCACCCAAATAAATGATTAGATAATAATAAAACTTACCTACTGTAGAAAAGATTGAAACTAGTTTGATGGCAGGCAATACTCAATTCGCTAATTGTTATTTTATGTATCTGTCGCCGCCAACAAGCTTAATCAGTCGTCCAATTAACTGCCTAGGCAGTTAACTAAACGGCGCCATTCATTTAACGACCTGAATAATATTCAGCCGTCTCGTTTATTACATCATTTAATAACCTGCCCCTCTAGACAAGTGGCAATTCGCTAGCCGGCGTTTGATGGAATAGAATGACGAATATATGGGATTTGACGTTTATGACATGCGTTAACGACTGTCAAATACGTCAAATCCCGTATATTCGTCATTCTATTCCATCAAACGCCGGCTAGCGAATTGCCACTTGTCTAGAGGGGGGCTGGCTAATGCTTACGCCAATCGTAAGATGGGGCACTACCTCGAAACAAGATAGAAAATTACATAAATACTGTAAATCCCCGAGGGAGTAGACTGAGGTGTATTTACAGAAAATTAGTGATAGGTTTATTGTGATAGCTGCGTAATCCGATTTGGTTAGGTAAGGTTAGAAGGCATAACATAGAAGCGAAGCACTAGCTCCCGCAATAAAACATCGTGGTTTTTTTAACCATGCAGAAATAAGTCATTTTTCTAACTGTTTAATTAAATGGCTAGGCAAGTAGTTAAACGTCATCGATCCAAGCTATTTGACTAGCCGTTTAATAAAATGGCTGAACATCATTCAGGCCGTTAATTGAACGGCGCCGTTCAGTAAATAGCCTAGGCAGTTAATTGAACGGCTGCTTAAGCTAATTGAACGGCTAAGAGAGAAAACTACAATCATACATAACATTACCCTCGCTGACGCAGTTGCATAAAACCCTTAAAAATAAAAAAAAAAACTGTAGTACTGCGCCTAAAATGCATAAAGAGTACATTTTGTGAGGTAACGGGGTCAAAATATATGCCGCTAACTATAACTCACACATGGGCCCAATGCTCAGATACCTTCACGTAGAGATCTCTCAAGGGCCTCGCTGCATTAACTAAGGCATCGTTCAATTATGTATTATTACGGCTGGTGATAGCACGACTGTACTGTACCGTTGATGGGGTACTGTTATATCGTTGTTTTGTGTCTACGATACGATATATCGCGATGTTCAAATGGGATTCGTTTCATAGAAATAGATCGACGATGTAGTATGAATTATATTATTATTTGAATCGATATAGTTTGAAGCCTTAGGATCCTGCGCTAATAGCTTATAGGAAAAGTAAATATTCAGAACTGAATTAGAATGCATGATCAGTAACCGTTTTTACTACATGCATATGAATATAATACGGTACATACACCAAAATAACATTACAAAAAAACTGTAACATTTCTAAAATGTAAAATTTGTATACAAAAAAAAATACATTATTTACAATTTTTGTTTGTCTGTCTAATCTCTATGTCTAATGTTCAGCTATTCTCTGAAATGGCCGGACCGATTTTGAGGCGACTTTTATTGGCTGATGTAATAAGGAGTAACTTAGGCTACTTTTATTTTAGAAAAATAGCGTTGACTCAACACCGACATCCACGCGGGCGGAGCCGCGGGCAACAGCTAGTTAAAATATTAGTATGGATTCAAAACAAAATTTCATGTGTCATTTTGGTCAGTTTCACAAAAACTGTCTGTTCTTACAGGGCTTCTTGGCAACACGAGTATGAGTCCCCTGGACCACACGTCCATAGACCACGGTATCACTCCCTGGGTCCGCCGGGGTGCGAGGGATATGTCGCGAGACAACCTCACCTTCGGCCTAGCACATCGACCCACAGACGGCGTGCGGTTTAGTCGGTTCGAGTCCGACATAACCTCCCCCTTCGACTTCGGATGGAAGGGGGGGGGGGTATCCGTGGGAATTTCCTTCGTTAATACACTTGGTCTTTGTCTGCCACCTAAGTGCTACAAAAAATATATTTTCGGTGTTTTGTTTCCTGAACCGGTCATTTCGTAGACTGAACGCCACCTCGAATTGAGTTGAGAAATGACTGAGGATGATATTTATAACTAAAACTTTAGATGTAAGTAACCGTTAAAAAATGAGTCTATAATTTCTTTTCCAATTAGATTATTCAATAACACCCTAGCTCCTTCTAAAGCTACGAACACACAAGTCATCGACTCATCATTAAGAAATCGTGGCGTTTGTGACAAAACGGTTTTATATTATAACTTGTGCCCTAATACAGCACCTGTCCTTCCATATCGATGGCACTTAGTCAGACATGCGTGGGCGCAATCTGCCATTACGGAACGCGGAATTACACTCACGGTGGACACTTGCTTTAGAGTTGAAATAGAGGTTTATATTTTATGTATTGCTGCAATATTTAACAGAGTTTTGAGTAACATATCTTACTTATATTAATGTCAATATTTGGATGTTTATTATAAGACCTTAAGGACCTAAGTGAACCTCAGTTATGACGTATAAGACAGCAGTCGCTTCCATAA
Organism: Eilema caniola; assembly: GCA_949126895.1. Taxonomy (NCBI): domain Eukaryota; kingdom Metazoa; phylum Arthropoda; class Insecta; order Lepidoptera; family Erebidae; genus Eilema; species Eilema caniola. Next base: position 27,957,037 of record OX421462.1, on the reverse strand, counting down.
TACATACATACATATAATCACGCCTTTATCCCCAGAGGGTTAGGCAGAGGTGAATTAACGCCCTCATTTCACCAATCTGCATTCAGTCCCACGTAATAGGGGGTGAGCCTATTGCCGTGTTCCGGGCACTATTGTTGATTCGAGCCATGCATCAGAGGCTGAGTTTGGGTTGTACATATCTGTCTGATGTTAAAGTTAATCAGCCCTATCCCTTAGTTGCCTTGTACGACACCACATGGGAAGTGAAGGGGTGGCCCAAATTCTAGTCTGCCGGTAACTACGCAGCTGACTCTGCAGGGAACTACGCGGCTGTGACAATTAAATCAAATTACGGACAGAAGGAGTAGCAGAGCGTACTCCAGACTTAAATCGCTACCTTTAGATGCTACCGGGATTGACTATATTACGCCAAGACGGCTGAAGGGATTTGCATAGCGCAGAGATAGACTATAGATTAGAATACTACTTTTAGGCCCGTATTATAGAATGCCATGTAGCTGAATCTCGATTGTAAACACATATTCACAAATTTAATTTATTTTAAAATAATTTTAAAGAAGCGTCGGTAGCTTAGTGGTTAAAGAGTTGCCTCTACGATCGAGATGTCCCGGGTTTGAATCCTGGCCATTACACTACCGCACAGACTACTAAGGGATACTACGTAACAGACTGCTCACTCTAGTACTTCGACGTTCTATGTTATTTAATCTATGAACGCCAGTGATGTATGACGGCTGGTTTTTTTTTTTGACCGAATGAATGGCATAGGTGTACAACCTTTTCAGCCTACTGAGCCTGCCTTCGCAATACCCATTTAATTTAGATACATATTAGAATATGTAACAAAAGTACGATAAAGGGTTTTATTACAGATAAATGGAGAGGATAAGCACAACAACTTCACTCGATCAACAAAGTATCTGCAATGAAAACAAGAATTGACATTACATTGACATGACAAATTTGACAACCATGCACCCAGTATTTTTGGGCCAATCACAGACGACGTGAATGTCATGTATCACTGGCCCAATATGGCGGCTATCGAGCAAATAGATAGTACTAAATATAAACAGGCGTGCACTACCGTGACGTGAACCCACTTCTAGCAGTAGCAATTTCGCTTAGTTGAAGGCATTAGAGGGAATATTAGTAATTACGGTTGCTAATATAATTATTAAAAAAATTGACAGGTTATCTGGTAGATTGTCTAAACAATTTTCCTCTAGAATATGGGCCTTTATCTCAGAAATTGGAACTTACCTATCTGTGAGTCGCAGGTATTTGATCTGTATATCACGTGAACATGGCTATTTTAATAATATATGTAATTCAAACGGTACATACCGTTAAACTCTCTAACAACTAAAGAACCAATGAAAACATATTTGCATACAGACGCGCATAAGCACACAGAGAGCCTTTAATGAGCCGATGCAAACGAATAAATTGACAAATATTTGCCATTTAAAATCGAAAGGACCTTATTTATCGTTCAAGCTTTTAATCTCGTCGAGGGCGCCGACACCATGATCTGACATCATTTCTAAATGTGCTCTCTAAAGAACTGGAATCTTGTCAAAATATATTTGGTGAATATATAAGATGATGTCATTGAACGCTGTTCAGCTTGCGATACGTTTTATGTAGAAATCTGATGTCTTATATGGATACTCTGCTTCTGCCCACCTATGTTTGTCGAGGCGATGTGGTTGATTGTGTAACATACAGTAGGCTTGCAACTCGCAAAACGAGAATTGTCGGTAATTCCGAAAACCACCTATTAAAAATTGTTGATTAAACAGACCCTTACTAGTATAACAGTCACCGGGGGATTAATCGAGTTCTTAGCATTTTTCGAGTGTGCGATATTTGGGCGCTGTTACAACGAATATTCGAAAAACACATAGTAAGATAAAAGTGAGTGTTTTACTACTAATGTAAATTACCATGTCAATCTCAAATTATTGTGTTATGATATACCCAGCTAAAGCGTCCAGTACACAATGGCCCATGATGGGCCACGGAAAGCCGGCCCAGTATAAAATACTTTGCCCATGGCAAGCTATCGTCATTGATACAGAGGGCAATGGTATACAATGCTGCAAGATTGACCATCGTGGCGCACAATTGGAATGTTGTCGCCGTTTTTGGCACATCATGTAATGCGGACTACATACCAGTACGACCTCAAACGTACCTCATCTACAAATGAGTCTTAAAACGAGGTCAGTGTTTTTGTGATAGGGTCTAAATTGAAAGGTCCAAATTGTGCATTATGTCTATAACTTTTACAATTACTGTAGAATCCGGCAGAATCAAAATAGATTAAAATATTTATAGTTTTATTCAGACATACTCAATAATGTGTTTAGTGTATGTTTTAGTATTGATAAGTTAATTTTAATACTAAAAATTAAAAAAAAAGTTTGCCAAAACAATGTCGCCATCTAGTTATAACTCCTGAACTAAAAAGCTGCCTGCCTGCTTTTTGAAGTTACAAGTGTAACCATTTTTTGTTCCTGATTGTGCATTTTTATAAGAATTATATGGTACTGAGGACATAATGGTCGCAAACCGACCTCCGCCCCCCATAAGCGCGGGCCTGAGGCTGACGGGTGGAGCCGCTCGTCACCCTAGCAGAAGCAGGCCACGGCGGCGGCGCGCATCGTAGGACGATGCGCGCCCCCCCCATACCGGGGGCGAGTTGGGGACCGCGTGGTCCGCCCTCCCGAGGAGGGCCAGACCGAGAGGAATGGCCCTGGGTCAGCCGGGGTGCGAGGGATATGTCACATGACAACCTCACCTTCGGCCTAGCACATCGACCCACAGACGGCGTGCGGTTTAGTCGGTTCGAGTCCGACATAACCTCCCCCTTCGGCTCCGAAGGGCGTGGGGTATCCGTGGGGATTTCCCGCACGTAAAATAAAAAATAAAAACTGGGGACATAATGGCTAGTGTTCTGAAAGGCTTAGATCCACTGTTACGTTTTTTATTACATTTCTAATGGTGCTTAATGACCGGTACTACCGAACGTTATGCCAGATAACCACAACATCAGCGGCATGTATATTACCTGTGTTATGTATTAACATACAATTTTTATTTAATTTTTCTATTTAAAGCATCATTTTGACAATATACCTAAATAAATAACTTGTATATACAATTACTCGTACTGTTATAGAGAAATAATTAAAAAAAGACGATCTCTCTATTATGTGTGTACCTACAATAAAGAATTAAATAAATAAGAAGGGGGGGAATGCAATTCCGGGATCTTTAAATGCGGAAGGAAAAAGCATCTGTCGAGGCATCAAGGTAAAGGCAGAAAATATGTTCTACCATTTTGGGGCTTACAATCCCAAAATGGAGGCACATATATATTTTTTCAATTCAAAAAAAGAATATTAGCAATATAAAAGGCATAGAAGCTAACTTCTTATCATTTCGCAGGGTGTTGTTTATTTGCGGGCTGAATATAAAAAAGTGTTACCTACAATCAACTTCTAAACAGAAAAGTCTTTGTAAGCTACTATTTATACTTTCAAATTACATCTTAAGACGTAACCTAAAGATATTGTTCGACAATAAACAAAACATCTTCCTCAAGGCCAGTCGGCCACTTTCGATTTCAAAGTAGCTAACATTAGCATAAACTTTTCATATGAAGAGAGGACAATACGCAGGTAACAACACAATTCGCCTGCACTCACACCAATGCTGCCTAAGTACCCAATGTTCTAAACGTTATCAGCCAAAATCACGCAATGAAAGTTTAAATTTCATTATTGACGAAGTAAGGCTGTTATTTGGTTGTAAGTAAGGTCCAGTTCACATTGTTTGCTCGAAAAACCGGCCGGTAAAGTCAAAAGAGTCACATTGGCAGTCCTTGGGAGTCTGGGAAACGTGTGTCCTAAAAAAAGCTGCGTTTACCTTAACAATGAGTGGGATGACCACGCGTCAGGATTTGCTGTGGGATTTTTCAAGGTCAGGTCTTAATTGGCTGTTAGGTAGATTACATTAGAAATACCAACGGCCTGTTGCAATAGTGATAGGTTTGGGATTTCCTTCGTTAAGTATATATGTAGGCGTGGTGGTCGTCAATCAATCAATCAATTAGCCCACTGCAGTCCACTGCTGGACATAGGCCTCCCCCAATGTGCGCCATTTCGTACGATCCTCCGCCTTCCGCATGCAGTCCGTCCCAGCCACCTTTTTCAGGTCATCGGTCCATCTGGCTAGGGGGCGTCCTACCCTTCGTTTGCCTTCTCGCGGTCTCCACGTGGTTGTAATCATAGATAATTCCCAAGCTTATACTAAAAAAGAAACATTTGTAATGGTAGAGTTAGGTTTAAAGGGAGGAAACTGGAGGGTGCGAGAAGAGAGTGTATTTGATCAAATATAATTTATAAAGGACTAACTTTTGCCCGCGGCTCCGCCCTCGTGGATGTCGGTTATCGCGACCAAACATAGCCTATGTTCTTTCTTACGGTCTAATCTACCCCTATACCAAATTTCATTCAAATCGGTTAAGTGCTTTAGGCGTAAAAGATGGACAACAGACACACACACACACACACTTTCGCATTTATAATATTAGTATGGATATTGTTCCAATACATTTAATGTTATATTCTCAGTTATCTAGAAGCTGCTAAAGAGATCTGATATTCAAGAAGGCTATCTGTACAGAGAAAGTTATAAAAGTGACACATTGAGTTACAGATTATTACGAACAAAGGAGGTATCTGTTTCTTTGTTCACATATTATTCAAGTAATGAAAAAAGGCATAAAGATTTCATTACAGTTCAGGTTATTAAAAAACCAGCTGTGCTCCAGTTTTGAAAATGATAAAATGGACTCGTTGCTTCCATAAGTCGCGTCACAATATCATGTGCCTATCTATCTCATAAACATATTTTTGGAATTATTGTGCGTTGGTCTGCGATGAAAACTACTAACCAGATTTTTAAGCAGTTTTTCGTTAGATAGGTCTTGGCCAGATTTAAACTTCACATAAATTTGATCGCAATCATTTAAGTAGAACCGGAGGTATAACTAAAAGTCAATCTCACCTAGGAATCAATCAATCATTAATTTTTTGTTCTAAACAGATTGTCTACCTATGTCTAGTATAAAAACAGAAACTTACCTACCTTTTTATACATTTCCAATTGCACTAAAATATAGTCATATGAAGTACTTGTGTGCATATTTAAACTAAATGCTACGGTATTGCTCAAGTCCAGCAAATGAGTAACATATGGTGACCCTATTTAAAAAAGGTGTAATTAAGCTGAGAACAGACCTGTTAGGGCTTGTAAATGGATTGGCCAAAAAGTCCGTGAACTTTTTGGTTTTAGTCAACTTCGTTATTAAAACTTTTTTTTAAAATTAGGTATGTGGTTTATGAATTTTTAATATTAATAATTTAGCGCGTGTTTCAAAAATCATCATCTCTATCTGCCCTGATCTCAGTTATTTAGGGTCGGTGCAACAATTGTCACTCTCCTCCATTACCTGTCAGATTTTCTCAGACACCGTGTATTTTAGGAATATACAGACTTTTTTGTTATCTAATAATAATTCTTCATATTTCAGATACATGCAATGGTCTTTAAGTTCATACATTTTACATTAGAATTGCCATAATGATTTCCATTAGATTTATATTTTTTAGTTCGGGACTATTTAGGGGTTTATTTACTTGGATCTTACCACTAGACAATTCCTTATTTAGGCATGTATTCCAAAACGATACTTAGTCTTGGATCCTAATTTATAATTAGATCTGAAAACAGATTGTATTCTAGATGACGGTTCTGCTATCATTGTGAGATTCGAATCATAACAGAGCGTTATTCTTGAGTACAGGCTTTAAATTTCATTTAAAAATTTCGACACTCGTTTTTAAGTTTATTTGAGATGCCGACAAATTACTCTACAGTTTGGCAACTGATGGTTCTTGTTAACAATGTAATAATTATTAAGTAAAATAAATGAACAAAAAATAACAAAAGTAAATAAAACAACGAAATTTAAATTATATTCCTTTATTCCAGATAATCGACCGCCCGTCTCAAATGTCGTCCTGTATCAGGACGAGTGGGAGAGACGTCGAATAACCGAGGTAAACATAAATATGGAATCTTTTGTCTACATAATATAATGACGCGAAATTATAATATATTACCGACGGTTGTGAAGCGGACAGAAATATCTTGCACCTATAATTTTATGTTCACATCTTTTTTGTTACTTTTTCGTTTTGCGTGTCTGCACCCACCTTTATTTTATCTCCCTATGAGTGTAAAGAAATATTACAGAAAGCAAATATGATGTAAAAGGAGTGGACGACATTAGAGTTTCATGCCTTTCTAGACAACTGGCAGTACGTTCAAAACGTGACGAACATTGACGACAGTCATAAACGTCAAAATAAGTGTCAATTCCATACAATTATCATATTACAAAGCTAATTTAGTAATTTCTAACGAATTTAAGGTGCTGAAAATATTCTGTACGTAATACATTTTTAACATTTTTTATTAAATGCATTTGTATAAAACGGGTCACTTAAGATGAGGCAGTGAGTGTATTTACAGTAAATTTAATAAGTAATTGATTTTCGAAGGTTGTTTTTGTTTATAGAACACATTATTTATTATTTATAAAAGCAACAATCCGCATTACAAATAAATATTTAGTATGAACATATTTTTGCTTCTCTATTGCCTTCAATAAAACTGCGGGATATCTTTGCGTACATTGTCATCGCAGTGTTCGTAAACAAATTTATACAAATATGAACGCAAACGAAAATAATCTTTATTGTAACTTGTTTATAAGTCTGAATAAGTTCCGAAGTTACGCTAGTTAATAAGCGAATAAAACGAATTCATGGTGGACCAGGGACAATATAGAATAAGCGGCCATGTTGCTTGTCTATGGTTAGAGATTTATGGCGGGTGTACGCTGTAATTTCGTAATCTTTATATTTTTCCGATTGTTAGTTTTGCTATTTTTAGACCTGGGATATCCGAGAATATTATTATCAATGGTGCATCGCGAGCATCATAACCGAGAATATTATTATCGATGGCTAGCATCATGATAGTCTTAATGTAGCATCCGTAATATTTTATACAGGATTATATTTTATTTTGTTTCATGCATAAAAGTGTCGTATTGAGTGTCCATATGATTTCCTTAGACGTGAATGAATTCAATGTGAGTCATATGGGATTTTACTATAAATAAGTTAAAAGCTTTCCTCATTAAGTCTGTGACTAATAGCTGTCTTGTTTTTGATATTTAGGTAGTACTTACTTCCTAATAACATAAGACGAGATGAAATATTTCGGTAGTAATTATTTTTAAATTTTCTAGAAAAGAATTGCAATTTTTTTTGTGATTTTCCCGAGTTTCCTTAAGTAATTCCTTCCTTAAAAGTGCAAGATCAGTGCCTGAGAACCACAATTCTGCAGCTTTCTACTTGATTATAATAAATAAAAAAATCCATCTAAACCCTTGTAATATTAATCGTCTTCTTCTTTTTAAAACGTGCTAAAAGCGTCAGAAATCGTAGGCACGTGCGGTTATACACATTCCTTTGATATTACCATAATTCCAGTGTCCCTTTATTTTTTCTGCGAATGAGCGAGCGTTCTGGACCGCGGGCAAAAACTATGTAATAACATGCAATTCCTGAACGCGCGATAAAATGTTAGTTTTTGTTAAAACCCTAGGCTTTATGGCGCAAGTAATGAAAATAATTTAATAATGACAGTAAAGAGGTTGGAGGCAAAGACCTAGATCCTAAAAAAAAAAGAAATTGGTCCTGTACGTTTTGTTATTGCACCCCACTTATGGTTTGTTCAGCTGCATTTGTAAAGGCGCGAAAGTTCTTACAAATGTATTTATGAAATTGACTGTTAATTTGAGCAAATCTTGTGATAAATATGTTTGATTTATAGTAACTGGAAGTTTTTACGAGTTTTTTCACCTCTGAACTGTGATAAATTCAGAAAATGATTTAGAAAGGTTTTTTACGGTCCCACGTATGAAGTTTAACTTTTGCATTGTCTAAATGTTTAATGTAGATGTGTAGCAGCCTATCAAAATTTTCGTGGCAAAGCAACGTTACCTGGAAGACACTCATAGAATATATTTTCAAAATTCTCGTTTTATTTCACTGGTTAGTCACGAAATTCCCAAAAACCCCTTTGCAATTTATATTTTTTTATATTAAACAACTAGGTAATGTATGGTGTCAGGCTTTAAATCATTATAATTTATATACTGTGTTAAAAACTTCATCCATCTGCAACCGGGAACATCAAATAAATTTATCGGCACATCAAAAGAATTTAATGAAAGCCATTAAGTGAACTTTATTTTTCTCGCTATTAACTCGTACACCATAAACACTGGAGTGTTAACGCATTACAAGGACTACTCTATAAAGATAGTACTTCACTAGTGACAGCTGGCTGTCCTGTGCCTATTCGCGCAAAAAAAAAACAGTCAAGTGCGAGTCGGCTCGTGCACTAAGGGTTCTGTACAAAACTGAATTAAGGGACGAAGTTATGCTACAAAAACGGCACAATTTTTTTATTGCGTTGGCCTAGAATTTGATAATACATTATTTCAACGTGATACCGTCATGCGCTCTTGAGAAAATAGTCTCGACAGACAGATATATAGTTTTTTTTGTTATGTAGGTATACACGTTTACAGTGTTAGAAATTTTTCCTTTACTTGTGTTATAAAAAAGCTTTGCTTCATACCAAATATCATAATTCTAACAAAACGTAAAGTACCGTATTTGTATGGTTTTTTTTACGTGCGGGAAATCCCCACGGATACCTACCCCCCCTCCTCTGGAGCCGGAGGGGGAGGTTATGTCGGACTCGAACCAACTAAACCGCACGCCGTCTGTGGGTCGTTGTGCTAGGCCGAAGGTGAGGTTGTCTCGCGATATATCCTTCGCACCCCGGCTGACCCAACCGTAAAGGTATGGTATGATTTTCGACTTGAAGCCTCCACACAATCCTGTTTTTCCAATTCCGCGTTTTCCTTTTTGAGGTACGCAACCCTAAAGAATAAAACAAATTACAGGTAACACTTATACGTCTCACTTGATTATAGAATTGCATTTTATAATAATTTTTCAGTTGGCAACATCGTTCGTGAATGTTGGCTGGCGGCTATAATTATTAGTACACGTCATTTTTTTTTAACTACCTGTCATTCCTGTCAAATGCATCTGGCGGGTGTATTGTAGTGTTATTATAGGTGTTACAAGGTGCTATTACGGTATACAAGCGCGACATGTTGTTAAGATGAGTCGCCGGCCAAAACGCAAGGCATTTTTAATAGTACACGTTATTTTTTTGAAATATGTAAACAATTTGGTACAACCTGCATAATCTATATTACACTTCAGGCACGGTATGATGGCCGTTTTGACATATTAACTAAGTTACGATATTGACCGAGTAAAACGGTTTAGTCATCTGTAGTTGAGTTGATAAGGTAGTAGATTAGGCTAGAACATGTTTGATGTATAGTAACTGGGATTTTTTTACGGATTTTTCACCTCCTCACTAAGATAAATGTAGAAAAAGATTTAGAAAGGTTTTACGGTCCCACGTATGTACTTTAATTTTTGCATTGTCTAAATGTTTAGTGTAGGTGTGTAGCGGCCTATCAAAATTTAGCGGCTTACAATAACGGGTAAGCGGGTACAACCTGCATAATCTATACTATACTTGCGGCACGGTATGATGGCCGTTTTGACATATTAACTGAGTTACGATATTGATCGAGTAAAACGGTCTAGTCATCTGTAGATGAGTTGATAACGTAGTAGATAAGGCAGTACTTAACGGCCGTGTAAAAAAGAAAGAGAGCAAGCAAGCTCTGCCAAGTTCTCTTAACATCCAACAACGGCCATCATACCATGCCGGTAGTGTAGTATAAGGTATGATGACTTTATATTGGTCATTTAGGTAAAAAGGGCAAGTAGGGTAGTACACTAGGTTAGTTCTTCGGATAGCACGTTAAGCCGTCGCCATTAGTACCGGTTGTCATGCGAACATGTCTATAGCAGAGGTATCGGGTAGTTGGAGCCCTAAAAGTCCGACAAATGATCTAACTGCAATTCTTCGATATCGTCAATGGATTGTGGAGGTCATATGGCAGTCGCTTCACAGAAAATATCGAAGATTAGCTATACCGGAACAAAAAAATCAGTTAGGAAAAAGTAATGGACACTAGACTCCAAAGTGAAGGCCTCGGATGCAATGAGGGCAAGTCTTCTCAAACACTCATAAAAGGTTCATTATCATACATAACATACACATACGGTGAGTAGCGTAGTTACTTCTAACTACGCTACTCACCGTATAGCCATCGCTCATAAAAAATGCATTTATACGATAGAGGAATTGGAAAAGTATAAGGGTAAACTATGACTAAATGCTACTATTGTTATTAGCAAATATTAATCCAACCCATTTCCATAATGTGAATAATATACTTATAACAAACTTTATGATAAATAATGTTGACATGCTGATAATTTTCACAAATGTTTATTAATGACTTGTTTTTATGCATTTTATGTTCAGACATTCTATTTAATTTATTGTATTCTTTGTGACTGTAGAATTTCCTTGCATGTGCTGAAATAATAAAAATATTGTAGTGTACCTAAACTCATATTGATAGGTTATTATATAATTATATTATATTATACTAGCTGACCCGGCAAACTTCGTACCGCCAAAATTTTTCCGCCCGCGTGGCGTCAGATCCCGTTTCCGCTGCACCATCTACTATATTAAACATGTATTATACATATAAACCTTCCTCTTAAATCACTCTACCTTTTAAAATAAACCACATCAAAATCCGTTGCGTAGTTTTAAAGATTTAAGCATACAAAGGGATATAGGGACAGAGAAAGCGACTTTGTTTTATACTATGTGGTGAAGTGATAATTATATAATAACCTATCTATATTATTCATTAGGTAATGTATAATATAATGTTTGCATGCCATAAAATGGTGAATATGCTGCATAAACGATAATAATATCACCTATATAACCACATTTAAGCAAGTAAATGAATTTAAATTTGAATTTTAATTTGAGAACTCACTGGAGAAATTTTGTGCTGTCAGTGGGAAGACCTAAGGCCTGTCCTGCTTTATCTTCTACACTTACGGCACAGAAACTTCCAGTTCTAACAGGGTCGGCAGCGCGAGTGTGAGGCCCTTGACGTTGCACACGTCCATAGGCCAAGGTAACCAATTTCCTTCAGGTGGGTCGTGTGACTGTCTTCCACCTAAGTGGCATAAAAAAAATTACAACTATCCATCCTAAAATCTATGCATATTCAAAAGAAAAAGCCTTATAGATATATTGGGAGAGGCCTGTGATAAGCCAATCGATTCGCTCCTACTACTCCTCCGGTTTTAGTGACTTCTATCTGACCACCGATTCTGAGAAGAAAATCAGTGCCTCTATGCGTTAATCAGTATGGACGTTTCATAAAGAGTAACTTAGTAATTTTACTTTGCGTTCAAGTACCCAATTATTACGTAAAAATTACAATTAAAAGACATTGTACATAAATGGAACTAAAGAAACAGTGGTATAAAAAAATAAATAAACATAATTAAAACTATCCATCCTAAAATCTATGCATATTCAAAGGAAAAAGCCTTATAGATCACCAACTCAACCTATAACCCTACTAAACTCAAACGAGAATATCACCGTGACCTGGCTCTAAGCATCTATGCTTCACACACAATGTTTTTCCACGTAACATAGACAACACAGATGACACAACATTGTCTAGGCGTGGCCGCGCTCACGATTGCCTCATCGCCTTGTTCCGCTACAAGTTTACATAACACTTACGAGAATATACGTATCGAATTTACAAAGAATTGACAAGTAGGACAGACTTACATTTAAAAGATACTAGTAACGTAGGTAAATAGGGTCAAGTGAGTTGAATAAGAAGCCATGAGGATAAAAAGGCCATTTTATAGGAGGTGGGAAAAGACAGTATTGCCGTCCAATTGAGCAGTCCGACTGGGGAAGTACCTCCGCCCTACAGAATACCGCGGCCATAATAACCTCGCGTTGCGATTCCGGTGGTGAGTAGGGTAACCAGAGCTCGCTGGAGAGTTTTTGTGCTGTCAGTGGGAAGACCAAAGGCTTGTCCTATTTAATCTTCTACACTGACGGCACCGAAACTCTCTATTCTAACAGGGTCGGCAGTGCGAGTGTGACACCCCTGGTGTTGCACACGTCCATAGGCCACGGTAACCACTTTCCATCCGGTGGGCCGTGTGCTTGTCTGCCACCTAAGTGGTATGAAAAAAAAAGCGTGGCAACTTTTTGGTCGATTCCTGTCCTATGAGACAGGAACTTTCGAACGCTCACTCGGCACTGTTAAGACTAGCTTGTAATAACATCGTAAAAAATACCGTGAGTATGCCATATTGTGCTATTTCCAACTGTAGAATAAAAATGGAGAAGAAAATTTAAAAAATAAATGTATATATATTATCTCTCGTGAGTATTTATTTGCAGTGAAAATGTCGCCTCACTCGCCACCGACTACATGCAGGTGAACACTGCGTATGGCCGTTCTATCCTAATTTACAGACTTTTATGCCGAGAAAACGTTCCAATGGGTTACGAGAACGGAATCAAAATGCCACGCCAGGGTGAAGCCGAGGGGCTTCAACGAAAATGGGCCAACAATAATGGGCAAACATAGCAAAAAACCATCTCAACACATTATTTTGTACTAGATTTTCCCCGCGGCTCCGCACGCGTGGATGTCGGTTATCGTTATAAATTGTAGCCTATGTGTTATTCTGATGAATCATCATCATCCTCATCATATCAGCCGCACACAGTCCACTGCTGAACATAGGCCTCTCCTATGGACTTCCAGAACGATCGATCTAAAGCAGCCCGCAATCAGCGCTTCCCGGTGACCTTGATAAGGTCGTCCTTCCACCTGGCCATTGGGTGTTCTACATTAATTCTGATGAACAAGCTATATTACCTGCTAGCTGTTGCTCGCGGCTCTGACCGCCTGGATATCGGTTATCGCTTAGTGTTGAGTCAATATAGTAGCTTTATGCATGAAAAGTCTCAGCCCGATCAGTTTAAAATTGACAAAGTTTCATACAAACTTTCATCCCCTATTTTATCCCTTGGAGGTAGAAATAATCAAAATCCTTTCTTAGCGGATGCCTACGTAATAACATCTACCCGCATGCCAAATTTCAGCCCGTTCCGTCCAGTGGTTTGCGTTGTGCGTTGATAGATCACTATGTCAGTCAGTCAGTCACCTTTGATTTATATATATTTAGATTGCAAAGATTCATTAAAATCCATTAACATCTATATTTTTTTCGAAACTTGCTTGTTTATTAAGAGCAGAGTATAATTTCAAAGATTCTAAGCAGTGTTTGTCTGGTCTCGGGGTTAACGGAGGCGCCAAATTGACAGGGACTATTGAGTTCGAATCCTAGTGAACTTTGAAATCTCTTTTTGCTGTTGGAAATTACAAATTAAACGTTACTCTGCCGCCCATATCCAGTAATAATTAAATAAAGCTGTTATCATATTAAATATTTTTCACTAATTAATAAATATGTCAGCGAAAGGAACGCAGTCACCAATAGTGCAAACCAATGAACCTAACTTACCCAAAAACTCAGAAGATGCACCTAGTGTCTCACAAAGATTTAAAAGAAAACTAGAGCAGGGTGACGATAGGATGGATGAACTGAGGTCTATGTTTGCGACTTTCGAGGAAAAGCAGAATAGGAAATATAACACATTAATGGAGACTATAAATGAAATCAAAGAACAGAACGCGAGCATATCCTCGTCCATCACATTTTTCTCCCAAATGTATGACGAACTAAATAAAAAATTGAAGGACTTGGAAACCAAAAATAGTGAAAATAGATTACACATACAAAATTTAGAAGAAAAAATCGAGTTTCTGGAGAAATCTAGTAAGTGTACTAGTCTTGAGTGTCGAAATATACCAACAGAAAAAAATGAAGCAAGGGATGGGCTATGCGATCTGATTCTAACCCTAGGCAAAACTTTGAACGTTCCTTTAGAAAAACAAGATATTCAGGATGTATATCGTTCATCAACAAAAAGTTCTTCAGACAAACCACTTATAGTTCATTTTACCACAGTTTTGAAAAAGGAGAAATTTTTGGATTCACTTAAGTCTTACAATAAAAAATATAATAAGGAGAAGCTATCAACAGCAACACTAAATCTTAAGGGCCCCTTGAAACCAATATATGTTTCTGAGAATTTAACATTTAGGGCAAGACGTATATTCTACGCTGCCAGGAAATTCGCTAAAATGAATGATTATGCGTTCTGTTGGTCAGCAAGTAATAAAATCTACCTGCGTAAGAAGGAAGGAGCTCCAGCACTGCGAATAAATACTGAAGCAGATCTCACAACGTTGAATTTGCAAGCATGACTATTTCTTGTACTGTTTTTGTTATGTCTTTATATTTTTGGGATTTATTATCTTGGTATGTTTGGGCTTATAATTTGCCCATATTTTTTATCAATGCCTTATATTTATTGCATGTCTGGTCAGTTGACTTTCTTGAATGTCAAATCACCCATACACACATTCTACACAAACTTACATACAGTAATAATAACAGCCATAATCTACATTATGTACGCTAACAATTTTATGTACATGAGGGAGTTTGCAACCCTCAAGCGCACACGAGGGTACAGTAGAACCAATATTCCACTGTGGATAATTTAGTCCCAATATTTGATGAGTTAGAGGCACTGAGTGCGTCAAAGTCATTTTTGTGCGCTCCTGACCAGTGCTCACAATACATAGAAAAGAAACAGAATAACCTGAACCTATTTCATATGAACATTTGTAGTGTTAACGCCCATTTTAACGATTTAATGGTGACTTTGGCGGATTTGGGTGTTGACTGTGACCTCATTGTGTTGTCTGAAAGTTGGGTGAGCAAAGTTATAAATGCACCAGTGCTGGCTGGTTTTTCCAGTTACATGTCGGGATACTCAAACCAAAATGATGGTGTTTGTATTTATATTAGGACGGAACTAACTCATTCCGTATATGAGCCGCAGTTTTTGGCTGGAAGTTGTCTCGTCTGTACTAGCGATGATACTGCTATCATCGCTATATATCGGCCGCCGAGTAGTAATTGCAGAGACTTCTTAAGTAGCCTTGATTATACGCTGAGTTCCCTTCAAAAGTTCAAAACCATAGTCATCATTGGTGATATTAACATAAATATAGCGGATCAGCTCGATAATGAATCAGAAGAATATTTAAATATTTGTTCCTGTCACGGACTTCTTCCTACTCATTCATTCCCGACCCGTGAGGCAAGGTGCTTGGACCATGTTCTCCTGAAAACTTGCAAACCAGCTACTACACTTGTACTAAACACCCATATAACTGATCATTTGCCCTGTTTATTGAGTCTGGACTTGGGAAAAAAACCAGTCAAGCCCAGTAGCTATACCCAACGGACTGACCTGCCCGCGGTTATAAATTCATTGGAGGAATTCGATTTCTCCTTCATTTATGACATTCGAAATCCCAATGAGGCAGCTGAATGCTTTGTATCCACGATATCAAATATAATTCAGAAAAAGACCACACAAGTAAGAATTTCACATAAGAAAAGGGCTATTAAACCGTGGATAACTTCAGGACTTTTGAGATGCATTAAAAACCGAGACACGCTTCATGTAAAATCTAGAAAAGAGCCCAATAACTATATATTAAAAACAACCTATAAAAGATATCGCAACTTCTGTAATAACCTTTTGAAAAAACTAAAAAATAACTATGATCAAACTTTATTAGATAATGCTAAGGGTAGCGTGAGAGCAACTTGGGATGCCATTAAAACTATCACTGATATCTCCTCACGTAACACACCGGCAGAGCAGCTATTAAATTTACATGCAGACCAAAAAGAATCAGTAAATGCGGTGAATAAATACTTCGCTGGTATTGGGAAATCTCTAGCTACTCGCGTTCAAATGAGAGCCAACAATAAAAAAAGCGCTCCTGATTTTAATATCCCTCCCAAAAATAATAGTGGCCACTCAATGGCTCTTCTGGATACTAGTGAGGCTGAACTGGAATTAATAATAATGAATCTGCGAGATAAATGTGCTGTGGGATGGGATGGCATCTCCCCATCTATACTAAAATTGGCACGTCATTGCCTAATTCCACCACTAATATATATATTCAACCTCTCCCTTTCGTCGGGTACTTTCCCTATGGTGTTCAAGCGAGCCATAATTCATCCGATCTATAAGAGTGGAAGCAAGGACGATATTGCTAATTATCGGCCTATTTCTGTCCTAACGACCCTGTCTAAGGTTTTCGAGAAGTGTATTAACAGTAGATTAGTCAACTATTTAGAAACATTTGGCATTCTTTCGAATAATCAGTACGGCTTTATTAAAGGTAAATCTACAGAGGATGCTGTCGTAAACCTCGTGGATACCGTAGCTAGATCTATTGATAATAAATTTAAAACAATGGCTATCTTCTTGGACCTCTCGAGGGCCTTTGATACGGTGTCTGTTTCCATTCTTTTGGACAAGTTGGAATGTATCGGTATAAGGGGCACCGTCTTGGATATCTTCCGAAGTTATCTTCGTGAACGAACTCAATGTGTCAAAATAGGAAACCAGATTAGTGACGAAGAATCACTTACTTACGGTGTTCCTCAAGGAAGTGTGTTGGGCCCGACCCTATTCCTAATATATATTAATGATCTGTGTCAACTATCTCTAACAAGCTGCAAAATCATCACCTATGCAGATGACACTGCATTAGTTATTAATGCAAGGAACTGGGAGCTTGTCTATAGTCATGCAGAAATTGCTCTGTCTACAGTTATATCGTGGCTGGATACGCATCTACTTACGTTAAACGTCGATAAGTCAAAGTATATGACTCTTTCTCCCAACTCTGTGTCACAGCCGAAGACAGGTCTCCAATTGAAAGCTCATTTTTGTGATAATGCCTATAGTTGTAGATGCATTCCTTTAATTAACACTCCTTATATAAAATACCTTGGAGTACAATTAGATGCTCACCTACGATGGGACAAGCACATAGATGCATTAGCCTCACGCACCAGGAAGTTCATGTACATTATGGCAAAACTTAGATCTGCTGGAACCCTAGACGTCCGGAAACTTGTGTACCATGCAATTGTGAGGTCAGCATTGACCTATTGTATTCCTGTGTGGGGCGGTGCTGGCCCTACCTATATGATGAAGGTAGAAAGAGCTCAGAGAGCTGTATTGAAAGTCCTTTTACGAAAGCGTCGCAGATGTCCAACCTGTGTCGTATATCAGGAAAGTTCTGTCCTAACGGTGAGGCAGCTCTATGTGCTCCAGACAGTACTACGTAAGCATGCCTTGGTACCATTTACATGTAGTGGAAAGCGCAGAAGGGACCGGATCTGTGACTTAGTTCCACACAGAACGGCCCTAGCTAGTAGAAGCTTCTATGTGAACAGCTGTCGTTTATATAACCGCATTAATAAAGAAGTGTACATCCACTACATGTCTCGGCAGCAATGCAAAACCGTTCTGAGACGCTGGTTGTTATCATTAAATTACCAAGAAACAGAAAACTTATTAAAATGTTTGATATAGCTTACACACACACACACACACACACACACACACACACACACACACACACACACACACACACACACACACACACACACACACACACACACACACACACACACACACACACACACACACACACACACACACACAGACACACAGACACACACACACACACACACACACACACACACACACACACACACACACACACACACACACACACACACACACACACACACACACACACACACACACACACACACACACACACACACACACACACACACACACACACACACACACACACACACACACACACACACACACACACACACACACACACACACACACACACACACACACACACACACACACACACACACACACACACACACACACACACACACACACACACACACACACACACACACACACACACACACACACACACACACACACACACACACACACACACACACACACACACACACACACACACACACACACACACACACACACACACACACACACACACACACACACACACACACACACACACACACACACACACACACACACACACACACACACACACACACACACACACACACACACACACACACACACACACACACACACACACACACACACACACACACACACACACACACACACACACACACACACACACACACACACACACACACACACACACACACACACACACACACACACACACACACACACACACACACACACACACACACACACACACACACACACACACACACACACACACACACACACACACACACACACACACACACACACACACACACACACACACACACACACACACACACACACACACACACACACACACACACACACACACACACACACACACACACACACACACACACACACACACACACACACACACACACACACACACACACACACACACACACACACACACACACACACACACACACACACACACACACACACACACACACACACACACACACACACACACACACACACACACACACACACACACACACACACACACACACACACACACACACACACACACACACACACACACACACACACACACACACACACACACACACACACACACACACACACACACACACACACACACACACACACACACACACACACACACACACACACACACACACACACACACACACACACACACACACACACACACACACACACACACACACACACACACACACACACACACACACACACACACACACACACACACACACACACACACACACACACACACACACACACACACACACACACACACACACACACACACACACACACACACACACACACACACACACACACACACACACACACACACACACACACACACACACACACACACACACACACACACACACACACACACACACACACACACACACACACACACACACACACACACACACACACACACACACACACACACACACACACACACACACACACACACACACACACACATACACACACACTTGCACTCTTTATAGTACATATTATAAAAGTCGATTGACCTAGTCTGATATAATGATAACATCTTATAAAATGTTATTATAATTTAATTTAATTCTATTCAATGAAAAATGTAGTCACAAAAGGAGAATACAGTTATAAAGCTAATATTTTGTACTTAAAAGCCTGGATTGTAATCTCAGTTTTGTTGAGCAATGTTACCTACTATTCTAGCTCAGTAATGGAAGGCGCTGGCACATGTGATACAATGTCCAACATTAGTACATGTGTCAACGTTACATCGATGTGAAATACGTTAGCATAGCTTTTCATAAATATATGCCCCTGTTACAATTTTCCCTGTACTATGTATTGTCAATAAATGAATTTGAATTTGAATTTGAAAGTTTTTAAGTGAAATCCATCCATCCATACTTACAAAATTTCTCGTAATCGTAATCGTGTGAGCCGAGAATTCTCCGTAACCAATAATATTAGTTTTATATCTTTTTTCTGTTATCTAGCCATAAAACCGTGTCTAGCGGAGGTTGGAGAGACAATTAGCACGAGTAAGCTAAAGTTTGTTGCACCTTTTATCTTCGGTTGAGTTTTGGGTTCCGTAGCCAAAGTCCGTTGGGATTAGAGTCTTAAAATAATTGAGCTTGGAACTCCAGGGGCCGTTTAAGTTTATTTTTTATGAAATAGGAGCAGACGGTTCGCAGCGTAAGCGATCATCGCCGCTCATGGACACCAGAAGGGTTCTAGGTGCGTTGCCGGCCTTTAAGGTTTGAAGTAATATATATGAAGGATAAGTATTGAAGTATTACGTAAGCAGATTTATTACAATTATTTACGTCTTTTCCTCTTGTCATCAAAGGTAAGCAAACCTCGTACGAATGCTTAAATGTAAACATTATTGAATGTTTTCTATTTTTGATTGAATCATGAGCTGCAGTTAAATTCTACAAATTAGAAAATAGGCTTGTGGGACAGAGTACGCATATAATATTCATTTGAAAATTCTTTATTGAGAGTGCGTTTAAGGTGGAAGGTTCAAACAATCAAACAAGTAATAATTATGAATAAACAAAATTTTTAATTTATAATAAAAAAGAAACAAATTGTAACTGCTTACGAAATCATCATCTAGCCCCCCCCACCCACATGTCATCAAAAATAAGCAATGCAAAGACCCTCCTTTCCCCCCGTTCGGGGCTGCACACGCTCACCGATTGCCCGGCGTTCGAGACGCCGAGGCGGGAGCTTGTGACGGCCCTGGGGGTGAGAGTGCTCACCCTCTCCACCCTGCTCGCGGCGATGGTCCGCTGCGCGGATGCGTGGGCGGCCAGCGCCTCCTTCTGCGAGCAGGTCTGGCTCGTGAAGGAGACGCGCGACGACGGCGCGAAGAGCGAGAGAGACTCGCGGACATCGCTACCCGCGTTCGTAGGCGGCTCGGGCCTCGAAGGGCGCAAACCGACCTCCGCGGGGATTTCTCGAACGTACAAAAAGCTCTCCTTCCCCCCTTAAGTGCTTACGTAATACTTGAACGGCCTCCAGATGAATAAGTCAGAAGATTAGTGAATTTTCGAATTTCATACAAGTATCAATCAATCACATTCGTTTCCAATAACTTATTTCGTAGTGGACAGGGTGTTTTTCCCATCTAGCCAATCCATAGCAATATAATGCCTACCCCTTCGGGGATTACCAAGCATACAAGTATATAAATAAAAGCGAAAAGTTATGTGAGTGATTGAATTTCCATCAAGGATACTTGGGAGTTGGGTATACTAAGAACAACAGCTACGACAGCACGAGTGTGACCCCCTGAAGTTGCACACGTCCATAGGCCACGGTAACCACTTTCCATCAGGTGGACCATGTGCTTGTCGGCCACCTAAGTTGCATAAAAAAAAGAAGAAAACACTTACATTTCGCGGGCTCTATTCCCGCTCAGTACAAATATTTGTATACACGAATCTCTATTTGAATTGATTTGAATGTTTTCATGTACAGTCGGTAAAATCGATAGTATCCCACCTCTACATACAAATTTATATGTAAAGGTGGGATACTATCGATTTTGTCGACTGTACATAAAATGTACCTAAGCATTTTATCCACAATCTAAAATCTATATTACAAGCTATACTAAGTTCTTGCCTAAAAGTTCCACGTATTATTTACTCAGAACATTATAATTTTATTAATATTATTAGTTGAAACAAGCGTCACTTGCTGCGCGGGCGTCGTTTGAACTTTAAATGACCTTACAGTTTCCTTGCGATGAGTCTATGTGTGATTGTAGTTCGGACTCGTTTATATAGACGATGTTTATTTCATTAGCTTTTTAGGTATATAAAAGAAATACAGTTATTATTAAAGATATTATTTCTTCATTTAAAATGTAAAACCGATTGTAACTGTACAAATTGTCGTTGCTAAAACATATTAACATATGAACAGTGTCGGCAGCGCGAGTGCGACGCCCCTGGTGTTGCACACGTCCATAGGCCACGGTAACCACTTTCCATCAGGTGGGCCGTGTGCTTGTCTGCCACCACAGTTGTATAATTTAAAAAAAAAATACTATAAAAAACTAAAGTATGAGGGATTTTATATATATGAATGGTTTTTTTTTTACGTGCGGGAAATCCCCATGGATTATGTCGGACTCGAACCGACTAAACCGCACGCCGTATGTGGGTCGATGTGCTAGGCCGATGGTGAGGTTGTCTCGCGACATATTCCTCGCACCCTGGCTGACCCAGGGCCATTCCTCTCGGTCTGGCCTTCCTCGGATATATGAAAGGGGTAAGTAGCGTGTATCAACATTAAGCATTTCTTTAGCTTATTGCCGTCAGTCTGGCACTTTTCCAGGGCTAGGAAGTTGAGGGATTATTTATGTTTTGTCGACGAAGGAAATTGGTGTTGAGCAATCACTTATCTTTTGGAAGAGTATTTTCCTTAGAACAGCACCGCGGGCTCAAATGTATTACCGTTTAGTAAAAAAAATGATATTCTTTTGTGTAACGGAACCACGAACATTAAAATCATTCACACCTAACAATTTTTTATAACCGAACCGGTCAAAATCAATATTTGCGTACGATTCGTTGACTCTACGATTTTCAAGGAACGGAAGAAATAAAAAACAGTTTGTAAACTTCTATTATGTGCTCACACGCGATTTTTAAATGGTATGCGCACACGCAGGTGCCCGACGCGTTGATGTCTTTTGTATGAGATATTATTTTGACAACTAAAAGTAAGATAAAATCGGAGCAGAGTATTTATATACTGCCAGTAAATACTTGAGCTTAAGCGACTAGTGTAATTAAACTTTTGTAATGTTTTTTTATCGTATTAATCTAGCAATCTATTAAAAGCGTCGGTAGCTTAATGGTTAAGGAGTCAGCCTTCGAGATGTCCCGGGTTCGAATCCTGGCCACTATTAGCACAAGCAATTAAACTCAGTTGGAGGGGTTAGACGGAATGTTAGTAATTTTGATTGCTAATAATCTTAAAAATAAAATAAACAATAAACAAACACGCAGCCCATCTGATGGTAAGAGGTTGCCATTGCCAATACACGTTTGCAGTGGGTATTAGATGTACTACTTCTACCTACCTACTAGGCCTTAGTAGGTAGGTAGTAACTAAGGGAACATGATTTAATTGAAAAAAAAAAAAACAATGTTCTATATCGACCAAGCTAAACATTTGACACGTAAGCAAAACCCGCTTCAAAAATAGCATTTTATCTTTTTTTTTTTTATTTTTTTTTTAAAAAGAATATTAGCAACCGAAATTATCGAAATTACTAATATTCCCTCTAACCCCTCCAACTAAGCTAAATTGCTTGTGCTAGGAGTGGGTTCACGTCGGTAGTGTAATGGCCAGGATTCGAACCCGGGACCTCGCGATCGTAAGGCCGACTCCTTATCCACTAAGCTACCGACGCTTGTATCTATATTTCGCTTTTCTTTTTCAAACGATTTGGCAACTGCTTTACAAGATTTTTTTTTTACAATTTTGTGCCTGGGCGCAGCCGGGAGCCGAGTCTATTGTTATACTTGAAATAAAGCACCAAATGATTAAATATCTCCTTCACATACTCGTCCATGATGATGTGTTATTATAAAGTCATTGCTACAATTAAAGGTAATAATGATGTGTAGTTTCTTGCATTGTACTGCTTGTAGACGCCCTCGATTGCGTACCTACTGGTTTTAAGACTAATTTTTGCTCACGACTGTGTTCACTACACGATCCTAAGCAGGTTTTAAATTCTGAAGAGTTTAAGGTCTTTATTTCATAGTTACGATAATGAATACTGAACCTCAATTTCAACTTCTTCAAAATGGCCTCTGCAGCAACTAATAGCGACAATTTTACCAATGACAAGTAAAATGTATTATAAAATTATTAATGGCGAGACGCCAATGTCAAGTATACCAGAGCCACGTTAGCCACGCCAGTCAATTTGTTTCGACGATCAGGACGTGTGGTTGGATTTTAGGGGGCATCCTGAAGCTCGATTTATAACTAGATCTGAGGACTGATTGTCATTGCAGTAGGTAATCTGAATTTGACAACTCTGTGGTGTGACTGTAGTGAATGCGGCCGCTACACAGGTGGCTAGTGTTCAATCCCCGCTCAGTGTATGTATATTTGCATGGGTCTGCATGGGCGTTTCAATGTTGTTGTGTGTTGGGTTTCAATAATACGAGTATGTATGTATTTACAAAAAAAGTATCTAAGTATGTTTTGTCCGCATTCTAAATTCCATATCACAAGCTAGTTAAGCTTTGTTTACCATGAGTCTAGATGAGGTAGTGTAAAATGTTGTGGAATATTTATCAAAAAATATTTAATTATTATAAAAAATATCAATTGATTTTCATGGAAAATCTGTCAATGAAAATCAAGATTCCGGACTGAGTGTTTTAATGGTAATAATTTAGTGCCCCGTCGTGCTGAAATGCTGGTGATTTCACCCTCATACATTTGTATCGTATAAAGGTGATATCTTAATGCTTCGATATCGCTTTTGGGTTGTGAAGGTCAGATGGCAGTCGCTTCACAGAAAATATCTAATTTAGCCAAATCCATTGTAAGACTGGTGGCGCGGACCCCAGACTCCATACTGAAAGCTTCGAATGGGACTGAGATTAACGCTAGGATGAAGAAGAAAGAAGATATAGGTTTGAGTAGGTATATAATGTTTTTTATAGGACACGTAATTACGACTCCACCTCACCGGATGGTCAATCGCCTTGCAAACAATTCTATCAAGAAGCAAGCAGTTCGTTGACTCTTTTCTTTGCCGCACCATAAAATCTTTGATATCTTTACCGCCACACGTGTTTCCTTCTTCCTACAGTCCTGAGCCCTTAAAGGGGGGCATGGTAAATCATCTGATAAGGCCGGTAACCTGGGGTCCACTATTGTAACATTGAACCTAGTTCAGTCTGTATTCGCCTTGCAAACAATTCTATCAAGAAGCAAGCAGTTCGTTGACTCTTTTCTTTGCCGCACCATAAAATCTTTGAAATCTTTACCGCCACACGTGTTTCCTTCTTCCTACAGTCCTGGGCCATGGGCATGGTAAATCATCTGATGAGGCCGTTAACCTGGGGTCCACTATTGTAACATTGTTGGTGTGGTGACCCTCTTTCCGGAGACTTTGATTTAAGCTTATCATCAGGCGAGATAAAGTCATATTTACGAGTCCCATATAAAAAGACTAGCTGAAGTCTAACTAATTGAAAGGTAGTTTTGCCAAAAAAAAAATTGTTGTGGACACCCCTTATCACTTAGGGGTTTGTAAGGTAGATATCTAATAAAGTATAATAGATATAAGAATCGGTCGAACCGTTTCGGAGGAGTATGGGAACGAATATTGTGACACGAGAATTTTATGTATTAGATATAAAGATTATGACGTGAATTTTACTTTTCCATCCTCAAGGTCCACTTAGTTTGAATCATATATACTCAAATGAGCATTACAGTATTAAAAATATACCTATGTAATCAAAGTTCGATTACACACATCAGTAATCGTAATCCAATCACAGTAATTGTTATTACAATTTCACAAAGACACCTACACGCTGCGCGCGTGCACCTGACCCCAAGGTCACCAGCAAGGTCACACATATGCGCTGATATTAATTATTATGATGATATCTATTTATTTAAACTATCTATATTGTAGTGAACTTAATTAAATTATTATATAGAGCCATGTTTTGGTTGGTCATTTGTGTTTAGGAATTGGGTTAATTTATTAGTATTTTATAAATAGATACTTACACTTATAAAGGCACTTAAACTTCATCATCATCATCTTCGTCAAGACAAGCTTCAGAAAAAAAAATCGTTAAACGTTGACGAATTTCGTACACACATTTATTTGCTTCTATTAAATATGTATTACATAAGTACGGTCTGATACAAAAAGGTGGGACACGATGGTATTTCGGTCTAATCGAGGAGTCCGACTGGGGAAGTACCTCTTTCCTACAGAATATCGCGTCGATAATAACCTCGTGTAGTGTTCCCGGCGGTGAGTAGAGTAGCCAGAGGTCACTGGAAAGTTATTGCGCTGTCAGTGGGAAGACCAAAGGCTATTCCTGCTTTGTCTTCTACACCGACAGCACAGAAACTCTCTGTATTTACAGGGTCGGCAGCACGAGTGTGACTCCCCTGGTGTTGACTTCCACGGTAACCAATTTCCATTGGGTGGACCGTGTGCTTGTCTGCCACCTCAGTGGTAATGTTTTATAATATTTATCCCAGCTACTTCAGTCCGTAGTATATACTAGGCAAAAAACATTCACAGTTCTGAATTAATTAAAATACTCGGGCTGCTGTAAAAAATAAAGGCGATGGCACTTGGTAATCGGTGTATAAGTTCGGTGTATACTAAGACACAGTACATTAAGTAGCAAAATACATTTTGCCTGGTTTTCTTTCCTGTATACCTTAATGTATTATGTATATATTATATTAACCCTTTAGCGAGGTTGAGCTAGACATATCGAGATACGTTAAGTGCTCTGCTAGGGCTTTTATAATAACAAGATGTTGCATGTTAGATGGACAGTTTTATATTAACATTCATTTTTGGAGTAGGTAAATTTTAGCATGAATTCCGTTTATACACAGCTACATTCTATCATCGCACCGCTCGTCACAGACAAGGAATTCATCCTCACACATTGCGAACAAAAATAGTGCGTACCGTGCGGTGTGAACGGGAGTTCATCCACGCACGCTCAACGAACTCTATATTGTAGTTAGAAGGGCATAAGAAGGTTCCTTCAGGGTTAGCAGCGCGAGTATGACGCCCCTGGTGTTGCATACGTCCATAGGCCACGGTAACCACTTTCCATCAATTGCAAGCTTGTCTCTCACCTAAGTGGTATAAAAAAATACATAGTTTACGAATTTCTACTATTCTCATTAGATAGATATGAAGATAATTCTAAAACACCAATAGATTTACAGTAGCACAACTAGGTAGTATGTATTTACAGTTTAATGTACAGTGGACGGCCTTCATCCAGGCATCCTTAAACCATTAAAGCTGCACAAGTAGTAGATGTCCGCGATAGTAAATTTTTTTTGTCCCGTACAAGCACTCTATTAGGATACACATAAATTCTTGGCAAACCATCACAAAAAAGTTCCAAACCACTTTTGTCTCTCGCTGTACCATAAAGTGACTTTCAACTTTTTCATTATAATTAAACATTATATACCCACATTATATATTTTTTATATTACACAGTGACTGATAATTTTCTAAGAAGGCTCTATTATATGTTACGTGGTGACGACACCGAATGAATCAGTTTCCGGCGAGGATGTTTGCACGGTCCGTGAGTTCGATACTACGTGTGACCTTCGTGCGTTCGTGTTTTTTTTTTGTATTTATGTGAATTTGTAATTCAAGGAGATAATTGATATTGTCGAGATAACGTACTGTATGAAATGTTGGACGGTTGTTGAAAATTATGAAGTATATAATATATATTGCAGTATATTCTATTTTAAAATGCTTTAATTAGCATTGATATTGCTTCTAATTGTCTAAATTCGTGCTTCAATAACGGTTGCATTGCAATTTGTTATGTACAGGAAATCCCCACGTATATCCCCCCCCCCTCCTCCGGAGCCGGTGGGGGAGGTTCTGTCGGACTCGAACCAACTAAACCGCACGCCGTTTGTGGGTCGTCATTGCACCCTTGCAGTTTAGAGCCCGGGGTTCAAACTGGCTTTTATGGGGGCGACTGTCATCATGGAATTCTTTACTCAGTACACGTATTTCTTTCTGCCCACAGTCCCGGGTCCTTTAAGTGGGCCATGTAAACGAATCTGAAGTCAGTCAAGCTTAGGTTAATCATTGTAACATAGCTAGTGTCTGAAATAGTGACTAGACTTTGCCTTCAGCTTACCATCACGTGGGGTAAAGTTATTATGATGTGTCTTATAAAAAAATGTTATACCTATATCTATTTACACCTATAAACTACGCGAAGGCGTAGACAGACTGGACTAGCTTCAGCTAACCATCCGGCGATGTGTAGTCATAATAACGTGTCTTATCAAAAAGATTATATACATACTCAAACCTATATATTACTACGTAAAGGCATATACAGAACTAGCTCTGCCCGCTTGAATATCGGTAATCGCTAAAATATCAGTTGTCCTCATAAATTGTAGCCTATGTGTTATTCTGATGTATAAGCTATATTATTGTAAAAAATTTGGTTGCCTGTAAAGTCGGTATACAGGCGAAAGTTTTACGTGACAACGACTTTGAGTGGTAAAATAATTTTAATGTGAATATTCATTCGTATAGTAGGAAGAAGGATGAAATAATAGTAACAATTTAAAAATGTCTGTCTCTCTCGCTCTTAGGCGGGCTAACCATGCCCGAGTGGAAGGGACGCGTGCCTCTCACTCGCTCTCATTGTGAGCGCATAACGTGAGCGGAGCGTAACGCAGTTTCTTGAAGTGTCACCCGGCAAACCAATTTATAAGACGTTGTCACGTCAAAATGTAATAAAATCCATTCAGTTCGATTAAGATAGGAAAAAGTGAATGCCCAGGTGGGACTCGAACCCACGATCTTTCCCTTACAGGGGGAATGCTCTGACCACTGAGCCACCGAGCCACACCTGAAACTATCCAAATTCTCCTATACTACCGTCTTATCTTAATCGATTTCCTATCTTAATCGATTTGAAAAGTTAGCATAGTAAATGCTTCAAAATTTCATTCAATCCATTCAGTAACGTTATAGTAGTTTATGATACTGTTGCATAATAAGGGTTCTTATAACACGAGTGTGTTTTAAAAAAACGAGCCGTATGCGAGTTTTTTTATATTATCACACGAGAGTTATAAGACCAAGTTATGTACAGTGTCATACACTACTTTATCTACTCTCATACTATAATACATAAAATAATTTATTTTGCAAACCAAACCAAATTTTGTTTAATTTAAATGAATAGAACAAAAAAAAAATATTCGCGCCAAGGCACAAACTTCGATTGCGCATGCGTGTTTCTTTTTTTTTCTTCCGAAATGGCGGATTCTTTTTTTAAAGTAGAGGTTCAGTCCAGATGGGGATTGTATAGGTGTATCGTTATGATTAAAAAGTTATTTTATGATATAGGTGTCCATACAAGACCTGTATCGTAATAAAACTTTTTTTTTGGCCTGTGCGTAATGTTTGTCATAAGAGTTCTAATTTCAATTTTATAATCTTTGTATTATAGTATCAGAGTAGATAAAAAAAGTTAACATCCATCCATCTATACTTACAAACTTTTGCGTTTATATTATTAGTAAGTTATTCAATAGCCACCCTTCTCCAATTGTTTTGTTCTAAATCGTATATTCTATTTAAACGGATCTGTTTCTTATTCAACAATGATTAAGGAGGCAGAACGGCCGGTCTTGGCTCCACGGTATGGGAGCCGCGTCTCTCGACTTGGCAGAGGCGAGGTGACTCCGTGACCTGCATCACAAGTAGCTTGTAAACTGCGCCGGCGCAGCTCTGCGTGTATTGATGTATACGGCAGTGGAGCTTTTTGTCGTTCAATTTTATTATTTGGATGTTTTGTTGTCTGTTTAAAGTGATTTTAGGGGTTTTGAGTTTGTTATTTCAAGTGTTTAATGGTTTGTACTTATTTTTATTAGATACTATTTATACCCGTTGCTACACCCGCAAGGATGTCGGTTGTCGCGACCAACCATTGCTTATACCTTTTTTTTTTTTACGTGCGGGAATTCCCCACGGATTTCCTCCTCTCCGGAGCCGGAGAGGGAGGTTATGTCGGACTCGAACCGACTAAACCGCACGCCGTCTGTGCTAGGCCGAAGTGTCATGCGACATATCCTTCGCACCCCGGCTGACCCAGGGCCATCCCTCTCGGTCTGGCCCTCCTCGGGGACCACGCGATCCCCGATACCGAGATGGTACCAAATTTGACGTTTGATTGTGAAAGCGTAACAGGCAGAGTTACTTTTGCATTCATAATATTCAAATATTAGCCTATTTCTGTCCACTATTAGCCATAGACCTCTCTTTATGGTGAGAGGCTTTGGCCTAGTTTCCACGCTGGGCAGATGGTTTGGTACAGGGTTTTATTTCGAGATTTTCTTCTCTCACAGTGATATCGTCTGTGTATTTTTCCGCTAGTTGCCTCTTACGACACTTTTCAGACCAGCACCACACGGATAGATGGGGTGGTGATAAGTATATATAATATACTCACATTTGCCCGCGGCTTCGCCCGCGTGGTTGTCGGTTATCGCGACCAAACATAGCCAATGTCCTCAAGGTCTAATCTACCGCTATACCAAATTTAATTAAATACGGTTCGGTGGTATTGTCTTGAAAGACGGACAAAGAGAAACACACAAACACTTTTCTGATGATGGATGGACACTATGTTTTGCAATTCCAAATGTTCTTTGTTTCGCTATACAACTGTAATTACTTCTCGTGACTGATTTCAACAGCTTTCAGTTATAAGCATTTATTTATATATATTGTCACTTAAAGCCGTCGTTAGTTAACAATAAAGCATTTCATAGCGACAGTCCGAACGGCCCCTCTAGACAAGTGGCAAATCGCTAGCTGGTGTTTGGTGGAATAGAATGACGAATATATGAGATTTGACGTGTATGACAGTCGTTATCGCATGTCAAATATGTCAAATCCTATACAATCGTCATTCTATTCCATCAAATGCCGGTTAGCGAATTGGCACTTGTCTATATAGAGGGGCAGATTAGATTGCAATTTTCAATTTAACATTTTATTATTATTTACCAAAAGTAGCCGCGCCATTTTAAATCAGTAATAAAATAAATCACGATAAAATCCGTTAATTATAGTTTTATTTTGATAAAAATTTACATTATATAAAATTAATTCAATTTATGTAGTTGTCAATATATTGTTATTAGGTATCGCTTCTTTTTCTATACTAATATAAAATTATAAACTAGTCGTGTCTTTAGGTACATTGGAGTAATAATATATTGTTTTAGTTTTTGTGCTGTCAGTGGGAAGACCAAAGGCTTGTCCTGCTTTATTTTATACACTGACGGCACAGAAACTCTCTGTTCTAAAAGGGTCGGGAGCGCGAGTGTGACACCCCTGGTGTTGTACATGTCTATAGGCCATGATTACCACTTTCCATCAGGTGGGCTGTGTGCTTGTCTGCCACCTAAGTGGTATAAATAAAAATAGAATCCTTCTTTGGTTGTTCGCGGTGGACGCAAAAACTACTAAACGAATTTTGATGTGATTATTTTATTAGAAAGGTCAGATGTAAGAAATGTGTCGTATATTTGATGGCAGTTAGTTGAGTTGAACCCGGGATATGACCAAATAAATGTAAAAAGATGTCCATGCGGAGTCGAAGTCGCGGGCATTAGCTAAGTTATTTATAAACCTGATAAAAGATATTAAAAGCATCTCATAATATCGTCTAAAAACTGGTAAACTTCAAATTTACATAATTTCGTTGAAAAACACGATCAACTAGAATAACTGGATTGTTTTGTTAATAGTAATTCTTGGAGACTAATAGGTATCATCCTACAACATTTTAGATGGAAAATACTTTACTAAACTCAAAAGTATTTTTATTAGATGCTTTAATGGTCGTTTTATCCTTGTTGTGACGCTTGAGTGCTGTACAGTCAGCCAAAAATATGGTCTACCAGTCTTATTACTTCAGTCTTACTACTATTACTTCCAGTGAGGTGGGGATGCCTCTGATCGGACCGGTGATAAGCCCTTCTATGTGGGCCTATTTCTCCTCCATAAAGACTGTCATAGGTGTTTGTATAACAACCGGGACCGAAGGCTTAACGTGCTCCCCGAGGCATGGTAACAACCAGACCAATGCAACTAAACATATATATATGCAAATATATGTACTGGGCGGGGATCGAACCAGCGCCCAATGCGTAGCACATTGTCACGCCACGGATATAATTTTGAATAGAATATAAAAGAAGTAGTAGATGTAGAAGAATAGTAGAAAGAGAAGGTAGAAAAGTAGAAGGAAATGCCCACGGCATTAAGTCTGCCTTTGTACATTTATTTTGTATTTGTGCAATAAGAATAAATAAATAAATAAATAAATAAGGAAAATAGAGTAAAATTAGAATTATCGCTAAGTGTGTAAATAGTCGACCTTACGATCGAGAGGCTAATCCTGGCTATTACACTACCGACGTGAACCCACTCCTAGCACAAGCCATTTAGCTTAGCAATTTTGGTTTGTAATATTCTTTTTTTTTTTTTAAAGGATTAACTTTCTCAGCGAAAGAAAAATCACTGTCATAATATTGTTGCAATGGAAAATAAATTATATTGTATTGTAGGATGATAGACTACATTTTTGCCTATTATACCAGTAATGAAGCGAAGTTCGTTTGCTGTACGTTCGGGCACAAATTATGGAAGCTAGAACCTCCTACAGACTCTCGTTATAGTCACTATCAATGCCCCACAGAGGTAGGTAACCCGAATTTGAATCATATTTCTTCAATAAATCAGTCGTCAGCCATCATAAAACTTAATTTATTTAAATAATGTTACAAAGCCCAAATGCTTGTAATGTGATATTTGATTTTGAGAACCTGATATTAGAGTTTGAGTACCGTTTTTCGTATATTGTCCTCATGCTCATAAAACCTGGTCTAGATGTTATCAATGATGGACTGATGTACTTCTTGAAATTGTGACGATGCTTCACTTAACTTTTAAGCATCGTAAAAGGTCTTGAAGATAATGTATTGTATGTTCTGTGTTGGGTTTTATGCAACTAAATTCCCTGAAGACTATAATAAAACAGGAATGTTCAGGGTCTAGTGAGCTTTTTATAGCACTCAGGTGGCAAATAAATACACAGTACATGGCCTACCTGATGGAAAATGGTTACCGTTGTCTATGAACGTGTGCAATACTAGAGGAGTCACACTCGTGCCGCTGACACTCTAAGAACAGTGAATATCTGTGCTGTCTGACCAGAAGACAAAACAGGACAATCATTTTCTGACTGACAGCACAAAAACTTTCCAGTGAGCTCAGACTACCCTACAGCTACTAACCGCCGGAAACATAACAGGAGGTTATTTTGTCTGCGTTATTCTGTAGAATGGAGGTACTTCCCCAGTCGGACTGTTCAATTGGGACAGAGTGAATCTTATATTAGGTCTTTATCTATGAAATTGCCGAAACTTTCTTACAGATCCATGAGTTCGTTATTCCTGTAATGATAAATAAAATTCGATCTTCAAAAACAGTACTTCCTAAATGCTATCCATTTTGATGATAAATTTCGTATTACTTTTTTATAGTCGTTACTTCGTTTTTTAGCTTATTGTTGTCTCATTCATACACAAAAAAGAATATAAAATTTGGATTTGTCATTCCAAAAAACATCCAAAAATGTTACTATTGAAAATTGGGTTTCCTCCAATTTCTTCAAAAAAAAAAACAGCAATTTCATAGGTAAAGACCTATTATTACAAAAATAATACACAATAAACTTAGCAACACAATTATTACTTGTGCATATATTTATGAATATTAATGCTTATATTATGTCGGTGGCGAGAGCCTTAATCACCCAGCGACTGTAAATTAAGTTTTTGTGATGTTTTTGTTCACTTTATTGTTTTATGGCAATGTAATTTAGATGCAAAGGTGTTATTAAGAAGCGCTACATACTAAATTAATGTAAGCGCCGTGATTATATATTCAATTATCTGATAATGTTGCTGGTTCTATTGTTGCGAACAGAAACTTCTTTGTTGTGAGTAACCCGTATTTTCATATCTCTTTATACCGAGACAAGACTTAACTGACAACATCCAAGTATATACTATCTTATGACAAATCATCTCTATATTGCTATGTCATTTTATAAATTACTAGCTGTTGCCCACAAATCAAATCATCAAATCAAATCATTTTATTGTAACATGTGTGTTGTATGATGTTAGAAATATATATTCTACTAATTTCGGCATAGAATATTAGATCATAGGCAGTAGGTATAAATTTCAAAATATTGCAACCAAACATTCTAACCTTTCCTAAGCTCTCTATCCATCTCTGTACTAAATTTCATCAAAATCTGTTCAACGGTTTAGGTATGAATGTAAGCGTTACAGACAGAGTTACTTTCGCACTTACTAAATTAGTATAGATTATTTTAGCGCCGCAAATTAAGACATAAAAAGAAATATATAAAAGAAGCATAAACAGTAAAACTACCGATAGTTCATTCCCACGTGTATCCCACTATTAGCAACGTAGTAAGTAGTAGTAACATAACTCAATTTGAAGAACAAGTCGTTTGTGGCAGGCGCGTGTTTCTAGGAATGGTGCGTTAGCGCATCCGAGATGTCGTCAGCGCGTGACGACGCGCGGCGTAATGGCGACACATTACCGACTTTGAATATTTTGTTAGAAATGATTCGATTGGAATTTTGCTTTACAGGTATTGATGTAAACATATATTATTATATATCGATTTTATGTGGCAGTTCTGTTACACCGGGAGCCTTTTTTACATGCGAAAAATCCCCACGGATAAACTCTCCCCCCACACCGGGATATCTAAACCTTTCTGCACACTCAGCCCATTTTTACGCTTTAGTCAGCGTCTTTTACGTATCCGGTGATATCGCCCTCCACTTGCACGTTAGATCTTCCGTAACATCCAGAGCAATACGTGCCGGTCGTGCTTCCAGTTTCGTTGCAAAAATCCATAAAATGTACTAAATCAATATATTAAAATCCGTTCAAGGACACATGCGTCTTTTGTTAAAAACCAAATTCGGTGGGCCCTCGCAATAGTTCGTACAGTTAATATGACTATTAGAGGTCATTATCTCCCTTTTTTAGTCCCTTTTTCTGCACCTTAAAGTTCTCAAGTTGAGTTTTAACCAGAAAACCCGCTACTGCTTTGTCCGCTGCTCGAACTGATCCTGGGGAACTTCCATCGCATGACATCTGTTTTACCTTGGATAGATTGTCCGGGAGTGAAACAATGATTTATTATAAACTAAAGATACATCATGTACTTACTTACTTACTTCCAGCGGGGGACGCCGCAGACCGGATGGGTGATCTGCCCTTTTATGGGGGCCATTTCACCCATTTCCCCTGTTCCTCCTATTCGGAGGTTAAGGAGTGTCCGGCAATCACGGCGTTCCGTCGAACCTACCTGTCTCTTTGCAGAATCTTACGATCTGTTCCACCTTCAGATCCTCGAGGTCTTGTTCTTCTAGGGTGTCCGTTCCCATGGTTTCCCATCATGTAGCAATATATTGGCTTTTAAAAATGGCACAAAATCGAATTATAAAAGAATTAGGTACTTATTAATAATACGTCAATATAAGATATACATTTATATTGGATATAAGGTGGCGCTTGACGTCGCATGCAGTTCGCAATCTATTTGCTTTAAATTAAATAATTGCTTAGTTTAATCGCAGTAACCATAATAGAATTATTTGTGGAAAGTTACAATAAAAGACGTGCAGTGTTATGAGGTGCCATATATTAATATAAACTAAAATAAATCTAAAATAAAAATTATACACAGTAAAAGTAACTACAAACTACCCTATAATAAAAAAAAAAACGTGTAAAAATAATATAAAAGAAGAAATATTGGTTTTTTCGTATCCCTGTATGTGGACCAGTGCATGGTGGTTACAAATAATAGACAGTACTGCGGGAACGGTGACAGGTACGGGCAGAAACAAACTTTTATTCTAAAAGTGGCGCTGACGCCATCTGTTGTCCGGCGGCGGAACTACCATTTCGGATTTTTGGAGAAATCTTTTAGCATTTATTAGCTAAGACCATGGTGAATAAGAATGCAGCAGGCAAGTGTTCAGCATGTGGGAAATTTTTATCAACAAAGGGGACTGCGGCAGGATGTAAATGCGGAGGTAGGACCAAAGCCAACAAAGACATCACCCCAACGGCGCCTGGGGCGGGTGGCAGCAGTGTGACACCACCCAGTCAGCCTGGCCCCTTAGAGTCTGCTGGTGGCTCGGGAACGTCTCTCGGGGAGCGGACCAGCTGTTCGCCGTCTGAAAGTGACTTAGGCCATGAAATGCAGCTACTAAGGACTGAGATTCGCGCTATGAGAGATGATCTCAAGTCAGACCTGAGAGAGTTTAGACTGGAGGTGGCCGATCTGCGGCAGTCGTTGGCTTCTTGCAGGTCGAAGGTTGACTCGCTTGAAAAACGCGTCGAGTTGATTGAGATCCGTCAGAAAGACTCACAACCAGCACCGGAACTAGAAGAAAAAATAAAAATGTTGACACGAGAAATAAATGACAGGGAGCAAGATCTTCTACTCTCTGATATAGAGATCACATATCTCCCCGAGTGTAATGGTGAAAATGTGATCAATACGGTGGAGCTGGTGGCAAGAAAAATCGGTGTAACGCTGGAGAAAGCCGATATTGTGTATGCCGAACGAGTGGGCCCTCAGGTGGAGCGGGCTGCTGGATCCAGAGATGCAGGGGCGGAAAAGTGTAGGCGCATTGTTGTCCGGCTGGCGCGACGCGGACTGCGCGACGAGCTGCTTCGGAATGCGCGGGTCAGGCGAGGTGCCACTTCGTCTGATCTGCCCGGTTTTGGTGGCCCTCCGAGGCGCTTCTATATCAACGAGCGGCTTACAAGGACCAACAAGCAGCTGTTTTATCTCGCTCGGCAGTCTGCAGCGCACCTGAGTTGGAGATATACATGGACAAGGCGGGGCAGAATCCTGGTAAAAGAAGTTGATGGAAAACGTACCCACACTATACGCTCAGAGGATGATCTCGAGCGTGTTTTTGGCAAAAGGACTCTCAACACGAGTAACAACTAGCCTAACTCATACTACTACATTATTCTTTTTCTATAATATGGTTGTGTACCTACTTATTATATCTATCATAGTATATTTCGATTTGAATACTTATAGGGATAGGTCTGTGATAAAATGTGGTCAGAAAAAATATTTTTACAGTTTCTTTATGTGTTTTGTTTACATACATAGTGGAAAATGTGAATGTCAAATGAATTACAAAATTTACACGGTATTTACAATGCTTGCAGCTCTTTACAATGATAACTTAATTTTTAAAGTATATGATCACTTAACTAGAAAAATATATGATTACTTAACTATTGAATATTCTTACTTTGCAATGCTTATATTATATACAGACAGTTCCATATGCTCCTATGTCATATTGTATGCTTTTTATGTACATGTAACAATCTGCAACAATTTCATAACTAAGAAACATTCTGACTTCACAGACCATATATTATTATATTATACGAGCAATGAGTGTGGCATGTTGTGTGATCTCTATTGTTGTATCGGTTGTAGCCCAAAAACTAAAGTGTTGATGATGATGGTATGTGGCTGTCCAGGTTGTGTGTGTGATGCTTGGGCTGTACAGTTTGCCCATAGCATGTCTGTGGTGTTTGTGCTGAGGGTTGAAATGTGTGTTGAAATGGGGTTAGGTAGGCAAGTGAATATGCACAACCATAAGACCGGAGGGGTTGTCGGTATTTTACAAAGTTGTGCCCGCATACTGGAAATAATTAATTTAGCCTTGCATTTCTGCACGCACTCATTGCATGTGTCAATTCTATGTATACAGCAATGCATAATGGGAAACATCTAAAGTTTGGACTATTTAATGCAGGTTCACTAGGCACTGGGCAGGATGAATTCCTTATTGCCATGAGCCACCATTTGGTTGACATCATGGCCATTAATGAGACATGGCTGAAACTGGGCGAGGATGGGAGGGCACCTGCAGTGCCAGGTTACAAGTTAAGGCATACTCCTAGACCTTCACAGATAAAAGATGGAGTCGGGGGAGGAGTTGGTTTCTATATAAGAAATGGCATTAGTGTAAGGACTAAAATCCACCCATTGGATCCGCAAGTTGAGGAGTACTGGCTATCCCTGACTAGTATGGGTAAAAAAATTCTTGTTGGTACAGCATATAAGCCACCTTGGCTGTGTGACGTTAGGTTTATTGACAGTTTGACTGCCAGCATTTGTGCATTGGCCCCCTATGATCACATCATTCTTTTGGGCGATTTTAATATAAACATGTTAACACAGAGTGCAGCCAATGTTCAAAGACTACAACAATTCTTGCATCACACTAATATGAATCAGGTGGTAAACTCACCAACGCATTTTACCAACGACCGGAGCACCTTAATAGATGTAATTTGTACAGACATGAATGTTCATAATGTTACAGTTACCCATGTCCCAGAACTGGGTAAACATGCAGTCGTGACTTGTGAGTCAATCTTAAAAAAAGTCAAGGAGAAACCCAGATGGGTCACATACAGACCATTTGGAGATATCCTGCCAGATCTATTTAATAGTGATCTTGAAATTATCCCTTGGCGCCATATGGACTCTCAGGTTACTGTTGATGATAAGGTAGAGGCGCTGTCCACTTGGATTGTGCATCTGTTTAACATGCATGCCCCTGTAAAGCGAAAGCTGTTTAAGACCAGGAGTACTCCATGGATAACTGATAATGTGAAGTTGCTTTTCCGCTTGCGCGACAAGGCAAGGCTCGCTTATCAGAATACTAAATTGGAGCCAAAAAAACAATATTATATAGACCTTAAGCATCAAGCTGTCGTGGCATTGCGCAATGAGAAGTCTGCTTATTTTTCGAAACACATATGTGAACACATTAATGACCCTAAAATTATGTGGAAGAATCTGAAAACTCAAATACTCCACTCACATAGGGACTCTTGTATGCCAGGTCACTTTGACAACCCAAATACCATCAACAAAGCTTTCCTGGATGTACCGGGAGATTGTATGGTGAGCCTGTCAAAATTAACACTCTATGAACATCACAGATATAACCCTGATGTTAGCTTTGAGCTCAGACCTATAGATCATGCCACAATCCTGAAGATTGTTAATGACATTAGGACACAAGCACAGGGTATTGACAAAATCAGTGCGCAGATGTTGGCACTCACACTACCTAAGTCACTAAATACAATCACCCAAATAATTAACACATCCATCACCACACATACATATCCAGGGCTGTGGAAGTGCTCTGTAGTTCGACCAATACCCAAAAACAGCCACCCGAAAACCATCAAGGACCTCAGGCCTATCAGTATTTTTCCTTGCCTGTCAAAAGTGCTGGAAAGGGTGGTGCATGCCCAGGTCATGGAATACCTGGAACATAATGGTATTCTCCCTGATAAGCAGTCAGGTTTTAGAAAGGGTAGGGGTACAGCTATGGCCTTATCTGATGTGATCGGAAACATTCTAGAAGCTAGAGATCGTGGTGAGGGAACAGCTCTGGTCCTATTGGACTACTCCCGCGCTTTTGATGCCCTGGATACAACACTGTTATTATCCAAGTTGTCCTTTTATGGGTTTTCATCAGACGCGGTAAAGTGGTTTAATAGTTACCTTACAAATCGATCGCAATACGTGGAGATCCAGAGAGAGGATGGCACTGCAATATCATCATCCCCCCTTAAGGTGACTAGAGGGGTGCCGCAGGGATCAATCCTGGGCCCACTTTTGTTCATTTTGTATACCGCAGACATTACAAGCTCCTTTTCACACTGTCAGTTCCACATGTACGCAGATGACACACAATTATATTTGTCATTTAAGCCTGGCGATACACTCTCAGCTGTGTCTAAAGTAAATGAGGACCTGGAAAGGGTAGTTCAATGGTCAAAGGATCACTCACTAATCTTAAACCCTCTAAAATCAAAGTTTATGATACTGGGTAGTAAGCTACAAATCCAATCAATCTTGCAATATGACCCAGCAATAGTCATAAATGGTCAGAGAGTTGCAAGGGTTGATGAGGCCACTAACCTTGGTCTTGTAATAGACCCACAGCTCCGATTTGAGGGACATATTGACAGGGTTGTAAAGAATTGCTTTTACAGGTTAAAAGTTCTATACAGTATCCGTGACTACATAGGGACCACACTGAGGAAACAACTGGTGGACAGTCTCATACTATCTAGGTTTAATTACTGTGATACAGTCTATGGTCCATGTTTACTGGCAAAAACTAAAAACCTTATTCAACGAATACAGAATGCCTGTGCCAGATACTGTTATCATATACCAAGACACCAACATGTTACACCGTATATTAATAACAATGATATACTAAAGATGGAGGCTAGGAGAAAGCTACATTTTGCCACTATGCTTTTTGATATATTGAAAAGTAAAAAGCCTGTTTATATGTATGAAAAAATATGTTTAAGAAAGATACACTATCCTTACCCTGTCAGGTCTACAACTAGTACAATGGTGGTACCACGACACAGGACCACAGCCTTCCGGGGTTGCTTGAAGTATGCGGCGATGCGCATCTGGAATGATCTGCCTCCACCTATTAGGGACCTGAAAACCAAATACAGCTTTAAAACAAGGTACAGGGCACTACTCCTTGTACATCAAAAGAATATGTGTTGAACTGCTAATATTACTTTTTTAATGCATACACACAACATACTTACCTTGATGTTTTGGCCTCTAAGTTATATCATTCCGGACGCGCCTGCCGGTACTGCGAGCGTCTGTTGGTTATAATTTTTATTCAAAGGTATACACATAACTGCACTGGCCAAACGTTTGCGTGGTGGGACCTGTGATGGGAGAGGTGGTGTTTTTATTTTATGTCGAATGTAGGTAACCATATAATATACGCCTATGCCCAGGATTACCTGTCTGTTTATACCCATACATGAATGGTTCCCAACAATATCTCTATTATGTCTAAAATATTTAAGAAATTACCTTTGTTAGTGTTGTTGATGAGAATATAAGGCGATACTGCTTAACGACGTCAGGTGGCACTTACGGGTTTACACTGAAAATCAGTTCTGTGGTGGTTAATACCCACCTCAGTATAAGCTGAGTGTCTAGCCCTAATTGCGAAAAAAGTGTACATATTTTTTAATAAAATTGTAATTTAATACTTGTAAGCACATTTCTATGTACCACCGTGCCACGTAGTAGGGCCACGTAGGACATGACACGATGACAATGTCATTAATGTCAAACTTGTCACGTGCATGTCACACGCGCCGCGTTATCTGCTCAGGCGGCGACCACAGATAAGTAATAAAAAAAATATCTTTGCCGCAAAAACGTAGAGAATGGATTATAGGAGAACCGTATTGGAGTTCGGACATGGTCGCCTCCTGAGTTGCTGCAGGTCCACCGATATTCTGGCATGGTGATTTTGTTATATATTTATTTAGCGATTTTCCTTTTAATGATGTGCTCCTTTTCGCAATAAAAACTAATTTTCTTTCTATTTATATAAGCTATATTATTATTTATCTCAATAATAAGAATACGAATTTTATTATTACGAATTAATTTCATTAAAGACGTACTTTTTTCCGTTACGCACTTTCGCGTCGCTGATTGGTGTTTAAAATGATGAACAAAATCATCATCTTACTGTCGCAATTTTAGAGTCCGGACATCGCATCTAGTTTATTGTACATCATTGGAGTAAATGCTGTCTCACCCTCTTAAGAGAAAAGCCTGCGCTAAATCCTCGTTTTAGGATGGTTTAAGCCCAGAAGATCTTGACGGGACCTCAATATAAAAAAAAGACGGGTGCACTCAAGGAGTGCCGGCAAAAGTGAAAACTTTTTCTTTCTTACTTTCTTCGTTATATACAGAGAAAAAGATAAAAAGAACATACCATACCATACCTTTAATATAGCACCAATCATAGAACCTAGAACTTATTTGCTGTCAGAAGAAATTCATGAAGTCAGAAGCCCAGGTTCGAACCCGGTACTATCTGAAACCATAAGGACTTACAGTTGAAGCGCTAACCGCTAAGCTACGAAGCTATTTATCGTATCTTGCAAAATATACAGTCTGTAGCTAATGTTGTATGACGTCAGTCGTCAGTTACAGTTCAAAGGTCAAGCGATACTGACGCGAGTTTAACACTTTTTACCCATCCAACGCCGCTAAAGAAGTTTTCACTTCAAAAATGTATCTATCTATATCAAAGAAGCCTTGATATTTTTTTAAATTATAGGTTATGTTCACAAAAATGGTAATTTAATTTTATCACCAAGATAAATCGCTATAGATAACATTAAAATAGTTTTATTTCAATATCGTTAAATAACTGGAAAAATTTGTATTTTTCCAAGGTATTATTTAAATTTGCTTCTTAGTATGTGACGGTCAAATCTAACAACCGAATGGAACTAAGTTCTCTACAAATGACTGAGCTAATATTTTGTACATTCTACTTCTTACTATTATTATAAACTAACTGTTACCCGCGATGAGTGATGATTGCCATGACGATGACGATGAGTGACGATTGCCAAGACGATGACGATGAGTGATGATTTCTGCTTCAAAAAAAGTTGTGGGGACTTTACTGAAAGCTCCCCCAGGAGATTTGGAACGAACACGAAATGTCACAATTCACTGTAATATCCCACTTGCCTACACTTGT
Source organism: Eilema caniola (assembly GCA_949126895.1). NCBI lineage: Eukaryota > Metazoa > Arthropoda > Insecta > Lepidoptera > Erebidae > Eilema > Eilema caniola. Next base: position 27,914,626 of record OX421462.1, on the reverse strand, counting down.
GTGAATTGTCCAAGACGTTATGTCTAAAAATCCACCATTTTTATACATAAAAACTCGAATTCACACCAATTTCGAAAAATAAAATAATACTGCGATGTGCGTTTTCCCACGCTCGCGCCAAAATCTCCCTAGCGGAGCCAAGGGTAGTAGCTAGTATTTTAAACATTACTAGCTGTCATCATACTTATAATTTTATTCTTTTTATTTACCACAAGAGTTCGTGCCACAAGTTGACAAAGTTTTTTCACAATCGGATAAACGGTAGCAGCACATTAGATACGACATTGATTCTTACATAGGTATTTCACGGAGCTTAAAATATTCAATTGTTAAAATTAAAATGATGTCAGTAGGTATTATATTTCATGAACTATAGACTCATTTCTGAAATAAATAACTAGCGACGTTGTCACTAAAACCTCAACGTCCTTATTAGCATAAAAAAAACAACTTTCGTTCCATTTACAAATTCAAAATCCTGTGCGGTCTTTTAAATTCATGAACACGTTTGCCTATAAAAACAAAAGGACATAACAGTCATAAAAGGAACTGAATACTATGGGCATTTCGGTCCTGTATTACGAATGCGACCACCGAAGTAGTAAGTAGGTATTTACTACGAAGAGACTCCATCGATATTTTAACGTGATTTTTTATTATTAAAAAGGTAACCTATACCTGTGAAACAAGTGCTTGAGAATGGATTCTTCACATTGTCAACCATAGATTGTAGATGTATTTAAGTTTATAACTGCTGTTTCTGTCCCCCCATTTTGGTCCCATGCAATGTAAGTCTAATGCTGACTGCTGGGCACAATTCAATCCCACCGACTGATGAAAATTGTTTAAAATAAACCCAGCAATTGACCATGAATTATATAATCAACCTTTCATAAAAACAATTTGCATAATGTAATGGTTGTAAATTAAAGGCACGTTAAGGAAGATGAAATTTACATTTATCACCCAAGTTAGCTTCTAAAATTAAGTTTCATACGGATTCACACGGTTAAGTTACCTTCGCGTGTTACACTCGGTTTAAAAAAGCATCACAATACCTACATTGCAATTTTTAGCAGAAAAAATATGCTCTTTGGTTTTGGTAGAGTAGAGGTACTTTGAAAGTAAGACGGTTCCAAATTTGAACGAAAAATTTAGTAATATCGAAATCTTCTCAAAAAATGGCAGACTTAACCTCACATACAACGGGCGTAGTATACAAAAACAACAAAATGTAATTACAAACCGCTTACAAACGATTCAAAATCCCGCCATCATGACTTTTTGTTAACCTGCATTACAATTCTCTGTGTTATTTCCTGAGAATTAACTGTAACAGCCGTAACAAGTTCACACAACGTGATAAGTCGCCGGTGGCATGGCGCTCGTGGATTGAATTTTATTAGACTACTGCATACTTGCGTGTTATGTTTTAACGGGGAGTTGACTATTGCAGTCCTTTCCTAGAACAGTGCAGTTTATTCTGTGTTAGAAAAATGTGTACTCAGTATGACTAAATTTTGCGTAAGTCATAAAGAAAGAACGGCATTTTTGTCAGGGCAGCGGGATATTGTTTTGAAGAGTCCGTTTACGCTTTGGAGAGACAGCACAGTACGAGCTGTCCATAAGCTTTTTACTAGCACTAGGCAGAATTATACAAATCAAACCAAACCACCAAACCAAAGTGAAAAAAATATCTGGCCAGGTCGTTGAACTTAAAGACCACATTTATAAAATTGATACCTATTATCTGGAATAGAAACCTTTACATTTTATCAACTTCAAGCTTAGAAACAGGAAGGGTGTCGTAAATTGGGACCAAAGAAAAGGACCCAACAATATTGTATTCTATGGTCTGCAAAATAATGTATGACCGCGCGGACTACCGTCTAGTGCCTAATCTTATTGAATTATCTAATCTAATTGAGTTGTAGAGACAATATTAATTTTATATCAATTGTCTATTTAAAGATGAGGATTACGTGTCAAGCAGTTCATGATAATTTCCACGATATATGATGACTAACGAGGGACAACAACAGATGACTCTTTGGCTCCGCTGACGTTTACAGTGACCATTGTCTCTGGTAGCAGCGCACACATGGAATTATAATGGCGAATTGACTCATTGGACGCGCTGGAATGTCCAATATTACTTGAAGGAATAAAATTATATAAGCATTTTTGGTAATAAATAATAATATAATAACCGCGGTAGCCTAGTGGTATGGGTAACGGACTCCTGAGGCGAGGTCTCGGGTTCGATCCCAGGTTTTCCATGGCACACACCAATGACTTTTCGATGCTTTTCGAAGTTATGTGTGTATTTATCGCAGGTTTATAAGTGTCCAGTTAATGGCAATAGGCTCGCCACCTATTACATTGGGACCAAAACATAAACCGGCGAAATGTGGGTGCTATAGCACCTCTGCCTACCCCTTCGGGGATAAAGGCGTGAGTTTATGTTATGTTATGTTATTTTATTTTTAGTAATAGAAATTCCTAGTATTCTCGTCAACCCTTACAGTTTAGCTAAATTACTAATTAGTAATTAAGAGTCCCGTCGTTGTCGGTAATGTAATTAATAGGATTCGAACCTGGGATATCTAGATTGTAAGGCAGATTCCACTATTAAGATACCAAATACAGATTATGAAAGTACAAGGTTCGCATACCTACAAGGCTTAGACTTTTAATTTGTGGACTGTGCCTTCAGAGTCCACGTTTCTGCATCGTCAGTCATAACATGTGCTCAAAGCCCACATAGTAACTCTTAACGACCTGATCATTAGGACTTTGTGAGCAATCATAAAAATTCTATTGCAATCTGTATGCATTACACTCCATAATCTAAGTATCTATCGAATTAATCAAACAATATAAAAGATGATTCACTCTTATTTTTTATTTATCGGATCAATATCTCGACATAGATCTTCGATTCGAATAGTTTTTGTCTTTAATCTACACAATGTAAATCAATATTGGCTTAACCCAAATAATCGCCTAAAGAGCCAAAGATACATGTTACATTTTTTTCTATCGCGCAATACACGTAGTCATCACATCATCTACATACAAAGGGTCTAACGGGGGTCTGTAAGACCTGTCGACAGCAGTTTATTGTCTTGTTACCGGTCTAACTTTTTGCTCCTGAAATGTGAATTAAATCGATTGAGTTATTGTTATTCGATGTAACGGAATCCAATGCGGTTAGTTAATCTAATAAGATAAATGTAAGTTCGCGTAGTATTTCGTAAAAAATCGTGAATGAAAAATCGAAATTGCGGCTGGTGATCACCCCGGGTGATTTCAGATATAGACGACTAGCTGACCCACCCCGATTTCGCTCGTAGGATATCTCGAGGCCCCGTATCACCTTTAAGAAATATATACCTTTTTTACCTTCGCTTTTTAAGTTTTCAACTAATGTTTAGGAATCTGCCGAATTTGTTGACACTCCCTAAAGTAGTAGCACACACTACACGAAAGGTTATAAGGCTATACATAGTATAACATCACATCTGGAAAAACTGAATATTCTATACATTCGTATAATTAGTTAAGTATATATTAGTTTAGTAGTATAGTACAGTATTAGTATAGTATAGTAGTATATAGTAGTATAGTATATATTAGTATTATTATTCAATACATAAAGAATTTTTCATTTCGAACCCGAGGTTAGTGCGTTCAACCAACCACACCAACAAATTCTTCAGCTTTGTATTTGAATTTATAATATTGGTATAGATTATCTACCTTGTAACTTCAACGATAACGAATAGAAAAGGTTATTCTTTGGGGCTGGGATATAGAAAACCTTTATAAAAATAATCCGTCCATCACACGACTATGAGGTTAAGTGAGAAGGCGATGCTTTGCATTTGTGTCTTTCGCGCGCTTTCGTATTTTCAATCCATTCTGGGCCATGATTCTGCTATTATTTTAACAAAACCACTGCGGTACCAAAGACACTGTGACCAATGCCATTTAACTTTAGACTTAACTACTATTATGTTAAAGTCTAAAATTAATTGACAATCTTGTAGAGTGAATGAAAAATGTTACAAACTCTTTTGCTTTTCATTTAGGACTTTAAAACTCAGCCATAAAGTCTAAAATGTAATGGCATTTCCTGCAATGTCAGCGATGTGACAGTGGTTTTGATTGTCATAACATTAGTAGAATCAGGGGCCTGCTAGTCTACCGCTTCTCTCGTCAAGGTATGATGTCGAAATCTCTGGTTTTTGACGGTTGCCCTACAGTAAGCTTTGCCCTCGGTGAGTCTGGCGCGGCGCGATAAAATTGCGTAGAATAACTTATACGGGACTTTTCCAAGTCTTGACTTTTATGGTTATTAAAACGTACAAATCGATTTTCGTGAAGAATGATGACGAAAATGTGTGCCTAATTTAAAATTAACACATTTTAAACAAATATGAAATATGAACTTGAAAATGAAAGAGTAGAACACTATCTACGGTGTTATCTATATATCTGTATATTTTTAAATAAACTACATACCTACCTGGTTAGAAGAAATCTAAATTCTATATCACCCATCTGGTGTACCACGAGATTTAATAGAACCATCTTAATCTTTAGATCGAACTCGTTTTATACTGTATTTATTTTCTACATTTATTTTATCTTCTGTTGCAGTAACAAGCCGACAATGTGACGGGCTGCGGCAGTTTCCCGCCGATACGTCCTCCATCTTGATTTTATCATAGACAGCTGTTGCCAGGTGGGTGAAGATAAAATATTTTAAACTTTCCAAAGTATTTACAGAGACGATAACCACTTATTTAGTTTCAATTTGATGTTATTATTTTTTTATTTTTTACTGTAGTCAAACATTATCAAATAAAATTCATACTTTATAAGTAACATTTTAGCGGTTTTGTCACATGTGCTTTGACATCTTACAAGGACTCAAGGTCATTAAAAACAAAAATGTTAAAATTTAAATATCGAATCACAGCTCGTGCTCAAGAACCAGTTCATTTCCTATAAAATGAATTCTTTGATAAATAATTCAATCAATTATTCTTCTTTCATTTAAAACTATCCGAATTTATACGAACGGTTTTAAAGTTAAACAGGTTTTTTTACACGTTAAGACTGCTTCATGGATGCTATTAAGTGTAATTACTGAAGTAGAGCGATTAGTACCATTACGTACGTGTAGGGAGTACGAGAATGTGTTAATCTGTATTTCTTTAGGTTCTACGTATATTTGCACGGTTGCCTTCGATTGACGGATACAGGCAGATAAGTATCCAGGTTTTTATGGCTTAATAACTAGGCAAGGGTAGCAAGCAACTTTATGTCTTTTTTCTCAGCATTCTTGAAATATAAATATATCTTTTGGAATGGATTATCTAATTATTCATTTGTTTAATTAAGTTGACAATCAGGGACCTTTTTTTTCCCCAATCACACATTGGGAAATCCCCAATGTGGGAAATGATTCTACTTAAAAACTAGCTCCAGAATGCTTCGAACGGGTAGATATATTTCAAAATAAATTCTAAAGAATGTTTTATATGTAATCCTTTATCTTTTTATTCATATTTATTCTTTTTACTCACACACTTATCAAAGCTTTGGGCTTGTCTTAAAATCCTAGATTATTGACAGATTTATGTGCTTTTTTTTTACGTGCGGGACACCCCCACTGATCCAGAGCCGGAGGGGGAGGTTATGTCGGACTCGAACCGACTAAACCGCACGCCGTCTCTGGATCGTCGAAAAAGGGGAGGTTGTCATGCGACATATCCCTCGCACCCCGGCTGACCCAGGGCCATCCCTCTCGGTCTGGCTCTCCTCGGGGTCTGGTCCTCCTCGGGGTCTGGCCCTCCTCGGGGTCTGGCCCTCCTCGGGGTCTGGCCCTCCTCGGGGTCTAGCCATCCTCGGGGACAGATTTATGTGCAGTTAGTTTCACATATATATGTAGTCAAACGTTTAGAAATTTTAACTATTATTACTGTATTAAGTTACTAGATAACATATGAAATGTAAATATAATCATGAAAATGTATTTTTATGCCGTGTTGATACACGGTAGAGTAGAATGTGGCCCACCCATCTCTGCCTGTGGGTATCGTTGAAGGTGATTTAGGGATAGGGCTGGTTTCCGTCCGACAGTTAACATACAGCCCGTAACTAAGTGCTAGCTTGACGGCAACGGGCTCCACCCTATTGCGTGAAACCGAAAATCATAGTTAGCAAAATTGTGAGTGTTAATTCACCTCTGCTTACCCCATCAGGGATTTACTGGCGTGAGTGTACATAAAATATAAACTATCAAAAAATGTATTTATTTACCTATAATGTTAAAAACATTTTATAAATGGTATCGATCTACTAGAGTACTCACAGAAATATCGACCATGTGTGTAAATATAAATGTTCCATTTTTAAATTAACTCGTAGCCCGAAGCTTAGCTCATATAAATGGCAATAACCGCCCATCATATTTTCATCTAATACCGTTATCGACGTAATGCGGCTTTACGGTAATATGCCTTTGCCTTGCCCTTAAGGTACTGTACTGAAGATAACGGTGTACCATTCATAATATTATTCGAAATTTAAATTTCACGAACTCATTTTATGGGTTGCGTTCATAATGTTCTTTCTCATGCATCTGTGAATATTTTTTCAGTTCACTTTGTTCCTAATTTAACTATGGTAAAAATTATAAGAAATATATCCAATCTCTGAGTTTATTCGCAATCCAGAGATTGGAAATACCTTTTATAATTTGGGTGAGACTTTGAATTAGGAAATATTTTAGTGTCGCATTTTATCTACATTAATCCGGAGTCGCACATCGCAAATATACTTCTGTGCCGAAAAAAAAAACAAGTGGACATTCAAATTCTTAACATTTATTTTAATTAAACACTAAAATTGTACAATGCCTTCAAGTAATGCAAGAATGTAATACGCATTTTGTAGATACGCAATGTAGCTTAAGATGACGTAGTTATTTAATGAAGCAGGTGCGTTTATAACAATGTGGTAATTATTTCTATATTAACGTACACTTAATTACTTATAATTATAAATGAATACATCACTCACATGACACGCAAGATAATTAATGCATGTGTTGTAGTGTTGATAGCATTGATGGCGATGTGGTCTAAACCGCTGCGTCATTCATGCAGTCATAGTGCATAAAGACGACCGCCATAAATTCAAGTTCTTTTATTTCAAACGTTTTTTTACATGAACTTTCATAACGTTGTCATTATCTTCTTTTACGTTACTTTTGCGTACAGCCAGTAATCAATTTAAAAAAATTACTACATCTTGTCCTATTTTAATCTGTTTAGCGGTCACTATATGGGCGCGAAAATAAGCTGTATTTAATGAAATTCATCCATAATTTGTACAAAATGAAAACATTTGTTTAGAAGTTTTGATTTAGGTAAGTAATTCATTTTTTTGACATGTTATTTTCTTTGTTTTAAATTATACACTAAACTCTAAAAGTTACATAAAACCTCCCAATATTGGGAGATGCCTATGTCCAACAGTGGACTGTGACAGGCTAAACCCCTCTTTAAGGAATGGGATTCTGAAATATGAAACAATTTTTATTTTAATCCGCTGTCTAATAGTATCACAGTCTAACGAACTTCTTCTGTGATAGTACTATGTATATTATATCTATTTGTAGATAATGAAACGAAGTTGTGAACTATAATAAAGTATATTCATAATTATATCTGCACCAATTGTGATAATTCCGTTAGTTTTTTAGGCCGTGGCAATTGTCGGTAACGTATATACCCACGGTGTTACAGGTATTCATATACTTTGGCAACTGTTTACTGCTTATTACTAAAGTAATTGCTTATACCATTTTTGTAGCAATAACAAATATCTAAACGAAGTTGTTAGCACATAATCGCGGAATAGCTGCGTGATTAACATAAAAATGTTACCCTACTCGCTTTAAGAGAGAAAAATAATTGTATGCTATTATGTTGCTGTACACATTGGTCCAGCGCAATTATTGTTCACAAAATGTCTAGTATACTACAACTATAAGTTTACACAAATGACGACAATGTTGCTAATTTCAAATTTTAGAGTAGTAAATAGTAGCCTAGTGGTATGGGTAATGGACTGCTGAGACGAGGTCTCGGGTTCAATCCCAGGTTTTCCCATATCACACACCAATGACTTTTCGATGCATTTCGAAGTTATGTGTGTATTTATCGCTGGTTTATAAGTGCCCGGTTAATGGCATTAGGCTCGCCACCTTATTACATTGGGACCTAAACATAAACTGGCGTAATGTGGGTGCTAGCACCTCTGCCTACCCCTTCGGGGATATAGGCGTGAGTTTATGTTATGTTATGTTAGAATATTAAGTCCTAATAAAGGCTCATCATTGACATTCAGACGCCATCCTGATTGCGCTCAGGGTTCGCCTTCCAGCTCTTCCTCCTCCACCTCGCACGATCCTGGACGTCCACGGTAGTGAGATATTATCGGCTAGGTAATATTATTGACGCGCTCTAAAAAAAATAAGTCTCGAACAAAGGGGTTCAGCTCACTTCATTTGCACGTCCATTTGAGTTGCTGCTGGTGTTTGACCAACGAGGATTTGGTGGTTCAGTGGTAAGACGGCAATCCTACTTGTAAATGTAAAATAAAATTGAACTAGCTGTTGCCCGCGGCTACGCCCGCGTGGATGTCGCTTATCGTGTAGTGTTCCCAAGCTCTAATTCACCTCTGTACCAAATTTCATCTGGATATCTTAAAAATTACAAACATTCATCCTTTATTCTATACTACACACCCCCCTCCTCCCTTTAACCCCTTCTATCGCGATAAAAGGGAGCCTATGTCCGTTTCTAAGCTTTATCCACCCCTGTATCAAGTACCAATCCTTTGAGCGCGTAAATTTGTTGTAGTCAAATAATTTGTGGCGGCCTGCTACCACCTACCACTAAGTACGCAGGCCGGATTTGTTGAGTATTAGCGTGCTCCCTTGAGTATTAGTGTGATGATATATAGCCTATGTGTTATTCTGATGTGTAAGCTATATTATTGTAAAGTTTCATTTAAATCCATTCAGTACTTTTTACGTGAAAGAGTACAAACATTCATCCATACATCCATCGATAGTCACAAACTTTCGCGTTTATATTACTAGTAGGATAAAAGAAAGGTACGAGAGCGGATAGGGGTCCCAAACTTCGACTGCAACTGTGATTGCCGGTCGGATGAAAAAAAAAACACGCTTAAAATAATAGTCTTTACTACTGTTCCGTACCAGCGTACTGCGTTAACCCAACGTGTATAACCGGCATTGGCTATATCTGCACTCAAACGTCAGCCCATAATAGTTTTAATACCAATACAATAACATGCACAGGGTAGATATCTATCTGTTGTTTTAATAAGCGGTCACGGCTAGGTATCTTTGATCGGCTCGTTAGCTGCGACACCTCAATAGGAATGCGAAGATGCGCAGGATTGTCCTCAGGATATATCTATATAGAACATCGTTTCTCAAACTAGTCCTTTTTTGACCCCAGCGTAAAAAAGTACTAACTTGTAATGAAAGCTTACGCGAATATCACTTTTTGAAATAAAACCAGTTAACAGATTCCATCATCGCGATTTATATGTTTTTGACATTTCGGAGTGACTGAAGAAGTTAACCGTCACATGGTTTAAAGTGTAAATAATACCAAATAACTTACGATAGAATCCGTTATAAAGTGGTTTTGTCAATACATTTGTAAATGTCATAATAAAATTTATAAGTCTTTTCCATTCGATTGCTAATCCCGGTGTCCAGTCTTCAGGGTAGGTACTCATTCTTGTCGTAAGTTGATTTATTTTTGCATTAACGAGAGTGACCGCCCACCCCCCAACTTTGAAAAGAAAAGGAGAAACGTCTCTCTCTTTCAATTAACAGATGACCAACTTACAGGCCCATTAAGATGGGTCCCCATATACCTATATTACCATAAAGTATTATAAATATATCGTAAAAACTTATTGTACCTTTGCAGGAAATTTAAATAATGAAATATAATTTGTATTCGAGTCGTTCGAGGCGAGATTGCTAATAAAATCCAAATCTAATGAATGCATTGGCCAATCAGAATCAAGTGAGTCGATTACCCGCTCCGACCGTGCCTATAAATACAGCCGTGACTCAAGCCATCGCGCCACTCGCACGTCAGCCGCCGGCGAGGCAAGGTCTCCGAAGTTGTCGTCGCCCGGCCCTGCGCCACTGAAGATGTCGACCGCAGTGATCGACGAAACGTCTGGAACGCAAGTTTCACATGGACCACGGCCAACCAGCCCGGAAGCAGTATATTCTACATGCAACGCCGGCCGTGAAAGCCTGAAGACTTATATAAATGCATTAAACATTGCGAAATGACAGGAATAATATTATTGTAATATTGCTTGCGTGCATTTTATGATGCTGTTCAATTTATTTCTTCTTGCTCATAATAATATTTATTGTTTTATACAGTTTCACGGACGAACCCAACCATCGCCCCCTTATGTCCATGATCAGTTAGAGGTATCAGGTTTAGAACTATACAAGGTTAGTTATCTCGTGAGTCTTGATTTTTGGATCCCATAATTTGTTATAGTGTTTAGATTTATCCTATCTCTGATAAGATAGACTGATAGGTTCAAAATGCATTAAATAGTATGAAAATCGAAGGTATTGTAAAAGTATTGAGTTCAAGTTCGTAGTGTAATGGCCAGAATTCGACCCTGAGCACTTTCCATCGGTATTTTAGTCAACAAGGAGCCAGTTTCTTAGTGACTAAAATATCGACGCTTTCCATATACGAGATCGTTGCAATCGTAATCACAGTTAATGGTTATAATAAGTTTTTTTTTTGTTGCTGTGCGGCGAAGTTGAGCATAGTACTAACGTGGCGCAGTGAAAACACAATTCTCCTACTTGGGGGCGTAGAAATACAGATTGAGAAACTGTGTCTTGAAGAGTATTGAAATAAATGCACCTATATGTATCCGCTATCCTTTCGAAGGAGACAATGTGGAAATTACTTGCTTTTGTATTGAATTGTTTATGTAAAGACTTGGCGGATTCAGTGCCTTTTAGGTACAACTTTCCTTTGTCGCACCATTAAAACCTGGAAGCCTTCCTTGCCAGCTCACGCGTTTCCCACTTCCTACAGTTTGTCTAATTGTTCGCAAAAGCTACTGAACGAATTTTGATATGGTATTTTACTAGAAAAGTCTTAGTTAGACGTAAAATCTTTTGAAGTGAAAACTTCTTTAGCGGCGTTGGATGGGTGTAAAATGTTAAGGAAGCGTCAGGATTAGTTGACCTTTGAACCGTAACCGACGACTGACGTCATACAAGATTAGGTACAGACTATCTATTTTGCAAGTTACGATAGATAGCGTCGTAGCTTAAACGGTAAGCACTTCGACTGTAGGTCCTTATAGTTTCAGATAGTATCGGGTTCAAACTACCTGGCCTTCAGGGATTTTTTTGATTGTTTTTTCTTTTTGTTATTTATTACTTATTGTGATTATCTTTTCTTTTTTTAATTTATTAATTTCTTCTGACAGAAAATTAGCAGAAAATTAGTGATAGGTTCTGTGATTGGCGCTATATTATAGGTATGGTATGTTCTTTTTATCTTTTTCTATGTATATAACGAAGAAAGAAATAAAGAAAATGTTTTCACTTCTGCCGGCACTCCCAGAGTACAACCCGTCTTTTTTTTTTAATACCAGTTAGGTGTTAGACAAACACACGGCCCACTTGATGAAAAGTGGTTACCGTGGCTAGTGGCGTTACATTCGTGCTGCTGAACCTGAAGACACCTTCCAATGCTCTTCTTGAAAAACCCCATATTGTAGTCCCTTGGGAAAACCGAAACAGGGCATCCATTCCATGGTGGAGATATAGCCAAGACCAAAGGTAGTGAAAGCCGACATGTACGCAGGTGGAGCTGCAGGCATCACCTAGTTTATGATATTACTAGCTGGTGCTCGCGGCTCCGCCCGCTCGGATGTCGGTTATCGCTTAGTGTTGAGTCAACATAGTATCATTATGCATGCAAAGTCTCAGCCGGATCGGATTAAAATTGACAATGTTTCATACAAACTTTCATCCCCTATTTTATCCCCTTGGGGGTAGAATTAGTCAAAATCCTTTCTTAGCGGATGCCTACGTCATAATATCTACCTGCATGTCAAATTTCAGCCTGATACGTCCAGTTGTTTGGGCTGTGCGTTGATAGATCACTATGTCAGTCAGACACCTTTGAGTTATATATATTTAGACTAGGATTAGTAAGACATTGCAGCTCGTGCGACCTCATTGCAACTGCACCCATTGGCCTCTTACCCGCGCTAGACAGCACAAAGGTGTACTTAGGTATACTATGATCGCGGTATATGCCGTGAACATAACGGTGAAGCTTTCCTGTACGAAGAACTATTTCATTTGAATATTTGGGTTTACGGTCAGTGCGATTATTTGTAAGCATTTGGGTGTTTTATGTATGATATGAATGTATTTACAAAAATCTATATTTAAATATCTACTTACTTACTTACTAGGCCTCTCCCAATGTGCGCCATTTCGTACGATCCTCCGCCTTCCGCATCCAGTCCCTCTCAGCCACCTTTGTCAGGTCATCGGTCCTTCGACAGACGTGGCCAGCCCATTGCCACTTCAGCTTGCTTATTCTGCGAGCTATGTCGGTAACTTTGGTTCTTAGTCGGATGACCTCGTTCCGAATTCTATCCTTCAGAGAAACTCCAAGCATAGCTCGCTCCATAGCCCGCTGTGCGACTTTTTGTTTATGGACTAGCTCTACCGTCAGTGTCCACGTTTCGGCACCAGTCATACATAACAGGTAGGACGGACTGGAACCAGTGACGGATTAAGACTACTAGATGCCCTAAGCAATCCATGCCTGTGGGCCCCCCTATCCGTATGTCAACTAGAATCGGTCTTTAAACCTTTACCGCCTAAAAACATTAGTTTTTTGTAAAATAAGATGATGAGATGTAACGTACTTTAGAAGTGGAGTAGGTGCGACAATAATAAAAACCAAAGCATAATTTATTTATTTATTGAAATGCGCCTTGCGGCTTTTCCGAGCATTGAATTCACGCAAGATAGTATTAACGTCTAACGTTTTTAACATATCGGACTCTATGTACAATATCGATAAATTATCGAGCCTTTCTTGTATCATCTTTGTCCTTTTTTCATTTTTTAATATTTTTAATTTTGAAAAAGAACGTTCCGCTGAGCAATTTGTAATCATAAGCGATAAAAATATACGCAGGGCTGTTTCCACATTAGGGAAAGCTGATTCAATCTTATCATCATGTATTATTTTATACAATTGTGCGTGAGTTTGATGTAAACTTGTGCGAGCCGAATCACTGGGTCTGGAACTTATTTTACTTATGACATATGAATGAAACTGTTGAATTTCTGTTATTAATTCGGTGTTAAGGTCTTCTGGATATGTGTTTACTAGATTTGTACTGCGCTGACTGTATTCTGCAGTTTGATCGGGACACATAATTTTATCGGCATCGGGTATTTTATTCAAGAATGAGAATTTGTCTGCTGTTTCTTTGTATATTTTTCCTCTTTTTCGCATCTCTGCATTTAATTTATCAATGATGCTATAATAACACGTTATTTTGAATTGTTCTCTTGGGCTGAAACTTACTTCAGGAGCTGAACCATCATTGGGCATTTTCTTTCTTCGTCTTTGACGGGTGTCTTTGTATTCCACATCTGGTAGCTTTTCTTTTGCGCGGACTTCTAAAGAATCAAAGTCGCACCGCAATTTTTCTAAAAAATTCACGAGTGATTTGTAGAGATTAGCGCCAGTCTCTAGAGTAACTTCTGGGTCTTGTAATACCTTGCTGACTTTCCGGAAGGTTTGCAAAATTTCGTCCCACATGACCAACATGAGTACGAACTCCAATTCTTGTAGTTTATTTGACAAATTAGCTGCTTCTCTTCTGGTTTCTCCTTTTTGCATGTCATCCACAGAAATGACGTCTAATGCATCTATAATTTTATTATATGTCTGTGAAATAGCTGATGTCGCTTTAGCGTGTGCTTCCCATCTCGTTTCTGATAAAGATTTCAAAACACTTTCATTATCCAAATGATCTTTTAATATGCGCCACCTTATGGTTGAACCAGAAAAAAAATTGTATAGATTTTGAACTAATGAAAAAAAATTTACAGCTGCTAGGCAACAATCCACGGCGCTTCGACCTACTAAATTGAGAGAATGGGCTGTGCATGGGATATATATTGCAAACGGATTCGCCTCTAGAATCTTCTGCTGCATGCCATTGTAACGCCCAGACATATTTGAAGCATTGTCATAAGACTGGCCTCTGCATTTTGAAAAATCTAATCCACAATGTTCTTCAAGGTATTGAAGAGTCTGCTTTGCCAGTTCATCTCCTGTGTGATGCGTTTCCAACTCAATAAATGTAAGAAATCGCTCTACTGGCTGCCCATCTTTTATATAGCGAATAACTACGCTGAGCTGGTCCATGTGCGTCAAATCCGGCGTAGAATCTACTGAAAGACTATAATATCTAGAATCTTTTATCTGCGATATAATTTTACCATGCACTTCTTGGGCCATTATCATAATCAACTCTTCGTAGATCGTTTTAGATAAATAAGAGACGTTTCCTTTTCCGGTGTTTCCATATTTGGTTATGTGTGCCGCTAAAAAGGGATCAAATTGACTTATAAGTTCCAGCAACGCTAGAAAATTTCCATTCTGAGGAGATCCAAATTTCTCTACTGCACCGCGAAAAGGAAGGCCTCTTTCTGCCAATGTACGAATAACAGCTATAACTCGCTGTAATACGTGCTCCCAGTAAACATTCTCTTCATGAATTTGCTTATCAAAACCTTGATGCAAGCTTAAACCTTGCCTGCGTGTTAAATATGTTAATAGACAATCTCTGTGACTAGAACTCTTTTCGTGACCTTCAATCATTACTTTGGTATTCCTCCAGTCACTAAAACCTGTTGAACTACCAAAAACTGAAGATTTATCTGAACAAAAAAGCTTACATACAAAACAGTAAAGTGATCCTGTAGACGGCGAATAAAGTAGCCACTCTCTTTTGTAGTTTTCGCCATTAGGCTTTCGGCCAATAAATACTTTTTCATGGCAGTAACGCGACGTTGAACCATAAGTTCGACGGGATTTTTCAAATGAACTATTATGATTTTGACAGTCATTTGGTCCGCAAGATAGCCAATATTCCACGTCAACGTTTGAAAATTCACACCATAGCCCTGGGTCATTTTCTTGATTTGGTGCTCTGTTAATTTCAGTTTCGTCTATTATATCTTCAGTATTATTTAAGGTTTCAAATTCAGAATCAGAAGGTTCTTGAATCGTAAAATTTTCTTCACTGTTTTTTGACGTCCCTGGAATTGGAATATCAACTGATGGCGGTGGTTCAGATTGAGGAGGACGGAAAAAACTTGTTAACTTTTTTGTTTTACTTATTGTTTCTGCTATTTTTCTTTTATTCTCTTCTGCGTGTTTTCGTTTTTGTGCACCACTCAATTGCAAACGCTTCATGATTTAATCTAGGGGTATGTAAAGAAATAAATGATTAAAAAGAGTACCTAAACGCTGTAAAGTGGAATCTAATTACTCCGAAGCCGAAGGCTTCAAAGCCCTTATCAATTCAATTCAATTCAAGCTAAAATTAAATAATTAGGTATACCTAGTGATATTTTTTTACCTATGTATTCTTGCCTATTATTTTGCAAACGAAAAACATTCGATGCCTACCTTAGCGACATTCGGAAATTCTATTCTAAAGAAAGAAACCGCAACGGTAAGAACTTCTCTATTCATCATCCTTATGATTATTATCTTAAAACAAGTAATTATCGAAAAAAAAATTTTTGGTCACAAGCTTTTACTTAAGTGTACAATCACTGCAAATCAAAGGTGTGTTAAAATAACACACTTAAATGTGTTCAATGTTAAATTGCTATACACAGTCTATAGAGTTTTGTAGTCGTTTTTTACACATTTTAAAGCGTGTTAAAATCCGTGTTAAAATCCATAGTTCGTTTACGGGATTTAACATTGAAACGTTTGGTGTGTTAAAAATGACTACAAAATTAACACACTTGGATTTGCAGTGATTTTAACAAAATTTAATAAAATATGACAAAACATAGATATTGTGAAAAAAAAGTTGAAAAAAAGCAAATGCATTCACCCGGGAATCGAACCCGAGACTCTACTTATAATTCATGCAGTCAGACCACTACACCACACTGACGTGGCTCGAAGTGTTCAAAATAGCGATATTCTTAAACTCAAAAAATTATTATTATTAAAACAAAAAACCCGACTACTTAAAATTAATGAATTAAAAAAGAAAAAACAAGTTAAAATTGCAAGTTGCTTTACATTACACGCAGTCGGAGGCAATGGTAGTTTGTATCTTTGGTCAACAAAACAACATACATACATACATACATAGACTGACAAACACATTACCCTCCCGCAGTCCGGTAAAAACAATTGACGAATCGGGTAAATGCAGCTCCTTCTCTGGACCTGATCATCAGATCAATACCAACTCCTGATAAAACCTATTGTCACCGGGCGGGAGGGAATACAGCTTGATACCTTTGAGTATTTATTGTCCTTCATACCTAATTTCAGCTCAATCGGACCGCTGGAAGTCGCTCAAAAATCGATCGCAATATTCCGCCTGTACAAATTTATAAACTTACTTGACGTGAAGTGTAGTAAAAGCTTGTAACAATATCTATTGGCTTGTAAATTAAAGAAACACGCCCGACCGCTAGATATCGGTAGTCGTTTTTCAGTAGGTATCATTTGACGTGCGTGTCATTGACCTCTCAGACTAATTTACCTACCTAGAAAAAACTATTTCGGAGCTTGCAGAAACCTTCAGCTTCGATTGGTTTGAGTAAATTTACATAACCAAAAGTAATTACTTAAATGAAACAAAATACTTTAGATATTTTGACTTTGGACATTATCAAAACAAAACAAAATAAAACTTTACGTACCTAAGCGAACACAATATTATGAACAGAACTTGAATGAATTGTCGACAAAAATTGTATTACGTACGCATAGAAGCCGGCCGGCACAATTACTCAAAAAACAAAACATTTGATTGAAACAGATTTGCGGAGGCGCCAGGCTTGGGGCCCGCGGGGAAGGAGTGGTTTGTGATTGGTTGATCGCAATTCCGGGGCATTGGAATTGTCGAATGCACTAGCGGGCAGCGAGTGGGCAAGCGGGAGTGGGGTTATGACTCTAGGTCAGACTCTATGTCAACTTAAAACGCGCGAATTTTCAAATTAGTCCTAGAAACTTTTTTTGGTGTGGTTTTTGGTGACGTGAGAGTGAGACGTGATGCCCTAAGGACGGATTTTTTTTGTGCTTCTTCTGGTGCCCCCTCAGACGTGATGCCCTAAGCAATTGCTTAATTTGATTAAGGGTTAATCCGTCACTGACTGGAACTAATATTACAAGGTGTGTTTAGTTTGGGTCTTGACGGCGCTATAATTATAAATTGTTGCAACAAAAAAAATGTCCTAGAATATTTATTTAGTATACAAATTAGTGTTTAAATAATGTTTTTCTAGGAAATTCTATACATCTAACATTACAGCACATAACATGTCATGCTCTCCAAGTTAGAATAGTTTTATTAGTCGATACTCAAATATAATATATTAATATTTATAATAATATTTTGTGTAAATACAATACATACATGCATTTCAAACCCTTACACTAATAGATAGCTATATTATTCTGGTTCCCGGCAGAGTAGAATTTGGGCCACCCCTTTTCTTCCCATGTGGTGTCGTACAAGGCGACTGAGGGTGAGGGCTGATTAACTTTAACATCAGACAGATATTTATAGCCCAGACTCAGCCAGCCAGCACGGCTCGAGTCAAGAATAGTGCCCGGAATACGGCAATAGGCTCACCCCCTATTACGTGGGACCGAATACAGATTGCACTGAGAAAAACGGGCTACTTACGGTGGGCAAATTTGTAATGTACTGGCAGCCAGATACGTATCATGTGCTTTTTACATGTAAATTATAAGAGCCATACTTATAATGAAACGACACCATGTTAAGTAAATATGCCGCATAATGCTCTGTAAAGACAATGTAAACAAGTTACTTGTAATGAGGCCGCATCCTTATTACGTAAGCCGCATCATTAAATGACTGTGCCCGCACTGTTAACATATACGTATGCGGTTTAATGATGCCGCATATGTATTAACAGAGCAGCATACGTAATTACGTAACCCGCAACAGGAAATATGTATGCGCTATACGTACGAAGTTATACAGCCGCATTATTTCAGTATCCAGGCTCTTTATAACAGTAACTAGTTGCCAAATCATTGTACTGACCCCGTCTCATTAAATAATGTACCCGGTTACGTACATAATGTACGAGCAGGGTCAGACATATGCCGATGCATTTTACGCACACGGGATAATTAATAATGTCTCCGCCTACATAATCATTTACGTATCCTGGCTCATTTTACGAACTCCGTTTACTTACTGACTGTGTTCGGTACCCAGCATCTTTATAACGTAAGCCGCATCATGAAATTACTGTGGCACACTCTTAACATTTACGTATGCGGCTTATTGATGTCGCACAGATCAGCATGACGTAATTTACTGAACCCGCAACAGAAAATATGTATGTGCTATGCGTACGAAGTTGTACAGCCGCATTATTTCAGTATCCAGGCTCTTTATAACAGTAACCCGACAGGCTTGGTTGCCAAATCATTGTACTGACTCAGTCTCATTAAATAATGTACCCGGTTACGTACATAAGGTACGAGCAGTCGCCTACATCATCAGTTATACGTTTCCTCGCTCATTTCACGAACTCCGTTTACTTACTGACTACGTTCCGTACATACCTGGCTACTTTATTACTTAATTTAAGTAATCGGAATGTTTATCGTTTGTAACACGGTTCATCATCCTTCGTAACACTAAAATAGTGTTGTTGCCACATCATTTCACACGCATTGTAATACAACGGAATTGTCATAATACACAATCTGCAAAACGTTAAAACTTATATCGTCCTGTCAAATCAAATCAATGAACTGAAGTCATTTCTCTATTTCATTGCTTACGTTTCATTACGTACGCCATCTATATGATTCTATTCGCAATGACGTTATCGATGTTCCAACGATATTGCTGAAGTGTTTAATTTATCTGATAGATGGCGTTTTATTGTGATAATATTGGGACAATACAATACATGTATTAATTATAGCGGGATTATATTTGTTATCTACTTCCCGACTGCTGACAGACGAAACGGTTCTGTTTTACGGTTTCTGTATAGCCAGATAGATTTTGACATCGTGTCGACGTGTCGTAAATTGAATAATTGTGAATGTAATTAATAATTATGTAGTAATTAATAGTAGATACAGTATTAATGTAGTATGTAATTATGTACTACATAATTATTAATTACATTCACAATTATTCAATTTACGACACGTCGACACGATGTCAAAATCTATCTGGCTATACAGAAACCGTAAAACAGAACCGTTTCGTCTGTCAGCAGTCGGGAAGTAGATAACAAATATAATCCCGCCAAAAACATTTTCCTGAAAAATGTTGCCAAGACGTAGCTTACCCTGTGAAAAAGGTATTAGATCCCGTATAAAGCCAAGGTCTAAAGACTACATTTTAGTCAAAATGCGTGGCTTGGCCGTTTTGCTACCTTCACGAAGATTTCATAGGCATTCGTTCATTGGGTGTGAAACAAAACGGCCAAGCCACACGTTTTGACTATGATGTAAGTAGTCTTTAGACCTTGGCTTTATACGGGATCTGATACCTTTTTCACAGGGTAAGCTACGTAGACTCGTCTTGGCAGCATTTTTCATGAAAATGTTTTTGGTGGGATTTCATTTATTTTTGTAAGTTGGTTAATGGATTTTTTTGGATTGGCAACATTTAAATTAATTTTCCCTTATGTAGCATCAACTGTAGTGCAAATCTCATATACAAATTTCCACCGTAGTAGGTACTATTATCTAATCTGTGCTTCCACCTCCTATTCCCAGAGGATAGGTTGGGTTCGGTTTTTTAATTTTTTTGTTGTCTGTGTATTAATATTAGCTTAAATACCAAATTTCAGCTTTCTAGGACTTCAGGAAGTACCTTAACAATTTTGATGATCAATGAGTGAGTCAGTGACGAAATTAAGGGTTTTGAGACATTAATTAAATCTAAAGTATAATAGCTACGACATTCAAACTTTGTATGTTTAATGGTTGTACTGATGGCATTCTATCCTGAAAATTTTAACTATTTAGCGTCATCTAAAGCAAAGTTATGAGAGTTCAAAAAAAAGACGAAGCGTTTCGAGAAAAGGTAGGTACCCTTGCGCTTCGCTTGGCTCGTCTTGGCGGGGGTACTGCCGTGCCCCCAGATAAAACAATAAACTCTTTTTCTTTGGGCAGTCGTGTAATAATAAGATTATAAATCTTGTTCGTCGAGTAATAATATAGTATACAATAACATAAAAAAGAAATTCTTTCGCCATTACGCTGTTAAAACGATGAATAGTCATGCGAAATTATTCAAATTCAAATTCAAATTCAAATTCAAATCATTTTATTGTGAAAATGGGTACATAGTGGTGTTGTGATAAAATGTGGTTTCTCCATTCTCCGCCTCAAGGCATACAATAAGAATTATTTATAAAATGTGCAATTAAACAATTTATGTGGGCTTCTTAATTGCATACCAATAATTGATTGTATTAAAAAATTATGTCAGTATGAGTAAATGTCAAAAAAATAAAATAAGTCATCTATACAATTAAAATCATAAGGAGTACATACATATTATTATCAATAGAATATTTCAAATTACACTAAAAAAATAACAATAGACCAAATCATAACAAAACAAATTCAAATCACATTAAATCTCGCCTACTGTTTATTTCCAATAAATTAAATCTCAATAAATTACTTTGTCTTGTCTTCTAGGAATTCGTTTACACTATAGTAAGTTTTTTCGAATAGAAATGATTTAATTTCATGTTTAAATTTGTCGATATCTCTTACACTTAAAATAACCTTAGGTAAGTTATTGTAGATCCTCGGCGCCATACAGAAAACGCTACTATCCATTAACGCGCTCTTATGCTGAGGGCAACATATTTTGTGTTTGTGGCGCTCACTTGTATAGTGTTCAAACAAACCTAAATTGGATCTAACAAATACCGCAGTTTCGTAAATGTACAAACACGGCATTGTCAATATTTTCAAACTCTTAAAGTAAGGCCTACAGCTGTCTATTTTTTGTAGATTGCACATTGCCCTTACACATCTTTTCTGTGATTTAAACACTTGTTCTTTCTCAGTACAGTTACCCCAGAAAATTATACCATACCTCAGTATAGAACCTACGTAACCGTGATAAGCCGCCAGTACAGCCGGTTGGTTCAATTTTTTGGTTAGCATATAAAGCGCGTATGACTGCGAATTTAATTTTGAGCACAGATTCTCTACATGCACCTTCCAGTCTAAGTTTTTATCTATAGTCAGACCTAAGAATTTAGTTGTGTCTACTTCGTGAATCGTTTCACCTTCATAATTAATGTCAATGTTTGTGTCAAATATAGGAATTCTATTTCTAAATGTCATTATATGTGTCTTACTTAAATTAATTTTCAGATTATTTGATGTCAACCATTGTATTATGTCACCTAGAGTATTGTATATGTCAGATTCAAGAAGTGTCTTATCCGTACCCGTAAACAAAACTGTGCTATCATCAGCGAACAGGATAGTGGGATGTCCTGTAACATTCGGTAAATCATTAATATAAACGTTAAATAAAAGTGGTCCCAGCACACTACCTTGCGGGATACCCCTATTATTTTCTCTATATTCTGACAAAAAATTAATTTCAGATCTTAGTTTTGGGCATAGGTGTGTTATTTGTGTGCATTGTTTTCTATTGCGGAGGTATGATGCTATAAGATTCAATGCATTACCCCTTACCCCATATGCGCTTAATTTACTTAATAGTGTTTCATGGTCCACACAGTCAAAAGCCTTTGTGAGGTCCATGTAGAGCGCACATGCAGGTACTTTCTTATCCACACAGTCTGTTGCAATTTTTAAAAACTTGTAAATGGCCAGATTTATACATTTGTCCTTTCTAAAACCAACCTGCTCCTCTGCGAATACATCATATCTTTCAAGAAAAGTGTAAACTCTGTCATGAATTACCTTCTCAAAGACTTTAGAAATGATCGGTATCAGAGCAATTGGCCTATAACAGTTCATGGAATGTGGATCATTACCTACTTTATTTAATTATCAATTACCTACTTTCAAATACTTACATTCCAAATCTGCTTAAGTACGAAAATTCGGAAAAATCTACTTTCTCCAGAAGATCTAGCTAGATCGATATTATACCTATTGCAAACTTCATTAAAATCTTTATTATGATTACAAAAAAAAAACAATAAATTTAATAAACAGTTGTTCGGATAATAGTAGGTATACAGAACCCGGTAAATCACAATATGCTTAGTAGGTAGGTACCTCGACGTATACATATATAAAAGATACCCTGGAACCGGAAAAAAACAGCCACTATACACGAATATTTTTTAATTACCAGAGAAATTTTGGCGACGTGATAGGTATTCGATACTGAACACATCCATGCTATAAAAAAACAATAAAGTATGTATGTCAATTTCTTCCTCAAAACCACCTAAATTATGTTCACGACGTACAAAATTTTACTCAATGAATATGACTAACGCGCTCTCTCTTTCTACTAAAGTTCGCTCTGCGTCCTTGAGCGGGGTGCAGTGCCGGGCGGCGCGTGCGAAGGTCCCTGCCCCGCACATACCTACCACACCGCGCTACACGTGCCGGCGGCATCTCTTTGATGTTAAAAAATTTAAATCTAAATTTAAATCACTACGTACTAAAGTCTAAACCATGCCAGCTCACATTTAGAAATGTAATGAAACCATTGCATTACAAAGTAGGTAATTACTTCAGATAAAAATTAATTGGGATTTCCCCGCAAATAAAATTGCACAATCGCTCAATGCGCTCTACTTACGGGGCCTTACCCGACTACAGAGTACATTTTTTATAGGTAGATAGTTAGATACCCGACTACAAAATGTAAACAGATTTTTAAACAAGACTAAATGGAGGTACTAATGGTACCTACCTATTTTCTGAATTTAGCTACCACGCAAATAATAATAAATAAATAATTCGTAGGTAAGTTATTTCTAAAGTACAGGTTCTATTAAAAGGTTCTTTTGAAATGCTTGTGAACTTACGAGTATGTAAAAAGCAAAGAAAAAAGTATGTAACTATAATGCGGGCCTAATAAGAGTTGCAATTTCTACTGGTACCTATATTTCGTTCTACACTATTTAGTGAGAGATACCACAAAGGACAAAATGACAGGTCGTATTTGTTAGACATAAATACTGATACTCACTCCTACGAGATAAGTCTATAACAGTTAATATACGTTGAGTCTAGTTTTCCTTTAGATCGATAAAAATAGGTATTCAAATTAAGTGGTATAGTTGAGCTGGCGCGCGCGGCGCCCTAAAGTACCTACCTGGCGCCCCGGGCTGTCGCCCCGGTGCCCCCCCCCCCCCCCCCCCCTAAAGCCGATACTGAGGGGAACGCTCCCGAAGCCGAAGGCCCGTGGTAGTACTCCGGGTATACGTATACTACATATTGGCATAATTTTGTTTTCGACTTGGAGATTTTTTTTTTTGAAATTTTACAATTGCAACCGCTTATAAGTAAGCGGCTGCAATGCAACGATGACGAAGTAAGCTTCGTCATCGTTCAGCCGAAATACGTCCACTGCTGGACATAGGCCTCCCCCAATTATGGGGGTAAGTGCCATTGGCGATCGCAATAATTCCACCGTACTCCAAGGATGCTACTCCCCATCCCCCTGTGGTCTTGGTCGTAGTTTTAGGACATATCCGGGTCCTTACTTCGTATTGCAGCACAATTAACGCTATACTTAAAATAAGGAAGCGCGTACATTATACTGCAGCCGCTTACTCACTTCGGTTTGCTGCGCAATTAACGCTATACGTAAAATAAGGAAGCGCGTACATTATACTGCAGCCGCTTACTTACGTCTGTACGTCGTACTGCGCATTTAACGCATTTGGGGCTGCCATCACATTAAAGTTATGTTGTTTGGTGGTAGCTAAGATCTGCGGCAGACACTAAAATATTAAAACTTGTTTATTTTGCTCTTGTGCAATCTATAATTGCTTACTGCATCCCCGTATGGGGTAATGCACTTCCCAATTATTTGATCCAGGCTGAACGAGCGCAAAGGGCTGTCATTAAGGTTCTGCTACATAAACCATTCAGATATTCAACATTAACATTATATAAAGAATTTTCAGTCCTCTCCGTCACACAGCTCTTTTTGCTCCAAGCGGCACTATGTAAGCGTGCTGAGGTCCCTTTTATTACAAGTAAAAAACGTAGAAATGACCGCATTTGCGAGTAGGTACATACCTCACAGAACGTCTTTTGCCAGACGCAGCTATTACTTTTTTAGTCCCGTGATATACAACCGTATCTCAACAAAGAGATTTTCATTCATCCTCTGACTAAAAAGAAATTTAAGCTAAGACTGACGGAGTGGCTAAAGGAGTTTGATTATGACCAAACAGAAAACTTTTTAAAAACGCCATCTTAGTACACACTTGCATGCACACATTCAATCACACATCCACTTACACAGAAACAATACAATACACCTACACCTAACATAACAATCATCACCACATACACACATCCCTTTCTCGCACATAATACTCAGCTACACAACATACTCTCACATACTCACACTCAAAAGTTTTTGTTGCTTATTTATTTGGTTGCTTAGTTCTTTATATCAAACGTAGATTGTAATTACATAGAATCATGCTCTCGTGTGCTTACTGCCTTGCTAGTGTGGTATGCGTTGGCACCTGTAACGCAGTGAAACTTCACTGGTACAGGTATCAGTGGCCTAAAACCAGTTTTGTTACGATTAAAACTATTGCGGCATTCAATAAATGATTATTATTATATTGCAATATTGTATCAACCTCATGTCAAAAACGCTGCTCCCCAAGATACAGGCAATAGCCTAGTTTGGGTAACAGCAGTCATTCATAATCGAATAACAATATGTCTCCATTCAAATAGCTATTGAACCTCTCTGTATACAACTCGTAGCATTTCTTGTGTTTAACCTGTACAATTCTACGTGACAATAAATGTTTTTTTTTTTTCATTAGGTACTTCATAAATTTATTAAGCGTGTTTGTGTTTGCTCGTTTTTAGGGTTCCGGACCAAAAAGGTAAAATCGGAACCCTTACGACTGCGTCCGTCTGTCTGTCTATCACGAAGTTAAATATCCCAGGAACTACTAATGCTATCAATTTGAAATTTGGAATAGATGTAAACAAAGCTAATCCACGTGTATAGAAAATGAAAAATGTAAAGATATAATTGTTAATTTCTATAAAAAAGGACGGATATATTGTGCA
The DNA here is from genome assembly GCA_949126895.1 of Eilema caniola. Lineage (NCBI taxonomy): Eukaryota > Metazoa > Arthropoda > Insecta > Lepidoptera > Erebidae > Eilema > Eilema caniola. The sequence continues at coordinate 27,888,908 of OX421462.1, read as the reverse complement.
AAAATTTAAAGTCTAGTTATTAGGCCACGTGGGGTATCATATGAAAGGACTTGAATTGCACATTCTAAAGCAGTTTTGAATTAATTTCTATAGTGGTAAAATTTTAATTTACAAAGGAAAATGTAGAAAAAAATACCATTTATATGGAAGTATTCTGAAAGTAACTTCTAATAAAATAAGAATTATTGAAATTGGTTCACTTGGTAGAGAAAGATATTTATCTCTGAAAAACAAACATAGACCATTTCTTAAATTACGTTGGTCCAAGTTTGTACGGAACCCTCGGTGCGCGAGACAGACTCACACTTGACTGCTTTTTACAATCAAGGTTGAGTAAAAATATAAGCGAAGCAAAAAATATAAGAAAAACAATAAATAAGTCGGTAAGATACAGATTGCGACCACCTGGCTGCTTTCTAAAATTTTATTTTCTACTATACTTACTTTTTGTTTAGTCATCTTTTACAACACGACTCTTATAAACTCAAGCACGATGGGATTATCTTGTGTAATTTAAAATTGCCTTTGGGTTCTGATTCCGTCATCAAATCAGCTCGGCAACATATTAACATAAGTACGAGTACATTAACATACTGAATTTTAGTTCAATAAGACATCGGGAAATATATCTAACATATTTTTGTAATTTAAAAAAATATTGTATGTACTAAGAGTATCTATTATGATTGTGTATAATTCAAAACATGGTAAATGAAATTCGGAGTTGGCAACACTGCTTATAACCTATTTCGCCAAGCGCGTGAGCGCCGAGCGCGAGCGTGCCTCTGCCTATTCGCCGGCAGCCACTCAGAGAGAACACAACGTCTGCGAACGATTGGATCAGTTTGCATAATTTATTGTCATCATGGCTATTTCGGAAATTTTAAACGCCGAAGGATTAAGTGATTTAGTCCCATTTCTTGAAGGTAAGCCATTGTTTGTCTGTCAGTTTTATGTAGATTGTGTGTAAACGTAAGAAAGGGGGGTTCTGTTGGAGTTCCAAGATGGACGGACTCCTTCAAGTTGTTTTTTTTTGTTAATGGGTAATTTTGGTTGTTTAACGTACAGTATTAATAGCTTATTGTGCAGTGAACTATCGATTGAGTGGGCAGCTAGTGAAGAATTACCCTTGGGACAATACCTACTCGGCAGTCTTCCACGTGGTTTTTTATAAAATTCTGCTATTCTTTTACAAAAAGCCAACCTCACTGAACAACGGCATGCTCTACGAGCAACTTTGACATTGGCGAACTCATCATAATTTTGATGGCCAAGCCATATTTTAAAATTAGAATTAGAATTTGAAACGTAAGTATTATTTGGGGACTTCCGGCGTAGGTATCTAGCGAAAATGGCCGTCGTGTTCTAGAATAATCCTTTATTTTTTGCTCATTTTGTTGTTTAATGTGTAATATTGCTAGCTTAATCTCTAGCCGCCCACCGTACAAGAAACATACATACATACAATACAACTAATAAAGAATTCATCTTGAAACGCGCATAATCAGTCTTTAGACACCATAGTCCCCAGGCCTTGGCTTTGTATTGGGCTAACTGTTGCGTCATAATTTAGTTCATTTATAAACTGGGTATTGGGTTTTTTCAGACAACCTTATATACTCAGTAGAAACTGCCATTCTGTTAACCGATGAAGAATTAAAGGAAATGTTTCCAAAGGTTGGCCCCAGAATACAATTTAGAAATTGGCTACAGCAACGACAAAGAGCTGCCGGTGTAAATGTAAGTACTAGTTTTTTGTACCTCTTGTATTTAGGTAATAGCCCGGCAAACATTTTTTTTTCTCATGGACCGCAGCAAAGTAATATAAGTAACGCCAGAGACTAGTATATAATTTAGACTGACAATGTCCATACATTGTCCTGTTCCTTTAAAATAATGAACCTGCTGTAGCTAATTTAACTGTGGAGAGCTCTCTGTATATTAAGTACAAAGTATTTTTCAATATAGTATTGAAAAATACTTTGTAATAAATCTTTTAAATTATTTTTCTAGAACCTTGAAAATCCTGAAATTACTGAGCCAAACGACTCAACTCAAAAGTCTCAAAACGGTGTACGGGACACTGATGTCGGAGACGGTGATCATGCAAAAATCTCCACAGATTCTACTGCAGCTAATAACACTGTGAGTTACTCTTAATCATAACATTACTCAGTTTGATAACAAAACATAACTAATTTCATTGTACTGACAGGCTACCTATGAATATAGAATTATTTTATACCACTTTCGCAGATCGGAGTGAACCAAATCTGTTGTCCAGCCCGTACCAATTTCAATTGTCTGTTACTGCTTTTACAATATACAATTTGTAATTAACATAACATAAACTCTAAACTTAATAGGGTACTATTATTTAAATGTGTGAGAATCGCGGAAACCAAAGACAATATTAATAAATTTCGCTGTTTGTGTTGTAATATAAATTTGAAGTCGGTTTGTGACAACGCTATTTGTTGGTACAGCACTATAAAAAAGTAAAGCTGTCAGCTGTCCTCTCTCTCTCGATAGTTTCAATACTTTCAACACTTAAACTTTAGTTAGAGCACTGTAAGATCATTCTTTTTTTTGTTTCAGGTATCGAAACTATTAAATGTAATGTTACTTTCTTTTAGTAGATTGTATGAGTATTTAGACAAGGCACTAGTCAAAGTTAGTGTGCTAGTAGAACGTACATAATGTAGTTAGTTGTTGCACCAGCAAAAATGTAAGTACATCCATATAATATAGTATTTATTTGGTAAGTGTTTGATGGTAGCATACATTAATATGAATGTTGCAAGATGGCCCAATCTGCTTATTCTTAGAGCTCAACTGTTGAACAAAGCCATTGTATGCTATTGTATTCTCAACAACATAATCCTCAGTTTGAAATAAACAGAAATATGAGCCTAAATAGTTCATCGAAATAATGGCTTTATTGTTTAGACTAGAAAGTTCATTTCAAATTGTTTGAAAGTTTTACATTTACTAATTAATTTATTAATTTGTTTAATAACAATAAAAAGTTGGTATTAATAGTGTTTGTTTTACATACAGGAAAGTTTAGATGGCAGAGCAATACTCAAAGAGGGAAAAGAAGGCTTACTGTCGGAGGGTTCCCGAAGGAAATTGAGCCAGCTGCTAATACACCAAAAGCTAGAAAACAATTGTGCGAAGAAAATTTCCAGTGAAGAATTTTATAAACTAGCTACCGAAATTGTAGAAATATTCCACAAAGAAAGCGTTGTGGTGTATTATTCTGCGTATGTATCAGCTACAAATAAATTAGCTAAAAAAAATGCTAGTGGCAAGTTATACGAGAGTTACATAGCACGAAGGAGAAAATTGCGAGAAGGTGGACAGTTGCCGGGAACTAGCCGTTCATCCTCAAAGTCGTCGGGATCATCACTCAGATCCACACCAACTATCACAGATGAGGACATTCACTGCCTGGAATCTGTCGAAAGTGGTAAGCAAATAATTACTAATCAAAAAAAATATATATATAATTAAATGAGCCCTTTTAATAGAATCTAGAATGTCTTTTACTATAACTTAACTGGCCACTTCACCTTGTAAATCAAATGATTAATCATAATGACATTTATGACAAACAACTAGTGACAAGATAGAGTGTTAAACATTTTCTATTCTAAGTGAATTGCACAGGTGATTATTTTTAGACAGAATTATAATTTATTTTACACATATAAATAATTACAGGTATTGTCTATGAAGAAACATTACTGTGGCTGAAAAACAATGTTGATCCATGGAAATCTGTTGAAGAAAAGTGGGCAGAAACTGCAGATCACCGCCTAAACCGCATCCAATGTGGAAAAGGTGAAATAGTGGATTACTTCAAGGATTTCCCAGCTTTGAAACAATCGCAAGGCTATACCTTGGTAAGCATATATATACTGCAGCCTTATTTTTTTTACACAATCCTTTGTTGGTTTTTGTATATATGACATATAAATGACAGAATTTTGTTTATTTTTATAAGCTTTTATTTAACTTGCAATGTATGTAACTATGTTAGTTGATCACAATAGATCAGCAATGGTCGCAGTGACATAAGGGCTCTCACAGCCCGGAAGCCACTAGCAGAATAAGAACTATGTTTGTTCGGGTGGAATCTTGCAGGTTAAATTTGACCAACTTCTCCGGGAAGTTCAATCAATTTGAAATTTTGTATAATTAGTCCAGGCAATGAACTGACAAGTTGTATGAAAAAAATTTAAAATTTGGAAATAATTTATAATAGTAGATTTTTTCTATGTATGTAATGGATATATTATCAATTAAATAGTTACCTAACGACAAAATCCAACAAAATTTCAGACATCAAAAAAATGATAACTAGCTTCTGAAAAGTCAGAAAAATATTAATAAATGTTTTTTTCTTTATTTTGGTTCATTTACATGCTCTATAATATTCAAGATAAATAATTAAAACAATTCATGCTTTATTTAAATCTATATAAATAGTTCCGGATGGAAAGTTTGTTGGATTCTTTAATAAAGCATCTTAGAATAATGTTTTCACACTCACACTCCTACAATATGGGTATCAAATGAAAGGGCTTGCTGAGAATAACTAGAAAAATAAAGTGACGTCACTCTAAATCCAATATGGCGGACAATATACTGAGAAACCTGTATATTCTATTCTTAACATCCCAATAAGCTAAGTGGTAGCGATCCGGGCGGACCTTGCACAAGGTCCTGCCACCCTTTCTCACCAGTGGAACGTACATTTATTGTATTCTTTTTTTCAGTTAATGAACGATTTCAATCATCTGTATCCGGGAAAGGAAAACAAATTATTTTCTTCTATCACCCTCAAAAATGAAGATATTATAAAATATGCTTCATTAAAATTGCGAAAAATTAGAGACCAAGACACGAGAACAAAAATAGCAAATATAATTGCACTGATTGACGGTAAGTTTTTTTTTCAAATATTAGTTCTTATTAAAAAAAATGAAGAAAAATGAGAATGATGTTAAAATGAAGTCTCAAAAATTAACCGAAACCTTTTTTCTTCGAATACAGAAGCTGAACCAGAGACATCAAGCAATGTTGCTTTGATGCTGCTGGCTTATGTCATCAACATTTCACCTGCACGGAAAATAAAAGGAAAGCAAGCGTGGAAGCCATCCAGAGCAGAGGTATGTGACGGCTATATATCGCAAGCTGCTTCTGAAGCCGACGTAACCAACAAGATCATTCAAAAAAAGGAGAACCTGCAGAGGCTAGGCCGCACAGTTCAACCCTTCGTTATTTTTGTTGGCCCTACCGTTATTGAGGTAAAAGTAGCTTATGTAGTTATAAACGACACATTGTATAGTTTTAACAAGTTAGTAACAGCGGTAGACTGTGCATTTAAAATATTTCAGTCGACAGGAGCTTGTTACCCGGAGGAAGCTGGAGACATTTGGCTTTTTATTCAATTGGGTTTCTACGATATTAAAACTAAATTTGACAGGCCCACGCAGTCTGTGAATACTCTTTTAACTGATCTAGAGTTAATACTTTAAAAATGTTTACGTGTTACTATTGTAAAAAAGCCAGTGCGTCTCCGAATTTACTTATAACTCATGTGCGAACTTTCTGTAAATTAACGGTAGGATTCTCCGGATTTCGGTGTGGGGAACAAGGGTGTTATCGTCATTATATTTCCTCTGCATCTTTCAAAAAGCACTTAGTTAGAGACCACCAGTCATCATTGTCAGTCTTGCCTCATCCAAATAGTAACAATGCGATTGATGAACCCAATATCTCAAATTTACCTTCAACGTCAAGCAAAGAAACTTACGAAACAGCAAATGCAATGGAATCTCCACCAACTCAAAGAGACGAAAACTCTCTTAGTCACCATGCTGCAAGTCTCGTCTCCACTCTATATGCTAACCCAATAATCCCGCGTAAAGCCGTACAGGTTCTTGTAGAAAATCTTCGATTATTTCATTCTAAATCACAATGCATTATAGAGCGACAGTTTAATGATATGGTACCACCAGACCAAAATAATTTTCATGTTAAAAATGCTGTTCAAAAAATATTTAGCGCGTTCAGCGATGCTTTTGAGAATTTAGATTCTGAACACAAACGTTTAAAATATTTTAATGATATAGGAACTTATTCTGAGCCCCTTGAAGTGGTTGTGGGTCAACGTAACGAGGTTAAAAAAACAACAGCTGGTTCGTTATTAGTACAGGTAAATTGTACAATGCAGGTGATTCCGTTAAAAGAAAATTTAAAACTAATTTTTTCATCAAAAAGTTTCATGAAGGATACTCTTGAATATTTGGACATTGTACAAAATGACTCTTTCGGTATTGAGAATATTGTTCAGGGTTCAGTATGGAAAAAAATGACTGAAAATTCTGTAGAGCATGATGCAATGATTTTACCGTTAATAATCTACTTCGACGATTTTGAAATAGGCAATCCCTTAGGAAGCCACGCTGGGATTCATAAACTTGGAGCTATTTATGTCTCATTACCATGTCTTCCACCTCACTACGTGTCGCTTTTGCAAAATATTTTATTATTGGCTCTTTTTCACTCATCAGATAGAACAAGCTTTGGAAACAACATAATTTTTCAAAAAGTTTTTGATGTTCTTAATGATTTAAAGATCAATGGTATTCATGTTGAAACTGATGTGTATAACGGCAAAATTAAGTTTTATGTTGCAGCTGTGACGGGAGATAATTTAGGATTGAATGCTATGTTAGGTTTTGTTGAAAGTTTTTCTGCAAATCGGCCATGTAGAATTTGTACTGCTAATAAAGAACAAATTAAAACACTGCTTTATGAAGATGACACGTTGTTGAGAAACAATGTCAATTATGAAAATGATTTACATTTAAATGACATTTATATGACTGGTCTTAAAGAAAAATGCTCGTGGCTTGCTTTAGATGGGTTTGACTTATTTCAAAACGTCGCCGTAGATGTTTTACATGACTATCTCGAGGGTGCTTGTCGATATGTGATGTCATTTGTAATACAGAATCTAGTGAGCACACAGATGCTAATTTCTTTTGACAATTTGAAATCAAGAATACGGTATTTTGATTATGGACCTGATTCAACATCGGCACCATGCAATTCTGTAGCAAAAGAAGGCTCAACATTAAAGTTGAAATGTTCGGCTTCTGAAATGCTTACTCTTGTTCGATATTTTGGGCTAATTGTCGGATATAATGTCCCAGATGAAAACGAAGTTTGGTTCCTATACATCAAATTAAGACAATTGTTGGATAAACTTTTGAGTCATAGAGTCCATGAAAATACTATCGATCAAGTAAAATTTTCAGTAGCTGAATTAAACGAGCTCTATCGTCAATTAGCTGAAACAGACTTAAAGCCAAAGTTTCATTTTCTCACACATTATCCAGAAATGTTAAAAAAATTTGGCCCACTTACCCAAATCTGGACGATGAGGTTTGAAGCCAAGCATCGTATTTCTAAATTTGTGGCCAGAGCATCGCACAACAGAGTAAATGTTTGTAAAACAATAGCTATTAAACATCAATTAATTTTAAACGATACTTTTATTAAAAATGAAACTTTAAAGACGATCTCTTATGGTAAAAAGGCAAATATGACAGAGGCGCAAATTGAAAATGTAAAGCTAAACTTGCAGTCTCGAGGTATAATCGATAATAATTGTTGGTACTCGATATCATGGGTGAAACTACATGGTGTCCGATTTGGGCTGTCGTCAATTGTCATTCTGGATATTTCAGAATCTTCAGGCTTACCAAAGTTTGGTGAAATAAAAAATATTTATTTACTGGACAATAATGACGTAACATTTGAGTGTGTTTCATTAGAGTGTGTAGATTTTAATCAGCATTACTATGCGTATGAAGTGCAGAGAACCAACGATTACCTATTAAATAATTATAATACCCTTGTTTCGCCTGTACCGGCCACAATTACCATAATGTCAAATTTAAAACTTTATGTGACTGTTCGATGGACTTTAGAATAACTTTTCGCTTTCGTCCGTCGTTTCCTCGTAGTTAGCCCGACCTTCTTCGTTTATTTTTCTCTCATCACACACTTACATGCATAAAACACGTGCAGAAATTCAGAAACACACCCACCTGTGCGGATCTGTTGCCCGCAGGTGAGACAGTTTACACATCTTACTTACCCCATACCTTACCATTTTGCAAAAGCGTGAATGCGGGCCCACCACCAATTTGTTTCTTTAACTTAACTTTAGGTTAAACATCAGTACTGAGTTTCATTTGTTGTTTGTATTCTTTCATCGTATTGTGTCATTTAAGCTTTTAAAATCAGTCAAATATGGAAACTCGGCACTGATGTTTAATCTTCACCTAGGCCCTGGGGTAGGGGAGCACCGCCCCTACTGCCAAAAGGTGGCTCTCGGATCGCTACCAAAACGGAGCGATCCCTACATTTTGTATTTTTTTTTTTTTTTGTAGAATACCGGTTTTATCAGTTTAAAGTCGGATCTTGCGACATAGGTTCCGCAACTAGTTAGGTTTATGCGTATGTTAGCGTTCGTATGCGAACTAGCTTTAAGTTAAGTTTACCGTAGGTCTAGACGCATTGGTTTTCAGCGACGACCACGCGGACTCCAGTGATGCCAAGGTACCCTTACTAGTGATTCTTTGGTCGGGAATCCTAGGTTGCTCTTACTTACCCGCCTCCGGCTCGTGCAACAAATACCTGAGATTTTCGCACAATTGTTTTCTAGTTTCTGGTGCATTAGCAGCTGGCTCAATTTTCTTCGGGAACCCTCCGTCAGTAAATTGAAGCTTTTATTATGTTTCACGGGTACGCCAAGTTGACGAACATGTAATTCTAGAATAGTATGATTAATTGATTGATTTGTGTGGTTTTTTTGTGTAACTTGATGTCCAGAGATGGGCATTATTCGAATAATTATTTATCTAGAAATATTACCTATTCGAATAAAGAATAATTTGCGCTATTTTTATTCGCGGATGATTCATTCGCGGATTGTTTATTCGCGAATAATTTATTCGTGGAAAGAATGCTACGAATAATTTGCTATTGGAATACTTTATTAACTTTTCTTAGAAAATAAAAATTCATTTGTCGAATGAATGCCGCGAATAATTTGAATTTTTATGTGACTACTTTATGTGACTGTTCGATGGACTTTAGAATAACTTTTCGCTTCCGTCCGTCGTTTCCTCGTAGTTAGCCTGACCTTCTTCGTTTATTTTTCTCTCATCACACACTTACATGCATAAAACACGTGCAGAAATTCAGAAACACACCCACCTGTGCGGATCTGTTGCCCGCAGGTGAGACAGTTTACACATCTTACTTACCCCATACCTTACCATTTTGCAAAAGCGTGAATGCGGGCCCACCACCAATTTGTTTCTTTAACTTAACTTTAGGTTAAACATCAGTACTGAGTTTCATTTGTTGTTTGTATTCTTTCATCGTATTGTCATTTAAGCTTTTAAAATCAGTCAAATATGGAAACTCGGCACTGATGTTTAATCTTCACCTAGGCCCTGGGGTAGGGGAGCACCGCCCCTACTGCCAAAAGGTGGCTCTCGGATCGCTACCAAAACGGAGCGATCCCCACATTTTGTATTTTTTTTTTTTTTTGTAGAATACCGGTTTTATCAGTTTAAAGTCGGATCTTGCGACATAGGTTCCGCAACTAGTTAGGTTTATGCGTATGTTAGCGTTCGTATGCGAACGAGCTTTAAGTTAAGTTTACCGTAGGTCTAGACGCATTGGTTTTCAGCGACGACCACGCGGACTCCAGTGATGCCAAGGTACCCTTACTAGTGATTCTTTGGTCGGGAATCCTAGGTTGCTCTTACTTACCCGCCTCCGGCTCGTGCAACAAATACCTGAGATTTACGCACAATTGTATTCTAGAAATATTACCTATTCGAATAAAGAATAATTTGCGCTATTTTTATTCGCGGATGATTCATTCGCGGATTGTTTATTCGCGAATAATTTATTCGTGGAATGAATGCTACGAATAATTTGCTATTGGAATACTTTTTAACTTTTCCTAGAAAATAAAAATTTATTCGTCGAATGAATGCCGCGAATAATTTGCTATTGGAATACTTTATTAACTTTTCATAGAAAATCAACAGACAAATCCTGGATATGTTTCACGGGCAGGTACGCCAAGGTGACGGCCATGTAATTCCAGAATAGTCTGATTAATTAAGGTTGTTGTGTTTTTTGTGTCTCAATTTTACGATTGAAAATAAATAATATGAAGCTTTTATGTCTATATACTTTTAACCACGTAAGGTCCGTACAAATGTAAATAGCCCGACGTTGGGCGTAGCCCCATTTGTCCCCACCTTTTTGTTTTCTGTGGGGACAAATGGAAAAAGATATCACTTGTTCCCACTGGGGACAAAACCTGGATATGTTTCACGGGCATGTTATGTTATGTTATGTTATGCTCAATTTTACGATTGAAAATAAATAATATGAAGCTTTTATGTCTATATACTTTTAACCATGTAAGGTCCGTACAAATGTAAATAGCCCGACGTTGGGCGTAGCCCCATTTGTCCCCACCTTTTTGTTTTCTGTGGGGACAAATGGAAAAAGATATCACTTGTTCCCACTGGGGACAAATCCTGGATATGTTTCACGGGCAGGTACGCCAAGTTGACGGCCATGTAATTCCAGAATAGTCTGATTAATTAAGCTTGTTGTGTTTTTTTGTATGTCTCAATTTTACGATTGAAAATAAATAATATGAAGCTTTTATGTTTATATACTTTTAACCACGTAAGCCTATAAAACTTGTACGGGGTTTGAGAACAGAACTTCTTCAGAATTTCTTCTGTTATTAACCTTGTAAAAGTTTAAAAAATGTTGTATCATTGCTGTTTTCACTGAATGTATATGTATCGTGAAGTATTATTTTATCTAAATTACCAATTTTGTATGCTTCTCACTTACAGGTCCGGACTTTGGTGCTATATTGGTGCAGCTGTTCAGTTTGCTATAAAATTGTTTTGCTTAATGATAATAATATAGCCGCACTAATATCGCAACAAGTTCAACAACAGTAGATAAAGCTTGACCAGAGTTTTAAAAAAAACCTTGCAATGAGCACGCGACTTTTGCGATTCATATGACAACCAATACCATGTCATGTCAACATCAAATTCAACAGCCTCGATATGTCATTATAAACTGTAATCATTCCGATTTTGTACAATTTAAATTCTTTATGTTCGTGAAATTTCTGCAGCATTTTGTTGAATATTTATCACAATTATTTCGACTCTAATAATGACATATTTGTACTCTGTTGACATAGAACTGTCATAATAGCAATGACGTAACTATTGCCAGTAAAATAAATTAAATCTGAAAAATCCCACACGCGTTTGAAAACATCTGGTCACCTTTATAATGATACATCATTCTTTACCGTACCCGCAACATTATTTATAAGTAGATATATGTTACCAGTGCAGGTTGTACTACTTATACTATAAAGCATAATGTGTATAAAACGTATTAACTGTTATAGTTGAGGTATGAACGGGAAGTGGAAGCGGGGGCAGACCACCATTCCTAAGATGGCAGGATTGACCTCGACCAGATACGCCACATCGAGGACGACATAGAAAAACCATGGGAGAGGCATATGTCCAGTAGTGGACAAATATATATGCTAAAAAGAAAAATAAGAGGTATGATACTAGTGCGCGACAATAAGGCACCATATCATTCACCATACGTACATAGGTGGATAGCTATTAGACATACTTGATTTTTAGGGTTCCGTACCTCAAAAAAGGAAAAACGGGAATCTAAAAATCAAGTATGTCTAAATAGACATACGCCCGAGTACATGCAATACTGCTGCAGGTATAAGGCATGGTGCACTAAACGTGTTACGTATTGCACACCATGCCTTACGATACCCGCACCTGTATTTTCCTTCTGCTGGCATGGTACAGTCAGCGTCATTAATATATATACAGCCATCGAGTCAAAATATGTAAACACCAATCTTTTTGTCAGTGACAGGTGTGTAGATATTTTTGAGCTCTTGTATATATATTAATGACGCTGGCCGTACATACAAAGGTGTTCAGATAATTATTTCGAATACCAACCAATCAAACTCAATTTAATTTTGTAGACATAGTCTAGAAACTAATACCTAGGTAAGTGGTTTATTACATTTTCATAAAAATGTATAGTTTAAATATTGCAGGGGGTTTTATTATTTTCATTCAAAACTCCCTGCAATGCAACATTTAAAAATGTAACAAACTACAGACCTATATAGATATTAGTTTCTCGATCGTGTCTACAAAATTTTATTGACTGGTTAATATTCATATTAATTATCTGAACACCTTTGTATGTACCATGGCATAAGGAAAATACAGGTGCGAGTATCGTAAGGCATGGTGTGCCATACGTTACACGTATAGTGCACCATGCCTTACTATACCCGCAGCAGTATAGTACGTACGCTGGCGTGGTACATAAGTATGGTTCACCGTGCTTTACTGTTCCCGCACCAGTATCGTACATACGCTGCCGTCTTAAATACGCACGGTTCATCATGCCTTACTGTACCGGCAACGGTACCTTACCTCTACTACGACAGTTAATACGTCTGACACATCATGCTTTACTGTGCCTGTCACAGTATCCTACGTATGCCGCCATAGTGCACACGTATGGCTCACCATTATTTACTGTGCCCGCTACAGTATCGTAAGTATTCCGCCGCGGTGCACACGTATGGCTCACCATCATTTACTGTGCCCGCTACAGTATAGTAAGTATGCCGCCGCGGTGCACACGTATGGCTCACCATTATTTACTGTACCCGCTACAGTATCGTAAGTATGCCGCCACGGTGCACACGTATGGCGCACCATTATTTACTGTGCCCGCTACAGTATCGTAAGTATTCCGCCGCAGTGCACACGTATGGCTCACCATTATTTACCGTGCCCGCTACAGTATCGTAATTATGCCGACGCGGTGCACACGTATGGCTCACCATTATTTACTGTGCCCGCTACAGTATCGTAAGTATGCTGCCACGGTGCACACGTATGGCTCACCATTATTTACTGTGCCCGCTACAGTATCGTAAGTATTCCGCCGCGGTGCACACGTATGGCTCACCATTATTTACTGTGCCCGCTACAGTATCATAAGTATGCTGCCACAGTGCACACGTATGGCTCACCATTATTTACCGTGCCCGCTACAGTATCGTAAGTATGCTGCCACGGTGCACACGTATGACTCACCATTATTTACTGTGCCCGCTACAGTATCGTAAGTATTCCGCCGCGGTGCACACGTATGGCTCACCATTATTTACTGTGCCCGCTACAGTATCGTAAGTATGCTGCCACGGTGCACACGTATGGCTCACCATTATTTACTGTGCCCGCTACAGTATCGTAAGTATTCCGCCGCGGTGCACACGTATGGCTCACCATTATTTACTGTACCCGCTACAGTATCGTAAGTATGCCGCCGCGGTGCACACGTATGTCTCACCACTATTTACTGTGCCCGCTACAGTATCGTAAGTATTTCGCCGCGGTGCACACGTATGGCTCACCATTATTTACCGTGCCCGCTACAGTATCGTAATTATGCCGCCGCGGTACACACGTATGGCTCACCATTATTTACTGTGCCCGCTACAGTATCGTAAGTATGCTGCCACGGTACACACGTATGGCTCACCATTATTTACTGTGCCCGCTACAGTATCGTAAGTATTCCGCCGCAGTGCACACGTATGGCTCACCATTATTTACCGTGCCCGCTACAGTATCGTAATTATGCCGCCGCGGTACACACGTATGGCTCACCATTATTTACTGTGCCCGCTACAGTATCGTAAGTATGCTGCCACGGTGCACACGTATGGCTCACCATTATTTACTGTGCCCGCTACAGTATCGTAAGTATTCCGCCGCGGTGCACACGTATGGCTCACCATTATTTACTGTGCCCGCTACAGTATCGTAAGTATTCCGCCGCGGTGCACACGTATGGCTCACCATTATTTACTGTGCCCGCTACAGTATCGTAAGTATTCCGCCGCGGTGCACACGTATGGCTCACCATTATTTACTGTACCCGCTACAGTATCGTAAGTATGCCGCCGCGGTGCACACGTATGTCTCACCGTTATTTACTGTGCCCGCTACAGTATCGTAAGTATTTCGCCGCGGTGCACACGTATGACTCACCATTATTTACCGTGCCCGCTACAGTATCGTAATTATGCCGCCGCGGTACACACGTATGGCTCACCATTATTTACTGTCCCTGCTACAGTATCGTACGTAAGCCGCCATGGTACATACGTATGGTTCACCGTGTTCTACTGTGCCCGCAACAATAGCATACGGGTGTTACAGTCGTAGTTTAAGGAGTATTCAGTGCGACTTGCGCACTACGTATACGTAGCCGGACGTCGGGCTACGTACGTACGTAGAAAAATCGACCACGATGAAATTACGTAACCCGCTGCATGTTGAGCGTCAGTATGCCGACTACGTATGACCGACTACGTACGCGTAATGGAGCGGGGTACACACGTCATTGTGGTCGATTTTTGTCCTTATTTTACGTAGCGCGGCAGAGGAAATTTTTCTCAGTGTGGTGAAATGTGGGTGTTAATTCACCTCTGCCTAACCATCCGGGGATAAAGGTGTGATTGTATGTATGTATATATTTCATGCAAATAAATATTTAAATCAAGCAGTAACCGAACCCGCGAATTTGCAGTGACAACTCTACAGCTACGTCACATAATTTTAATATTAAATGCACGTAGTGCAGAGTAAGTACAAAAAAGTTTCATACTTAACTCGATCTCGAATATTGTCGGTGTCGACAAGTCGCTGGACACAAATACCTTGTCCTTAAAAGATACCTGTCGCATGAGAACTGGATTTTTGTCAAAAAAGCAAAAGTAAAAACATGAGTTATTGTACAGGTTATGTTTTTGTACTAAATAATTGAATTTGGTCTCCAAACGATGGATAATAAATAAGTTTCCTTTTTTGAACAGCCTGTATATTCAGGAGTGAATGACTCTGGCAATAGTCAAGGCACATTGACACTTCGTTGCATCGGATTGGGATCCGAAAAGCAAAGTCAGAGCTCACTGGAGAGTTTTTGTGCTGTCAGTGGGAAGACCAAAGGCTATTCCTGCTTTGCCTCCTACACTGACGGCTCAGAAACTCTCTGTGTTTACAGGGTCGGCAGCACGAGCACACTTCCATAGGTCACGGTAACCACTTTCCATTAGGCGGTCGCGTGCTTGCCTGCCCTGCCGCCTCAGTAGTATAAAAAAATAAATAAAAAAACCAATTTTTTAGGCAGTTATTTTTCTGTTTTTAAGCCGCCGTTACTTTTATCCGTAACTAGCTGACCCGGCGAACTTCGTACCGCCAATTTTGTTCCGCCCGCGTGGTGTCAGATCCCGTTCCCGCTGCGCCCTCTTCTATATTAAGCATGTATTATACATATAAACCTTCCTCTTCAATCACTCATCTATTAAAAAGAACCGCATCAAAATCCGTTGCGTAGTTTCAAAGATTTAAGCATACATAGGGATATAGGGACAGAGAAAGCGACTTTGTTTTATACTATGTAGTGAAGTGATATTCGATACAAAGTTGATAAATCATCAGTATATAGAAAAATCTATATACTGATGATAAAGGGTTTGACAGTTTGTTTTAAATGGATTGCACTAATTTCTGGAATTATCAGTGTGATGATGAAAATTTTTTTTGTATTTGATTACCCAGTCGCCTAGAGTATTAAAATTTAACTCTTGGAGTACAAAGACATCATATTTTTTGCTACTCAATCTTCTGCTATAAAATTTACGTAAGATTTAATGTCTCACTAACAACTTTCAAAACAGCGACAAATACAAATCCATATAGTAGTTTCTGGGTCCAAACACGGAAGAATTAAAAAAAAAAATGTTCAGAAGTATTATAATAACATGACTTAAGTTTTTGTAAATATCTCTAATGTACCTACAGACACAACTAATACATAATTTTATAATAACATTCCGCATTGATAATCTCGACTGGATCCATCTTAGTTTCACCAGCCCTTAAATAATAGCACATATTTTTTGTTACTCGACGTCTACATGCTTAGCATAGTATTAATTTCAATTAGGTAAGTCGATACGAGATGTAAAATTGAAATTCTACGTCATATTTACATAGTTATTATCTATATTAAAAACGATATAATAAACGGCCTTCATTTTGGCGTCAATGATGTCACAGTGGCTTTTTGCCAGACGGCTAAGGAGGGAAATAAAGACTGCGTTTATTAATTTTAAATAATGAATTTAATTGAAATAAATAGTTCATTGAAAAGTTACATTGGTTACATTGGGTTTGCATTTGTTCGGCGGCGCGCATATCTGGGACGATAGACGAGGACGATGCGCGTATCCCCACACCGGGGTTGAGTTGGGGACCGCGTGGTCCCCCCCTCCCGAGGAGGGCCAGACCGAGAGGGATGGCCCTGGGTCAGCCGGGGTGCGAGGGATATGTCGCATGACAACCTCACCTCCGGCCTAGCACTACGACTTCAAAGACGGCGTGCGGCCTCTGGCTCCGGAGGGTTGGGCATTTACCGCACGTAAAAAAAGGGGTTGCATTTGTCAGATGATGCAATTTTGTTTTTTAGATTGTGATTTTGGTATACCCTACATTTTTATATGTGTACACATACACATAAATTCTACTCAGCCGGGAACCTCGCGGCGAACAACAAATATAACAGCTACTAATAATGAAGAACTGTATGCTGAGGAGGTTAATAAACGAATAAATCTTAATCTTTGAGCTCTGTTACTAAAAACATCAGTAACGAGTACTCAATGTACTTATAAATATTATCGGACGCTATGTTCAAATCTGACAGTCAATAAAGTACAGTCAATTTAAGTACATAAGTACTCGCATAACCAAGGTCTCATATTTCGAAATACCAGTAATTTAAATGGTATCTGACTATAGATACTTGCAGCTGCCTAGATCGCAGATAAGGCGAGTTACAACCTTGCACATGCAAGATTTGTTTATTGCATAATGATTGGCTTCAGTGCTATAAATGAAAGGTATTGTATTTAACTGGAGTGAATGCGATGGATATAGCGAGAAACATTATGATTGTATTGTATGACGAAAATAACTTTATGGTATGTACTTGTGTTCTATTGTGGACTACTAATCAATTAGTTCAGATTGAAATCAAAAAGAAAAATATTTGTCTAAGCTTTCGATAATATTAAAAAAATTGCTCAATCCTGAGTGAGGCGGAAATGAATAAATATATAAATATATATAATGAATATATTTTTCTAGGGAATAAGTTCTCATGGTCGACGGGAACGAGATCAAACTTCCACGTCGGCGAAGCAGCGGGCAACAGCTATTTTGTAATATAAAGACAACAAACCGACAATATAAAAAAGACGTAAAAAATTTAAAATAAACACGCTTGATCCGTAAATCACGTTCGTTACGCAAATTCACCAAACAATCCTTCGAATTTAAGTAAATCAGCGTAGGCAGAAGTATGTGAAACCTTCATAAAAATCGTAAAATTTAACACTAAGGCTGCGTGGGCGCACAGAATTTTTTTCTCTTGTATTGACCGTAATGTACCAGTGGCATCTAAAGAATAAGTATACTTCTTTTTATAATTTGACTGGTTCACTTTTCAACGAAGCGTCAAGGCAAGCATGTATTCCAGAAATTTAGCTTCTGAGAATGACTTGATTTTAAAAAAAAAACGGTATTACACTGCGTGTGTACCGTAGCTACTTTGAGTACTTCCACCTCATAAAAACGTCGGCTAAACTGCAACGTCAATCTTCAAGGTGAAAACTTGACCATTATAGTATAGATACTTATATACAAAGGTCCCAATTTGTCAGTAATGGTGTAACGAGTTCAACGGTTTTTTCTGTGGTTTCTTTCCACCTCAAAAAATAGTCTACGAAAAATGTTTATCGCGCTTAAAGAAGGTTTTACTTAAAAAATGGGTAATAGACATTCTAATAAAATTATGAGAATTTTAATTTTATTTGTGATTACCTACCCTTCAATTCTTTACATTACAAAGGTAATTTCCCTCAAAAATTGTTTCGCAATATGTTTTCGACATGCATTATAATTTTAATATCGCGCTTTGCTTGACCTCACCTTTTTACCGTCTCTAATAAAATAATTATAACACAATCATAACAAAGCGGATATTGTAACGTTAATTAATTACGTATTCGAATGTCGGCCAATGCGCGGGCGCAAGGACGTCATGCGTTTGCGCAGATGTTCGTAACTTTCGACAGCACTCGGCTACTTTCGACAACGTTCGGTTCTTCATACACATGTAAACAATTGTGTAAATATGGATGAAACAGTTTTTTTATTAAGGGTATGCATGAATCAATATTAGTATTGTAAAAAAGCAAATATGTTTTGTAATATTTTCTCTGGATATTGTGACACAGTTCTGTCAAAGACATACATCCCTTCTTACAAAACGTGAACTGACAAACATCTAGATTTAAAAATAGCTATTTTTTTAAGGGGAGTCTGGGCCCGCAGTCCCGGTCCTGAAAAACCGGTCAATCGAATCTTTAAGTAAAAAACCCATCTGATGCTGAAATGATCGAAACAAGCTTTATAGCAGGCGGTACCCATTAATTTTCATCTGGTTTGAGATTTGTAAATGGTAACCGCCTGCTATAATAAAGCTTGTTTCGATCTTTTCAGCATCAGTCGGGTTTTTTTTAATGCTTTTTAGTTCTGACATAAATCGTATTTAAATTTCCTTTATTTTGATACCCCACTTGATAAATTTTAGTAATTTTTTCTAACCACGTTTTCACATTTCGGCGCCAAAAAACCAACATGCAGCTTTTGTTCATATTTTATGTTCCCGTGAATATTTGGGCAATAAATACCTTCCATTTGAGATATGAATCATTGAAATTCGTAAGGTGGTTCAGAAGATATGAGGCAATAAAGAATATTACAAACATACATACAAGATAGGCGCGAAAAACATAACCCTACTTGGCAATCGGGTAAAAGTCATAAATTCCGTCATCTTAAATTCATGCATGTTAAGCCTCGAAATCTATTATCATTCTGTGAACATTTTTCCAATTCAGTTGGGGTCGGCTTTCCAGTATACATGTGATACGGCTGAACTTCGATAATTTTCGTGGAGAGACTATCCAACCGTCCATGAAAGTCAATCTTCTTCTTCTTTATCCTAGCGTTAATCCCAGTCGCATCCGAAGCTTTTCAACTTGGAGTCTGGGGTTTGATTTGACTACTCCGCAAACATTGATTTTGACCACCCCGTTAATTGAAATCAAGGTTTAAAAATGATTGAAAAATCATTCTTTGGTTCCGATAGTTCGTAAGGATGTTGGTAGACGCCCCACTGTCGCCTCAAAGACAGATATAGAAGGAGAAATTTGAATTGGTTATGGCGAGGTCTGATAGTTTAGTAGTCAAAGCATTGCCCTTGTAAGGCAAAGATCGCGGGTTCAAACCCCGCCTAGACAGACAGATTCAATGTTTTCTCTTTAATTCGATTTGAATAGGTATTTAGCATGAAAATGCTTAAAAATTTAATTCAAGGGTCTATTATTATAATTTTAACTAAAAATTATGTACATTTGAACATCCAAGGTTGTTATATGTTTATTGTTTGTATGCGTTGTTGTGTGTTGTTTATTTTATATTTTAATTGTAACATGCTCGTTGGGACTGAACCATCCTCGTTGCGAAATAATGCAACCAAGTAATTACAATAAATACTTACTGTTGTTTTTTTACGTAATATACTTTAAAATATGCTTTGTTATGTATTTATTAGGTTTATATTACTTTTATTTATTAACACGTTATAATGTCTTATTGACAATAAAGCCGATGTTTCGTGTAATCTACTTAGACCTAACTACATACATACATATGCTTACGCCTATTTCTCTTCGGAATAGGCCGCCATTTTCTTCTAATCTATACCTATAAATCTACCTAATTTTAGATTTATTCATATCACAAGCTAGTAAAACTATACATAGTTACATTGGACCTAGTAGATAGACAACGCTGTGCAGAATGTCGTACAATTATTTATTTTATTTCCTAGTAATGAGCCTATCGAGAGCTACAATAAGCTCATTACTAGGACGAATGACTAAAGCGGCACTAGTAGGTTCGTATCAAATTTGGTTAGGCAGGGAGGGGAATTTGGGTAGTGAAGGTGAGTGTTGATGTACATCAACAAAAGGGGCCTCTTCTAAACCTGCACTTGGGTCGCAAGTCCCAGGCACTGTCCCGAGTTCCCAACTCAGTAACGCGATGGACCCGACACCCGCACGGAGAATCCATGGATTGCTAAGAATCTCAGTCATTTATTATCACTATTCTCTCTGCCTGAGTCTACCTGAGTGCTACTTTATCGATATCAGATATATACTGATCATTATAACCATCTAATTAGCAGTCTAATACATTTTGTTCTAAATGTAAATTTAGGCAAAAATATTCTCGGAAAATATCGAGACTGTTGCTGTATTTCCCAGGAGCATGCCATATACTTTCCATTATTACTTATATCAGGCGCATGACCTACATTACTAAAATTATAACGTAAACAAATCAAATCTAAGTTCTATTAAAAAAGTTCTATTATATTCTAAATAAGGCAATGCCCGTATCGCACTCCGCCAATCACAAACACAGTACAATAGTAATTTCCCCGACCCACTGTCACTTTCAATTGAAATAGTAAATAGCTCAATCACTTTTTGCGATAACCTCCGTACATAGACAAATAACCCACAGCCTGCTCACCAAACACCTATTAATCTTTATCTCGCATTACATAAACAAACACATCAACAGGGCATTGCAAAAAGTGAAAGCTGTTGCAACCAAAAAAGAATTGAACACGCCGAGTACTTCATCTATTCAATAATGTACCTTAATATAGACAGTTAAAGATGGTTTGAGAATGAAAACTATTGTGTTAAGTATGCGTGGTTTGTAAGGCACTTGTTTTGAACATATCCATCAGCCTGTTATGGTGATAAAGGTTTTGTGAAACGATTACGTGATTACTACACTAAGAAATACTGCGAAAGTAGTAATAATTGTTATTATGTATAATATAGAGTTTTTTATACAACTTAGGTGGCAGACGAGTACTTGGCGTATCTAATGGAAAATGGTTAACATGGACTATGGACGTGAGCAACACCAGCAGCGTCATCTCATGTTGCTGAACTTTTAGAAACCTTCTATTGCTCTTTTTGAAGAACTATTTGTAGTCGTTTGGAAAAACCACATCAGTGAGATCATTCCACAGTTGAGCGTTCGCGGGATGAGCGGTATGAAGTTACTATTTTTCATTCAAAAAAATTAATATGCCTCGTTGAGGCGTTCATGAGTACCACTGCTATGCATAAGAAGTTTTAATAACCTGGTTGGGTAAAGCGTTTCTGGGTTTGTCAGTTACGAAAATCCGAGTACGGAATCGGGAAGAAGGCTCGGTTGATGACAGTTCACTGCCCACCCCACAACTTGACAACTTGGCACTAGTAGAACACGGTAGGAAGATGTACCACTTCAATCTGTAATATTCCTTCTACTAATGGAGAATTCAGTAGGAAGTTCTAGTTCGCAATAGTCTGAAAAAGGAGATTGAGTGGAACTCTCCAGCTATGGGCAAGGTGAAGAAGAGAAGGTGGAAAACGGTAATGAGGCAATGGAAACGGTGCTGAGGAAGATGAGTAAGTTAGGTGCCCCAGAGAGCTATTCTTTAAAAGCTGTATATTAATATGACTGGGAAAAGAAAAGAAAATGCTAATTCAAATCTCAACTTATTGTATCTAAAGAAAACCCCTCCTGTTTCTTTACAGAATCTTCAAGTCTTTAATTCATATAGGAAATAAACCATTACCTTTCAACATCTAAAATGATTTACAACAAGAAATTCTAACCATTACTTAAATCCAATCACAATTTTAAACGAACTATAAAGTAATTAACTCTAAAAATATAATAAATTTAAAATCACCATCGCAAGAAATGTAATGTCGTCGGCCGTGAGAAACATCATAACTATAAATCTAAATATTCAAACCGGATTCCAATTTGTTTAATAGGTATTCTACCTGTCATTGTATGTTATTAAATTCTTAACAACAAATAAATTTCAACTCTATCAGAAGTATAAAAGGTGTAATTTAAAATCAGTAGTAAGAGATGACTATTAAAACATCTTTGACAATAAAAACGCCACAATGAATTCTTTTCATGATATTTGTCGTGGTCGTAACAGGTTGCAAATTCAAATTGGTAATAGCGTTTCTATAGATATTTACCTGTTATAAATTGAATTTCAAAATCTTGATTAGTTGAGCTAGCAAGCACATAATTATAGACATTGATGAAATAATTTGATCAACATGTAATTCCAAATTAATAATAAGTACGGAGAGGCTCGTGGATGAGTAGTAAGTAGGTTAACTTAACACATTGCAAGGTTAAGCAATACTATTAAGTCGTTCTTATGATGGGTGATCATATTCTTAAGATATCAAGACCCTTCAAGGTCATAATAAAAGCGGTTGAAGGCGCGGGCACGGTAGCGGAAATAGCAACTTCAACTTCTTTAAAATGGCCTCTGCAGCAAATCGTAACAACTTTGTTAATATCAAGTAAAATGTATTATAAAACTATTACTGGCGAGACGCCAATGTCAAGTGTACCAGAGCTACGTTAGACACGCCAGTAAATTTGTTTCCGTGTGTCCGCCCCCCACGAGATTCAGGTGGACGATCAGGACGTGTAGTTGAATTTTAGGGGGCTAGCGGAAATATCAAATTAATGAAAATTGCCGTTGCGGCCACACAGAAGTGATGTAAGAAAGTGATATAAGGGAAGCCTAGCGCGATTGCTTTGAGCGACTTACCGAGCCTATACGACTACTGTCATAGTGCGCGGGCGGACAGGGGTAATGAACCAGTTCGGTGTTGTTGCAATTGCCGCTCGATGTTGCTACTTACTATTCATATCAAATATCTGTTTTCATGACTTAACGTAGCTAAGTCCTGGATTGTTTTTAAGTGCGAATATTTTTATAGAAAAGATCTCACACCAGTTTAAAAATCAGCACTTACTTCACTTCTTTTTTTTGTTCGTATACATCATTTTTAGTATTCAACACTTCCTATCTCAAGATTGGACTATCAAGTACGTAAAAATACCAGATACCGAATGTTGGTGAGAATTCGTGTGTAAAAGTTCGTATATTTGCTAGTAAAATATCAATTTATGTTGAATGTTGACTTAAAATTGCAAGTGTTTATGTGCATTTTGAGTGCATCCGGTCGCGATGGAATCGACAACGATGCAATTGTGTTAACGATGACCGCTGTTAGTATACTAATTATTTACTAATTGTTAAGGCCCTGTATTCCTGCAAAAGTAGGCATTTATCGCTATCCCGGCCGGTCAGAAAATATTACGCGCGGCTGCAGTGACGGTGAACTCGGTGGTGACCCCGCCAGCGACACAATATAGAAATAAACAGTAGGAAAACTTGATTTGACTAAGAAAATTAAATGTCGTTTTTTAACTTTATTTAGTTTCGTGAATAAATTAGGTAAGTAATAAATAGTAAATGAAAAAAATACTGTATGAGTTTGAGAACTGTTTGTTCTTTGCTTTTAGTTGCTTGGGAGAAAGTAAACTTACAGTATAATATTAGTAATGTTTGTACATTTACAAAAATTTGTTTGAAATTATGCCAACGGTTACTCTATATCACCGCACCGCTCGTTATCGACAGAGCATTCATACTTACACTTTGGCACCTGATTAGTGACGTACTGTCCGGTTTCAGAAGAATTTCCTCCCGCGAATGATTTCATTGTGGACTGAAGTCCCTGCCGAGGTATTCCCTAGGGACTACGGTATGAAATTCTTCAAAAAGGTAGTGAATAGGATTATTAAGTGTCGGCAACGCGTGTGTGATTCCCCTGGTGTTGCAGGCGTCCATAGGCTACGGTGACGCTTGTTATCGGCGGCCTGTTATGAGATGGCAGACAAGCACACGGCCCACCTGATGGAATGTGGTTACCGTGGCCTATGGACATGTGCAACACCAGCGGAGTCAAAGGAAGTCAGTGGAAGACAAAGCATATAGCGTATTATAGATAAATTACATCTACCACAAATAATCGTGCCCATCACACAAATATTTGTCCTGGGTGGAATTGGAACCCACGGCTTCTGTCTCAGTACTCAGGGACACTAAAACTGCAGAATTCGTATTAAAACCCTACAAGTTCGTTATTTAGTGTAGGAAACCTAAGAAACAAGGGTGTCAATGTAGGTTGGTGTAAGAGATTACAATATAATATATTTTTATCTATTTGTGTAGTTAGTATATTTAGGTTGTTTTATTTGCATGCCGCTTTGGCGGTCGAGTATGGTGACACAACTAATTATAACGACATCATGTAAACCCATATTCCGCAAAATAAATGATTTGATTTGATTTGATTCAAATATTGTTTTGTATAAAGGGATGTAATGACCATGTTGATTGAAAGGTATCAAATAAAATAAATTTAAATACCTAGTAAATGTAAAATATTAATGTACATAATCTCAAAATGCTTCAAAGTTTATTTCTTGTGTGCTTGTACCCGGTTGCAAGTCTGAGTCTGGGTCAGAAGATGATAAAACTATGGACTCTACACAATTAAAATTGCTGATGGTAAGGCGATTGCAAACGTTAGCCAGGGGTACTGATATAGATAAAATTTGAATGATCCAAAATCACAGGTGTGCAAAAAATAAAAATTGAGAGCTGCTTTGGTTGTGCGGCGTAATTTTTATGTTTTTGGGTGTGCTGAATTCGAAATTGATTTTTGTTTTGTCATAGCACGTCACCTTTTTTTACAATGTATGTCAGTAGGTGTCAATTTTGAACAATTTACCATTTCTACAATCTTAAAATAAAATATAAAAGACTAAACAGATTAACAAAACTAATTTTTTTATGTAGATAACATTTATAAGTAAGCATTAAAAGTATTTATTTTTCCCAGTAAGACCCATTTTGCTTATGTGAAGCAGCTGAAAGGTATCTCTGAAGCGTCCAACAGTAGTCTGCTATCATTGAAACGCTCTTATCTTTCAGGTTACCATATCTTTTTGTTTCTTGATGAAGCTCACACAGGGCGTTCATTAGTTAAAAACTTTTGATATTACGATTTGCATACATTTAAAAATATTAATGAAAACAAAATTTTACTTATTATTTGTATCCTCAAATTAAATCAATGACACCATTTTTCTGATAAAACTTAGCGTTTTGCAAAAATAGCTGACGTTCTGGAAATTTTTGAGTATTTTTTAAGGCTCAGAACACCCAAATGCATATACCTAAATCAGTTGAAAACATCCATGCAGCATTATTTTTGTAGACCTGTGAAATCGTAAGTAGTACATCCTCAGCAGTTATACTGATGTTTTTTTACTATGGCGCTATGAACGTATTTTAGGTATGATAATTTTATAAATTACCAATCGGAGATAGAAATGTAGTGAAATCTAACATAATTATTTTATTAAATGACTAAATTATATAAATATTTACTTCTTCACATATCTTTAGAGTGCATTCTTTTTATTTGTCATTTTTATGGTTTTGTACGCCTCTTTCGCTTGCGTTGTTTATTGCCCGCATTGAATAACTTGCAACAAATTATTATAAATACGTAAAACCGATTGATTGGTGTACGAAACTGTCACGCAAAAACTGACACAGGTCCTACTTCGGTAAGCGCCAGCGCGCCACTGGTGTGACTGTTCGGGCCTCAGCGGCGCGAGCACTCGCGAATTTTGTAGGTATTTAAACATAACTTTAAAAAATATTTAAATATATAGTCAAACTCTACGAAAATGTCTATACATAAGTAGTGCCTTTAGTTGAGTACAAAAATTTAATAGAAACACCAGTAGTTTAGTCATAATATTGAAAAAACAATTACGAAAAGGGGTAACTGTGGGATTTTTTCTATCGAGTGAAGTTCATTAGATCTGGTAACTGAATTCGAAAATGACTAGACTAGATCCTTAACTAACATATATCTTTTTTTCGAAATTTAAAACGCTTTTTTCTATGATTCAGATGGTTTTAAAGAACTCAAAAGCGCGGCCTCTGTTGGAATACCTAGCCTTAATGAAGTATTACGAGTCCCACCCGGTATCACGTCACGTGTTTCATATCAGCATTTACACCGAACCCCTCACCCATTGTTCAGAACACCTGAAATAGGGCAAATCGCTAGTCTCTTGTCGCGCGTCGGTATGGAAAACCGACCCGAAAAAAAAATATCGCTGTCGCGTCCGCCGCCGCCTTTAGTCAGGCCAAGCACTAAGCATTCGGTCCTGGTTGCCACATAAACATCTACAGCAGTCGTTAAGGGTAGTTGGAGCCCCAAAAAGTCTAATCACAGAAGTTCGATATCATCTATGTAGAGGTCTGTTTATAAGTATATTATAGATGTCAGATGGCAGTCACTTACTGGATAAATCGGAGTTCAGCTGTGTTGCACTAAGACTGGGAAAAGCCTACCTCGATATCCGAGATGATGGCCTCAGATGCGACTGTGAATAACGCAGTAGATAGTGCGATTTTTGTAAAGTAATTTCTACTTCAATGTCCATTGTACTGTATCTATGAAAAACGTTAAGTTAATAAAATGAAACATCTACAGTCAAATATCTATCGACTGTTATATAAATATAACCGTAAACCATGGTCACAATCCTACTCGTATTATTTGCATAAAATTTACCAATCATCGCTCACAGAGCTGTTATTGAACCAACACATTATCATGAAGGTTGAAGCATATGCGTGGCGCCCACCAGCGGTGTGCGCAGGCAGGTGATAAAATGTGTGTACAGTCGGACTGGGGTATAGTGATATGTATGTTAGATAGAAATAAAGAAAGAAAAAACAATGTTTATTGGGAATTACACACAAAGCACATAGTTAAACATAACATCAAATGATGAATGATACGTCTTTCCCATTAGGGTAGGCAGAGCAATCCTGTGAGAGAAAAACCTGGCTATTAAAACTCATGGTCACTTTTCTTTTTGATCTGTACCATCCGGCTCGAAGGACCATATTTGAAGTTCAAGATTTGGGAATAAAAGGTTTCATTTATTTTTATTGTAAATTGCATTAATTGACAACACTGGCTTATAATTCACTAATATCCTTCGAAATCAAACGGGAAGGTTGCATTAAAAATCCTAGAATCCAATTGCAGCGCTTATCGGGCTTAATAAATTATACTATGCCTGTCACTTGCAACTTGCTCGCAAGTTGACAAAGTTTTATTGCACTCGGTTCATCCGATTAAAGTATATATTAAATACGAACAAGATTGAACATTGATTCTCAGGTATGTTTTAGATTAGTATGTGTGTGTTTGTATGTGAATTCCCTGGTAATAAAACTATAACAGTACTTACCTACTTCCAGCGGGGGACGCTGCAGACCCGACGGGTGATCTGCTCTTTTGCGAGGGCCGTTTCACCCAATTCCCCTCCAACAATAATTGTATGAATCATAATATAAAAATTGAATACAAAATCCATAGTTTAACATTCTCATTCACCTTCTCATCCAAGGGTGTCGTAAGAGGCGGAACGGAAAAAAGCGTAGATAAAATCACTGCAAGAGAAGGAAATCTCGAAATAAAATCCCTGTACCTCCTAATATTAGGCTAATTAATTGATTGACGTATTGAATTGTTGCAACTAATAAACGCATATTATCGCATCTGACTGTACATTTAGATGCGCATGAGTGCTCTGTGGGAGATGCCTAGCGCGCAAGGCCCTGCTAATTGAATCATTCATACAAGTCTTACGTATTTTTATGAATGTAAGCTCGTGTTATATTGCTTAGTCAATTCGATATAATGTAACAAAAGATTCGCTTTTGGTCCAGCCTTTGACTAAGGTATAGATGCCCACAAATAATAAGTAGGTACTATTTTTTTTTATCCACATGGGCAGATGTTAATCAACTAGTCTATTGCAGTCCACTGTTGTACATAGGCCTCTTCCAATGTTGGGAGGCATTAGCCTACTGTGTCCACGCTGGCCAGACGGATTGGTACAGGGTTTTATTTCGAGTTTTCTTCCTCTCGCAGTGGTATCGTTAGCGTATTTTTCCGTTAGTCGCTACTTACCACACCCTTCGGATGGGATGGGTGGTGATACTTGTATTCTTTCTCCGTCACCACGCAGATTGTCGATGTACTTAGATGTAATTTACTTGAAAAATTGGTTTTGCGTAGCTTAACACTCAATATAACAATATTTACTATTAAAAGGGATGCGGTTGGGGTTCTCCTGTAAAGAATAAAGTTCCCTCGTTGTGCTTTTAGCATATAGTTTTTGTGAGCGAATACAATATGGGGTTACTTAAGAAGGGCGTTTAAAAGTTCCTACAGTGTGTGACGTTTTGCAAACGTGGATAGGCCTTTTGCATTCCATCAGTTGGGTGGTGTGTTTGTCTGCCACCTATGTGATATAAAATCGCTTGAAATGATTGCTTACAAATGACATAAAAGTAAATATGCATTTAAATTCGAAACAAAAATGAAAAAATACACTTCAAAAAGATGGCACGGTGTTTTTGTAATAAGAGTATGAAAACCTGTTGGGTTCGTACCGCAAAAGAGTTTAAATGGACAATAAATTTTGGTTCTTAATGCAACTGTGAAATGATATTTGCTGAGTTTTTTTTGCGATATCGACGCTACGGGAATAAGGCTGCGCTCTCTATAACAGCGGAGGCGGAATTGACCGCGGGCGATGGATAACCCTAATTTTATTGATAGGAAAAATTATTACGATCGTACTGTACTATATTTTAAACTGTACCAATAATATTAGAAACATGCGTATATCAGAAACTGTGCCGTTTTTCGATTTTTTAACTGTACTCTCGTTAGACAGATTAATATTTCAAATCATACGCATCCGTCCGTAAAAAGAATCTCGGTGCTGATTACGATCAGATTTTGCATGGATTCTAGCTTACCACAAAAAATATATTGATAATAATTATGAAATCTTGAAATGCACAGCTACATTTTTATAGGTATTACAAATTATATAATTTTAATCGATTAAAATAGGAAAAATATTGAATCGATCTAGGCGGGGTTTGAACCTGTGATCTTTGCCTTGGCAAGACTTTGACCACTAAGCTACTAGACCTCGGCCGAACTGATACAATTTTTTTCTTTATATCTGTTTTTCAAGACCCGCCTGGACCGATTCAATGTTCTCCCTATTTTAATCGGTTTGAATATTTTGCATGCAAAATGCTTTAAAATTTCATCCATACATATAATTTTATTTCAAAGCGCTCCGCTCATTACTAAAGTATCTGCATGTAAAGTAACGCTCTCGGTAATGTTCGAATCGGAATCCAAGTACTACTTTGAGAAACAGGGGGCGTGAGTTCGATACCTTACAAGTACGATTGCATTCGAGGAATAAATCTTATTGATGGTTCCGTACCACGCACGATTCCAACAGAAATTTATAATTTGAGCGTGTGTACAAGTTTGATAAAATCGCATTTTAATCAAATGGAGAATTTATTGTATGACTAGTTACGCCTTGCAATTTTACTAGCGGTTTTGATAAGAACGCCGAATTCCTAACTCCGAGGGTGGAGCCTATACGTATTATGATATAAAAACAAAATTTCGAATTTCACTCAAATCCCTTGAGACGTTAACCATGTGAAAAATGATTAAGAATCCTTAGGATTTACCTGCCTTTGCACCAACTTTCATTATTATAATGAAGGTTTTTTACCTCGCGTAAATTCTACGATATTTTCTTGAGAGGAAGGTACTAAAACAACTTCTATCGAATTCTCGGGAATTATTGGTCGAGTTCAATTTTCGTTCAGTAATGAATAGGATAGCAAAAGATAAATAAAATCAATAAACCAACAATAAATTTAACCAATCGAATACAATTTGATCAGAAAGCAATGTTTAAGATAACATTACTATTAATCTTTACCGTAACGTGGGCCACTTAGAAACCTCTGGCTCGCACTCTCAAGTTTAATTCCTAAACTGTATATTTTACACACTTACTCTACTATATTTATGAGCTTGCTGAAACAAATACCAGTGGCTAGGTACGATAGTCACACCTATCTGTCAATGGGACGAACCTAATCAAGCTGGACTGGTGATTTACATAGATAAATACATCCGTAACCCCAAAAAAGTGGGCACTACTAACATCCACATTACGCCAACTATAATTTTCGGTCACATGTTACAGTCGGCGAGCCTATCGCTGTCAAGTGGGGACTTCGTCATGTGATATATATGTTTGCTATCTAATGGAGAGTCCTATTCTTTAGTCAGCTTTTACGACACCCAAACAGTACTAACACAGTACATTAAGAAGCATTTTTTTCGTTCGCAAAATCCCCGCGCTATGCCCCCCCCCCTCAACCGGAACTGAAGTAGGAGATTACGTCGGACTCAAACCGACTAAAACGCACGCCGTAAGTGGGTCGCATAGCAAGGCCGAAAGTAAGATTGCTGTTGCATATCCCTTGCAGCCCGGCTGGCCCAAAGAAGGTAGCTAGCCTCGGTAATTTTATAGATCCTATGACTTTCTCCCCCCTGATTCCTAAATAATACAACAGTTAGGCTCGTAAAAACTGTAAGAATAAATTCCGACTAAAAACTTTTATAATTATTACGGTTATCTATGAATTAAACACGATTCCGTATTTTTATACGCTTTAGATCTTAGTATCAAAACGTGACCTAATTATAATACTGATATTTATTTACATATGTTACCGTCAATTTCTATAAGCCGGTTTTCTATACAATGCCTAGGCAATGTATATACCGCGTGGCCCCCTCCTCCCGAGGAGGGCCAGACCGAGAGGGATGGCCTTGGGTCAGCCGGGGTGCGAGGGATATGTCGCATGTCAACCTCACCTTCGGCCTAGCACTACGACCCAGAGACGGGCGTGCGGTTTAGTCGGTTCGAGTCCGACATAACCTCCCCCCCGGCTCCGGAGGGGTGGGTATCCGTGGGGATTACCCGCACGTAAAAAAAAGGCAATGTATAGAATA
The DNA here is from genome assembly GCA_949126895.1 of Eilema caniola. Lineage (NCBI taxonomy): Eukaryota > Metazoa > Arthropoda > Insecta > Lepidoptera > Erebidae > Eilema > Eilema caniola. The sequence goes on along the minus strand of OX421462.1, from coordinate 27,857,575 downwards.
CCGAGTGCGCAGCCAGTAATGTATGACATGTAATCAAAATATTTAATAAACGACGAAGGATAATACGGGTGCAGAGCGGTGCTTTAGAACTCTAGCCGAAAATCTTGACGAATCGTGACATGTAGAATAATAATTTTGACTCTATACTAGTGTGAGTTAGGCTTTATTCTGAAAATAGTTTCGTGTTCCCAAAGTTTTCTGTATATTATACCAGTACATCATTCATTCATTATCCTTAAATACCGTGTATCACCTATAATTTTGATTCATTCAGGTACGATTATGTAATAATACATCGTACATATAATTTATTCTGTAAACCAAAATACACAATAACAAAATTTGGTTTGATCATTGCCAATTATGATAAACACTCTTATTAGATGTCGATAGCAAACTATTCATATTCGTACTTCTCTTAAATTAGTAGGGAATAATTAATCCCCGAGGTGGGCCAGACCGATAGGGATGGCCCTGGGTCAGCCGGGGTGCGAGGGATAAGTCGTACGACAACCTCACCTCCGGCCTAGCACTACGACCCACAGACGGCGTGCGGTTTAGTCGGTTCGAGTCCGACATAACCTATCCGTGGGGAATTCCCGCACGTAAAAAAAGGGGATAATTAATGTGCTTAAGACCTGTGACCAGTTCATGAGCCACTATTTTTTTCCTTGGTTAAACATTTATAAAATTAAGAAGAAAACGAAAACGCCCGAATAAGGCACCACTTATGACAATCGTCTAATGACAAAAGATTGATAAAAGACCTAATTTTTATAATTTTAAGAAAGAGATTTTCTAAAATTGTAGGAATGTAAAATATTTGTAGTTCAACAAGAGCATGACGAAGTTTAACGGAAGGCGGAGGACCGTACGAATTGGCGCACATTGGGAAAGGCCTAATAAAGTCCAAGGTTAAGCTATTGACTGTTTTCGTATAGTATCTATGGTATCGACATGACAATATAAGCACATTCGATAAAAAAAAAAACAATCAAATAAATCGCCAAATGATAGCATGGCACGAAGACAAAACACGTCTGGTGAGCCGACATACCGACATATAGGTTGCGGGCGACCTTGTGCGGTGAAAGGTTACCTACGCCCGCGCATATCCTTGTCCACTTGTCAGTTTTGTACCATTTTAAGGCGGATAATATCAATAATTACGTCGATGTGGATTTTTGCGGAATTATTGTAATAGGATTTATGTTTTTAAGTTAGAAGTGTAGATAAAGTTGAATGAAGTAGAACACCATATATTATAAACCAAATGCTCCATTGCTAACGTATCAAAATGCCTAGGAAAGCATGCCTTGGGGCCAAAAAATTCAATTTGGACCTTCAACAACAGTTTAACATTATGTACATTCAACATTTTGGCAATTAAATTTTATACGATTTAACATTTCGGGCAATCATAATTCCACATGTCCAAAAAGAAATTATCCTGTCCATTAAAAGTATTGAAATACTCCTAGAAAACCATTGCAGTGCTACTATACCTTAGGAGTTACCAATTGCTTTCGAGATTTCCATCGGGCCACCAGGGTTCGTTTGGGATTATTATTTATCGTACTAGTGGTAGCGTGGGTCTGGCAGGGCTAATACGCCCATTACTTATGTATTCAGCTAAGATAAAGTGCTTGAATATGTTTATTACAATAGTAGGTTCACATCGTACGGTAGTATAACAGCCGGAGTTTGAAGATCGGAAGTCCGAGACCTTAGCCAATAGTCTAATGTCTGTCTTTAGACATTCTCCTCTCTACACCGTGTTATATTAACCTAGGTTTGAACTCGTACCCTCTTAAGAGTATGGGTGCTTACATAGAGAAGCGGTTTGCCCGCGCGATCGTCGATTGTTCACCACGATTTACCAATCAAGTTTGTTGCAATGTTTAAACAATCAAAGATTCCGCGGGCTCGTGCAGCAAACCAGTTATCTATGTAAGCACCCTTAGTCTCATATTTTTGATGGCTACCACTATCGTTTAATGTCTTTATTCTTCATAGAACCCTTACAGAATTGGCAAATTATTTGATTGACAAAACATCAACCGTATTTTTATTGGCAAGCTAAAATAAAAAGAAAACTGCGCACGAGTTTCTCTAGTGAAACCATCTCGTATAGAGACTGTCGCAAAAACGTTTTCCAATATACCGTAACGTGAGACATTACTTTCTATGGTTTACTAAGATATTGGTTTTATAAAGCTTTCTATCTGACTGTAGCACAACATTTATACTAACTATTGATGTTGATAAATTCATTTACTTACAATTTATTCGTATGATATTCGAAATTCTCCTAAATGTGGGGCGATACTGAGGTCATCTACCGATATTTTTACGAACTAATCCACACAATGGTGTAACATCATTATAAAAAGAATCACATACCTAGATTTAAAGCGGTAAAAAGTCATCGTTTCCCAAAGTTTCTAAGAATATCAGTGCATGGGTCCAACATCGACCCAAGGCTTAGTTGGTCAGAGCATCTCCCCTGTAAGGAACTGGTCCCGAATTCATGTCTCATTTTCACATTCACTTTTTCCGATTTAAATCTTGCATATCGCATCTAGAAATGCAGTCAATAATTGAATCGGTTCACTACAGATATTAGAGTATTCATTAGTATTGCATGAAAACTATATTATTCTGAAGTGTATACTAGGATCGTAGCAAGTGAAGAAACGTCGTCTCAACCAACTCCAGGCATATACCTAAATGTTTAATTTTATTGTTCCAGATAAGAGATGGCGCTATTTTGGTGTATGTTGGCGTGCGCGTTGGGCGTTGCGCAAGCGCAATCGAACTATGGGTCTCAGGCGAACAACATCGAGTACCAGGGTGAGGGGTTACCTGAGCAGACCGTGTTGGATGGAAAGGTGGGTTTCTTGATCTTTTTATGGATAAATAAGCTAAACTACAGTAGACTAGCTACAACTGCCATAGGATCTATAGCCGTTGCAGCAAGCGAGTCTCATACCTGTGTGTGTGTTCTTGATTGATACTTAGTCGTGCATCTCAATTTGAGACTAGTTTTAAGTGCAGTGGAGGTTATATAAACGTAAATCACCTGAGCGTCCACAAGACCTCCACTGAAGTTTAGCTCTAGAATAAATTCTGTACTTAAAACTACACACACCGGCAGAATTAGCGGAACACAAAATTATGGTCTGGGGAGGGATATGTTTAGGAGCTCGGCTGCTGATCGGTATACCGATCGGCAGTCGAGCTTAAGAGGAACATGTGTCATTTGCCTCATTCATTGGTAACGACTTTATTTTAATGCAGGATAATGCTCGGGCATACCTAGACCATGTTGGTGTTAAGGTGATGGAGTGGCCAACACGGTCACCGGATATGAATCCGATTGAACACGTTTGGGACTTGCTAAAGAGGAGTATCGAATCAAGAAACACATTAGTTGAAGAATGGCAGAGGTTGCCCCAAGAAATCATTGACAACATCATTCGCCGCATGCCCAGGCGGATGGAAACTTCAATCAGGGCACGAGAGGGAAACACTCGTTATTAAACATGTTGTTGTTGTTCCATGTTTAATATTATTTGTTTAAAAATAAAGCTAACATTTTTATGCTCCTCTTTTTTTGTGTTCCGCTAATTTTGCCGGTGTATGTAGTATCAAGTATAATAATATTCGAATACTGGCCCAAGAGTGGAGACCACAGATCTTCAAATGGAAGGTGGGAAGCCTCCACCCAGACTGACAATACACATACTGCATACATAACAAATTCTTTCCGGCTTTGCATGGGAAGAATCGTGAAAGTTAAAATGAAATTTTTGGAAAGTCAGCTAGTTGGCTGGGGCCCCAAAGTTATTGTTAGGATATTATCCCAATCCTAATACTGTATGTAATATGATATTACTAGCTGACCCGGCGAACTTCGTACCGCCATTATTTTTTCGCATGCGTGGCGTCAGATCCCGTTCCCGCTGCACCCTCTACTGTATTAAACATGTATTTTATGTAATAAACCTTACTCTTGAATCACTCTATCTATTAAAAAAAATTGCATCAAAATCCGTTGCGTAGATTTAAAGATTGAAGCATACAAAGGGATTTAGGGACAGAGAAAGCGACTTTGTTTTATACTATGTAGTGATAAACTGTATGTTAGATCTATAGAGGTATAAAACACTTTATGACCATGTATATAGCTATTATAAAGCATGTAAAAAGTTACTAAAATCCAAACTTCTAAACTGGTCAAAAATAACTTCAATCACAAAAACCAACAGTTAAAAAAAACACATTTCCGCATTCGACTTCGTGAATTTCATGGCCGGCATTAAATTGTCAAACATGGACATTAGAACGATATAATGGTCGTGTATAATGCATTTGTTTATTAAGGTTGGTTCACACACGACTTTGGCATAATGAAAGCGAGTTTATACCAAATGGAATATTGTCTCACATGATATAATGTTGAGTGAAATGAGGCCGCAAGTTTTTATGCTCAAACAACGACACAAATATGCATTTAACGAAGATTTGTCTTTGTACACTTACTAAAATACTAGGATCATTAGGGTATGCCTATGTCAGGGGCAAGTTGGTAAAAATATACAAACATCCTTATTTTATATTCGTTTCGGAGCGAAAGTTTTAGATCACAATTTTGATAGCTAAATCGTCTGAAAGAATTTTTTAAATTTAATATTAGGGAATAATGTATGGGGCTTGTAAAATTTTTTTTTCGCCTTATTAATACCTACTTCCAGACGATTTTAAACTCTGGAAACTGTGTCCTAAATCTTTTTCTCCGAAACAATCATCCGGTATAAATAGAAGGACAAAAAAAAACTAGTAACCCGACCGCAATCAAACTTCTTACAGGAAATGATAAAAAGTATATAAAGTCGAATCATACAAAGATTCGATAATAACCGATTACATATTATATTTTTGAACGACCACCTGCCGTGGTTTTAAAGGAATAAAGTGAAGACAAGGAAGATCATTTAATCTAATCGTCTGTCTGAATGCTGTTTTTGATTTTGTGTCTTGCGTGTATTTTTAAATTAAAGTTTGTGTTGAAAGTTAAATGACTCTCTTTCCTGAAATTTTGCCTTCAGCTTACCATCAGGTGAGGTGAAGTCAAATTGACTAGGACTTTATATTATGATTGATAGGACTATATATAAAAAATATATACTATATATATATATATAAAAAAAAAAACTACCTGTGAGTCAAGGTTTAATCGAAATAAGATGGCTGCTTGTGAGATGGTGTTCAAACGCGGATCCATAATAAACAAAGCCCAAAACGCACCATGCTTCGGACAACAGTAGCTGAAGTCTATGGTTTTGTGATATTTCATAAATAATGAGAGATGCCTCTATTATTGTAAACAATTTGTTTGACGTGCGATTAATAACTGAAGTGGTTATCCCGTGTTACGTGTATAACTAATTACGCGTATATAACACAAGTCGTGACCATCATTATAGAAATAGCATTAGAAATGATTAAGTTTCTGCCTATCAGGCGACGTGAAATCAATTGAGCTATAAAACCTACAAAAGTCACAATAAAGTAAACACGAATTTATCCCGTTTGATCGGCAGCTGTTGCTATGCCCGACTTAAATGAATATAGATTGACAAGTGCCCGATATGGCACAGTGGTCATTAATAAGATTCGCTCTTACCGCACCGGTATGATGCGGTCAGCACACTTACAATTACTAGGTTAAGAGTACACCCATCACGACCACTATAAAACTACAGTTTTCTTTCCGAGATATTAAATCTCCTACCATTGTTTTCTTCCCACGATCTAAACGAATGAACAACTTTTTTGTGTCATTCAATCAAACATCTGAGTCGATTGAAAGATCTTGATGGGCGGGAAGTTAAGATGGTTTCGATGATTTGAAGTTGTAGAGATTTATTTAATTCATTTTGTTTCATACAGATTAATAAATAAATAATTAATATTAATAAATTTTATAAAATTATATACAAAAACTATCTTGTTATTAAAATGCGTTGTATGAGCCCATTAAAAAAATAGGTAGAAAATAAACTATATCAATTAATCAATCAATCAATTAGCCCACTGTAGTCCACTGCTGGACATAGGCCTCTCCCAATGTGCGCCATTTCGTCCGATCCGCCGCCTTCCGCATCCAGTCTGTCCCAGCCACCTCCGATCGTCAATATATACTTAATAAAGTATATACTTAAGTAAAATATGTAAAATTTGAGGCGCATACTGTATATAGCCATAAAAGAGTTCCACAAAACAAAGTCAGGCTTACCGGCTTGCTGAAGATTTTACTGGGACCCCTAAATTTGTACCAAAATCTTCAAATTACTTTCATTATAGTCAATTTCCTTTTATTTAGCTGGCAATTAAAAAAGTGCGTGCTATACTACATTCGATGAGAGATAATTCTGTATTATTTATCATGAATTTCGTTGCGGTGTTGTCAATAAGTAAGCCACGATAAATATTGATTGGCGTTTCATGATGAAACGTCATCTAATGCCACTGTTTATATCTGGCACAACGCGGCCGAAGCAATCTCACTGATTGATGGCCGTTACTGCACTGTCGTATATAAGTAATTGTTTGCCTGCTGTTTAGCATAATTATCTTAGCTAGTCCTAGTCACATCGTCGGATTTCGGGCTCAGCTTCCCGGCTTTTTAATCTGATTTAAACGATGCAAGTTTCTTGCCTGTTCCACACAATAAATAACACTGAGGCAAGAAATGACTTGTATTGTCTGAACAACATATCATATTCTTACATTAAGCAGTTTTTGCATGCAAGACTGTTATTAGTATTTTTTTTAATTTAGTATCTGACTAGTGTCTCGTTACTTACATTTTTTGTAGGCCAATTATTGCGCTTTATTAATTATATTTCATTATTGCTCTTGTATGTACTAGGAAATGTACATATGCACGCGTGCCAACGGTGCCACGCATGCACATGTCATTTTCTTTGACGTCAGACCAGGGTTTACTTGTATTCATTTGCGGTTAAGCAACAGCACTTAAGAACCTTGATAATCACTCGTCTAACTACACTCCAATTCACTCGACAAGATAAAAATCTACATTTGCTATTATCTCTTTGATCCCATGTAATAGTGTAACCACTACCGTCTATTGGTCTTTCTTGACACTACTGATCCTGACAGAAAAATACAAAAAGGCTGAAGTCAAAGAAGCGTAATTGTATTCACTGCTTTCAATTTCATAGAGGAATGACGATGAAATAGAAGTTCTATTTGCAGACAACTCAACGTGTTGTTTTTCCCATTTGACATATCAAAAAGAACTCAACGAACTCAATGTGCTTCAATGTGGGAATCAAACAGGAATTTTCTGTGAATTTACAAAACAGAAATTACTCAACTTACCACTCAAAAAAATGGAGCCTAAAATGGGCATAAAGCCACGTACAGAATGTTTCTTTGGCGCTGTGAGTGTCGCCACCGTAGAATAATCTACGAGCCGAGAGTTTACAGTGTTTTTTTTTTTTTTTTTTTTTTTTTACGTGCGGGAAATCCCCACGGATACCCGCCCCTCCGGAGCCGGAGGGGTGGGTTATGTCGGACTCGAACCGACTAAACCGCACGCCGTCTGTGGGTCGTGGTGCTAGGCCGGAGGTGAGGTTGTCTTGCGACATATCCCTCGCACCCCGGCTGACCCAGGGCCATCCCTTTCGGTCTGGCCCTCCTCGGGAGGTGGGGACCACGCCGTCCCCGACTCAACCCCGGTGTGGGGAGGCGCGCATCGTCCTACGATGCGCGCCGCCGCCGTGGCCTGCTTCTGCTAGGGTGACGGGTGGCTCCACCCGTCACCCTCAGGCCCGCGCTCATGGGGGGCGGAGGTCTGTAAGCGCCCTCCGACGCCCGAGCCGCCTTCGGGCGCGAGCAGCGATGTCAGCGAGTCTTTCTCGCTCACCGCGCCGCGCCCGCTCTGCTGTCTCCTTCGCGAGCATGACCTGCTCGCAGAAAGAGGCGCTGGCCGCCCACGCATCCGCGCAGCGGACCATCGCCGCGAGCAGGGTGGAGAGCGTGAGCACTCTCACCCCCAGGTTCTGCACAAGCTCCCGCCTCGGCGTCTCGAACGCCGGACACTCGGTGAGCGTGTGCAGCCCCGAGTCCACGCTCGCGTCGCAGTGATGGCACTCGGGCGTTGGCTCAATACCCATCAGATGCAGATACCGCCCGAAGTAACCGTGCCCGGTTATCATCTGCGTCTGACGGTACGAGAGGCTCCCGTGTGGCCTCTCTAGCCACTCCCCCATGATGGGCCTTACCGCCGCAATGACGGCGTGCCCTGCGCGTGGTTGCCCAAGTCGTCGCTCCCACTCGGCCACCATGACCTGGTGGAGCCGGGATTTCTCGGCCCGAATGTCCTCGGGCTAAGTTTACAGTGTTGAACGATACGATACTTATAGCTATTGGGGATTGGTAACCTATTGAAGAGCGCGTTTCCATTGTTTAATACGTCACTTCTTTCATAAAAAAGTACAAATATGTGGTTTCGTAGCTTATGATACTTTGATACGGTAGACTTACACGAATTCTTCTACCAAGAGTGACTTCCTCCTAATTGAATTTGTCCAATTTTTGTTAAAACTTTTATGTATTTTTGTTTATTACTGGGTTTTATATACATCACAGTCACTCACATCAACGTTTTGGTTACAAAACCGTCAACTTTAACTTACTATTCAGTAACTAGTTAGTCAGTGTGTTAATTAGTGGTTGTGATTAAAATTCCATAAGGCGTTAGCCTTATGCAATTTTAATCGCAACCACTAATTTATAATCCGACGTGGCGCAGTGGAAAGCAACACTGATAGTAACAGCCCGAGGGAAATAATTAGCAGTATAGATTTATAGTGAAGTCTGGCAAGAAACATATTAAATATAGAATTGTTGCTGCGCTTACCTGCCCTGAGGTTCAATAGTTTGTTTCATAGTTAACTAAACTAAATGGGGAGTGCGAAGAACGATCGATACTCTCGAGACTGGCTTTTTAATACAAAGGAGAAGAATTGGCTTACAATGTTGTAATGCTGGCAGGCTTATTTAAACAATACTACTGAAGGACTATGAGGCCGTATTTTACCTGGTAATAATAGGCTCACGGTTTACTTGATAGTAAATCGTACTATAGCATTAATCAAAAAAAATAAAATCAGTGTAAAAACTACACTAAAATAGTTGAATGAAATTTTGAAGTAATAATTTCATTCAATTATTTGGGCGGAATCATCGCAAAACAATGTTTAAAAATGATTACAACATCATTCATTGTTTGTGATAGTTCCTATGATTGTCGGTAGATGGCTCCAACCGTTGCCTTAAAGACGGTAGTATAGGAGAATTTGGGTAGCTTCAGGCGTAGCCCGGTGGCTCAGTGGTCAGAGCATTCCCCCTGTAAGGGAAAGATCGCGAGTTCGAGTCCCGCTTGAGCGATTCACTTTTTCCTATCTTAATCGATTTACATTAAAATAGGTACATAAGTTTGGTAAGTTGAACTTAAAAACACACCTTTTCTATCGGAGGGTGGTTATAAAAGAAGTTACGCCATGCTTACATGGCACCTCGTTGTAGTCGGTGCTTAATCGGCCACAGCGTTATGTTAAATAGCTTACACACATCCCAAAAATTAGCCTATCAAATGCACATGCATTTTTATAGATAAACCCGCTCAAAGGTCCAAAAGCTTCAATTTTATTATTAGTATCGTTACCGGTCTATATCATGCCACAAAATATACTTCTAGATGCGCAGTGCGTGCTCGTTTTCAGGTGTCTTCTGCGGGTCACGGGTGCTACACCGGGAAGGAGCTCAAAGCCACCAATCGTGCATTATGTCAAATTATACACTTAAAAAAACGTGAAAACTTTAGGCTGCGACCATACCTGATTCGCACTCGCTAGGGTCTCGTTTCTCTTGTGACTCAAATAAAATAAATAAAATATTAAAAATAAAAACCTGACTGATGCTGAAAAGATCGAAACAAGCTTTATAGCAGGCGGTGCCCATTCATTTTCATTGGGTTTGAGATTTGAAAGCTTGTTTAGATCTTTTCAGCATCACTCGGTTTTTTTTTATTTTTTATAATTTATTATATTTCATACTTTTAAGTTATAAATAAATATTTATGTAATCGTCTTTTCATTACCTTCATTTTGATATCCCACTCGAAAAATTTGAGTGAAATTTTCTTTTTACCAAAATTCGCCATTTTGTTTTTTATTTTATTTTGATATAGGTACCCAGTGTCACTCTCACAGTAAATACAAATCTAACGATACCTCTCAAGCTTGAATCCATCGTGCCGTTCAGGCTGCAGAGCGTACCAAACAATTATACATACATACATTACATACATACTCTCGAAAGACATAACCCTCCTTCTGGCGTAGTCGGGTAAAAAGTGAAAGAAATATCAACTATTTAGATTGTTATAGCTTCCGCAAATAAACAACAAAATGGAAATAAATTCCTAAAACAAATAATATGAAGGTAATTATTATATCACCATACATACTCAATTTCCTTTTCATTTTTATGATTTAGTATGCAAATTATATAATTTGTATAATAAATCATACCAATGATACAGACAGCAGCTCGCGTACTTTTTATATTGTGTAGGTACAATTTTTTATACACTATTACACTGCGGGCCTGATAAGTGGTTTAGCACAAAGCATAATTGTTACTCAATCACATCTTTATACACAATGAAAGCAAATAAACTTAATCATATAATTATAATAACTAATCTAATGCATTATTCTAATGAATCTAATGCATTATTAAAGCGTTTTCACATCCTATATCCGAGATCGGAGGAATTCAAATGTATGACATATGTATTCGTCTTTAACATTGTCCGGTGCACTGTGTTGGCCCACTATTGGATCACAAAGACACTAAAACAGCGACTGCAAGCAATTTTCGACCTTATTAATACTTTCTTAGTTATTTTTCTTTTCGCGTTAATTGATTGACGCTGATCACGAAAAACAACTCGATACTAGGTCGAAATTTGCTTCTTCGTTCTTCGAAAATTAATTCCTAGCATCCCTAACTAGTCTGTGTTTTCGAGCAAATGGCCGTATCGGGCCGATTTTATTGGATATATGTGAAAACAGCATATGCTATCGGCTGTCGGAGGCCGGCTACCGGCGTCCGACACTACAGAGCAGTCCGACACCGATTGCTTCTATAAAAACTGATATAATCCATACTAGGAATAAGGCACGGGCCCTTTTTTTATTACACACTTTAATCTCTGTCCCTTTTCTGTATCATTCACATCTTATATGTTACTCAAGATTCTTCTCAACCATACTTGTTAGATGTAGTAAAGAAAAATCCCTCCACTCAAAAAACACTCAGCAAATTCACTCCTAAAGGCGCTCACTGTCAGTTTACAGGACGACGCGACGGCCGGACGATATAAATCTGTCAGTTAACCGCAATAACCCACACACTCATAGTGTGTGGCCACCGAACGATTCCGGACAGTCCTAGACCGAACAGTCCTAAGCCGAACAGTCTTAGGCTGGACGGTCCTAGGCCGTCAGGGCGAACGAGCTCACACCGGTAGGTGATCGTACGGCGGCAAACTGTCGACTCACAACTTCTAGTATGTGGTCTGAACTGACAACAAGGAATTACTGGCAGGCCAAAATAGCTTTAGTATCGCTATCGGCTTAGTAATGCAGGCGGACTGTTAGTGAGTTGGTGCCTTAAGAGTGAAGGTACAAATTGGGATTATTGAAAGATGTTAGCTACAGGAAATAGTGCGAATTAAGTACTTGTGTTATCTCTTAATGTTCTGCTCTAATATATCAAACGCTTGTTTCAGGTCACAAAGCTGGATGATCTCAGTCCAGTTATATTCTTAAACAGAACCAAGGCTGCCCTAAATTGTGCTGCTGGATCTATGCAGGTTGGTATAACTATTATACGATGCTATATATTTTAAGTTGAATTAAAACAAATTTTAACGAATTTTATCATGATATATTATATACTAGCTGTTGCCCGCGGCTTCATCTACGTGGATGTAGAAACATAGCCAATATTCTTTTACAAGGTCTAGTCTATCTCTGCAGAAAATTTCATCAAAATCTGTACAGTGGTTTACGTGTGAAAGCATAACAATCAGACAAGAGTATATTTCGAATTTATAAAATTAGCACAATATCAATATGAATTTTAAAATTTACATTGTTCGCAGTTGATTTTTAGTAAGAATCATGGCTGTCATGGGGAGAATAAGATGGTGGTTGCTAAAAACAAACAATTTGTTAGAAGTATATCAAATTAAATTAAATATGGACGTGAAATCTTCTAGTTACTTATATTAAAAAATAAAAAGCAGACAGTTACACTGTTATAATAAAAAACAATGGGAAAGTGAATTATAATAGTACTTATCTTTGTGTATTCCATTAGATTTTTTTTCGTATCTATTATATAAGAGTGGTTACGTAATCGCTACAATTCGTAGACTATAATTATTCATACTATTATCACTATTATATCGTGGTTATACTTTATCTTATTCCGTTTTTACTTGAAGTCGTATTCACACTTGTACGATACCTTTATAACCCGTATTTCTAAGCGATACTCAGTCCAGTCAACTCTCAGTTGTAACTCGACTCTCACAAAGATATTAGAACTATTATCTAGACCACAATCTGTCCTCTGATTTAGTTGTAAATCAAGTTTCAGGATTGTGTGTAGTTCTGGCCTTAGATCACAAAGCTATACAGTTTTAAGCCGAGTATGCACCAAGAAATGTATTAGTCAATCGTTTGTCAATAAACGCAAATGTATAACGGGCCTATGTGAGTTAACTGTAACGCACGTTAAGGCCTAAGCACACGACGTTTTTTTCACGCACTGTTAATGCAACTAACAGCATTTTCGTGCTCACAATTAGTATAAATAGTCTGTATTGAGTTTGAATCTTAGAATTGAGTGAATTTTTATTACTTGTACCTTGTAAATTTTTATATCGTCCGATTATGATGAAATTTGATCAATATTTTGTTGTGTCCTGTTATGCACGATGCATATGCCTGTGAAAGTTCAAGGAAAAAAAAATGTAATGTAACTAAAGGCGTCTAAACCTAATACATCGTCAGCGATATATATTTGACAGGAAGATTATGTAAATGCAAAAGTAAAGTAATTAATTCTGATCGGGTTTGAGATTTGCAAATGGGTACCGCCTGCTATAAAGCTTGTTTCGATCATTTCAGAATCAGTCGGGTTTTATTATTTTTATTATATTTTATACTTTTTAGTTATTACATATGTATTTTTGTAATCGTCTTTTAATTTTCTTCATTTTGATACCCCACTCGATTAATTTGAGTGAAACACATTTTTTTACCACAAGTATTGCCGCCAAAAAGCCAACATATAGCTTTTGTTCATATTTTATTTACCCAAGAACACTTGGGCGTATACCTTTCATTTGAGATATGAATCATTGAAATCCGTAAGGTGGTTCAGTGGTTCAGAAGATATGAGATAATAAGTATTATTACAAATATACATACATACAAGATACGCGCGAAAAACATACATGGTCGAGCACTCTGCACGTCGAAATTGCTTTATGAGCAACTTACAAGCATGGTAATTCTACATTGCTGTGGGGATGAAAACCCCTCCATCCGTTTAAAGGAAATCCACTGTTAAGTTCACTCTACCTTTAATAAGCTCTCTCAATGTAATACCCCTAATAGTGCTCGTGAAATTCATGGTTCATGTGCTTCGGTCTTAGGTGTTCAAGTTCATGCCTGGGAATGTGTAGTGCAGGCATTGATTTATTTACTCCGGTACCATGACACTTGGATATCGGACGGATTGTGAAATTCCTTATAGAGTTGAATTTGAAATCTGGATTTGTTATTTGATCATTTACTTTATGGAGTCTACAGTCTTTAAATTGGTGTTATGGTATGCAGATCGTTAGAAATGTTAGATCAGTTCAATAATTATAAATTTAGAATTGGCTCTTAAAACTTGTTACTACTTAAAACTCGGTACTAGCCTTGCGATTGTAGCTACAAATATGGAATTCTTCATTCATTGATCTTGATAATAATTAATTTTGTGACTTCTATACCTAGATCTCGATGACGCAAACACTACTGATCAGATTTTGATGCTTTTTTTGTTTGACAGGTCTTGGTCAGACTTGAATATTAAGTTCGTTAGATTGCATTCAATCGAATGCAATCTTACAAACGTCGAATGCAATCTTTCATACACATCATCAACTTTTGATTCTAGTCAACCGAACAGAACTAGAAGTAGCCTTAACTGACATCCACGCTGACAGAGCCGTGCTCATCAGTTAATTAATTAATAGACACATTCAAGTATAGGCTGCAGGATTTTTCCATGATAAAAGCCTTTATATAATATTTGTTTTTTACAGATGGAAATGAAATTCAACGAAAAATTCTACGGCATTGCGTATGCGGACTTCGATAGGAATTCTGCGTGTCAGGTGCGAGGAAAAGGTGCCCTTTCGTATAAGCTGGAGCTGCCTCTGAAAGGATGTGGTACTAGGCAGGTCTGTTAATTTGTAACATACATTTTGATTTGTGTTTTAATAGAGAAGAGTGTCGTAAGAGGCTACTAGCGGAGAAATACGCAGAGATTACTGCAAGAAAATGAAAACTTTAAATAAAACCCTGTACCAACGCCAGCGTGGAAGCATTAGGGCAAAGGCTCTAACATTGGAAGAGGCCTATGTCCAGCAGTAGACTGCGATAAGCTTATTGATTGATTGATTGATTGGCATAGAAATAGACCTAAAAACGATGGACGTATGGTGTGGACGAAGACGTCAATTAAGGAGTGACTGAGGAAATGACTTCTGATAGGAATGTTTTTAAGAGATTGAAACGTTCGAAATTTGTTGGAATGTCAGGGCAGGCAGAAGATGATGAAGGTGTATCGATACGTTTCTTTAAGATTTGACTGTTCAGTTAACTACAGTAATTCTTCCCCACGTTATGAGGAATCAAAGAATAATGTTTGCTGCTGTTTGAGGCAAAATATTACAAGGCATTTTGAATCTTATTAAAGTTTTTTCAAGGTTTCGGGGGCTATAAATCGTTATTGCTAGGATTTATTTTTAGAAAATGTACTAAAAAAATACCTAGCAAAACTATTGGAAGCTCGGAAACGGCTTCAACAATTTTCATGAAATTTAGTAGGTACACAGGGGGTTTCGGTGGAGGTAAATCGATATAGCTAGGACTAATTTTAATAAAATGTACCAAAAAAAAAAACCGAGCAAAACTATTGAAATACGGAAACGGCTTCAACGTTTTCATGAAATTTAGCATACAGGGGGTTTTAGCTAGAATTCATTTTTAGAAACTATTCTAAGAAACAAAAACAAATATCTTACAGATACTAAATTTTGATGTGAGAAAATTGCAAATCGTCACTTGTTGTACTTCCAGGAACCACTTCGCGTGTTCACCAACAACATAGTGGTGCGTTTCCATCCTGGTCTGGAGATGGATGGAGACGAGGTCATCACCATTGTGTGCCGTTACCCACCACCTATCGTGCCCAAGCCGGTCTTCAACCCTCTCATTTTAACGTGAGTATCTTCATATGACCCTGTGCCCTCTTCCGAATGGGCTATTTCGATTGTCCGAGTACGAGATAATCAACCCCGTTGACTCCAAGGGCTGTCCTTAGGAATTTCCACACTCCACACATGCTTATATTATCATGTGTTTATGTTCTGAAATAATTTACATGATTCTCGGTCAGCAAATAAGCGTTATAACATGGATTTAACTGTATTTTTTTAAATCAGTCTACTAGTGCCATCTATTCATTTTTGAGCATTACTAAAGATATTTATTTAGTATACGGTACCCCATGCTATTACCGTCCGATAACTTGACGTTCCTCAGCGTTAGTTTGTGACTTATAGACAGACCGCGATAGTTCCACCGGCGCTCACGGCGGTATCTCGCTTGCTCTCAGTTAATACTCTTTCTTTCTCTTTCTTCACCGCGTCCCCCGCCACGCCGCGCTTGCCATTGGAACCACAGAAATATTAGGATAGAACGGCGGCAACGCGTGGCAACTTTTTAGTCAATTCCTGTCCTATGAGATAGGAAATTTCGAAAGCTTACTCGGTACCGTTATGACTGACTTGTAATAACATCGTGAATATGCAACATTGTGTTATTTTCAACGGTAGAATAAAATTGGAGGGCAAAGTTTGAAAAGAAAAAAAAAGGTATTTCTTATCTCTCGTGAGCATTTTTAGAAAAAAAGTCGCCACGCGCGACATGAAGGTGAACACAGGGTATGGCCGTTCTATCCTAATATATTTCTGTGATTGGAACAGTACAGCGCTTGCGGTCGTACTATAATGAATAAATACCTAAATTAGAATTATTAGAGGTTTTTAACTGTTTCATTACAGCCCAGAAGTCGGTCCCCTACCAGCTAAAG
This sequence comes from Eilema caniola, assembly GCA_949126895.1. Lineage (NCBI taxonomy): Eukaryota > Metazoa > Arthropoda > Insecta > Lepidoptera > Erebidae > Eilema > Eilema caniola. The sequence goes on along the minus strand of OX421462.1, from coordinate 27,841,027 downwards.
CACCTCTCGCCGGCACCCACATCCTGATGATTATCTGCGCGATTCTCTTCCTGACGTTACTCCTGCTGGGTCTCGGGGTCTCGTATCTGTGCCTCAGGAGGAGAGCCTTACCGGCCCCAAGGAGATTCATCGATGACTCCTCAGCTTCGATAGTTAGCAGGGAGAGCATACAAGGTAACTGTTCTAAATTGTCATTTACTATAGGTACTTTTATTCCAAACAAGCCCTCCTTTCCTATCTAGAACATCAAGTGAATCAGTTATTTTTTTGTTTTATTGCAATGATATCACAGACATATAGACTGTCGTTTCCGTAGTGAACACGATTGCTATGCAGAGGGCGCGTGTTCAATTTCCGCTCAGTGTAAATATTTGTATGCATGAATGTTTATTTGCATTTATCCGCATGCCTCGGAGAGCATGATAAGCCGTCTGTTTCGGTTGCCATACAAGCATCTATGACAGTCGTCCTCAAAGTCCAACTATGGGTCTAATTGCAAATTTCCTACCAGTCTGCAATACTTTGACATCGGGAATGGGTTGTGGAGGCAGTCGCTTTACAGAAGATATTGAAGATCAGCCAAACCCGCAGGTAGACTTTATAGTACAGGTTTACCTAGTTTAAGGAACAGGGTCTTCATTTCTACGTTGTAAACAACTAGTTTACTATATATATACCAATACTCCACCCTTGTCCAGTTGTTGCTGTTTTTGCTTAATTATTATTGTGTTTACTGTGTTTTGTGCAATAAAGATATATATATATATATATATATATCCCAGTCGCATCCGAAGCTTTTAACTTGGACTCTGGAGTCCGTGCCACTAGTAACAATTTTAATAACATCTAATAACCTATATTTTGTATTACAGAAGTGAAGATACCCCGAGCACACCCGGTGTACCCTGTGGCCGCTGAGGTGGCCAGCGTGGCCTCCGACACCATTCCTTCCGACTACCCCTCCGAGACGCCCAGTGAGGCGGAGGCTACGCATACGAATCAAGCGTTTATGATGGATGAATCTTATCATAGTGAGGGTAGGTAGAGATTATGGCACTTACTAAAAAAAAATACACAGGGGTATAAGCACAGGATACGATACAGGGTATGGCACAGGGTATGATACAGGGCATGATACAGGGTATGATACGGGATATGATATAGGGTATGATATAGGGTATGAAACAGGGTATGACACAGGGTTGACACATGGTATGATACCCGCACCAAGCGTTTATGATGGATGAATCTTATCATAGTGAGGGTGGTTTAGATTACTGCTTTAAGGCCCGTATTCTTGAATGGTATCTGAGGACCAATTGTATAAACAATCTATCAACCTGTCAATACAATATGTCCTCAGAAAAATCGAGATTCAGGACAGTGTCGTTCAAGAATTTTGGTTTAAACTGTTGTTCGGGCCTAAAATAGTTGGTAATGATTTTTGAGTGAGTAAATTTGGTGCAGTCGTTTCAGAAATTCAGTGATTCACTTAGTTAGATCTGTAGTCATCTAAAGATAGTATACTTAGTATGGGATTTTTATGTCCTGCTGGTATTAAGATTTAAAGTTAAAAATTAATTATTCTGTGTAGAACATTTAACGGAGATACTTTTTATAATGCTTTTTACTTTTTGGCCTTTTTATAAACATGTTAGGCAGCATGAGAGGTGACGCCTTTTGTGTTGCATACGTCTATAGGCCACGGTAACCATCGTCCATCAGATGTGTTGTGTGCTTGTCAGCTATTGGCACAAAAACAGTTTTGATGCAACAGTAACTGCTGCTCGGATGATGATGATAATTCACATTACATTAAACAAGTTATCGATCTAACTCATATTGAGAACACTTTCACTTTTTCCACATTATTTATTGTTGAACCTGGCCTGTTTCGCCTCACGGCATCTTCAAAGGTTTACATTGATGTTTATGAACATTTACTAGAAATACACTTATAGAATTAGGTTCAATAATAAATGCTGTGTAAAAAGTACAAGTGTTCTCAATATGTGTAACAACGAGTTCCACCAAGTGCAATCAATCAACAGTATAAATAACAATAAGTTCCACCAAGTGCATTCAATCAAAAGTATAAATAATCGATCTAACGTCATACAGGTTACGGCGAAACGCGCGAAACACTCGCGACTAACGCGCGACTCGTGTCGGGCGCGGCGCCCGCGTTCGACGTGCGAGTGCGCGTGCAGCGCCCGCCCGTACCGCCTTCACCTCCCTCCACTATCACTGCTACTGAGGTCGATGGCGGCAGTATGAGGTAAGTTCCTGTATTACTTTTTTTTGCTCGGGAGGATGTAGATACAGATATTATAGGAATGGAAGTAGGTATAGAGATATAGGAAGAAATTAAAATTGGTGAAGGATTGTAAGAAGGTATAGTTAAATTATAAAGTAAGTGAGTGTGATGGATGAATGAATATCCCGTTCTAAAGAAACTTTATTTTATTTTGATTAGTAAATGTTCATAGGTTTAAACATTTATCTTAGTTGAATCTTTTATACAATTAATACAAATTGATTTCCATATTGATTAAAGAGATACTTTTCGACGCTGACTTCAGGCAAAGATATACATATTTCATAGATTTCATAGTTATAATGACGTTAGGTTTTATCAATTCTCTTTAAGTTAAATGTGGCAGAACAATAAAAACGTAGTAGATAGTATTTTCCATTTCTACATGAGATATTGACGTTAAAGATTAGAAAATAACACTTCAACTCTATCCAGACAAACTCTCATATCGGAAGAGCACGAACGCCAGGAGTCGGTCCGAACAGTGTCCCCTGTGGCACTCCCGCTCCCTGCGCGTGCGTCGCAGCTGCCTCCACCCGAGAGGCCTCCCAGACCTCCCGCGGTGTACTCGCAGGTCCAACGTGAAAAGCAGGTAAGAAGCAAGGTATAGGGTTTTATGTTGAAGACACGGTTGTTGAGCACTTAACAGATTTACATTTTAATTATGGACTGTTAAGTAGAATTAATAAGTTAGGATGTCGTCAAAATAATTCGGATTACGCATTGTTTTTACGATTTAATAAAGATATCGAACAGGGTGAAGATTTTGAAGAAATGCATAGTGAAAATAGTGAACCCTAACATAATGAAGGTAACGCTATTAGGATTGTCTTATTTTTTTTTTACTATCATAAACTGTACCTTTTACATTGGTATCATGAACTGTTAAAGTAAAATATTCTTATGACAATTAGTTTTAAATGTATTTGATTTTGAAATTACAATTTCTCTGTCCGCCCGAAAACGCCCCATACAAAATTGCAATACACTGTGACGTCACAGTGTGCAGGCGTGTAGTGCAAATGTATGAAGTGCAAGAGAGAATCGCATTATGTAGTCCACGTTTCGTTTCATGTACAATGCATCATAAGGTTGATTTGAAATTTTAATAGGAATCTAAAAAGTTATAAATTTTATCTTATTTCGATTGATTTTATTTTGGGAATTAAAAATAATGAAAAGTCATAGTTTCAGTTTAGTTAGGCAGCATCTTAGTTTACTATGCATATTTATTGAGAAAACATGACGACACCAAGCAGTTATTGATGATAATCCGTTGACTCACGACACTACCCTATCATGGTGATTATGAAAAAGAAATTACAAAAAAGTCATTCCTTTTACACATGTATTAAAAATCTATTTTATTCTGTTGAAACAGTAGCCATCCGAAAAAATTTGACGATGCATCCTGAACTTTGAAAGTAAAATAAACATTGTAACCTAACATAATTATGTCTGCATGAATGATATGTTTAACAAATATATTCTAATCCTCACAGTATACGAATGTGCATGACGAATCTGCACAAATCATGTGCTAAGAAACACTTACAAAATACTATGACATCATCCAAATACACACAAATTACCTTTATCATCTCTTACTTCTAGTATAGTTTAGCTTACAAATAGTAATTTCAGATTTTACAATGATGCAAGTTCGGTTAAAAAATATTGTTAATTAAAGGTTATTTATTACTTTTTGTTGGTATACATTTTTAAACACTTCTGGTTTTTAAAAATTTTGATTGTTGCCTAATAGTATGAATAAAGTTAAAAAAAAAAATGTATTGTTACAATAATCTTATCCTGCTCAAGTCAAAATAAAAAAATAAACAAAATTTATTCTGTATAGAACATACAAACGGAAATTACAAGACGTAAAAAATATAAAAACCTCAGAAGACTTCGGCAAGAAACTTAGGGAACACTTTTTTTCTTCTATTTACTTACAATACATGTGCAGGTCGTAGTTTTTATCTTAAAGGTGGTAGGAACCTTGAGCATGTAATTTAATCAAGTTTTGATTAGTTTGGATGTATAAACATCACAAATAAATACATCCAAACAAAATAGATACGACATTTCACATACACACTCTAAAACAAACCACACACCATTAATAATAATACATACGTCACTTATTTTGACTATAACACAACACTTCTAAAATACATCCATTCTAAGTCCATCCTTCACCATCATTGTGTGACTAACCAGGAGTGGTCGAGGCGGCCGCGGTCCATCGTCTCGCTGAACACAGAGATGACGGACACCCATTCCGTTACCGAGGTCACTGACAGCTCCCACGCTAGGATGTTCCATATCAAGGTACATTTCTATTTTTTCCGCTTTAACTGCCAAGCTTCAGAATTCAAGAAATTCCACATGTTGTAATTGTTTTAAAAGCTATATTGCTATATTATTTTTCACTAAAGTAGTTAATGTCTTCTATCCACGCTAAGATGTTCCATATCAAGGTTCATTTCTACTTTTTAGTTTTGTGATTGCTTATGAATTCCAGAGATTCTACAGGAAAAGATTCTTCTAAAACTATGTAGCCATGTATGTTTCACTGACTGGGCCTATTTCTTAACTAAGGGTATTTGATGACTGTTTACTTAATAGGATTAGTTCCTTATAAATACATTTTTGACCAGGTTTAAATCTTTATTATCATTTTCCATATAAGAGTTTGATAAACACAATTCAATTTGTTTAAGCGCTTTTAAATTGGTGACATAAAGTATTTCTTCACAAAGAAAGTTTTGCTACGCCTTTGCTTACTCTCCTTCGATGATACGCTTGCTCTCATGTGATTGATGTAAAATGTAATGAATAAATTTGATTTTCACAGAGAGCTCCTCCACCACCTCCTGTGATCAGCGAGCGTCTGCAGACTGAAGAACAGGAGATGTTCATGGAAAGCCTCGAGCCTATCCCCGAGACACCCATCATGCCTGCCAGGTATGGGCCTTTGTTTTATATCACTGAGGTGGCAGACAAGGTCACGGCCCACATGAGGGATAGTGGTCACCGTAGCCTATGGACATGTGCAACTCCAGGGGAGTCACACTCGTGCTGCCGACCTTGTAAACATTTAATATTTATTTTTGCCAATATGATTAACCTCACGGCTGAGACTATCTTCTTAGCATTTTCTGCGCGCAAATTCCAGAATCTATAGTGTTAAATAAATTCCGGTTTTTTGACTACGACATAAAGTGCATTTTAGGTTGTATTAAAGTTCAACAGATTTATATTTGTTTCGTGCAGTCTTGACGTATGACTATAGCTATTTATTGTTGAGATTTTGTTTAGTATTGACCACTTATGCACGCAAAATATTTGACTGACGTATTATGTCTCTCTCTATAGCTCTGTTCGCTTTTGACTCCACACAACATAAGCCGGGATGCATCAGAAGAGTGAAAGCAACCTTGTAAAATGTATGAATCCGATACCTTATTGATTTGTCACGACACGACACGTCAGTCTAATATAAATGCGGCTTTACCATCGAAATATGAGAACATTATGGAGCAAGCAAGTTGATTTTGCAGCTCTCTACATATTTTACAGACTATCCACAATTTTCATTTAAAAAAATTATATCTTTCAGGAAACCCGAGATAACTTCTCACGTAGTAGATGACGTGTTCCTCCGCACGATCACGGAGAAGAAGACGATCGAAGACATTGAACGTCACAAGCGACTGGTCACAGAGTATAAACAGGTAACATTTAATTTATCTACTTCACCAAGTAACATTTATGAACGTTAGAATCTACATTTATTTTTTCGTATTGTGATCACGAAATGAAAGAATGACACGTGCATAATGTTTTTATGCAATTACTAAATAACCCAAAAAATGAAAAATAAAGTCGTAGGTCAACATTACCAGTATTATGAAGTTTATTATTTGCTTTTCCATTATTCTATAAATCCAAACCGTCTTTTAGACCTCATGGATGTATGCCAACATCCCATTCAACACGTGTTTCGTTTAAAAATATTGTCCCCCTCCCTCTTCAGGTCCCAGCTCCACCACCACAGTTCGATGTGACCATCAGGAACCACACAGTACCCGAAGCCCAGTGGGAGAATTTCTCCGACATCAGTAGCGCATCAGGAATGACGCTGACGCCCAAGATGGAGAGAGTGCCATTGTCTCTGCCGCCCCAGAAATATATTGGTACGTTTATATTTTAAAGTTTAGGTTCGAAAGACCAAAGTGATGTATGTAGTACGGTGCATTGCTATGATCCTTCGAAAAAATATAATCTGTGAGCCTGATATAGCTCACACTTAATATTTTTTAAGCGGTTCCTGCAAAACCAGGAAGAGAGAAAGAATACCATTTGGCTCGAAGGACCAAAATATACATTTCTAAACTTCGAGGATGCTAATAATGCATATTGAAAGAGTAACTGGATAGAGATATGAGAGTATTGCTAACTGATATAACTTAATGATTTTCATAACGTGAATTACCTTTTTGCTGACTTTCACTTTAAAGATTTTTTTCACACAAACGATTCTAAATTTTCTCCTAATTTGTTCCTTGTCAGGCTTTTAAACTTTATAATTAAATTCTCAGGAAAGGGCGGTCCAGATCTATTCTCCCCCGAGCTGATCAAGCAGACGGGCCAGTCATACCAGTCCACCTCCGACCTCCCCCTCCTCCCAGAGTTACCTCCGGCACGAAACCCCCTATTCCGTGACGAAGATGACGAAGATGTGCCAGAACCGATCCCGGCACCACCAGTTCCTGTAAACTGGAGTGTGCTCACCAGAGTTTTGAAGACCGAAGCACAGGATGAGGTAAATATAATCACGATCTTTGTTGCAGATCATATTAGGGCTGTCTTTTTACACAGCTGTGAAGAGTGATCGTTGCAAGAATGATATCAACAGAAGTGGTACACCAAGGAGATGAATATGCTGCAGTGGATGTGGGACACGTGTGAGGAACTTTCGCATCCATAGCAGGCTTCATGTCCGTAAAATCGCCTATAAAATGGATGAAAATTGCCTTTGTTGGTGCAAACTGATTAGGTGAGGTAGAACCAAGGAGAGCTACCACGATTTCGTATAAAATGACTTGCTGTGGTCAATGGTCTCACTACTATGGTTGACTAAGATAGTGCTAAGTGAAGGAGTAAAAGACGGAAGGACAACAGTCGACTCCGCACTCCGAGGTGATAGCGTTGGCTGTGGCTGGGACTAACGAAAAGATGATTATCATTGTAGACCGTATTTGCCTGAGATGGATATGTCGCATGACAACCTCACCTTCGGCCTAGCACTACGACCCAGAGACGGCGTGCGGTTTAGTCGGTTCGAGTCCGACATAACCTACCCCTCCGGCTCCGGAGGGGTGGGTATCCGTGGGGATTTTCCGCACGTAAAAAAAAAGACCGTATTTGCCGACCGATCATAGGGCTCTATACCTTCCACTAACTAAATCACATTTCTTCCAGGTATTACTAGACACTGAGCGCTCGTACCGCTTGACCCGCGAAGAACGTCTCCGTTGGCGAGAGCTTATCACCCATGAGAGCACCCTTCGTAGAGAACTATCCCGAGCCTCTTCCAGGGATGAGTTCACCAGGGTAGCCCATGATCACCGCTTCGCTCCGTTGTACGCTCCCCACAAGTGGGAGGTTATTATACGTATACTGGCACCGCCGGCTGATAAACCCAAGGTATGGAGACATTTTTGTTATTTACTATTAAGTTGGGACTGTCAAAGGTCTTTGATCGGATAAATCGTACAGTATATGGCAGACTGCTCCTTAAAGAGAACATAACAGTGAAAGGGTAGCCAGTACTTGTCCTAATAAACCATTGTACTCTTCTTTGACTGCCAAACTTGATATTTTTTGGAACAATGGAAAACAGTTTGAACTTTCCACGGTAGAAGATCCACAGCTTCTTAAATACCCTGTACGCCTTGGATTTCACCCTAGTTCTACCATCTTTCATCATCATCTTAGCGTTGATCGCAGTTGCTGCTGAGTGCCCTTCTTTTGATTTGGTTTCTGAGCTCCAAACCTTGAGATGACAGTCAGACCTTCGTCGTTCAATTTTCAACCAGGTGTATCTGATATTGGTGGGCCTGACATCTCTGAAAAGTCTTGTCAATTCTGACCTTCCCATGTTCAACGAGTGGGTTTTGTTCCAGAACCGTTACCGCAAGAAGTCGGAGTGGGACTCTCGCTCGCGGCGAAGCTCGCTGCCGACGTTGTACGAGTACGACAGCGACGCCACGTCACTGCGCGACCCACAGCGCTCGCGCCGCTCTTCCTACCGCAGCGACCACGTCGATATGAGGTGCGTTAATCCTTATAGTGTGTGTGACCGGCAAACTTCGTGACAATGTGCTCGCGGCGGAGCTCGCTGCCAACGCTGTACGAGTACGATAGCGACGCCACTCTATATCATGGAATTTTATCAAATACGGCTTTAGATTTTGGAACATGTTTATCAATTACACCAACTTGCAAGTCAGACTGGCTTAAAGCCCACTTACCACTGAATCGATTTAAAATTCCATTATTTAAATGTATGTATCCCTTCAGGTCGATGTCAGAGATGATGGTGGACTACGCGCGTGAGCAAGCGGACACACACTCGGAGGTGTCAGGAGGCACCCAGCTCGGGCGGTACTACGACGACGACAGCGACTCCGAGCACCCCTTCCACCAGAGCCAGTGAGTTATTTATTACTAGCTGTTTCATTTATGGCCTGCTGATTTATTTATAACCAGCTGGTTCATTTATAACTAGCTGATTCATTCTAGCTGATTCACTTATAAATAGCGGATTCATTTATAGCTAGCAGATTCATTAATAACTTCGTGAAAAAATGTCTCCGATTACGTGCGATCAGAAAATGTAGTTGACCAGATGTGAAGTAGCTGAAATTACTAATAGGTACCTTGTTGTATTTCTTTATACTGTACTGTTACTGTTTTTATGCTGTTTTTTTTTTAATTATTTTTTATACTGTACTTAAAGATAGACAATGTATTTAAAGCATGACAGAGGTCGAAACATTGTGTCACACACAAATATATAGGTTACTTATTATAGGTTAATATAGGTTTAAGTGGCATTATTGTAAAATATCATTGTTTGACTCTGTTTCGTTTGTAATAAATAGAAAAAAAAGTGAAGTTAAATTGCTTGTGCTAGGAGTAAGTTAGTAGTAGTAGTAGTTAGAATATAATGCCCTCATGTAACTAGTTCGGTAATTGGACAGTTTGAATATACAGGGCGGTTGCCCCAGGACAAAACCCAGTAAGGGACATTTTGCCTGAAATAATATTTTTCATAGTCAATCGCATCGATTTGTGAAGACACTTGCTTTAAAATCTTATAAATAACGGATATTTATACACTATCTAACCTAGTAAGTCCACTATACACTCTAAAATAACCAGATGAAAACCTAGTAACTCGATTATACCGCTTCAGAACCTAGCAAGTCACATGCACATACTAGGTTTTGTTGTGGTGGTAATTAATTATTTTTCTCGTGTAGCGGGTCCGATTTTCAGTTCAACCATGTAATTATTTAAAATCTGTGAATGCAGTTTGAATTGTTTTTTAAATTAAAATTATGTCTTCATCAAGGTACTTTCTCTCCATGTGTCATAGCTGTGGGACGCCCTGTATATTCATACCGTTTCCCTCGAGGGTAGCAGAGATATCAGCTCACTATTTGCTTTTGTCTTTATATGCTCCACAGGCCCAATTTCATCCCCTTTCACATTCTTTTGTCTTCTAGATCGTGGGGTCGCCATTCACTGCACCGGTCGGTGAGCCAGCCCTCGCTGGCGCGTTCAGCCGGCGAGGTGGTGGAACAGTGGACAGGTCCCGAGGGAGATGTCACTCCCACGCCTGGTCGCAGAGTTATAGGTAACAAAATATTCTGTAATCCTGGCTAAAATCCCTAATTCATGCATAGGTACATACATACACATAATCACGCCTTTTTCCCCGGAGGGTTATGCAGAGGTAAATTAACACCCACATCTCACCAATGTGTATTCGGTCCCACGTAATAGGGGTGAGCCTATTGCTGTATTCCGGGCACTATTGTTGACTCGAGCCATGCATCGGAGGCTGAGTCTGGGCTGTACATATCTATCTGATGTTAAAGTTAATCAGCCCTATCCCTTGGTCGGAATAGAAGGTGTCGGTGTCGGAATAGTAGTGAGAATAGAAGGACTGACCCAAATTCTACTCTGCCGGGAACTGCCCTGATTCGCATATTAAATAATACACTTGTAATTTTCCACAGACTTTATTTTTATTTTTAAACCTGGCCGGTTTCGCCTCACGGTATTTTCACAGGTTTACATTACCAGATTCCACCAAGCAGCATCAATCTCCAGTATAAACAATCCCTGATTCACTATTAATATCCTGTATTTTACTCCCTTCTTCATCCTAGCGTTAATCCCAATCGCATTCGAAGCTTTCAACTCGGAGTCTGGGGTCAGCTCTACCAGTCTGGAGGTAGACTTCCGAAGTACCTACCTACTATATTTTTCGTGAAGCAATTGCCATAATTATGACCTCCACAACTTATTGGCGATGTCGAAGCATTGCAGTTACACCAATTGTTGCACTATTTAGGGCTTTAACTACCCGTAACGACTGCCATAGATGTTTTTATGACAACCGGGACCGATGGTTTAACGTGCTCTCCGAGGCACGACCAGACCAATGCAAATACCCATATTCATGAATACAAATATTTGCATTTAGCGGGAATCGATCCCGCGCCTCCTGTGTAGCGGCCGCGTTCACTGGCGCCACGTCAAAGAGGCTGTCTTTAATAGCCCCTACACACATGATGGGTTCTAGTTTTGTGGGGCCCCCATACACGTGATGAGTTCTAGTTTGGTGGGGCCCCCATACACGTGATGGGTTTTAGTTTGGTGGGCTCCCATATACGTGATGGTTCTAGCTTTAAGGCGTGAAGGTGACCCCTGATAGTGTGACCGATTCCTTTAGTGATAGTAAAATACATACCATATTAAATTAATAATTTCTTATACTTTTCAGGTCCTCAAGGTCTGACTACCTTCACATCTTCAGAAGTCAGAACTTTCCAGGCGACTAGGGAGTGGAGAGAGTAAATATCGATGGCGCGAGTCAGAACTACACGAATCACGGAACGGATAACAGATGGCGTTCTAATCAATATAATTGTAAATGCAAAATTTATGGAAAATCAACCTTATGGTAATTTACACATAATGCTCAATTTTCACTGCCTTTATTGTGTTTTGGGTTAGTACATTCCACTAAGTATAATATTAGTTTTGATTCCGTTGATTTGTGACTAATACCTTTTTATGTGACATATTAAGTAATTGATTTTTTTAAATAAAATGTTTTTATTAGAACTTTTTTATAAGAAATAGAAGAAATAAATATATTTTAATATTAAGTAGTGTCGAAAATCATTTATTTTTCTTTACTTACTTACAATCTTATTACCAATTTTGAACGTATTAAAATATAAGTATAACATATACCATTATTTTAAATAATAATATACATGAACATTGAAAAAAAAAATTAAATAATAGTAAGAAATATTTTTTACTTGTAAATCAATTTGTGATTTAAACTAACATTGTGCCAAAACGAATTTTAATGCTTTTTAACACTCTGGAATTTTTCCGTATCTTTTTTTATATATGTGTGATTTTCAATATATAATTATATTTTCACAATAATTATTTGGATGATGATTATTTGTAGCTTTTTCTGCCAATACTAATATTAGGTGTACATAGATAATCTTTAAGTTGAAGAATGTTTTTAACCTAACAGTTGGGGCAAGATGGACATATTTGACCCTTTTTTTTATATTTTTGCCCCCATGCACGTAATGAGTTCTAATTTGGTAGGGCCCCTATACACGTGATGGGTTCTAGTTTGGGGGGGGAGCAGGGGGGCATCTTGTTTATGTGTCTGAAAATATTCTTGCCTTGATTGCTATGTGAGTTTGGGATGTAAAGGGCAATGGGATGGTACAGTTGTGCTCAATTAGGGGTTGTAACAATATACATAGACCTATACTGGAGATAACACTAGTATATGATAACAATATGAAATATAAAACTGTAGAAATGCAGCAAGAATTGAATTATTTTTAGAAATATAATTATAATTTAACAGATTAAATATTAATATTGTATAAATTTAATATATATTCTATGTTTATGATTTTTTATATATTTGTCTCCAGTAAAAAAAACGACAATTAACCGTGGTGCTAAGTAAAAAAAAATATCTAATATTTTTTTGTCTAATAAATTTACATTTACATGTAGATTTGTATTTACAGTGTGAATTGGTTGTATTTTGGCAATAAATATACGTACCTTAACATTTTTATTCCTGTTGTTTTCTTTATTCATGTTCAAAAACTTAACTTTTTTTACAGTTTTTTGATTCAAGAGAAAATTATTGCTGTTTTGTTGGTTACAAGTTGACATAACTGTGAGTATCTACATTATTCTCTTAAAAAGGAGAAGCAGATATTCTAACATACACAACTAGTCGTGAGGTTGAGAACGCCAATCAACCAGTGCTCCGAGCACGAAAATCATTGGAATTCGTAACGTTCACGTATCGTAAGAATAGAGCATTGCGATTGGTTCACAGTAGACAGGCGGCCAATCACAATGCTTCGTTTTCTCGATACGTTAACGTGCCAAATTCGAATATTACTCGAGCTCGGGGCACAGCTGTGTAGTTTACATAGATGTCAAAGGTGGGCTGACATTTTACAACGGGTCATCATCATTTTGCAGTATCTAGTCACTGTATAGAAATTACCTAGGAACAATCATTCTATATTTTATATCGTAGTCCATAATATCGTCACCCATCAGCAGGTGAGATAACGGTCAAACGTGAGCCTGTCAATGGTATCTCAAACGATGTCGCTAAATGTGACTACTGTGCATGAGATCCCAGGTTCAATTCCTGCTTTGAACACAGAGTTATTACGGCACAACTTACATCTTACAGTCAATTTTTTTTCGTTGCACTGAATCAATTCATGTTTTCGTATTTTTTAAATGCCCCTACTTACCTCCTCAGCAATTTACAAGTTGAGTATGATTTAAACTAAAAATAACATTATCAAAGAATTCTATCACATATTTATTTTGAACAATGGAAATCAAACAAATATATTAATATTAAAAAAAAAAACTTCATGAATTACAATGAATTTAAAATTAATAAATTCGACAATCGTTACACGTTATCTACAAAAAATATCAATGTACTTACATTTTGTTCAAAAATTTTAATAATGTAATTAATCACTTACAAAATTATCAATGAATATATATTGAATTATATATTTATGATTTAATTAATTGTACACACTGGCATGTGATTCAATAAAATGAATTAAAACATTTTAAAATTGTGTTTACTAACTGTCTAGTCTACCTAGATACGTAAAGTAAATATTAAAATTCGCGAAAATGTAGAAAATAATGTACAACAAGGTAAGTAACTTAGAAGAAAGTATGTACGTATCTCCCTAATTATTGAGTTTAAAATTAAATCAAGTTTACTGACTATCCAAACAGACCACAACCAAAAAAAATATACTATACGAAAAAGAGAATCAGTCAAAAAATATAAGTGTATCAGTTTCACCCTGTCGGTCTAACTAGGGTATTCATAAAAGTTTTATGCAAATTAAAAATTCGACATATTGCAATATATTTGCTGAATCTATTGCTCAGTCCAATTTCTCATGAATTCATTTATTCATTCGATGATATCTTTGTAGACGAAATTGATTTCCTAAATGTAGCAATATAAGAACTGCAAATGACTGCTAGTGTGTACAATGTTCAGAAAATTCGTCTAAAACTTGTGCGACATAACATGAAGCATTATACATTTAAAAGGACGAAATGGACGTAGAAGTACAAAGTCGAGCAAAAATATTTTACAATAGTTTAAAACCAAATTAACATTTTTATTTTTAAATATAACAATTTACAAGACAATTAAAACAGTTTGTATCCTATCACATATTTTACACTTTCCTATCAAGCTCAGTTATAAATAAATCTATTTATACAGCTATATTGAGAAATAAACAGCTCTGTATTTACAGTCAACAATTAGGCCTATTTCAGTGTTATGTACCTACTTTAAAACACAATGATTCTAAGATATGAAGTATTGACAGGTCCCTTTCGTCAGTATTTTGGCATTATATCTGGCATCTTTTGGCATTCCACTAGCTTCAGTGTCCATACTTCTAATTTAAAAACTTTCAAGCACTCCTTTTAGTTTTAAAATTCTGTCATGGTCCATTACGACCGACTAAGTTTACAATTTCATATTGAATCATCTACGTCTATAGTGTGAAGGGCTACACATGAACACTTTTTATGATCATTTACATTTACCTTGTGTTTATATCTGACTCACAGATCCCAGAGATTGACGTCTTCTAGTCACTTGTTTCCATAGTCTTTTCTCGAATTGTTTATCCTGTAAGAATAATATGTTATTTGCGGAAATTTTTAGAAGTAAAATACAGGGTTATTCGTTATAAGTACACATTTTGTTAAATACATTATTGTGTATAACATTGTACTTATATTGAAACTGCTTCTACTGTACTGTAATTATATAATTATAACCGTGTACTTCGCATTTCAAGTTACTGTTCGGATGTGTAGAAGCATTGTTTTCGATATAGTCATCTAATATTCTTATGTATAACAAATTACTTACGAAGGCTAGCTGGCTAAAAAAAATTGCAATAAAAACCTAGAAGTGGTATGGACGACTACGGTAACGGAAGTTAGCGAAGTGAAGGAGTGTTGGTAATGAAGGAGACGTCAGAGCTAAGCTGCAGGATGAAGAATGAAAAGCATAATGGTATTTTAATAAAAATATATTTTCGAGAACACTCGTTCCAATCAAAATGGACAGATCAGTTCAACAGATTATAAAAACAAATTTAGCATATCTGGAAGCTGGATTTAAACTTTAATACTAGGTGTTAAGCAAGACCAAATTGACGTGAGCTTTGTGCCAAGACAATCACAATATAACAATATACCAGATGGTATAAACCTTAGGACAAAGTCAAAGACATTATGAATATTTTCCTAAAAATTGTTAATAATTACTAATTTAACAATATCATTTCAAAATTTTATATTTTTTACTTTTAAAGAAAGGCAATTTCATTGGCCAATTTTGAAAAACACTTGACGGAATATTTTACATTTTAGCATGTTTATTAGATTTTCAATCGATTGCAATTCATTATTTAAGAATTATAAGATTCGTTTTCGACTTACTTATGTAAACAATTAATTCCTGGCGTCTACCCGTTGAGCTAAAATTTTTATTATCCAATCATTCGTCTAAAGAGTACATTTTCTAATAATTATCAAGTTTTTACGGGGCTAAATTCACGGCAGACTTTAGACCTATCACGATCATTATAAAATTTCATAGCATAGTGTCTAAATTTTCACTTGTGTATTATTATTACAGAGGAAATTTTTCCAATACTAATTACATTGTTCATTTCTCAAACATGTTTTGCCATCTACGTCACAAAACTATTAATGCACACACACCACACACAAATATTAACTTCGACAATCATCCTGCTGGGAAAGAGATGGCAGTAGATATAGAAGGCAATAAAGAAATGAATGATGAATTCAATGGGAAATCTTTCCACAAACGTTTAAATCCAGCTGGTTGGCACAGATAAGCTGGCGGTGCGGTGCTCACACATAGCCATTGACAAAGCATATCTTGTAATAGCCGTTGTTGCTCACTGTCGTACGCCGCGGGGAAAACGGTCGAGCTGCCGATACTATGAACGGCTCGCGCCGCGGGCTATCGGACGATGCGCGACGTCGGAGGAAACCCATTCTGTAAAGGATTTAATGATAATTTGTTAGATAACAGCTTTTCGCATTGTCGTTAGTAAAAACAAACAAAAACCACTTGTGTCCACATCACCTTTAACATTGGATTGGAGATGGAACATGATGATCCTAAATCCAATGTTAAAGATGTGCCCCATGATGTAGGTACCTAACGATGCATTGTCATCAAATTTGAGCTCAATCGGTTGAAGACGAATGAGTGGAAAAGAATCAAATGGGGTGCATAAATCTGCATTTAATTTAGAATTTTTAGGCAAAGTTAGACAAAGCAAGTTAAACGAGTTTGTAAAAATAAATTTATCATCTTAATCCAAATAAACATTAAAAATTCGGAAGATCAATTTAAGATCATTATAATAATATCATATTTTGCGACGTGAAACATTTGAAATAATGATCAAATTCAAGCCCCAGTTGGACAAATATAATATTATTGCCTTAGTAGTCAGATATTAGTAGGTATACTCACATCTTCCCGTTCTGGCATAGAGAGCGCGTCCGCGAACGCATCGTCTGAACTTCCGCTCGTGCCAGTTGCTCCATCTCCATAGGTTTCTCGCTTTCTGGAACTGGACAATATCAAATGAAGTATATAATACTTACATTTCAAGGCTTATAACGTATGCACGTTGATCCCGGCTTGTTCTACATACCTCAGTTGGTAAAGTAGGTATACATAAGAAACTTTTGAGTATTGAAATCTTTGATTTTACAAAAATTTATGCCGAGTCGAGAGCCGAAAGGCCATCGACACGGAAGAAGAAGAAGAAGAGTGCATACGAGAAATTCAGGACCCTTGTCCGGCGTTTGATAGAATAGAATGACAAATGCACGGGATTTGAGGTATTTGAACGCATGTTAAAAACGTCTAATCCCATGCATTCGTCGTTCTATTTTACCAAAAGCAGGCCAACAAAATGCAACTTATGTAGGAGGGCTGTTTTATCTTGAATGTAGATATTTCTTCATTGAAATTTCATCCATGAAATTATGCTGACATTTATTAAATGTTGATTGAAAGGTTCTTTTAATACCACTTAAGTGGCAGATTAGCACACGGACCACCTAATGAAAGGTTGGCCTATGGACGTATGCAATACCAGAGGCGTTACACTCGCGCTGCCGACCTTGAAGTAACTTTCTAATGCCCTTCTTGAAGAACCCCATATTGTAATTATTTTAGAATGTGATAAAGCGATAGAATCGTACCCTTCCAGGCATATACAGAATTGCGCGAAGTAGTATGCGGGACGGTTCGGCGGGGGTGCGCGCGGCACAGCGTCACTGCGTCTGCGCTCGCCACCCGTCGCAGTAGAGAGCGCTGGCACGCCGCGCGAAACGACCAGGGGTCGGACCCGCCAGCCTGACACATAGAACACATGATTAGGGATGCTATTTCAGCAGAGATGTGGTATATCACGGGACACGTATCTTGGGTCTCAGTGGATAAACGAGGACCTGGCGCGCACGGATTGTTTTGTAATAATCTATGCTTTGTGAATTTGTGTTGATGCACATCCCGTGTCCTCAAAGGCAACTAACAAATGTGAACTGCGCAGATAAAGCATATTTTGAGCACATTTTAAGTCCAAGATAATTATATATTCCGAAGTAGGTATATGCAGCTATAATGTCAATATATGAAAGCTACGAAAATATGGTACATTTTCCATTAATGATAAGCTGTGTAGCGGAGCGAGTAAAATATTCAATAAAGCTACGCAGCTTGAGTTATGCGATGTGATGCATCGACAGTAGGAATGGAAAAGAGTGTGGAAGTCTGATTAGGGAAGAGGCGTTAACGCAACTAGTCGTGTGTTTTGCCATCCATAGGAAACATCCATACAAGAAACATACCTTAGTAGAATCCGTTATCACCAGTGATTATTATAAATGGATATCATAATATCCATACTAATATTATAAATGCGAAAGTAACTCTGTCTGTCTGTCTGTCTGTCTGTCTGTCTGTCTGTCTGTCTGTCTGTATGTTACGCTTTCACGCCTAAACCACTGAACCGATCTTCATGAAATTTGGTACAGAGGTATATTAGAGCTTGAGAACGGACATAGGCTACCTTTTATAACGAGAAAGGGGGTTTAAGGGGGGGAAATAGGGGATGAAAGTTTTTATGAAAGTTTGACATTTCTGTAGATATCTTAATGAAATTTGGCACAGAGGTAGATTAGAGCTTGGGAACGGACATAGGCTACCATGTTTCGCGAAAAGGGGGGTAGAAGGGGGGGGGGGACTAGGGTCTTGGGGTGAAAGTTTGTCATTTTTGAAGATGTTCTGATGAAATTTGGTACAGATATAGTTTAGAGCTTGGGAATGGATACAGGCTACCTTTTATCGCGAAAAGGGGGGGGGGAAGGGGGGGACTAGGGCCTGGGTATGACAGTTGTCATTTTTGAAGATTTCTTGATGAAATTTGGTACAGAGATATTTTAGAGCTTGGGAACGGACATAGGCGACCTTTTATCGCAAAAAAGGGTAGGAGGGGGGGGGGGGGAGGAGGATATAGCTATGGGATGAAAGTGTGTCATTTTTGAAGATTTCCTGATGAAATTTGGTACAGATATAGTTTAGAGCTTGGGAACGGATATAGGCTACCTTTTATCGCGAAAAAGGGGGAAAAGGGGAGGACCAGGGTCTTGGGATAAAAGTTTATCGTTTTAGAAGATTTCCTGATGAAATTTGGTACAGAGATAGTTTAGAGCTTAGGCACGGATATAGACTACCTTTTACCGCAAAAAGGGGGGTAGAAGGGGGGGACTAGGGCCTTGGGATGAACGTTTGTCATTTTTGAAGATTATCTGATGAAATGTGGTACAGAGATAGTTTAGAGCTTGGGAACGGACATAGGCTACCTTTTATAGCGAAAAGGGGGAGGGTAGAAGGGGGAGGGGACTAGGGCCTTGAGGTGAAAGATTGTCATTTTTGAAGATTTCCTGATGTAATTTGGTACAGATATAGTTTAGAGTTTGGGAACGGATATAGGCTACCTTTTATCGCGAAGGACGAGGTTAAGGGAGGGGGTTATAGGGAGATGAAAGTTTGCCGGTTTTGAAGACATCCTGATGATATATTTGGTAGAGACATGGACTAAAGCTTAGGAACGAACATAGGCAACGTAAAATGGAGGTATAGGGGGGGGGGGCGGATTTAAGGGATCAAAGTTTGACAGTTTTGAAGATATCCTGATGAAATTTGGCACAGGGATTAATTAAAGCTTGGTAACAGACATATGCTACCTTTTACCGCGACTAATGTGGTAAAGGGGGGGGGATAAAAGGGCTAGATAGTTAGTATGAAAGTTTGTCATTTTTGAAGATATTCTGATGAAATTTCGTACAGGGATGGATTAGAGCTCGAAAATGGACATAGGCTACCTTTTATTGCAAAAAAGGGAATTGAAGTGTTGGAATAGGGCTAGGGTATGTAAGTTTGACAATTTTAAAATACCTTGATAAAATTGGTATAGAGATGGATTAGAGCTTGGAAATGGATATGGGCTACCCCTTATCGCGAAAAAAGGGGTAGAAGGGGAAGGGGGAAAGGGGAATAGGGCTATAGGATTAAAGTTTCTCATTTTTCAATGGGACAAAAAAGGGGGGAATATGGCATAAATTCTTTTAAGATGTCCTTATGAAATTTGGTACAAAGGTGAATTAGAGCTTCGGAACGGACAAAGTCGAGTAGCAAACCAAATATAGAAGCGAGTGGAGAGGCGAGTAGAGATTGTTATAGGGACGAGTGGATAGGCGTATAAAGATCGAAAGTCGAGTAGAGTCGACTACAGGAGCGAGTAGATATGCGACTAGAGAGCCAGTGGAGAGGCGAGTATAGAATCAATTAGAATGCAGTAAAGGGTTGAGTAGAGTGGCGAGTGGAACGATGAATGTAGTGGCGAGTAGAGATCGAATAGAGAATTGAGTAGAGGTGCGAGTAGATAGGCGAGTGGGGAGAGTCAGTAGAGAGGCGAAAAGAGAATCGAATGGATGGGCAAGTAGAGAGGCCCATGGAAAGGCGAGTATAGAGAAGAGTAAAAGTCGAGTAGAGAGGGGAACAGAGAAGTCAGTAGAAAGTCAAGTAGAGGGTCGAATATAGAGGCGAGTAAAAGTCGATTAGAGAGTCGAATATAGAGGCGAGTAGAAAGTCGAGAACAGAGGTGAGTAGAGAGGTGAATTTAATGCTCAATAGCGTCGGATCAACACTAAGCGATAACCGACATCCACGCGGGCGGAGCCGCGGGCAACAGCTAGTATACAATATATATCTATAGCAAGGTAGCATAGTATATCTGGTGGCAAAGCATTCTAATGATCAACAGAGAACAGAACAGTGACTATAACCAGAGTAAGTCCGTGAGATATTGAGCACTTCTTTGTAACATACCGGACGTACCCAAGGCACCTCCTGATCTGCTAGCATATCCTTCCCCTGGTCCAGCGCTAGTCTCATCTCCGCTCGAGGACTGAGTCGCTCCGGCGTCGGTGGTCTCAGTTCCTCCAGTTGTGAGATAGCCTCCTGTGCTGGTGCTGGCTCCGAGACTGTTTGAGATTTGCATATTTATTGATGGGCATTCAAGGCTATTGATTGCTCAGTATAGATTTAGAGTTTCTTTTTATTGGTGGATCATGACATTACAAAAATTAACACATGGGATCGAGAATGATGTTATTTGATTGTATGTGTCTATTTGCATGGTCTTCTCTTTTACTTCTTCATAGTTTGATTAATTTGGCTTTTACGGGAGCCGTCTGATCCCTCAGTACCTATAAATCAAAGCCTATACCAGAGTGTCATTCAATTAGCAGTTGTTGTATCATCATATAAATACATACGTGTTAATTGGGTAATACAGCAGTTTCATTAAAATATCGCGTAATTCTTAAAGTCATGGAAGGAACTAGACCTGCCCCCGTAGCCAAATAGAAATTAATTGACGGCGTATGGTAGAATATAATGATTAATGTATGGATTTGACACGTATTTTGACCTTTATGGTTCCACAATGAAATGCCACTTTTCTAGGGAAGTTAATTTTACAAAGTTTTTGAAACGAGAATTCTTTCATACCAGGTGAGGGTTGGTGCTGCACGGTTGTCGTAGCCATGGGGTTGTGTATAGTGGTGCGTTCGAGTGTGGAGGGCGTGCTGTCCGAGCTGGCTGAGCCCCGACGACCAGCTCCAGCAGTGGCACGCACCTCCGCAAACTCTCTTGAAACTAGAACAGTACATTTAGTGCAATTACTTCTATGGCCCTTATTAACAAAAAACTACACAGGGTAAAATTTTGACCAAACATACGTTTATACCGTCAGACCAAGCTGTTTCAATCAAGTAAGTGTTGCAGTTTCAAGGGCGTGCCTACGCGAGGGAGGACTCGGGCCTGTAAACGCTAACCAAGTGTTCAACGTGGGAGACGCCGAAACGGTAGGAGGTGGTGGCGGGCGCTTCCTTCTGCGAGCAAGTTCATGCATGCAACGGGACAGGGAGAGAAGGAAACCTGCGGCCCGCGCTGCCCGACAACTGAGGAAACTTGAGCGTCGGAGGTCGATGAATTACCTCGGTCCCCCATGAGCGCGGGCCTGGGGGGTTACTAAGCAGTCCGCGGCGGTGGCGCGCGTTGCGGGCCCTCCCATACCCGGGACGAGTTGGGGAATAGATAAGTTAGTTTTGATACCTGTCTGTGTCTGTACTGCGCGTATTAATTAATAGCAGTTTTTTTGTCCATTTCAATCCAGTCGTTTACATAGAAGACATTGATAAGGTCTAGAAAATTCATCACTTACAGACACACATCAACATGGTCTAGGGATATTTCAATTAAACCTACATAACATAACATTAAAATAAACCTTGTTTAATAGCCTATCTAATCTGATAATAAAATTTTAGATAAAGTTAAATTAAAAAAAACTTATAACAAGAGGAAAAACTCAGACAAAATTTCAATCTTAAGTTTATTTTTGAAACATCTAAACCTTAACAACACAGCTATTTTTTTAATAAAAATTATTGATACACTAAAATTAATAATTCGTGGATCCACCTAAGACTCTCCTGACACATCTGCAGCGGTTCAGCACACTCAAAACAAGGGTGTCAATATCCTGTTGTGGAATACTATCCCAAGTCCTGCTAAGCTGCAAGAAAAGCTGGTTTTCATGCACAATATCTTCAGGGAAATTCGTAAGAGCGCGAGTGGAAGGAAGTGGTGGAGCGGCACCGAGGACCTCAACGCATTACAACACATGTACAGGACCGATTCATAGTGAATGCTGCATGAAGTCAACCAAATGTAACGGTGAGGCAATTGGTTTAAAGGCTGCAGAGAGAGTATGGTTTGCTGGTAAGCGGTCAAACTTTGAGAAGACGACTGCATGAAGTCAACCTACGTGCTCGTAGGCCACTTCGGGTACCAACGCTAAGGAGAGGCAATCGAGGAAGAAGATGACAATGGGCTATTGCACACGAAAACTGGAACAATTTTATTCTCAATGGTCACTTGTGCTTTTCACTGATGAATCCAGGTTTGGATTTCATTCTGATTCGCGAAGAGTACGCGTTTGGAGAGAACCTGAACGTTGGAATCGACTGCAGCACCCACAACAAGTTCATGCAAATCAAGGTGGTACGATTATGGTTTGGGCAAGAATTCGTCTCGGCAGTAGAACGGACCTCGTTTGGATACAAGGCAATATAACTGCTCTAAAATATCGAGATGAGGTGCTAGAGCCTGTAATCTTACCCCATAGACAGCAAATGGGATAAAATTTCAAGCTAATGCACGACAATGTCCGTCCAAATTCGGCGCGTATCGTTACAAGTTGGTTACAACAGCATGATATCCAAGCTTTAGAATGGCCTGCTCAATCCCCTGACTTAAATCCTATTGAGCATGCCTGAGATATGCTTTAGAGAAGAGCTCTTAGAAATTTTCCTGAAGATATTGTGCATGAAAACCAGCTTTTCTTGCATCTTAGCAGGACTTGGGACAGTATTCTACAACAGGATATTGACACCCTTGTTTTGAGTATGCAGAACCGCTGCAGATGTGTTAGGAGATTCTTAGGGGGATTTTAAGGTTTCAACAATTTTTATAAAAAAATAGTTGAATGAAATTTTGAAGCATTTACTATGCTAACTTTTCAAATCGATTAAGATAGGAAAAAGTGAATCGTTCAGGTGGGACTCGAACCCACGATCTTTCCCTTACAGGGAGAATGCTCTGACGACTGTAAGGGAAAGATAGAAATTTTGTTTGAGATTTTCCTCTTCTTCTAAGTTTAAAAAAAAATTTAAACAAGGTATAGTTTAATGTGTAGGTGTCTTAACAAAAAGTTAATAACATTTTAGTTATTTAGGTTTAATTGAAATATCCCTAGACCATGTTGATGTGTGTAAGTAATGTCTTTCGTCTAATGCATTATCTTTGGCCATTTTTTGTTTAGTTTAGTATATTTGGTGAATTATTCTGCATTTAGTAAAAATACACTGGTGTTTAATTTCTGGGCTAAAAGTTTTTTTTTTTTTTAAGTATGGGTATCCCATCTAGATAATCTAGCAAGACTCCCCATGGGTACCCGCACTAGATTAAACTTGTGCGGTTCTTTATTACTTTTTTGATTTATTTACTCGTTAATTTAATTTAATTTAAAAGAAGGATGAAGAACGAAAATCTAAAGTGAGACTACTATTTGATTAATTAAGAAACAAGATTTAGATCAAGCAGCTGAAGGCTATGTTTGAAAGACTATTAATTTTATTAATTTCAATTTTCATTAATTTACCATTATTATTTGTAAGTGTAGGCTTGTGTGTAGTGTTCCTATATCTAGCGGTTTGTTCTGCGGTTTATTCAATAACAAGCCACAGAACGCCCGGCCTTGTCTATCGTGTGTATTGGTTTCAGTAGCGTGTGTTGTGTTAGTGCTAGGTTATGTGTTTTTTATATAACTAATTTAGTTCGTATAAAAAGTGTATGTAATATATGTTGTGTTGCGTACTATTTATTGTATACTGTATAGTATTTTTGTGTGACGTGTTATTATTTCAATTTACTTGAGTTTGGTTTACGTGGGGTACAAGTCTTTTATTGTCTATTTATTAATTTATTTATTTATTTGATGGTTTTTATTAGTACTTGTGTTTTTGTATACGATTATTTGTTACAATACATATTTTTAAAATATTATTATAACATAATTTCAGTTTATATTGTTATGATTTAATAGTTTATATTATTATATACTTTATTGCAAAAACTTGTACCCCTAAAGAGTCGGGCGCGATGCCTGGAGTCACTTCAGCAATAAGCTACGGTGGCTCGAGCCATCGCGTCCCACTTTCTCCTGACGGGACATTCTTTGGAGAATGCGTTGTGTTGGAGGAGCGGCAGCTTTTCTCGTGCGCAGTTGACGCAGTGCGCGTGCTCGGGAGAGCTTGCTTTGGGGCAATCCTTTTGCAGGTATCCTGTTTATCCCCGCATCCGCTGCACAGGTCATCGGGTTCCAAGCAGAACTTCCGCGAGTGAC
Organism: Eilema caniola; assembly: GCA_949126895.1. NCBI lineage: Eukaryota > Metazoa > Arthropoda > Insecta > Lepidoptera > Erebidae > Eilema > Eilema caniola. Next base: position 27,816,172 of record OX421462.1, on the reverse strand, counting down.
CATAGCCCAGACAGCGGGTGCATTGGACCAAGGGCGACTGGTCCTCCACAGTGACTCGCTGGAGGTCCACGTGAAGTTTCCTCGCGTCAGTCGCCCTTCTCCAAATTATTGGGGATACGCTCAACACATAGTGGGTGGTGTGCGGGTTTCTACTTTTCTTTTTATATTTTACCACCATACGATTATCCTCATCGCTGAGGCCGTCAAAAACCCCCAGATTCTGATTTCGAAGGGCCGATAGGACCTCGTCGTCGCTGTGTACCAGCGATACGCCCTTCAAGATCAGAAGCGGGTCCTTGTTCTTGACGATCTCAACGACGAGGTCATTCCCTACCTCCTCAATACGCTTCTTTACCTTTTCCCTTTCTTCCTGTGTTCTACAACCCATAATGATTTTTCTATCTTTCCCTTTACGGACTCGCTCTACTTTCACCCAGCCCTCCTTTGCCCTTATTGCCTTCCTAACTTTTTCCAGCACTACATCTCCCGTATCGAAGTCGTCTCTCGAGGAGACAACTACGGAGTGCAGGGCCGCGGGTTCCGGAGACTTCTCCCTGGTCTTGCCCGCGGCTGCTACACTCGCGTACGTTGTCCTCTCGAGAGTTTCATTTTGTCTTTCTATGGCAACTCTTAACTCTGACAGCTTGGTTTCACTGTCCTGCCGCCCCTCCATATAAGTTTTTATTTGGTACAGGCTCCTAGCATTCTCCTTAATGAGATCCGACTGCTCCTGTATTTTCGCCAGCAAGATGTTGTTAGCGGCACATTCCTGTACAGTCGGCTGTATTGCCCCGCCTTTCCCCGGTTTCTCTATCTTTTTCCTCGCCTTGGATAGAGGTGGAAGAAAAGGAGGAGAGGTGGGTCCAGTAATCTCGGCCCCCTTGACCAGTTGGTAGAGGTCCTTAATAGCAGCGGTGACGGCGACCTTAATTTCCGTTTTCAGGTTCCGAGCACTGTTAAGCTGAGCCAGAGCCCTTTGTAAGCACCGCTTTGCTTCTCTGACCCTACTAGATGGCGTGACAAGCGTCTCCTTGGGGACGACCTCCGTGGCTTCCGCCGATGCCTGAGGTACACTACTACTTAGAGAGTCCACAGGCTTCGATATCTGCCCCGAAGATTCCGCAGAGAGAGCCGCGATGGGCCAGGTTAACGGTGATAGCCGGACTCTAAGCTCCCGCAGTTCATCCGTAATATGAACGGCCTCGGTTATAATGGCGTTCTGCAGGGCTAACATGCGCGCGTCGTCAAATATCTCGAATCGAGATGAGATATCATCTCGAGTCTTCTCGAGCGAAGTAACGTCGACATATTTTGTCGCGTCAAACTTTTTCTATTATTGTCTATGGCATACACATTTTTAAACATGTTAGTTGCTGTTTTCACATTTATCCGATAAAATCGGCCCGATACGGCCATTTGCTCGAAAGCACAGACTAGTTAGGGATGCTAGGTATGAAAAAAAAGAGAAAAAAATAGTGCAAACAATTTTCGACCTTATTGACATGACACCTATTGAATTTTTTTTCTTATATTCGTGATCAGCGTCATCAATTAATGCGAAAAGACACGTAACAAAGGAAATGTCATTAAGGTCGAAAATGGCTTGCAGTCGCTGTTTTAGTCCAAAATGAACCGAGCTCAAGAAAAGAATACACGAGATAACTTCTCGTCGACCAAATGAACGACGGGAGACAAAACATTTTAAATGTCAAAATTCGAGTAAATAAGGGCACGTATGTTACAATTTGCAGACACCAAGTAGAGATGATTTCTCGAAGTCGAATTATGTCGACATCTGACAGATCGCCATGAAATTTGCCATGTTACCAACAGTCGATATCGACATAAAACGGCAAAATGCCTCGAGATAGCTATCTCGTGGCGCGCATGTTAGCCCTGCATGTTACCAACAGTCGACATATCGACATAAAACGGCAAAATGCCTCGAGATAGCTATCTCGTGGCGCGCATGTTAGTCCTGCTGGCTAGACCACTCTCGATCCTCTAACTCGTCGTTGAAACTTAACCTCCGTACCGGGGTCAGAGTAGTGCCCGGTTCAGACATTGCGTTTTAAATTATTTAAGCAGTGTAGGACAAAAAGTTTTAAAATTGCTTAACGATGCGAGCTATATTGCTGTATAGGGGCAATCCTAAAATTAAATGTATAAAATTTGTATAAGTAAATAAGTTTTGTAAAGCTGTATATAAGACTGTCAAGACACACTACACAAATTTGTTTAGACTAATATCACAGACAAAAGTCAATACAATGAAAAAAAAGACGGGTTGCACTCTGGGAGTGCCGGCAGAAGTGAAAACATTTTCTTTTTTTCTTTCTTCGTTATATACATAGAAAAAGATAAAAAAGGACATACCATACCATACCTATAATATAGCGCTAATCATAGAACCTATCACTTATTTTCTGCTAATTTTCTGTCAGAAGAAATTAATAAATGATGAAAAGAAAAAATAATCACAAAAAGTAATAAATTACAGAAAGAAAAAATAATCATAAAAAGTAATAAATTACAAAAAGAAAAAATAATCACGAAAAGTTTCAGAAGGCCAGGTGGTTTGAACCCGATTCTACCTGAAACTATAAGGACTTACAGTCGAAGTTTACCTAATCTTGTATGACGTCAGTCGTCGGTTACGGTTCAAAGGTCAACTAATCCTGACGCTTCCTTAACATTTTACACCCATCCAACGCCGCTAAAGAAGTTTTCACTTCAAAAACTACGAAATCTCCCGATTTCCTGTCGCGATTACCGCGGTCAAAGCCTATCTCTAAAGGCGCCCACTCACTAACAGTTTACCGGACGACGGCCGGACGATATAAATCTGTCAGTTAATCGCAATAACCCACAGACTAATAGTTTCGTTAACGATTTTGGACTGACGACTAATACGATCCGATAGTGTGTGGCCACCGAACGATTCCGGACAAATCTAAACCGGACAGTCCTAGGCCGTCAGGGCGAACGAGCACAACGGGCCTGTCGATCGACGTTTCGTGTCAGTTTTTACTAAGATTTTATTCATTTTTTGTACATACTCGTCTATATTTCTTATGCACATAGTCCATAAGGTTCAAAATAGCTAACACCTATTTCCCACAATGATTAGCATGTACTCATATAAGAATAACGTAGTGCAAGCTATTTTCAACCTTATTGACATCATAACAAATCTAGATTTTTTTCTTATATTCGTGATCAGCAGCATTTATTTATGCGAAAAAACATGTAATTAAGAAAATGTCAATAAGGTCGAAAATCGCTTGCACTGTTTCGTACTCTCTATGTAACTGATATTAGACCATTACCGGCAGGCGATCGTACGACCTGAAACTGACGACTCACAACTGCTAGTGTGTGGTCGCAAAACTGACAACAGGGAATTGCCGGCGGGCCAAAATCGCTTTAGTGTGTGGGCGCTATCGGCTAAGGACTGCAGGCCGCCGGACAGATCAGGAACTGCAGGCGGACTGCAGGCGGACTGTTAGTGAGTGGGCGCCTTAACTGGTTTGAGCAGTGTTGACACTACTCTAGTCCCTAGACTACGAAGTGCAGCACAATGTCCTGATTCCAAATTGGAATTTGTTAAAAATATAAGCGTGTCAAAAGTCAGTCACTTGTGTAAGATATACACAGGTTATAGAAAAATAATAGTCTATGCAAGACTACTTCGTAAGACAAGCGAAAGTTGTACTTCAATCAAACCTAAAAATAAAATCAAAAAGTACACTCTGGTTCCGACCGGTATCGGGCGATCCCACGTGACCCCTTCAACCGAGCCGATAAGCCTAAGGCCTAAAAACAGGGTGGGCGAGCGGGGCTGGCGTTTCTTGAAAATGGATTTTACTGAAAAACTACGGACACCAGGCGGTCGAGTGAGGTACCTATGGAAAGGCCTCTTCGGTGGCCACACGGTGGTGCGAAGAGTTGTATAGGCTTCGTTGTGAAAATTTGGAAATAACGCCCAAAAACGTAAAATTTAAAGTGAAATTTGGAAGAAAATGAATTATTTTAGGCGAACTGTACCACCTGGAAGATCGGGAACGGTACCTACGGACAGAGGGCGTCCCAGTGGACACGTTCCCAGCACCAGATGTACAGGTTTCTATTGATGGAAGACCAGAAAACGAGCAGGTAAGTTTTGGTAAGTAGGTACCAGGTTGAACCGTCACTCCCTCGGGAACCCCTCGGAAGATTGGTGTTTAGACGGTGCGGCGATGAAGCTGCCGTATCCCCTGAACAGCCCAAGGCGTCAGAAGCCCCCTGCACCTACGTGAATTTACAGGAATTAAAATTTAAGTGAAATCTAATCAAAAATCTATAGAGTCGGCCTAATGATGCACTATGCAGATGATGATGAACCCGTGTGGGGCGTCGGAAGACAGGTAATCTTCACGCACCGGATGGTATGCAATTCGCACTATGCGTCCGTAGTCAAAAAACTAATTAATGTTGATTTAGTGTCAAAACAAAGTGAAAATCCCGGTTCCGCAAGCGAAAAACGGTCTTGTGGTGCACAGCACTCACCTGATGAACTCGTGTATCAGACGACGCGGGACGTCGTCGCGCACAATGTGGTGTAATTAGTTTATCAGGGGTCAGTACAAAAAAATATGTTACAAGCAATTAGCTGTGGTAAGTCGCTCAAAATGTTAACAAAGCGGTCAATGTAATGGGTTTTCACTTAAAAACTGTAAAAAATGTGAAAATTTTTGGTCGCACTGTATTGCCGGCAGCGGCCCGAATTAAAAAATATATAGTTTACGTAGGTTTATGTTATGCTAATTAGAGTAATTAGGTCTACAAAGTTATTATTTGCGGTTCGGGCTAAAAGATTAGTTAATTAAAGATATTAACACTAACTAAGATAGCTATTTTGAAAAAGTCAGAAGAAGGACACTGCCTGTCGGAAGCATAGGCCGTACCAGGCCGCGCCAGACTGCGTCGCGCCACTCTGTGGAAACCGATCGGTGCGTTGCGCGAATGAAATCACAGGCCTCGTGCTTACATTTGTACCTCGACGCACCGCGGCTTTGAAGTTACCGACTCATGATGGATCGGACGCGCCACGCCAGACCGCGACAGGCGCGCCGGATCCCACGGCGCCAAGGCCTGTCCGGTGCGGCTCGGGCCGTGGGACCCAAGCTTAAGATAGCTATTTAAGAAGTTGGAAACATTTGCTTATATGACCGTTGTGTGTAATTAAGTAAATAAGAGGATGGGACTGAATTCGTTACCAGATAGTAAGGGCATCAAGGGCGCCTCGTTGGTGGGGGTCCGCTCGGGGCTCAGATCGCACCCGGCGCCACCACCTCGCCCCCCGCCAGCAGCCGCTGCGGCGCCCGCACCCCCGCCCTCTGGTTCTGTCCAAACGAAAATAACCCTATAGAACACTGTCGTTTGGGTCAGTTTCGTGTGTATTGAAATATTTTGTGTGTATGTCAGGTGACGTCAGTATATGGGGAATAAATAATTGATAAATGTATTAAATATGAATGCATATAGTGGAGTACAAACTACATCGATACTGTGCTAGGTTTGGGTACTATAATAAAAATATCTCTGTACTGTTTACCAGAAATTAATTTTAAGCTTGATGTAGATAAAATAGATAAAATAATGTTTAAACTTCTGGTAAAATGTGTATTTCCCACTTAACATGCATCGTGCTTTCTCTCTAATCGTGCGTTTACAAATAGTTATAAAATGACGTCATTTATTTGAATTAAAGTTGAAATGACATCGAATGTTGTTGTGTAATACTCTCACCTTAGATCAAATGTCAAGCTGTCCATTCTGTCAAAATGTATTTTTTTTGTTAGTAATGGTATGGGTGCCTGACATTTCGTGTTGTGTGCCAATTCAGGAAGTAGTGTTGAATTATTTTAGGTTATCACGTTAAACTCATGCGCTCATCATCTTTAATAGTTTACTTTTAAGGTCAAAATAGAAAGATTACAAAGCTTTTCTAAAACATATCATGAATTCTTGTTTATGTTTATAATCAAAATTTATTAAGTTGCTACGTTACGCAATAATTTTCTTATTTCTTCTTATGATTTGGTCTACTGTCACTCAATCATTCTTTACACACTTACCAGTAATGAGGAAGTCATCCATATAAACTCACCTTGTACAGAAGCAGAGGGCGGCGGGTGCGGCGCGTCGCAACAGTCGTCAGCATCGAGGCCATGCACGCTGCCCTGCGCCAAGCGCCGCACCAGCGGACCAGTCACAATGTGAGATTTAACCTAGCTACGGGACCTTACTGGAATTTGCCAATAACTTGGACCCGAGTCCAAGATTTTAGAAACTACTTTTGTCAAATTTTGAATTTTGATGGTGACATTCCAAAAAATTGCAACAAGGATTACTATCGAAATGGTCGTGGTCCAAAGTGAATCTAAGTAGAGTCAACATATTAAACATATATTATAGGTTGTATTCAAATTATTTCATGCAACAAGCATGCTAAATCCAATAACATATTTTTGTACGGTTATTGGCATGCTATGAATATTACAACAATTTTATCCTACACAACTAGGTACACCTACTTCAGATCCATCAAAATTGAATCGGGACTAAGAATCAAGTTATCTCTTTTAAAGAACTAAACATAACTGCAAAAATAACATCGACTAAATAGATCAATTTTGACAGATTATTAAGTTTATTAAATTCAATGTATTACAGATATATTGAGCGATTATTATACTAAATATTGCATACGTATTATTATTACATATTATGAATTATTTAACAACAAATTAGTTCAACTGGTAAGTACAGGGGTTTTGCACCAAAATTCAACTGTGTTATGGAGAGAACTTTCTTTGCGTGAAGTTATGAATCTTTTGCAACTATAATTGTTAAGTGAGTATTCTAAGGGTTACAGAACTTTGGTGCAAATATTTATTTGATTTTTGTTAGAATAGATATTCACCTGGTCATCAGAATTAGTGGGAGTTGCCTTATTGTCTTCACTGCCGCTATCTGAGCATTCTTCTTCCAACAGAGGTTCTAGTCTTCTTCTAAAAACGTCCCTATGTACAAATTTATCATTGGTATTTATAAAATGAGGCCGATTATTTTAGACGGTCACAAGTTCAACTGTTTTGAATTTCAGTATTATTGCATCTTATTCTTGTCAAAGAGATTTTATGGTTCTAAATGTTTCAGTTGCGAAGAATTAGCTTTTTACAATTTATCTAATTAGTGTATCTCTACTAACAATTGTATGTATATTGCCTAGATTTGATTAGATTCGATTGATAAGAGAGTCTGAGACTAGAAGCTTGCATGGGCAGACGTACAAATTTATGATTGACAGAGTTTCTTCTGAGAGGTAAAATAAATACCTTGGAAGAAGAGGTCGTAGTGTCGTAGGTCCAGTTATCGTGGGAGCCATTAGGAGTTCATCCATCATCAGCTCAGTGTCATCATCACCGGCGTATGATGAAGATGACTTCGTAGGAGACTGAAATGTTGAAGGATTTTCCATTCAAGGTATTCGTTTTCTTCACTATCTACATCTACACTACTATTATAAAGAGGAAAGATTTGTATTTTCGTATGTTTGTAATGAATAAACTCAAAAACTACTGTGCCGATTTAAAATTCTTTTACTATTGGAAAGCTTCATTCATCCTGAGTAATATAGGCTATATTGGATTACCACGGGAATGTTTTTACCACCTGTGCGAAGCCGGGGCGGAACGCTAGTCTCTAATATTTTAATCAAATTGCGCTTATGTTACAACATTTCTTCGGTAATAGCTGTACTTCATGATAACTCTTCAATACACCTATTTCTTTTATCTTCATTCTTTATTTACAGATATTTTTTTGCTTGTGTTCAGTTTTAAATTTTATTATTTTTCGTTATTAACAAATGATCTTTTCAAATGAACGATTTAATAGAAAAAATAAATACGTAATTTTTATTTCGATCATAATTTCTTTTATTTGTTGAATGGGTGTTTTGTGGTTATGATTTGTTATCAAAAATAGCGTTTACCGATAATGTTCCGTGTTCTGAATCAGGAAGATTGTCCGATAGATCACCAGACGAAGGTGTCCCCCAGGCTTCTTCTCCGCTATTTCCGCTTCCTTCCCCTGTCTCACCCGTACCTTCTTCTGTACCGTTGGCTGGTTTCCAATCACTGACTCCTAGGCACCTACGTAATTGAAAACATTTTAGACTCTCTTTTGGATTGCAACGAAAGTAACAATAATTATGGAATTATATCACAAGTATAGTCAGCAAGTTTAGTCGTCATTAAATTGGTAATATGAATTAGAAAAATTCTAAAACTCTAGAATATAGGTCATAGCTACGAAATCACTTACAACTCTAAAGATGTTATAATATTCTAAGTATTATATTCAAGTTTTGAAATATTCATCTTAATGCCACATCATAATTTGAAAACATCTAAATATTTTAGCATAATATTAAAACAGGAAAACATTATTGATATGCTAGCGGTATCCAAATTTCTACATATTCGTTTAAAATGTCTTTTCTATACCAGGAGTATAACCAAATAATTCTACATATTTTTATAAAATCTTCTCTAGCATATTTTCTACGTTTGCTACAGTTAATAAATGTACAAAATTGTATTCTAAATCAATTTTAATAATTCATACAGCTCTAAGAGCAGCCTATTTATATCAAATACGTTTAAAATAACAACAGAACTACTTTATTTGCACCCACGTAATTATACTCATCGATCTCTTGTATTTCTGCGTCGAGTTGATTTCCACCTAAATTTAAAAAATATTATTACAGAAAAGGACATATTTAATTATTAAATTGAATAGCGTGTACTATAATATTCTTAAATCAAAGATACTGCTAGTCTGTCAGTATATCCTATGTCTGTGTAGAAGAATGCGTTATATGGTAAGTTCCATCAAGTCGATAAATTAAAGACGAAATTTCATTACATTTAGAATATCCAGTACTTGAGTATCTAGGTTGTCTGAGTTTAATTTGTCTGAATGTGCGAATCTGACTTTTCAAGGTTCTTATTAAAATGCACTATGAAAGAATAAATCTCGAAGTCATTCTTGTCTTCATTTATTTTTACTTCAAAACATTTTTACCTTTCTAAGAACGAAGGTTGCTTGTGTACTATTGAAGTATTCGGGACGCTCTCTGTGTAACTGAATATATTCATCTTCTCCACCACGAAGGATCCAGCCCTCGCAGTCCAACCCATAATACCGCCTGCGGCGCCAGTCACTGCCAATATTAAATTTGTTTTTACTTTTTAGTGGACCTGTTTTTTTTTATCAGCATGTAGAAAATATATCGTTTTAGTTCCTAGGTTATACAAGGCTTCAAGGCTTTTAATATGTTATACTGTACCTGGGGTATAAGCTTTCGTCGTTTCTGGTTCTTGTGGTGTCAGTCTTATATTACCATCGTCAGTCTCGTCGGACGGTAGCCTTTCCAGGCTTGACATCGTGCCATATCTTGAATATGAACATCAAAATTTATTTAATTATCAATATTTTAATGAGTTGTTGTATTTAGTTATTATTTCGTTACATTACAAACCTTTTAAGGGTTACGTAAGGTAGGTCTTCTGGAACATCAGGAGATTCTGGGGACTCATCTACAAGGTCATCCTGAAATGGCCAATCAAAATAATATATCTAAAAAAATAGAAAAGCTATTATAATCTTCATTACAAAAAGTTAACTCACAGTCTTATTAGTGGAATTAAAGTCAGGTGTTGGGGGTACAACAGCTATATTAGGAACAGGAGATTCTGATTTGGCGGAACCAAGACTATTTGGTCTTGAGCAAGGATTATTTAAACACGTGCCTGATGTTCTTTTGAAAGGCTCTACTCTCATCAAATGTGCTGCGGGATTAATAGCCGACAAACCCATTAACATTAAAGGGCCTAATTCTAAATCTTCATCAGATCCTCCATCGATAGTGTTATTTGCATTAATATCGTCAGTCTTCTTATTTATATCTCCATTCATTTTACTCACTGCTGAAATACCCATTCTGGGAGATCTTCTCAGACCTCTCTCAATCTTAAAATCATTGTCATCCTCGTGGATTGCATCATCTTCTAAGAATACTGACGATGTTTTCAAACAGGTACCAACATTCTCTCTTTTAGTTACGATATTTATTCCTAGTACTTTATTGAGAACATTTTCAGCTTTTTGTCTAGTAATTTGTTCTTTACGTGCCGTCGTCGGCGATGGATAGTTAGAGGTGGCTGTCTTCGTTTTCGTTAAAGTTATACTTTCAACACATTTAACTTCATTCAGGTATTTCTCTTGAGCAATGACACATTGGACCTGATTAGCTATATTTGAATTTGACATTCTTAAATCGTTTGAGCTAGAATTAAATACCATGGAACTACATGTTGTGTGACTAGTAGACAGTGGGCTGTTGCGACTACTCGATGTAGGACTGGGAGACAACATTGAATTATCCTTTCTCATTTCTAACTGACTCTTTGTGTGACTTCGAATACTTCTATTTAGAATTGGTGAGTCAGTCCTCAGTTCATAAGATGTCGACTTAAGCATTCTTTGACTTTGCTCAATCGAATCTATGACTTTTAAAGCAGCTTTAGGGGCATCCTCTGGACGTATCTTGATAGCACCTTTACGTTCTAAGTGGGAAAAGTTTTTTTGCTTACGGTTACCACAGTTAGCACTACATGCACTTGTAGAACTTCTATTAGAGTTCGAAGTTTGGGGCGACGCTTCAGGTTTTAATTTGGCTTGTATGACTGGTGGTTCCTTTTGCGAGACTAAAGGACTATTTGGTTTGGATAAACACTTTTTATGACACTGTCTGCAGACGGGAATTGTATCCACCACCACTGGGCTCGTTCTTACCGTTATCTAAAATAAAAAATATTATTATTTACAAGGCACGGTAATAATTTGTATAATTTCTTGTTTCTACAGACCTGGCTCCCTGAATTACTGCTTTTAGAAGGGCTTCGATCATTTTCTTTTTTTTCGGCAGGTGATGAACCTTTAGCTTCATTGCTACTGACAAGATCGGCTACTTCCAGGAGGTTCAATTCTTTAGATCGTTTTCTCAGTTCTTCTACGCTCCACATCTGAAGGAATAAATCGAGAATTTTTATGATTTTTTTACTTATTGTGTAAATTTTAATAGTAGTAAGGTATCACTTTATCCTTCCGACTGGGGAAGTACCTCCGCCCTACAGAATACCGCGGTCATAATAATCTCGTATTGTGTTCCTGGCGGTACGTAGGGTAGCCAGAGTTCACTGGAGAGGTTTTGCACTGTCAGTGGGAAGACCTGGAAGACCAAGGCTTGTCCTGTTTTATCTTCTACACTGACGGCTTAGAAACTCTCTGTTCTTACAAGGTCTTCAGCGCATGTGCGAAACCCCTGGTGTTGCACACGTCCATAGGCCACTATAACCGCTCTCCATCAGGTGGACCGTGTGCTTGTCTGCCACCTAACGGTACGTTCACACGGCCTCGAGTGTTTCTCTACCGAATCGGTTTTTGCAGGATTCGGTTTAGTGGCAACAATAATAATTTATAGAATGTGTTCACACATGCATTCAGGCAAAAAAACCAAATCTTGCTGAAGTTGACATCCGATTTTGCGACTTTAAACCGAACGGGCCGTACTCCAAAATGTAAGATCCGGTGCAGTGCTATAGCGCATTCAGTACATGCGTTAAGATACACGCAGGAGTGGATTTGGTTATTAGCCGGATCTTGAAACCGGATACGTCGTCGGGTCGCACAAGCGGGGGATTAGGAGTATATTTGTATCACGCTTTTTGAAATATTTTTCCCGGTTTTCAAAAGATTAGTCATTCTTAAGTAGTTAAAACATTTTTGTGGATCATTTTTTAACTGCTGCATAAGCGTTGTAAAGGCACCAAGTGTTGATCGACTTTGTACTATTGGGTTTAACCACAATCTTTTTACTTGACGCTGACGGCGATAATACCAGTATATTATAGCAAGATTGTTCACGTCCATCGCTTCTAAGTCAACGTGAGGAACTGTGCGCGCTCTTGCTAAAAAACAGCCGGGTTGTTCACATCGGATCTCGTTACGAGGTTGTCGGATACGGCAATGCAAGATGTGCTGTGTGAATAGTGTGAATACAACATCCGGGATTTTCCAGATCCGATGAAAATAAGATTCGACGAAACGTGGCTCCGTGTGAACGTACCGTAAGTGGTATAAAAAAACATGTTATACTTATTTGTTAGTGTCTACCTCCATATCAGGTTCTGGAGGATCCATTTCTTCAGCTTCTGGTAGTTGGGTCATCCATCTTTGGAGGTGAAGGGTTGAGCCCCTGCTTCTTGTGCTTCTAGCTCCCTCAGTCGCACTTCCTCCCATCCCCGTCTGTGTTTCTACGGAACTTCGTCGCGTCTGGAATATTTGATAAGGATGATTGTTGGAAATTATTGCTGTGTATTTTTTATTATATTATTACCTAATATTAATTGAATATTGGAGTATGTAAGTTAGCTGAATCAAACAATGTTTCTGTTATTATGTGGATATTTAACGATAGCGAAACTTAGTACTTACCCATATAACTGAATGTTTTGATATGATACCCATGTAATGACCTGATTTGCAAAGATAATTTATATGGCCCATTTGTTAAATTTACATATTTATTTAACTAGAAAACTTTTAGTATCTGTGTTTCACTTTGAATTAATGCCCACATTGTGGTCATTTTTAATTTACCTATAGTAAAATTTCTCTATGAATATTTGTCAAAATGCATAATATTTTCGAACATAATTTACGATTTTAGAATACATAGAAAAATGGTAGATCACGTATAATTCGTTAGCGTCGCAAAATTATGGATCGTTTACTACAAATAAAAAATATTTTTCGCCACTGACAAAATCACTTTATTTGCGAATAATTAGAAATATACTGTTCCGATCTAAACATAAACATCCAAATTTTATATAATTTAAATCCATTAATATGTCACCAAGAAACCCGAACTATAAGTAAATTGCCGTCTCAAAATTATAATCTTTTCCTCGTACTAACATTAGACTATATTAAAAATTTACACACAGCCAAAGACATCGAAAGTTATCGGATTCTAACTACATAGATTTGTTAAAAAATCTCATTAATACACATACAAAATATTCCCGGGAAACGATTAGGTTATGTGAACATTTTGCGATGCTAGCGACACAAATAATATGATCTTCTATTTCTTTATTGACATTTACATTTACTGTTACATGAACAAAATATTCTATGTGTTTAGTTATTACATTAATAAATTAAAAAGCATTAAATAAATCATTCACATTTAACACTGACTACCATTTTTCTTTGTAAATATATTTATATCTAATGGCGATGAACGTACCAACATACTAAGCATTGTTCAAATAAAATGCTCTAATGTGCAATGATACAACTACATGATTACTCCGCGAAGCTGATCGCCAAATATCCACATGACCTGCACAATTAACTTTATGTACAGATTAACATTGTCCAGTGTTTGTACATTTACAACATCAACATTATTATTAGCTAATTGTTCCATTACACAGTTGACGAAATCAGAATGTAGACAGTGTGCTGTTTCAAAGGATTACGAAAAATAAGAAGCTTTTTGGATTTTCTTAAGAAAAGGACGGAAGACTTAAGCAAACTTGTTATTAAAAACATGTAATGTATTGTACACGAATCTTTACTATTGGTACCCTATAGTTACATTTGACACTGATTTTCTATTTGGTAAATATTGGCATACACATTTTGATTACACTAAAGCAGTTTGTATAATATCCGATCGTGGATTCAGTTCTGTGATAAGTAAATTTTAATTTATACCCGGTAGCATATCATAAGTGGGTATCAGACTTATGAATTCTTTTTCTATTAATAATCAAAATACCGACTTTCTTTAATACTGCTAATGTTCGAAAATATGTCTCTCAAAATTTTGTTACCACAACCTTAATCTCCACTATAAGCGAATTTTTATAACAATCCAACAAATTCTCGCCAGTCTACTCGGCGGAAGCGTTCAATCCATTCTCCTAAACACCAGCTAAACATCACTACTAGAACACACTGTATGAGAATTTTTATTGGATCCTATCTCCAATTTCCACGACTCCGAGGAAAACAATGTTCTGTTAACTCCGGATCTGACTCCGCGGATCAAAGTTCCAGATAAGCCGGTGGTGTTGGCCGTTCTGGTAATGCCATTCGTTGCAGAAGGGGATCATCGGGCATAAATATACGCTCTTCTACATCATGTTTGTATGATGGATCGACATCCAAGTCTGCTAGGGCTAAATCTGCTTCGAAAGATTCCCATCTACAGGGAGAACTTTCTGAATAATCTTCTCCACCATCTGAAGTTAGCTGAGCACTAGGTGAGGTACGACGCTCATCGCGTTCATCGTTCTTTTCAATGCTAGACGATGAAACAAAATGGGAGGAGAACGTTTGAGAGTCGGCCGGTGACAAATTAGCCGATGGTGTTTCTGGAGTAGGGGCTGTTCTCCAAACGCTACTAAGCGGCCCTCTTGCCGGTTGAGGAAGAGGAGATTCTGAGTTAGTTCTTACGTCAAAACTAACTCTGACTTCTTTCTCTGGTCGTTCTTCGATAAGCATATTAAGATGCGAGCGATAAGAGCTGGCTGGAAGAAGTGCCAGACTTGAATGTCGCTGAATACTTGAAGCAGATACCTGGCGTTGTTGCGAGTCCAGCGTTGCTAAAGAAAATGTTAACTGAGGATCCGGTGAATCGAGCGGTGACCCGAGTGGTGTTCCCGACATGGTGTGGGCACGGTAGCTATAAAGAAAAAAAAATGTTTATAAATGGAATTTGTTCAGCCTTTGCAGAATTAGTAGACATCTTCTTCTGTTTTAAAATACTCACATCTGTCGCTGTAGTAAGCTTTGCCAAACAGCTTTGAGGTCGATGGATGGCGCTCGTAGAGCCAAGGTTTGTGTCCGATGCGGTGTTCGTGGTGCACATGACACCAGCGGTGACTCACCACCTGTGCGTCCCAGAATTAACCGGAACTCCGTCGCTAAAATAGAAGAATGATTGGGTAGTTTTTTCGAATCTGTGTGACTTTACAAAATCATCTAGAATGTCATTATGGGTCTCAAATTCTGCATAATAGAAGTCTTGAAGGTAGATAGCGAGAAAAATAGAAACGTTTGCTTGATAACAGTTATGTGTGTTACAGGAAGTGACCAATAGGCAAAGCCCGAGAGCTGGTACGATTTTTTGGGAGCTTGTCACACACATCTGTTACACCCTAAAACGGTGGTGGTCTGGCTAGTGAGTAACGGGGCTATTTTTTTTTTAATATAAAAAAAGCAATAAGCATGTTTAGTTTACTGTTTAAAGAATATAAAAAATCTTGGTCTTGGCAAACCAGGTGCGTTCAAAGTACCCTTCTCCTATTTAACTTATTATCGCTAGGAGATGTGTGAGTTCTGTATGTACACTAACCTTTTTTCCTAACATTGAACTGAGCTTCAGAAATTGCGCCTAAGGCCACGGGCTCTTCCGTCACGAACAGAACTCTGTCTCTTGATACAGTGGCAAAAAGAAGGAGGTCACTGAACAATAGTGCCCAGTAAGGCCGTACAGCTCTACCTTCCACCCTAGAAAGCTCTCCACCGAAGATCCATTGACGTCCTGCAGTACTTAGCACGAACGGCTGAAACAATTCAAAAGTTAATATTATATACAGCCCAAAAATAGGTAATCTCTCTCTTGGATTAAGTTACTTTATTTAGTGGTAGTAAGTGTGATTATTATAAATAAATAAATAAATAAATAATCATTTATTTCAAGTAACAAGACTCATACATTATAGTTTTTATACGTAGTCACATTATTATCATAATTATACAGGCACAATAATTGTCATGTCAACAGGTAGTCACAATTGTCTATAATTTCAGAAACATGCATGTCAGAAATTGTATAAAATAAAATAATGTCAATCATAAATTAAATCAATGCATAATACATAATACATTATTATGTTTGAGATAGATATTTTGGTTCTGGTGTTCCTGATTGTGCATATGTATAAGAATTATATTATATTATCTATGCAGCTATGTTGTATCGATGGAGTCCTTATCCTACATATTTACGGAATGTAAGTTGTAATGAAGTAAATCTAATTCTTTATTTACCTTACACCTAGTGAACACGAGTCGACTCTCCAAGTCAGCAACAGATAAAAGTGGTTTACCATCACCAGCGAGACCCATTAGTCCGGAGCCAGCCGTGACATCTTGGTACCCACTCTGAAAGTGTTAGATATATTAATATGTATGTTCGATCATATCTCCCTTTGTTGCTGTTGGCGAAACTGGATGTGTTTGCAAATTTAGACACACATAAATACATAAATAATGGTTGTCTCAGTAAGAGTGCACTTCATTAAAAACAAGTATTTATGACAGATTTGTGATATTTTTATTGTATTGTAAAGAAGACATGTTCCGATTAAGTATGGAATAAACTATCCGGCAAATGACCCTTACGACTCCGGTGACAGGCCATTACTCTTTTCATAAAATTTTCCATGACTTTTGCACAGTGATGTGGCTGTATCTCACCGATGACGCGTTGGATTTTACATTTGAAATGCAATGAAAACAAATCTTTGCGCAAGAGATACACAAGGGTTAGTAGCAGGTACCGGGTGTACCGTAATTTTTTATAAACGGACTAGTAGTCCGCGGAAACAAAAATTAATAAAATAAAATTTTATCATTCATATTTATTTTAACATTTTTTTTAATGTAATCTAAAAACGTCAAGGTTTACACGATATCGGTTTTCTTTTTCGAGATATCATCGATTCAAGTGAGAGAGGTCGCAAAAAGATCCCGAATTTTTTCGACATTTTTACACATTTTCGTAAATGTTTTTGACTTTTTCGAAAATACCCCCATTGACTCGCGTAGCCCCAACATTGACGACGCCTGAGCGATGTCACATCTTCGCTAACAATGGCCCCCTGCCAACGCTATCGAAAAAACATTTCCAATGTTAAAAGTATGAGACCAGAGCGAGCGAGATACCGCTGCCAGCGCTCATGGTGGTATACTCGCTCTCAGCTAATGCTCTTTCTTAAACGTGTCACCTGCCATGGGATCTCGCGATCAGTCTATAGATTTTTTTGTACCTGCAATTGTTCCACTATAACTTGAAGCTGTTTCTTTTCCAATTGATCGTAAGGGCCCGCGCCATTAGCTGCTGCCGCTGCCCTCATTAACCTTAGTAGCTCTCGGAACTGCTCCAAGGGTTTGTGGACTAAGGACGTGATGTCCGGTCTTCTTCTGGGGATTGGCGGACTTGTGCAAAACCGAGAGAATGCTCCGCTGGGGTCCTTTGATTTTTTAACCTGTGGATAGGAGAAATTTATGTTATAGGGTTTATTTAACGAAGTCAAGTCAAACTATCACGAAACTACCGATCCTGTATCACAGTATTAAATTTTTCGCGATGATTAGCACATATTATATTATGATATAGAACTTATCATTTGATCATTCCGTTTGGCCAGATGATCCTCCTTTCCTAAATTAAACTGGTACCATTCAGGTTTCTTTTTGGATTGTACCCATAAAAGTGACGTACGTGAGAGTGCTTTATAACATCTACTGGGTAAGCTAATATCAATTCTGAAGTGCTATCGAGACGCGTTCCTAATAATGTTTCCTTACCAGAACACAATCAGCTCTCTTGAGGCCTAGGCAATACTTCTTATAAAGGCTAAGGAACACAGGGGTTTTCTGCAGGTAGACGGCTACGACCGTTGAAGTCTGGATCTCGCCGTCGTCTTGTACTACTTGGTCTAATATATCTTCTGAAAGTCTGAAGATCTGAAATTTATCGACGTCATTAATCATTTATTTATTATTTTGAGTTCATTTTTACCCAACTGCCAAGAAAGGTTATTACAATGATTGTCTTAGGTTATATAAGTTGTTAATTGGAATTCTTTGAGGATTTAGTAACATTTTTGCTGCAGACAAATTATTTGCGATGAGGTCATTATCAGAGATTTCTCAGTTGCGTCCAAAGTCTACATTATGGAGCCCGAGGTCTGATTATTGTTATTGATATTGGTAGTCGGCTTTTATAAGAACGAGCCTAACCTAACCAAACCCCTGAAGGAAATCCAGTGCTAGAACTTCTGTACTTAAGCAGGAGCATTGACTTGTAGTGAATTTTGCTGCAGCCTCAAGGATACCCTAATTCTGTCTTAAGTATATACAGGATTGAGGTTTAGTACTTACTTCTTCAATATTTTGGAACAACAGCTGGTGATCATTAGGCGCTATGAGGTCGGCTCGCTCCGCAAGTGGCGACACAAACCTAACCAGACCGAATTGCACGCAGGTGGCGTAGTGTTGTTCCCTTGCTATGACGGCTAGGAGCGCTCGCTTTCTACCGTCAGTGGAAAGCCCTGGCGTCTGCTGGTTGAGGACAAGTTTTGGAAGGTTTAAATAACTATTATGATCTTATTAGCTTCATCTATAGCTATGAAGCTTTCTTGTTTTTAGCTGTATTTTTTTATGCTATTGTCATCATGGTCGTCTTAGGGTCGAGAAAGATCAAGCTGGAAACAGCTTGAACTGTTTTTAAGTTTATCTTTCAATCTGAGTTGACCCTTATATGTTTATATTATGTCCAAAACCACTCATTCTATAATGAAATTATAAAAGTGCTTCAACACTTCACATACGACTAAAAAGTGGTAATAAACTACTATTATCGGATTTGTTAAAACAAAACATGAAATGAGCTTAGGCTCTGTGTACGTGATCCGAGGGTTTTATTAGTAACTATTGAATAGTTCTACTAACCACCTCCTGCCATAGGACCCGGCAGTACTTTTGAAAAGTTTTAGGATCGATGAATAAGGTTTAAGTGAACATTTGCATTTTATTTACAAAGACCTACGTTGAAGCTAATAAAATAATGTAGTAAAAAAACCTTCAATATGTATCTACATTTTTTTTAAAAATCAAGTACACATTTCATTAAATACTATAGATAAAAATAAAAGAGAAATTAATTAAAATGAAACTCAGCTCTAAAGACATAAAAGACGGTAGGCACTTTCTGTAAATCATTTTCACGCCATTGCCTCCTGAACGATAAGTGAAAGAAAATTCCCCTCCTTCAAAAGTTATGACAGATGACGTTGGGAGCTTCGAAACTGACAGTTCATCCTTCGTATCAACTCAGGCGAGTACTTTTGAATTTTTAAAGAACTTTTAAATGCTATGTACTTAATGAGTTTTGGTTAGGGGTACCCCTAGGTAATGGGGGCATCATACGTTACAAATTAATGTTTTGCTATACATTAGTAGTTTTTTTATCAAAATACAACTAATTTTTAACGGATTCTATCGTAGTATATTTGATATTAAGTATTATTTACATTTGACGCGACGTTTTGGCTACTTTTGAGTAGCCATGGTCGCTGGGTGAGTTGCTGACATCGCTGCATGCGCTCGTAAGCGGCTCGGGCGTCGGAGGGCGCAGACTGACCTCCGCCCCCCATGAGCGCGGGCCTGAGGGTGACGGGTGGAGCCGCCCGTCACCCTAGCAGAAGCAGGCCACGGCGGCGGCGCGCATCGTAGGACGATGCGCGCTACTCCACACCGGGGACGAATCGGGGACGAATCGGGGACCGCGTGGTCCCCCCTCCCGAGGAGGGCCAGACCGAGAGGAATGGCCCTGGGTCAGCCGGGGTGCGAGGGATATGTCGCATGACAACCTTACCTTCGGCCTAGCACTACGACCCAGACACGGCGTGCGGTTTAGTCGGTTCGAATCCGACATAACCTCCCCCTCCGGCTTCGGAGGGGTGGGGTATAAAAAAGGGTGAGTTTTATTTTAATGAGTGAGATTCGCGTGAACTTCAAATATTACCATGTTGAACAGTTGTTAATTAATTGATAAAAACAGCAGTTATTATTTGATAGCTTCAATCAACCGTTACAGCCTCCCCAAACAATTACATTATGATTTTTAGATACTGAGATAGTATTAAGCCTGAGTAATATTTATAATATTAAACCAAAAATAGTAAAAACAAAGGAAAGGCAAGTTAAACTACTAGAAAAAAAGTAAAAACAAAAAAAAAATATAAGCAATAAATTTATTTGCACTTAAAATTAAGGAACATAAATTAAAAAACAAAATAAAAACAACAGGAACCAATTTGTTATCGAATACACATATCGAATAAAATCAATTGAAATTATGATAGAAGACCATCATATTGGTTACATAAAGAAAAGTATACAAAACACTGTAATGATACGAGTACTATGAAAATAAAACACACAAGTATTAGGACAAAGAAATAAATAAGAAAAGAAAAACATTAACAAAATAAATATTAACAACACAGTAAGCTTAAACGTAACGATTCCCCTTTCAATCATTTTACTTAAGTTCTAATGATGAAAAACATGATATACAAACTATGACCAGGTAAACTGCTGATTTTTAAGGAATAATTTGAAATATAATATCATTTGAACATAGAAACATTGAATGCAACTTACAAAATAATAAATAGAATTTATGAATAGCTCTCAAATACTCATCAATACGTTTCTATCAAAAACCAGCAGTACACAGGTCTATAAAACCTAGTAATTAGTAATTATTACAATGGAATGTATAGTGAAGTATTTACAAAAGTAATCATATTAGTAACAAACGGGATACACGCTACTGTACAGTATATAATTGATCGACAACTTCACTAGTCGATAATATAAGGTCTGACACTAGCACCAATTTAGTAAAAAATTTGTCTCTCAATACCAAATTAATAAATTCGAATAATGTTTTTTAAACCCAACTTACTAAATGCAAACTTGATGTGAATGTAGAATTAGTTCTTGAACTAAAACCGACTTTAGTCGTATCATAAACTAATGTTGAGCTATTGAACTAAACACACAAGTCTACATCAAGTATAAAGGTCAAGATGACTAGTTTCCAAAATGAGTTGATGAGGTGTCGATGTCAAACGATAATTCCGTTACCGACCTCCTTGGAGAATGTGACTTGGGGCAGATGAAGCTTGCGTCGGTCCAAGGATTGGCTGGTAGAGGAACAAGCCGTGGGTGGCCTGGCTACATTTGCTGGTGACGCCAGGGCTGCTACACGAGGAGACCTTGGTGGAGGAGGAGGTGTGGATTGTGGGTCCGAAGGAGGAATTGTGACCTGCGCCAGTCGCGGTCTAATTCCAACTCCGTTTGGAGGCACTCTTCTGAAGGTTTCTAGAATTAGAGATTGTCCCGCAGATCTGTAACAAGTAATGAAAATTTTATAAGTCTCCTTTATTTTTATTTTTATAAATATTTTAAAAGCTAGTAGCTAGACCGGGAATCTGGATATTAAGCAATTTCGGAAATTTCGGTTATAACGTACGACAATTAGTTTATTCGGGTTTTTAACTTTACAAAACTTTAAAAAACCGTAATTTTTGTGCATTATTCTTTACGAACAAATAACTTTTGAAGAAAATAGTTCTTACTTGACGAGGTTTCGGACTTCTTCCTCATTGCCGGTTACAACGTTCTTGTTGCCAACGAACACTATGTAATCTCCTGCTCTAAGACCAGCTCGTTCTGCTGATCCTCCAGCTGCAACCCTTTCCACTCTAGGCGGTCTGGTCCATACCACTGTGAAGCCAAAACCACCGCTGGTCCCACGGACGAGTCTGAAAAGACAGATTATTTTAAATTATTTTAAAACATTTTACCGGGTTTTATATTTATCCATTTTGTATTATTTACAGTTAGCCCGAAGCTTTGGCAACTTTTCAGTTGATGGTAGTTTGATTAGATGGTTTTCAAATAGTTTAGCGCAAGTTATTTCAAAGTACCCAAATTATTATGAATTGGTTGTGTTTCTATTCATGCAGAATGAGCTCACTGTTGTTAAGTCTTGCTGGGATTCAGCCTTTTCCTAAGTTTAATTAAGTGAATGATAGGTGGTATCAAGTATACTCCAACCATTTTCTCAAATTTAGGTATATTATCTGAATTAAATCTTTAAGCATTTATCATGCTAAATATTTAAATCGAATAACTATCTAAATTTAAATCGAATAAAGAGAAAAAAATTAATCGGTCTAGGTGGGTTTGAACCCGCGATCTTTGCCTCACAAGGGCAATGCTTTGACCACGCCTAGATTTTCAATTAATTTTTTTCTCTTTATTTCATTAATCTCGCAGGTTTTTCTAGGTATATGTTCCAACGAATATTTTCTTATAGAGTTCCTTAGCGAGTAATTTATAATTTTATTTCAATGAATAATATTCGCATTAACTTCAAACGTTATATATTTAAAAATGCATATGCTTCTGACTGCTAGTCGCTATCGTGCATTACGCATAACATCTTTACTATCATATTACTTCTTTAAACATGGCTGCTAGCCAAACACTATATCAGAATGTACAGAAGCATTAACGCTTGGTATTTACTTATGACTGAAAAAGTCGTGGTTAATAAAATTGAGATCTCAAATTTAAAATTAGGCTCCTAAATTTGCATCCCATTTCGAATATCGTCCAATAATTTGAAGATACGATAGTTCAGATAGTAGTTCAGGATTTTTATTAATTTTAATTGTCAGCGTCACAAATATCATATGTATTAATATTTTACGATCTTTTATCGCTTTGGAAGCTTTAGATGCTCCAAAATTGTTTGTTTCTTTCTTTCATTATTGAACATTATTAACGAATTAAAAAAAAAGTTTTATTGTAAAACCAGCATTCGTTTTAGGACAGTTTATAGAGATGTGTACTCACTTCCTAGAAGTCGTAAATGGTGTCCTTCCATTTCTTTGCGCTCTCCTCGGTGCGTTGGGATCCTCGGGTGGGTCCAGCTCCAGGTATCGAAGGAACAGATGCTCGTCAGCCTCCCGTTGGAGAGCAGCCGCCACCGCTTGCGCCTGGCTTGCAGTGGTCGATGATGGTCCGTTTGATACCCCTGACAAAGAAGCAAATTTAAAAAATGTGTCTAATAAAGTAGGCGCCACAACTCCCTTTATTTATTGGACATTAAAAGAAAATTTTAATTTACTCTCGCGTTCCGGGCTGTGTAACTGTGGACAGTGAAACGTCAGGCAATCTAAGTACCTATACCAAGATCGCGTTAATTCCCGTTCTCTTAATTCAATCTTAATTTAATTCCATAAAGTTTCATTATTTTTTATTTAACTTTTTTTAGCCTCATAATTTTAATTAACAAATGCTTCCATTAAAATTTCATTAAAATGATGACCAATTGATTTAGAGACTTCTGCATGGAAATCCCAATAGCAGCTGTACAAAAGCTTCATCACAGCCGACTGGTAGTATCGCATATCCCCACATTAACGTCTTAATCCCAGGTGGTCTCAAATTTTAAGCCCAAGCCAAACTTACTTGCCAGAGTATGATGAGTATGATAAGAGAAAAAATATATTTTTACCTTTATCATTATGGTTTTCTTTAGTGCCATCGTTAGTGCTAGTTTCAATGTTATCGGTAGCCATCTTGCGTGTATCTCCTTCAGTCACGCCGTCCTTAAGGAATCTTTCATTGGTGTGCGCCTGCGCCGCGTTCTGGCCGCGTCCAGAGCCTTGTTGCAGGAAATACGTGCCGGATATGTCGCAGTTAATTGCATCTTTCAGTGGGAACGAGACACATCCTAAAAACTCGCTCCGCCTGGAACAATAGATAAGATCTTAGTTATTTTTGATAAAATTACAGATCTACACGAAGATAACATTTCTTAGGACGTATAGGATGACATACATTTTGAGGACAATGAGAAATACGGGAAAACAACAACGTTGAAGCTTTGATATACGCATATGATAAAAATTGGCTTATTACGGATATATGCAACAGGGGAACAACCATTACTTGGGAATTGATAAACAATAAATACTTGCAATAATGTTCTATTTAACAACCGACCATGATGGTGAAGCTATTGGATTTAAAAAAAACATTAGAGTACTGAAAGGTACCACTTTATTAGAGTATCGGAATGTTTTGAATGTACCAATAGCTTAGATTCAGTTATTCACTTACTGAAATCCACAAAAAGCAAACCAAATAAAGACTTCAAGACAAGACAAGCTGAATCTGATAGAAATTAATATGCTCTTAATCCAGGGTTGGTTACTAATGTCTCTGAAAATTTTTCGGTTCTAAAATAACGTTGTATCACGCTACTATAGAAAAAGAAAATCGTGGGTAATCGCAACTAACCCAAAATTCATCAACGTGTTTACAAAAATATATTTTGGATTCAGGTCTTATATCTTCGCGCTTCGTATTTGTGATTACACAATTTACGAATAATA
This sequence comes from Eilema caniola, assembly GCA_949126895.1. NCBI lineage: Eukaryota > Metazoa > Arthropoda > Insecta > Lepidoptera > Erebidae > Eilema > Eilema caniola. Next base: position 27,791,705 of record OX421462.1, on the reverse strand, counting down.
ATGCATCAGTGGCGTTTGCACAAGGCACACCCACGTTTCCCCTCAAGCCCACGATTTAAGTCACAAGAACAACGTCTCAGCCATAACATAATGTCGCATAAATTATTACTTAGCCAGCAGTCCTTTGTTTGATAAGACCGCTAAACTATGTCATTTTGGTGGTATTAGTTTTCGCCATAATGTACGGCGACCTCTACTCACTAATATGGGTGTAAGATGTAAATTTTTGTCGATGGCGTCATTACTGGGAACGGCTTTTCGTGAACAAAAAGGGACCCGCAGTTCAACTTTGGTCTATATTTTATCCATGTTCTGATACCGCGTGATTAACGTTGGAGTTTAACGAATTTAGTTTAGCTTTCATGTTGTACAAAGCTGACGTAGATAACATAACTTATTCAACTATTGTTTATACATGAAGGTAGATATTCTACCTTGAATACGCTGGCTCTATAAGTATTTATCGGTTTGTGGGATATGCACGGTTGTTTAGAACGACGTAAAATTTTGATCTTTTGAATATTATAGTATAAAGTTATAATTTTGTCATATCGCACAAGTTTCTACAGAGCTTAAATAGATAAATAGATAATACTTTATTTGTACATCATGTTTAAACTATAATTAACACATAAATATCATTATTATCAATTTTCCTGAATGTCTCTGTTCTACTTCACAGTGCATCAAGCAGACTTAGTAGACGCAGATTCAGTTTAGACAAAATCAATAAATAAAATATTTTTTCTAGAACTTTATGAAGAATTTATAGCAATAATAATTAAAATAACCTCTCACAAAGCCTTTGAAGAACATACACCAATACAACATACAGCAGAATTCTTATTAAATACAAAAGCAAAAGTAAGAAACATATCTCAGTAAGGGTAATATAAAGGTCCTCTTTAATGGTAACTAATTCCATTAATAAAATATGAAGGAGACGGCATAGGGCCTGTAATATTCATGACTCATCAGCGTGGACTTAACGCAGCGTGACTCGGAATCTTTCGGCCTTCATACGAAATGTATTATGTAAGCTTGATGTGTTTCAGCAGTGGGGTCTACGCGCCGAGTATAGACGTACATAATATATAATGAAGAATTCGAGACAGCTACGCTGGAAATATTAAGAAACGTTAATTTATTAGGGCTCTTAAAATTAGATTTGTTTTTTGCTGTTTCTTCCTCAGTTATGAATATATGCTTAATGTGGCATAGTAATTTTCTTCTTTTTTATTAAGATCCTCGTTTTCTTATAGGTAAATCATTGCTTATCTGATGATATATCAGTTACCTATGTTTGTATATTCTTGAAGAGGTAGGTAAAAATGTGCTTATTTTGAAATAAAAAATTAATATCTTTATTTTTATTTGTTTTCGTGTTTTCTTCTGCATCTTTGCTTTTTATAACTCTTTCTCTCTTTTATATAAATTCACTCCTGAAGGCTTTACTTGACTTACAGTGCAACAGTTGTTTTTGGGTCTAAATAAAAAGGTAGCTGTGTGGTTCCTCGCAAAATAGCATATATGAGCCACTTTGATCCTTCCCGTGGATTTGTTCAAATTGATTTAGAAATAGCTTTTCCACTTTCATCTGACACCAAACGTATATTCTATGAAAAATGAAGGCTAATAGTAAGACATAGTTGGCAGAAAGTGGGTTAGTATACAAATAAATAGACAATTTTTGGGAATACCAAATAATAAGTTCCTATAAATTTTCTTCCCTATCGAATCCAAATAGATTCTGTAGATAATACCTAACTTCGATCTGTGTTCGTAAACAGCTGTGCAGTTACGTGCAATGGCTTTAAAATTAACATCGCGTGTTATATTTGCATGCACGTAAGGAGAAAGTTCAGTCGACCTTGTAGGTTCATCAGATAAACTCTGCTCCTAACTAGAGTGGCCTGAAGCATGCCCGAAACGCTCACTTTTAGCTTTGTTCACTGTGTTCAGGTTAAGAGTTAGTTTCTTGAGTATTGTTGATGATTATTGTGGTATGGTATTGTTTGTTACGATGACATACTTTTATGCAGATTCATCATCAATGCACTAAAGTTCCAGCAAGAACTAATCTACCATTTATATTCCTGGAAATTCTTCATCGTTTGGATTTACAATTATATATCATCTGCTTTTGACCTTTGCTATTTATTTTTGCTTATATAAATCCAGTGAATGTTGATAGTTGATATCATACTTAAAAAATAATTAGTAATTATTATTACTATTAATAGTATATTATTTTTTATATTTACAATATGATAAGCTTTTAATAAGGATTTTGTGAGTTAAGTTTTCTGCGTCTAAAGAAAATTACTTTTATTCTAAAAGACAGTTAATGTAAAGTTCGGCCTGATAGCTTAAAAGCCGAAATAAATATACTTAAATATGCATAATAATTTGTTATGTTAGTTAGGAGGCTATCGTATCATTACTGATCACATGACAAGGTAGCATTATTACGTACCTAATTCCTGAAACGACATCTAACTCAAATAAGACATTTAAAAAAAATATAGAAACATTACATTGATTATAATGTACTGCTTCTACATTTACATAATTTATACATGCAAGATCACCTATCAAACTTATTGAGCATATAAACAATTTTGGATGCTCAAATTCGATAAAAACAATAAATTCGTCTAAACATTATTTTATATATAATTTCCTAAATGTATACCCTATATATCTGAGGATAATAAGCTTCTTTATACAAACAACATGAAAAACTGATCAATTTCAACAGATATCAACAGATACAAGTACATTTTCCATTGCATTAAACCCCATTGAACCACATAGCAGTAAAGATCGGTTGCAAAATGTAATTAACGGGCCTGATTGCGTTTATTTCTGTATGATTAAGTTCTTGGTAGTCATACCATGTATGTTTGCAATAGTCCTTATTAATCTGTAGTTAAATGTGTCAATTGATTGGTGATCTAATGATGTTAATCATTAGATCACCAATCAATTGACACATATTGCTATGTTGAGCTTTGTAGGGAATATAATAATAATATAATACTATTTTCCTATCATTAGTATTATATATAATCGTACATTTGATGACACTAATAATGTAGATAGTATAATAGCCAATCACGTTGTGAATTTCCACAGTATTGGACCAAGCAATAAGTACGAATATCTTCCTTTTGAAACAATTGAATAAAAGACCATTGAGTCTAGAACTTTCGTACATTCTTTGACAGTTCATTGGCATTACGTAAAATAATACTCTTTAATAATTCTATGATCAATTCCATATTCTTTTAGAAAATAATTTGGGAGGCGTTAGTAAACAGAGTTACTGTTCTGTGTCAAAGGTGGATTCAAAAGCTATGAGGTGAAAGTGAAACTAATAAATTATTTGATCCAATTTCCTGCAATTTTATTTCTTGTCGAAACATCTAACATCACTAATAGCAATATTAATTATACGGTGATCAGGAAAGTACATACAACGTGGGTTGAACCTTTCACGAGTTGTAATTTCCTGAGCAAAATCGATCAGAGCTTAATTACTTGTTCTAATTGAACCAATTACATCGTTGAGATTTGTATACCACCTTCACGCAACCCATCAGGCTGGCAGACTGGATTAAAATTAGTTAACTTAAATTAGAATTAACATCAATATGGACTTTATATTTTTCAATATAAACCTTAATTGGCCCATTGCTTTGTGTTGCAAGATTTTTTTTGTGTGAGGTTTCTTCGAACTTGATTGAAATTTGGTAATATTTTTCAACATATATAGTTCTTTTATGAGTATGTATATATGTATATTATATAGCAATCATATAATGAATGGCATTAGTAGAAATGAATGAAATTGATAGCGTGACTTTGTGTAAATATGAAAATGCAACATTTTGTGATAAAGCTATATAAATGACAACCTTATTTTCGTATAAGTGTATGATCTAGACTCAATATTGTTTTAGTAATGTTACGAATATCATCTACTTTATACACAAGTATTCTGTGTGCGGTATCATTGTTCGCTCTGGTTATTACAATACAAATAGTATTGTCTTCCAAAACAGTTTTCATAGACCAAATAGGAATCCATTTATTTGTCTTCCATATAAAATACAATCTCCAAATGGGTACTACTAAATGAAACCATCTCTTCTTTAAGTTGTTTTTTATCTACAATCATGTTTCCAGATTATTCTTCAATATTTATTCACAAGATCTTTATCACATTCATGTCATTTCTTTTCCATTCATTACAAACATTTACGGACAACATATATCTATAGGATTCGTGCAGGGTCTTCCCCTAATCACATAAGCCTCTAAACATGCAAGGGGCTGCTCCATAAAGCCTTTCTTCATCCTGTGCAATACATGGGAGTGCATCCATGCTTACTAGAGTGACGGGGACACCAAAACTTACGGGGTCAGTTGTCACTCTTCTAATATAGGGCTGGTGGTGGGTTCCACAATTCTGTCCATGATATCTGCTGGTAGACTGTTTTTCCTGGTTCTGAGTTCTGGTGGGTCCCATTCTGGGAGACTGTTCTTTCGGCTGAGCCGCGTGTGGCGGTGAGCGTGTTGGTGCGAGCAGTGCTGTCGAGGAGGAGAGGGATCTTCGCGACGGGTTTGGCTCAGGCCAGCGACAGTTTGGGATACGAATGACATCTTTTTTGGTTAGTGTACTGGAAAATATATGATTTTATATCTTTTTGGAGTTCTGTGGCATAAATTGCTGAATTTTTAGGTACAATAATAAAAGAACCTAAAGTAAGATTACTTTTGAAATATAAGTCAGCTTATATTTTAAAAGGTGTTCGTGTATAGATTACAGACTAGTTGGGTACTAGTAAGTCCTAAACATGTTTAGCATGCCTAGTTTATAAACTTTACAGCACTAAATAAATTAGTCACGGCAAGTTCAAAGCCCAATTGCTCTTGAACTTATAAACCTTTAAACAAGGGAGAGGGAAAGTTGTAAAAATTGATCACGCTATTTTCTATCGGGCATTTAACATTTTGACACGGAATATGTTTGGGTAAGATTAATTTAAACATTTTTACCATGATTACAGTAGGTTGTTCGTTTTAAAATGATAAATTAGGATCGGTGTTTTTTTTGACGTATATAGAAAAAGAAGAAAAAAATAAGAAAAAATGCGTTTATTTCAGCTTACTGCAGCACACAAAACAGATCAACCCAAACACAAAACCCATATCAAGTATTTTGAAGACGACATTATAGATAATTTTGCATGGGTAATTTAATTTAATTTTTTTTTTACACACAGTTGAATTTCAATAAGGTAAATTAAAACAAAAATTTAAACCGTAATTTTTAAAATATAATATAAATCAGTTCCTAACAGTGTTTTTCTTTTCTGGCGGATATAAATCTATTGTCAATTGTTTTGTAACTTAATACAACATGGTTAATTTTTTTATCTTGATTAACGACTAAGTATGTTATTTTCTTAAGATGACTTTAACAGGCGTTTGAACATTTGAAGTCTCATGTACATAATAGGTCCTAAACTATACCTGAGAAATAATTCAATTTGTTATTCAATTCCTCCATAAGTACTAACTGTATGGGATCAACGGTGGAAATGACTATTTCCATACAGTGCTGTTTTTAAGTTTTGTCCCAGAAATTGAAGTGTATCCTAGCAGGTAGGCCCCGGGAACCCTAAAAACACGTGATCATCTCTCAATCAGTAGACACTATCACAATGCACTGCAGGCAGCAACATCTAATACAGCCTTTCAAAAATAAAAAGGATAAAACTTGTTACTAATATTTTTGATTACATATATGACAAACAGCTAAATTTCGATGTACTTGATGAAAATAACTTAAACTTAAATTCTCATTTGTTGCCTAGAGCTGCCCTTTGGTTCCATCCATGGGTTGAAAGGAAAAACGGTATAAATCGCATGTTATCACGCAAGCCCCCACAGCCGACTCGTAATGAATTGGCAATTTATACAAATTACTCTATTTCTACTGTTTTAACTATTTTTAAGCGGTTTTTTTTCCTAAATTGCCAAATAAATACCTTAGAGGCTACCACTGTTAGTCCCAGAAGCCAAATTTACTGAAGTAAAAGTTGTTGTTGTTATAACAAAGTGCTGGGAATAAATTTCGGAGAATCTTTATTGGAAACTTATATTTCGATAAAATTGATTACCAGATAACTGTCAAATTAATTTTCTGCTGCATTTGAAGGCAACAAATTGTCGATTTTTAACACCGTCCACTATACCATTTCTTTTTCTTACTCCTTCTGAGAAGTTATTTTCTCTCGTGCAACGAATCTTTCCTTTTAAGAAGATACCTGATCCATTACAGCTTTCCAGACATTGAACTTATGTCTCACAAGCTGAAAGAAGATCGGGTATGAAATGCGCTTAGCCCAGTGGAAAATTTAAATCTATTGTGGGTTTTACCCTTTGAGTTATAATCCACGAGCGTATGTAGAAATATAGTAGTGAACAGCTTGCAGTACGTGGGAGATTATTATAAGTACAACACGTATAATACTGGTATTGCCATTATTGGCCATTGATTAATTAATCATACATTTCTAAAGAAATTGACGTCTAAAATTAATACGAAATTATCATTATTTGATAACGTCTGGATCTACCATGACATTGTTTTTTTACAATTCAAACAAAAAGCTCCCGGCAGAGTAGAATTTGGGCCACCCCTTCTCTTCCTATGTGGTGTCGTACAAGGCGACTAAGGGATAGGGCTGATTAACTTTAACATCGGACAGAGATGTACCAGACTCAGCCTCAGATGCATGGCTCGAGTGAACAATAGAGCCAATAGGCTCACCCCCCGTTATCGAATACAGATTGGTGAAAAGTGGGTGTTAATTCTCCTCTGCCTAACGCTCCGGGGATAAAGACGTGATTATATGTATGTATGTATAACATTAATAATTAGAAATGAGTAGTGGGGTTTATTAAATAAGTCTTTTCACACCAGCTATAAATAAATTCTGACCATTTTGTTAGACACAATTTTTAAGAATATTTTCATAAGCATTGAATACGTTTCTTGTAAATGCATGCCTTATTTTTGTGTAAGAGAATACACAAAAATAAGGCATGCAAAATAAGTTTGAATTTCATATTCTGGCATCGTCCTTAAATATCCTTTGTTGGTACTTTTTGCTAAACTACCAGCGAAATATTGCAAATGAATCGTTTCAAATGTCTGTCACCTTTTGGTAAGTAAAATTACTTAGAGAAGTTTGATTTGTCTTTTTTTTAATGTTATTTTCTATGGTTTATTTTTGGCTATTTCTATCGTTTCTTCCCCCTTTGGACCGCGGTCCTGGGGAGCGGAAGCGGGGGGGCTGGTGCACCCTGGACAACGGCTAACAGACTCCTACCTTGGGAGTTCTGTTGGCCGTTGACAAATAACCCGACGGCTGACCTCACGAGGAGGTCGTGGGATGGCGGGCCTGCAAGGCCCGCGGGAAGGGGTCCGTAGGATACCCTTCCATTTCAACAGCCCTTTTTAGGGCTAGCTGACCCCATTGCACGAGGGGGTCGTGGTATGGCGGGCCTGCAAGGCCCGCGGGGAGGAATTCGTAGGATTCCTCCCACCTCAACAGCCCTTTTTAGGGCTAGCCGTCGCTCCCGGTACCCCTCTGTTTCAGCAGAGGAGACACGGGAGAGGCGATGGGATCCGTTGGATCCGGGGACGGGTCGGCCTACTGCTCGCGCAGGGGCTGACGGGCATTCGTGCCACCGTTGGCGTTGGGAGAGCTGGCTACTCCCCCGCATCGCGTAACCTCCGAGATATCGACAACGACCTGAGTGCTAGCC